>CM058239.1:102489774-103089774 GCA_030180135.1 Orychophragmus violaceus
TATTGTATCACGACTGATGATACATTTCTTATCTTTGAAACTCCATATCCTGTAGTCTTTCACCCCTTGAGGATATTCCGTGAAAGCTCCTCTTTTAGCTCTTGACTTCAATTTTCCTTGATCTGTATGGTAATATACCAAGCATCCAAATCTTCTCATATGAGAATAATATGATTTCATACCAGACCAGACTTCTTCAAGAACTTCCAAACCAAGTGGGACTGATGGTGATCTATTAATCATATAGACCACCGTTGAGGCTGCTTCTGGCCAAAACGATTCACCCAAACCCGTTTCACTCAATAGACTTCTTACCTTCTTCAGAATGGTTCTGTTTAATCTCTCAGCAACACCATTTTGTTGAGGAGTGTATGGACAAGTCTTGTGTCTAATAATTCAATGTGCTTTGCAATAATCATCAAAGACCTTGTTGCAATACTCAAGACCACTGTTTGTTCTTAGTGCCTTCAGCTTCTTTCCACTTTGTGTTTCTGATATATCATGGTTTTTACCCATTTTAGACCATGATATAGATGTGTTTTTAGTGTCTTTTGTATTCGTTTAGAGTCTTTTACAGGTTTAATCAAGTTTGGAGCTAATTGGAGATATTTGGAGCATTTTGGGACTTTTGGGACGTTTTGGCTGAGAGCTTAACTCACTGCCCGATTTATTGATCATGCATCGACCGACACACATTGTGCATCGGTCGACACACTACCGAGATGGGCCGTACACGTCGGTTTAACAAGTTATGAAGATTTGCAGAGAAGCCCATAATAGTTCCAGTATTTACACAGAAGCCCCATCCGAGATTATGCCTATATATTTAGAGTTTTGGCTTTTATTTTAGTTACGCTTTCATACTTAGAGCTAAGAGATTTTTAGAGCTTTTGGGGCTGATCTATTTCCTGTATTCACTTATTTTGGAGAAGATTTCGAACCCCTTTATCTATTTAATTTCTTATATGCAATCTATTAATTCTATGATTATGTTTTCATCAATCATGTCTGAGTAGATCCATAGTTGAGTTTAGGGTTTCTCATTAGGGTTTGATGACTTGCTAGACTTGTTTAATTCAGTTAAGGATTCATATGATTAGAATGTTCTTCAAACTAAATTGTGCTTAATGCTAGTTCTAACCTGATCAATTAGAATCTAGATCTTAGGTTGCTAAATTCGACACGAGAGTGTGTTTTAGAATCTGAACTATTTAGGTTGAGCAATTAAATTATTCGCAAAGAGATTTGGTTTAGTTTAATTGTGAACATATCGAACTTGAACTTAATGCTTGTTTAATCTGCTAGTAATTGCAAAGAGATTTGGGTTACTGCACTTAGACTTAGAGGATTTTCGCAAAGAGATTTGGCTAATCCTATTTCCGTGATTTGAGTTCTAGAACTGAGTTTAATTTGATCCTGACTGATTAACTTGTCTGCTTGTCTGATTTCCTGAGAATACCCTAGGCTTAACGCTTTTAGTTTATTGCTTTCAAAATCAACTTGCTATCGTTTACTTTCTTGCTTCGCAATTTATTTCATTCACCATCTGCTTATTTCTAGTATTTATCTCTACAGTTTGATTCTCTTGAGACCTAGTGTCCCTGTGGATTCGATAACCCTATATACTACATTGACTATACTGTGCACTTGCAGTTTAGAATAGGGTAAAACTTAGAACCTATCAAGTTTTTGGCGCCGTTGCCGGGGACTCTTAGAGTCTTCGATAGGACCGAACTTAGGGTTTTTACTAGAAATTTTTCTTTTTGTTTTTGCTTTTTCGTTTTATTTTTATATTTTGCTAACTTTTTCTCTGTTTCTTTCTGTCGCAGGTACGACTTTCGCCTTGCGTCGATCGTTGCATCCCTTGCGTCGATCGTCACTAGGCGATTCTGAGATTGAATCGATCGTTGCACTGATAGCATCGGTCGTTGCTGGACGATTACAGACAGTTTATGCCAACGCAGAAAACTCGAAGTAATCCGAACTCGAGCTTAGTTAATCTCGGACTAGAGGAACTTGGACGTCTAGAAAGAACAATCAGAAGAGAAAAGAGAGAGAGAATGGTACGAGAACGTTTGATCTTGATACCAGATGCTAACGGTACCCTGAGGGACCAAGATAACAACCCGTACAATGCTGCTGGGCATCGGGTTGATGCTGAACGGAACATAATCCCTGACCCACCTGAGTGTTGGATCGTTTAGTGTTTCCTGATTCAATTCTCCATTGATTCATCCTACTAAACATGCAGATCTAGATTCTCTTATTTAGAAACATAATGGATCTCACCTTTTACCTGTTTATGCAGCGGAAAGAGAGAGAACAGGTCAGAGATCAGCAGAACCACCAAGAGATGGATCCTCCAAAGGCTCACACACGCACACCGTCAGGAAAGAGGCTGCTAGACCACGAGGAGGGAGGCGCAGAGAGAGAGAGAGTCGCGGCTGGGGGTTAGGGTTAGAGAAGAAGAGATTTGGCTTTTAGTTTATAAAACCCTTCTCTTTCTCTTTTGGGCTTTTGGGCCCAATTCTCAGTTCTGATTAAATCCCTTGGATTTAATCAGACCCATTAATCTCTCTCTAAGTTCGGTAAATGCCTAGCACTTTTACCGTACTTCTGCTAAACCGTTCCTACACATTTTCCTGTTAGCTTAGGCGTGTGACCCATATGGGATCATATAATAAAGGCAATAAGTCCAAGACTTATAGATCATGAGCGGACTCTAGCAAGCCATCATGACCCCCAGCATTATATGACTTATGTCTGATCATTGACATACTCTTACTTTCTAGAGACAGTACAGAGATTACTGGACATAATTCCAACACTGAGCCACAACCGCAGGCGCAAGCCCAAGGACAGGCCCAAGGTAGACAGATGGTAATTCATGAAAGGACTTAAGCTGACTACAACAGACCGGATGAGTTTCATGCAAACCGGTCAGCTTAGTGCTTCCTACCTTTGAGAGGAATGATTTTGAAGTCAAGACCATCTACTACCAGCTGATGAGACAGATTGCTTTTCATGGTCACCAAGCGGAGCAGCCTATGGACCACATTGATCGGTTTGAGAACATAGTCACTGGCATGAAGTATGATGGAGTATGCCCGGACTATCTGTTCCTTAAGCTATTCCCACACAGTCTTGCTGGAGACGCTAGTGTATGGCTGAGGCAGCTAGTACCTGGCCAGTATACCACTTGGGCAGCTTTAATGAGTGAGTTCCTGCGTCACTTCTATGATGATGCGCGTTCAGACCAGTCCAGACAGGACATACTCACTTTCTCCCAAGGAGCTGTGGAGCCCTTAAAGACTGCCTGGATAAGATTTAAGCAGTATCAGCGTGACTGCCCACACCATGGATTCACTGAAGTTCAGCTGATTGGTATCTTCTTCAGAGGCATAGATCTTCCATATCAGTCTGCGCTGGATAATTCCAGTAATGCCAACTTCAACACCAGGACTCCTACACAGGCTAAGCAGTTGATTGAGAATCTGATTGGCAGCAACAGTTGCAAGACTATGGATGAGAGGAGGAAGAAATCTGGTGGAAGTGTTGATAACTCAGAGATGGCTGAATTGAGATCCAGGATGGACAAAATCTGCACTCTTCTAGGCGAAAAGAAGGCTGTCCACTTTGCTCAAGAAGTAGAAGTAATTCAGACTGAGGAGGACACTCAGGAAGAAGGTGTGAATTACATCGGAGGATCTGGTTTCCAAGGAAAAAGATTTGGATATCAATCTGGGAACAGATTTTCCGGTGGAGGACAGAGGAATACGTTCACAGGAAATCAAGTAACCTATGGACCTTCATCCTATCAGACTCCTCCTGCAGCCAATGCTCATAAGAGTAGGATAGAGATAATGCTGGAACAGGTGCTGGAGAATCAAATTAAGAGTGCTGCAGACTTCGACAAAAAGGTAGATAATGTCTATGAGAAGCTAAATGGGAAGTTTGAATTCCTGAGCACCCACGTGAAAGAGCTGGATGCTAAGGTTGCAAGAATTGCTGGACATGTTCAGAGAGAAGATGGATATCTCCCAGGACGAACTGACGCTAATCCCAAGTACCAATGCAATGCAGTAACTTTGAGAAGTGGTAAGGAACTGTTACCTAAACAAAACAGGCAGCTGAGCGTTGAGGAACTCGTAGAGATTGAAGAATTGGAAGATGAAATTCGTGACATTCGCGATGCATCGGTCGATGCACCCAAGCAACGGTCGGCGCAAAGCGATAACGTAGAAACTGTCGTCGCGAAGTCGCCTAGCAACGATCGACACAATTCCAGTGACGGTCGATGCAAGGAGACTGCTGAGGATTCCAAACCAGAGACATCAAAACAGTCGACCGAAAGAGTTTACAAGCCTAAAATATCCTATCCCAAGAATCCCAGGAAGGCTAAAAACGAGAGGCGGTATGCCAAATGCAAGGAGTTCATAAAAAAGGTGAAAGTTGAAGTGCCTTTGCTTGAATCCATGGATACCTCACCTATGATGAGGAGATGCCTTAAAGACATGATTGCTGGGAAGTGGACTGATGAAGAGAGTGTGATGATGATCAGTGAAGTATGCAGTGCAATAATTCAAGGCAGAACTCCTGAGAAGTTAAAAGATCCTGGGAGCTTTGTATTAGATTGTACCATCTACAAGGAGAGATTTGAAAAATCCCTATGTGATCTTGGTTCCAGTGTGAATCTTATGCCTCTCTCAGTTGCTAAGAGGCTCGGTATGACTGATTTCAGACCCACTAGGATATCAGTGGTTCTGGCAGACAGAACGATCAGGATTCCCGAAGGAATATTGGAGGATGTGCCTATAATGATTGGCCAATGTGCGATTCCTACTGACTTTGTGGTTCTGCAATATGGACAGGAACCTAAGGATCCACTAATTTTGGGCAGATATTTCTTAGCTACAGCTGGTGCAATGATTGACTGTCAGAGAGGTAAAATAGTTCTGAATATAGGTGATCTGAAGATGAGTTTTGATATGAACAAGCTGGTAAAGAGACCAACCATCGACGGACAGACTTTCTATGTGGACACGCTCAGTGAATTAACCGCATAGTACTTTCACCAGTCACATGCTGAAGATCCACTAGAAAGAGCTTTACTGAGCTCTATAATGGAGTTGGAGTACCTACAGGACGAGCCGGCAATGTGCTATACAAGACTGATGGATTTTGTTGAAGTAGCAATGCAGGTGGAAGTATCTGACGTGACAATGCAACGATCGACAGTCACCAAGCATCGGTCGTTGCAAGGCGACGCAGACTGGGCAGAGGAAAAAGCTCCGAAAATAGAATTGAAACAACTTCCATCCGGGCTAAGGTACGCATTTCTTGGACCAAATTAAACTTATCCAGTGATTGTTAACGCTAATTTAAATAACGCAGAGCTCACTTTACTGCTAAGCAAGCTGCGCAAGCATCGCAAAGCTCTTGGCTATTCTCTTGATGACATTTCAGGTATCTCACCAGAGCTGTGCATGCATCGGATACATCTTGAGGATGAGTCTAAAAAATCTATTGAGCATCAGAGGAGACTTAATCCTAATCTGCAGGAAGTAGTTAAGAAGGAGATTATGAAACTCCTGGATGCTGGGATCATCTATCCTATTTCAGACAGTGATTGGGTAAGTCCAGTCCATGTAGTGCCTAAGAAAGGTGGAGTTACAGTTGTGAAGAATGAGAAGAATGAGCTGATACCTACTAGGACTGTAACGGGACACAGGATGTGCATAGATTACAGGAAGCTGAATGCTGCAACTAGAAAGGATCACTTTCCCTTACCTTTCATTGATCAAATGCTGGAGAGGTTAGCCAATCATCCTTACTACTGCTTCCTCGATGGATACTGAGGTTTCTTTCAGATTCCTATCCACCCAGAAGATCAGGGCAAAACCACTTTCACTTGTCCATATGGCACATTTGCTTACCGTAGGATGCCTTTTGGACTCTGTAATGCTCCTGCCACTTTCCAGAGATGCATGATGTCCATATTCACTGATATGATTGAGGACTTCATGGAAGTATTCATGGATGATTTTTCAGTCTATGGATCATCTTATAATGACTGTTTGGACAATCTGTGTAAGGTGCTGACTAGATGCGAAGAGAAACACTTGGTTCTTAACTGGGAAAAATGTCACTTCATGGTCAGAGATGGTATTGTTCTTGGACATAAAGTATCTGAAGCAGGGATCGAAGTGGACCGCGCTAAGATTGAGGTAATGACCAACCTTCAGGCGCCTGATTCTGTTAAGGCTATAAGAAGCTTTCTTGGACATGCTGGATTCTATAGACGGTTCATCAAAGACTTCAGTAAGATTGCTAGGCCACTAACTGCTTTGCTGTGTAAGGATACTAAGTTTGAGTTCAATGCAGACTGTAAGACTGCATTTGAACAGATCAAGCAGGCCTTAGTGAGTGCTCCAGTGGTTCAGCCACCAGATTGGGATCTACCCTTTGAGGTCATGTGTGATGCAAGTGATTTTGCTGTAGGAGCTGTTCTGGGACAGAAGAAAGACAAAAAGCTTCATGCTATCTATTACGCTAGTAGGACACTAGATGATGCGCAGAAAAACTATGCAACCACAGAGAAAGAGCTGTTAGCTGTTGTTTTTGCTTTCGAGAAGTTTCGCCCCTATTTTGTTGGCTCCAAGGTGATTGTTCATACTGATCATTCAGCCCTGAAGTACCTGATGCAGAAGAAGGATGCTAAACCAAGATTGTTGAGATGGATTATGTTGCTTCAGGAGTTTGATATTGAAGTTAGGGACAAGAAGGGAGTTGAGAATGGAGTTGCTGATCATCTTTCAAGGATGCTGGTTGCGGAAGACGTGCCCATAAATGATTATTTGCCCGAGGAAAACGTCAACATGATTGGTACAGTTTTTCAGATGGATTTGGGAGGTGAGTTGCAGAACTGTCGGGAAAATCGCACTGTGTCGATCGATGCCACATTGGCAACGGTCGATACAAGTATCGGGGAAGCAACGATCGACACATGCACACGCAACGGTCGATGCATATCCGATACGAACCGAGAGTCTTTCAAGATCAGAATCGGAAATTATAATTTCGAGATTTCTGCCGTAGCAACCTCCGATCGACCCTGGTACGCAGATATAGCTAACTACCTTGCTGCTGAGACTGAACCAGATGATCTAAAGGGCTATGAAAAGAAAAGGTTCTTTAGGGAGCTTAGAAGATACTACTGGGATGAACCTTATCTCTACAAGCACTGTTCAGATGGCCTTTACAGGAGATGCATTGCTGAATCAGAAGTTCCAGACATCCTCTTCCACTGTCATGGATCAGATTATGCTGGACATTTTGCTACTTTCAAGACCGTGTCTAAAGTTCTGCAAGCAGGTTTCTGGTGGCCTACAATGTTCAAAGACACTCATTCTTTCGTCTCTCAGTGTGATGTTTGTCAGAGGAGAGGGAAAATCAGCAAGAAGCATGAGATGCCTCAGAATTTCATTCTGGAAGTTGAGGTTTTTGATTGCTGGGGCATAGATTTCATGGGTCCTTTTCCCTCATCCTATGGGAATAAATTCATCTTGGTTGCTGTGGACTATGTGTCTAAGTGGGTTGAAGCAATAGCTAGTCCAACTAATGATTCTTCGGTGGTTATTAAGCTGTTTAAAACCATCATATTCCCCAGATTTGGAGTGCCTCGTATAGTAATTAGTGATGGAGGATCTCATTTTATCAATAAGGTCTTCGAGAAGTTGCTGAAAAAGCATGGAGTTCATCACCGAGTCGCTACTCCTTATCATCCTCAGACTAGTGGACAAGTTGAAGTTTCTAACAGGCAGATTAAAGAGATCCTTGAAAAGACGGTCGGAAAGACAAGAAAGGATTGGGCAGCAAAGTTGGATGATGCATTATGGGCTTACAGGACAGCATTCAAAACACCGCTTGGAACCACTCTATTCCATCTTCTATATGGAAAAGCATGTCATCTGCCAGTGGAACTTGAACACAAAGCGGCATGGGCTGTGAAACAGATGAATTATGATCTTAAGCCTGCTGCGGAAAGGAGATTTATACAGCTTAATGAGTTAGATGAGATTAGACATTTTGCTTATGAGAACTCAAAGCTGTACAAGGAGAGGACTAAGACATATCATGACAAGAAGATTGTCTCCAGACAATTTGAGCCTAATGATCAGGTACTTTTATATAACTCTCGTTTGCATTTGTTTCCAGGTAAGCTGAAATCAAGGTGGTGTGGCCCTTTCACAATCAAGGAGGTGCGGCCGTATGGAGCTGTCGTTCTAACTGGTAAGGATGGTATTGAGTTCACTGTGAATGGACAGCGGGTGAAACATTATTGGGCTAAGGCCGAGATTCCAGAAGGACAGATTTTGCCTCTGGATGATGCACCCTCTACCTAAATCAGATGAAGCGTCAAGCTATTGACGTTAAACAAGCGCTGAGTGGGAGGCAACGCACTGTTTTCGTTTTTGCATTTTGATTTTAGTATTTTTATAGGATTTTACGTTTCGTTTCTGGTTTTGGTGAATTTTTGGTTGCAGGTTTCGTGAAATCGCAGTGCGTCGATCGACACACCACTGTGTCGATCGTTACAACGAAAATCGCACAGCAACGGTCGGTGCACCTAGTGCAACGATCGATGCCTGATTGCGACAGAGGTAAAAACCCGAGAGAACTAACCATTCCATTAACAATTTTTTATTTTATTTTCTTTCTTTTTAGCCAATTTCTTGCTTGACTACTGGGGACAGTGTGTCTTAAGTGTGGGGGAGGTTTTACTAATTACTTTCTTTTGTTTTCTTAAGAGTCAGTCAAATTTTAAAAAAATTTGTTTTTCGAGTCAAAATTTGTTTAAGTAGGAAACAATGACTTTTTAAGGAGATTAGCAGCATTTGCAGAAACTTAAGTGACCATTGGGATGAAGCTGCAGATTATCTCTGACTATTAGAAAACCCAGACACGGATCAGCCTACTGAGAACACCCACATCGCTTCAGGTATCAGAGGATCCTTTTACTGACTTCAACTTAATACTGACTTTAGAATTCTCACCTAAGGGCTTGGTATACTTTATGTCGGATTCCTATGTTAGTTCTGACACAGCCTGTTAACCTGTCCTATTTGGTTCCCTTCTCCCCTTCCAAATAAAAAAAAAGAAGTAAGATAAACTGAGGATAAGCTAGGGACTTTGAAGTAGTCACTGGGAGTGGTAGCTACAACTTTCATCTCCTGTGTATCTATGGAAAAGAACCAAACTAATAGCTTCGAAGTGGTCTCTGGGAGTGGTAGCTAAAACTATTATCTCCTGTGCATCCATGGAAAGATCCAAAGTACAGCCCAAAACGGGAAGAACACTGATAAAAAAATAAAAAGATACCTAATGTGGGAGAAATCAGTTGTTAAGGAAGGGAAAAGAGAAGAAAGGAACTAGAGAAAGACAGTTTGGTGGTCTAGAGCTGGCAAGGTAAGAATCCATGTGCCTTTAGATCGATACCCCTTAGGTGAGACCGCACTTAAATACTTGCAGAAGTCAGTAGGGAGAATTTGAATGCGTGAATGTGATTGTGGCGTTTACTTAGGACAGTTGCTAAGTGTGGGGGAAGTATATGTTGGTCTTGATGTCTGCAGGTTGATTCTTTCATGTGGATTACTAAGGGGAATCTGAATGCTGCTGCTTCTATGATGAAATGAGTTTCTGAAGAGTTTTCAAACCTCTTCACTGCATTTTAGTTCTCTGTTTTGCTTGAGGGCAAGCAAAGGCTAAGTGTGGGGGAGTTGATATATCATGGTTTTTACCCATTTTAGACCATGATATAAATGTGTTTTTAGTGTCTTTTGTATTCGTTTAGAGTCTTTTACAGGTTTAATCAAGTTTGGAGCTAATTGGAGATATTTGGAGCATTTTGGGACTTTTGGGACGTTTTGGCCGAGAGCTTAACTCACTGCCCGATTTATTGATCATGCATCGGCCGACACACATTGTGCATCGGTCGACACACTACCGAGATGGGCCGTACACGTCGGTTTAACAAGTTATGAAGATTTGCAGAGAAGCCATAATAGTTCCAGTATTTACACAGAAGCCCCATCCGAGATTATGCCTATATATTTAGAGTTTTGGCTTTTATTTTAGTTACGCTTTCATACTTAGAGCTAAGAGATTTTTAGAGCTTTTGGGGCTGATCTATTTCCTGTATTCACTTATTTTGGAGAAGATTTCGAACCCCTTTATCTATTTAATTTCTTATATGCAATCTATTAATTCTATGATTATGTTTTCATCAATCATGTCTTAGTAGATCCATAGTTGAGTTTAGGGTTTCTCATTAGGGTTTGATGACTTGCTAGACTTGTTTAATTCAGTTAAGGATTCATATGATTAGAATGTTCTTCAAACTAAATTGTGCTTAATGCTAGTTCTAACCTGATCAATTAGAATTTAGATCTTAGGTTGCTAAATTCGACACGAGAGTGTGTTTTAGAATCTGAACTATTTAGGTTAAGCAATTAAATTATTCGCAAAGAGATTTGGTTTAGTTTAATTGTGAACATATCGAACTTGAACTTAATGCTTGTTTAATCTGCTAGTAATTGCAAAGAGATTTAGGTTACTGCACTTAGACTTAGAGGATTTTCGCAAAGAGATTTGGCTAATCCTATTTCCGTGATTTGAGTTCTAGAACTGAGTTTAATTTGATCCTGACTGATTAACTTGTCTGCTTGTCTGATTTCCTGAGAATACCCTAGGCTTGACGCTTTTAGTTTATTGCTTTCAAAACCAACTTGCTATCGTTTACTTTCTTGCTTCGCAATTTATTTCATTCACCATCTGCTTATTTCTAGTATTTATCTCTACAGTTTGATTCTCTTGAGACCTAGTGTCCCTGTGGATTCGATAACCCTATATACTACATTGACTATACTGTGCACTTGCAGTTTAAAATAGGGTAAAACTTAGAACCTATCAGTTTCAACAAACACTTTCCACTCCACAAACTCAGTAAAGGCTTCATCCTTAGTTATGAGAAAGTAAATTCACACCTTTCTAGAGAAATCATCAATGAATGATATAGTAATGACATTGAGATAGGCTGGGTGTTACATTTGGAGAGCCCCATAAATCAGAGTGAACATATTCAAGTTTTTCTTTTGAAATATGTTTTCCTCTTTGGTAGGAAAATCTGTGTGCCTTTCCCAAAACACAATGCTCGCATTGTTGTAGATCTCTAATCTCATTAGATTCACCAAATTCGTTTTGACTAGAGTCTGCAAACCTTTAATGCTCATGTGTACGAAACGACTATGCCAAAGCATAGTCTTATCAACTTCTTTGACTGCTGAATTTGCTTGCTCATGATCTTTCTCTGGCCTTCCATCAAGGATATGGAGAGTATCCTGATAATCACCTGCCAATGCTTCATTCTTTCCATGAAACACTTGAAGCCTAAACTCCTTAAACTGAAACCAACAGCATTGTGACTCCAATTGTCCCAGTGAAATCAAATTCCTTTTTGCAGTTGGTGAATATCTGACTTTTGTTAACACAACTTTTGAGTTGTTGTAGTTAACTATCATAACCTTCCTTATAGACATGACATCACAGTGTGCGTCATTTCCCATCATGATCTTACCACCATCTATTTCTTCTACATCAAACATTAAGTCTTTTCTGAAGGTTAGATGATAGGAGCATCCAGAGTCAAGAATCCATATGTCATTACTAATGGATGACTCTAATGCAGTCAATACCAATGGCTCGTCTATAAGAACTTGAGAAACATTTGCTTCCTTGATCTCTTTTAGGACAATCCTTTTTAAAATATCCTTCAGATCCGCAAGTCCAACATCTCTTTTTACTCTCTTCTTTTGCTTTCTTCTTATCCTGTTTTTGCCTTTGAATTGACTTTTCTTCTCATTACTTTGCTTTGACTGAACAAATAAAGCTTCACCACTTTGTTTTGACGGATACCCAGGTTGCTGCTTCAACTTAATCTCCATCGAATATGCAGAAGTGGTGATCTCATTCAAAGTAATGGTTTTTTCCCTCCTATATACTTGAGGGTATGAACCAGCTGAGCAAACTGTGAAGGCAAGCTGTTTAGAAGGATGACGACTTGATCTTCATCGTTCAACTTAGCTTCTAGACAACTGAGATCTGAGATCATCTTGTAAAAGACATCCATGTTCTTTTCTAGACTTTTTCCTTCTTCCATCTTAAAGCTAAATAGTCTTTGCTTTAAATAGAATCTGTTAGGCATGGACTTATCTTGGTATTGAGCCTCTAGAGCATCCCATAAGGATTGGGCATTCTTATGTTTTAAACCCATTTTCCTTAGCACCAGATCTTATAAGCTTATACTGATTAAGTTCCTCACCCTTTTTTCCTTGACAGCTTCTTTCTTAGGATCTTCCTTGGAATCTTTCTCGTCTGTAGTTTCTCCATCAACTACAAGCACGGAGTCAAGACCCATGATCTCTAGCTGTGCAAGGATCCTGTGTTTCCAGATGGTATAGTCACCTTCATGATCAAACTTCTCTACCTCCCATCTTCCTTGCGCCGGCTCTACCATTTTACCAGATCTGACCTGAGATCATAAAACACAGAAGAACTGAAACCCAAAACAGACAGCTGATTCCCGAATCCGTAGATCACTGCAGAGAAAATCCACAAGAACACCATCGAGAAAACCCACAAGAATACCACATAGAAACCCCACAATAACCCTTCCAACCTAGAGCTCTGATACCACTGTTGAAACTTTAGAACAGTTTAGATTTATAGTTTTGTCTTATGCTCTGTTTCTTATGCGTTTGTCTTTTTGCAGGAATGTAAAGAACACAGAAAATATGAGTTTCCAAGGTCAAATCAACCACGGTATGTCTCGGGGTGTGTAATGTTCGTTATCAGAGTACAAGAAAGCCATAATATGATCTTTACACCAAGAAGAGAATAAAACCGAGAAGAAAGGCTATGGAGAAAGTAAGCTTTCTCTCTCTATTCTCTCTCTAGATCATTGCCTATTATGCTTGTTACTCACGCTCACTCTTCTACCTGAAGCCGTCATTCTACCTTTTGTACCCACATTACAGGCCACCACCTAGGACCTTGTGCTTGGTACACAGAGGAGACAAATGCACATGGTACTGACATGCTTCTCCGTACAGACGATCTTCAGACATGGGCTTCACCAAAGCTTCTTCCGGTTGTGCCACAAAGAAAGATGTTCCATGCCCAAGTCCAGCTTTACCCATAACTAACTGAAACACATCGTTTCATCACACCTTCCTATTCATTCTTAGATCATGAAGTTACGAACAAAATGACACTCATGTATACTAAATAAATCTGCTTTATTTCTAGCTACACTACAAGAAATTTGAACATTGATAGCACATGAGGATAACACGGTTTTGCGAAGTGCTGTTATAGAGAGTGTGCTGGAGTAGGATACTCTATAATAGCATTATATCAATGTTATACCGTTTTTTCATTAAGAGGGAATCAAAAAAATATGTTTGGAGCCCAATTTTATGCTATAAGCGCTAACACTTAGAAAATTTGACAGATTTTTATACACAATTTTGGGTTTTGGGAGAAATTTTTTTTTCCATCTCCTAATTTTTTTTCCCTCTCTTAACTTTTGTTTCTTCTCTTCCTCCTTAAAAAAAATTCTCTCAACAACCGTCCTCTTCCTCCAACATCATCTTCCATCGTCTCTTCCATTCCTTCCACTTTCTCTCTCTCAATCTTCAACATCTCCTCTAATCCTACAAAATCTATTAAATCCCCAAAACTCCCAAATCTCAAATCCCTATTCTTCTCATACTCCACCTTCTGATATCGCGGTTGCTGCTATTGATCGACATTTGGAGGAAGCACTCAATCAGAAAACTCAAATCCCACAAAAGGGAAGAACACCAAAACCTCAAATCAACGAAACAAAATCAAACAATGCTTCTACGAATTTCTGTCCAGCCATGTGAATTCTTCTAGATTCTCTTTTTGTTTCAAAATCTGTAAGACTTTACGATCAAATGTGGTTTCTGGTGTTTGCAGGGAAGAACAATCTAAGGCCTTACAAAACCTCAGTTTCTCCATCTTCGAAGCTCTTACAAAACCTCAGTTTTTCCATCTTCGAAGTTGTTTGTTGTGAGGATCTCTCTCTCTCTCTCTCTCTCTCTCTCTCTCTCTCTCTCTCTCTCTCTCTCTCTTTCTCTCTCGGTGCGAGTTTCGCTTACCTTTATTTTCTCTCTCTGCTTGTATCTGTTTATGGATTTCGTATCAATATCTTACTGAAGTGTTTGGTTGTATAGTGTTTCAGTTATGTGGATCTTCTTGTTGCTACAACCTGTTTGATGAAGCAAACGAAATTAATATACATATCATATTGCTGCTTCTTCTGCTGCCAATGTACCTTCTTCTGCTGCCAATGTACCTTCTCTATCCATGGTTTTTTACTGTAATTGAAGCTTTTAACTTTGGTTTTTGACTGGTATGTTCTGGTTTCCTTACAATTTCTCTACTCCATATGGTTGTGGACTTGGTGAATGAAATCAAACTTGATAAAGAACTAAAATCCTGGATTGCATTTGCTGCACAAAAGATCGTTGAAGTGAATGCACTTGCAAAATCATTCTCTGGAGCTAAGGATGAGGTAAGGTACATATTTTGTTATTACATTATACACAACCTTTGTGGAATAGGATGTAGGCTTCTACGTTTGTGAGATATGATAACAATGTTGTCTTTGTTGATGTCAGGTACTGAACTTGATCATAAGGGACTTGTTCGAAGGACATCCCATCAGTCAAAGAAAGCTAAAAGAATTGATGGGTCACGTTGAGTTCTTAAGAGGCGAGCGAACCAGACAGCTAGATGGATTTTTATTCATTTTATATTTGTAGATTTTTGAAGGCGAAGGATTTTAACATTGAAAACCATCCAGATGTGGGAAGAATGATAGATTATAGCTCAGGGTATTAATCTATCAAATGCTATTTTGATAGATTTACCCATTTCTTTACATGTACCATTATTATTCAATCAAATAGTCCAATTGATTGTATTTTTTTGTCATAACATGTATCTTTTTTATTATAAACAAGTTAGAAAAACAATATTTATTAAAAGTTAAAAACAAAAGAAAATAAAAAATAAAAAATTTAAATTAAACATACCAACTTTTAAAATAAAAGATGTTGGAAACATACAAAATCTTGATTTTTTTATTTTAGGGTATGTTTAGGGGTTAGGGAATGATATTATTTGTTTGTAATTCTCGAAATTGAATAAAAATTCAAAATTAAAACTTATAATATTAAAAATAATTTAATAACATAATTTAAAAAAAAATCAAATTATATAAAAGTAAATGTCTTATAAACATTTGATTTAGAGTTTAGGGTATTGGATTGTTTAGGATATTGGAAGATTTAGGGTATTGGAGAGATTATGGTATTTGATTTAGAGTTTAGTGTATTAGAGAGTTTAAGTTATAGCAATTTATTTCTTTTTATTTATAATATAACTTATTGCCGCTTATGTTATTTTAGGGTATAAATAAGGTTTATGGTAATACTAATTATATAGTTTATAATAAAGTATAAATACAAAATAATGGTTATATCAAATGGGGAAGCATGATGCTGCGTTTAGCATTTACAATTTATCATTAGAATCCTTTGAAACAGAGAGAACCAATGTGTTTGATGGTCTCATTAATATTGGAAATCCTTAATTTAATGTTAACTTTGATATGTGTTGTTAATGATCTTTGTATAAACATATTTTGGGTTATTGATGAAATATAATTCTTTTTAATTTGATTAAGGGTTTAGGGTTTGAAATATATATATTTTTTTTAATTTCCCAATTATTAGTGAAATATACAATTTATTATTATATCATATGTATAACATAATCTATAAACATATATTAAAAAAAACAAATTAGAAGTTTTGAAATATTTTATTTATAGTTTAGGCATTGTAGTATAAATTTAGGGTTTAGGGTATTAGAATATAGGGTTTAGGATATTGTAGGGTTAGAATTAGGGTATTAGAGGATAAGGGTTTGATTAGTTTAGGATATAGGTTTTGAGTTTTTGATTAATTAGGATATAGGATTTAGAGTTTGTAGTTTAGGGTATAAAAATATAATTGTATAATAATTGTAAAGATTAGGGGTATTGCAAGATTAGAGTTATGGTATTAAAGGGTAAGCGTTTGATTAGGTTAGGATATATGTTTGAGTTTTTTATTAGTTTAGGGTATAGGGTTTAGATTTTGAGGTATACAAATATAATTGTATAAAGTTTAAGATATAATTGTAAAGGTTTAGGGTAATGCATGATTAGAGTTAGAGTATTGGAGGGAAATGATTTGTTTAGTTTAGGATATAGTGTTTGAATTTTTAACTAGTTTATGGTATAAGGTTTAGAGTTTAGGGTATTAAAATATAATTGTATAAGGTTTAAGATATAATTGTATGATTTTAAGATTCACACTTACAATATATTTTTATGTTTATTTTGTAATGTAATTTATTGTTTCAAATAAAATATATACTAATTATAAATTATTACAAATTATATATACAAAGTAACTAACTTTTACTAAGCATTTAACTTACTTAGTACTAATTTTTAGTACTAATAATAAATTGAACGTTTTAAATAATAATTTATTTATTATATGTATTCATAACTAAAAGTTAAAAAATTTAAAATTTAAATATTTTATCTATTACATTTTTAAATTAAAAACTGTTTAAAATTTAATTTTAATCATATTTATTATTTTAAACTAGTTTTAGTTATTATATATTAATTAAATCCAAAAATAATTTTGATTGGTTAAAAGAACCAACACACGGATCAATATTAGAGCCCTTAGATCTAATTACTTCTCAAATATCTACGGTTAGATGAAAAGAATGATTAAAAAATGCTCCAAATCTTCAGTTTCTTCAATTTCCCACAGATCGAACAAGACACAACGTCATCTTCGCGGTCTCCTCCGCTCTCCTCCGTCGCACAGCCTCACCCTCGGCGGTCCCCTCTGCTCTCCTCCGCCGCACAGCCTCAATCGTTGACGATTCCGTTTCCATCAACTCGTATGCAAATGCCATGGAGGTACACTTCTATTTGACTTGAATGTATTTTTTTGTCCAGGTTGATTTCTGAAAATCCTGTATTTGTTATGCTATGAGTATATTAAGATGAGCTTCGTAGCTTTGTTCTAGGTTGAAGGGTTTTGGGGCTGCTATTATCACCTTGCTCGCTATTCTCTCTTTCCTAGTCCAACAAATCTTCATTTTTTTCACATGTAACCACCGCTTCTGGGTTACACGCAGAAATGGCTTCTCTACCGTACGGAGTTTCGAATTTAAGTAGAAGCCAACAGGTTATGTCGGTAGCTGTACAGATTCGTCCGACTGGCCGACAAATCACATGTTTATTTCACAAACAGTTAATATCCCCAAATATTTTTCCACACAAAAATACTAAGATTTAGCAGAAACGATAGTATAACTCTCCTATTGTTTGCTGAGATGACGCAGGAGGATTCAGAGCTGCAAGGAAAGTCTTATATAATGGATTGTCATCATCAGTAGAAAGGAGAGACAATAAACAAAGAATGAGATGTATAGTGAGCTCAAAATCATCTACTGAAAGTGAAGAAGATTCTTCTGCCACAAAGACCAAGGTCTCATCATCTTCATCTCTTCAATTTTACATCATCATTATCATAGCTTCATAATGCATGCCTTAAAGCAAACTCTTGTTGTGTTATAATAATTTGGTTACATAAGGCAACGCCGTTTGGATACACGAGAAATGATGTTCTGTTGATAGGAGTGGGAGTGACTGCACTTGGTATCGGGCTAGAGAGTGGCCTTGAGGTAACTCAAGAATCAAGATCAAGAAGTGAATCATGAATGTTCTTTTTCTTCTTCTTTTCTATGTGTGGCTCTGAGTACATTTTTGTTAATCATGAAATGGGCAGTATGTGGGGTAGATCCGTTGCAAGCAGGTAATGATGTACAGCTGATACTGGTGCTGGGATTGACATTGGGTTGGATATCGACTTATATCTTTATAGTCGGTAACAAGGAGATGACTTATGCTCAGCAACTTCGTGACTACGAGTCTCAAGTCATGCAGGTTTGTGATTTCTCTTAGCTCAGGTTTTATGTGCTTTACCTTAACGTATGGTTCGTTTTTGTAACGGTGCACAGAAACGGTGCTCACCTTTCTCACGCTCCTTATCAACAATATTGGGATCAAAATACTCTTGCTGCTCCAACTCTTTCTTTACACTCTCTGCCTCATTCAGTTTACTATGAAAATGACACATACATACGTGAGTATACATATATCTTAGTGAAGCAAAAGCATTCATGGATGGTGCGGAGTGGATTGGAAGAGACATATGGAGATGTGGTTGCTAGAGAGTTTTTGAGATTTTCATTACGATGTTTATGAATGGTGGAAAAGAGTAAATTAGTTTAAGAGTTGCTTGTGTAGACTGAGTTTAAGACTTTTGTGTAGACTAAGTTAGTTTAAGACTTGTTTGTTATTTATTACTAACATTTGGATTATTAATAATTTTTTTTTTTCAATTTATCTTGAATATATTTTTTAATATAAATCTAATTGATAAATATATATATATATATATATAATCATAATAATAATAATAATAATAATAATAATAATAATACTAATCAAATATGACTCGGCTTGGCTTTAAAATACTTTAATACGGCTTGCTGCCATCATAGCATATATTATTGCATATAAAAAACTGCTACGAAGGCTTATATCATGGCAAAATAACGAACTATAATAGATAGTATTTATAGCATATATGGGTGTGCTATCAATACATATTAGAACATTATGTCTATGCAATCATATAACAAATATACCACGTACATATAACGCTATAATAGAATGCATCAAACATAGCAAGCTAAAATTTACGCTATTAGATTGCAATCATAAAATAGCACGAATAAAAAGCTATGGTAGGGAGGTCTATTATAGCTGCGCTGTCAAAACGTTTGTGGAAACACTATCTATAACATACCATAGCTTGTATCGTGTGCTATGAATAAAAAAAAAATCGTGTGCTATGAATGTTGATTTTTCTTGTTGTAGTGCTAATAAGTTTACTTAAATATTTGAGATGGAATATAAGTATTCCTCATCCCAATCTGTTGATAATGTGTCTTCAACCACCAAGTGTGCCATTAAGAACAAATGGTTCAGATCAGAACTTATGATGATTCAGTTTAAAAAAGATTGTAGTAAAATAAAAAACATTAAACCAAACCTCTAGATTGTAAAGCTTCATATAACTGTTGGCGCATGCTAAGTATGCGGTTAACCATTTCTTCCAGCTCAAAGCCCTTGTACATATCACTGGCAAATATGCATACACATATATAAACTTTTAAGCATAATTAACATGTTAGCGCGTATGTTTTGTTTTAAATTTGGGAATAATTAACATATATGTTATTAGAATTTACATTATGACTACTAGTGATCTAAGTATGTTTTGTTTTACATTATATTCGAAAGCTTTTTTGTTTTTAGGTTATGTATTTGTATTTGAAGCTTTTCTATGTATTTTCTTTTTGGTAATCTAAGTATTATGTGGTGTTCGTTTCTTTGTTGTCATTGTTGCCCGTATGGTTTTGTTGGTTTTAAACTATTTAGATGATCTTTGGTTTTGAAGTATAATTTGGTGGTTATGTGTTACTTGTTTCTCACGTTTTTTACGATAAAGAAGCAGAGGACTGTTGTTTTTGGATTCAGAAGCTTTGGTTTTTCAAAGATAATCATGACCTTGTATAAATTAAACCTTATATGCTGCACGGTCGGCATTTCCCATGCTGAATTACTTGGTGACCCCTTTCATTTGTCTTTTTTTATTTGGGTGTTGGATGTTGGTATGCTCGAATGTAGTAATGTTGTGTAAATCGACTTGTGGGGATTAGTTACTCGATTTTGGCTTGTTTCTTTTAATTTGAGTTTAAGTGAAGCGGTTACGACAGTAGTGGAGTTGTTTGGTTTTCGTATTGTTTTGTAAATTAGCAACTTGGAATGTATCAAATCTTAATTTTTTGGGTTTTGTGAGGCTTATTGTCTCTATTTCTAATTGGGCCTAACAATGGTGACAAGATACAAGAGCCCAAATCCTATTTGCTCCTAACATCAATTCTCCAAGTCCAATAATACGTGGTTCTCTAAACCCAATTGAGAACAAGGTAACAAGTAGGTTAATAATATAATGATATGAACCTAACTTCGTTAAGACGTGACGGCAACACGCAATAAGAGAACGAGTAAGAGAGCAAGAAGAAGATTTACGGTGAAGTACATCTGAGCTCAAGTCTTGTTCTAAGGAAACTGGTCTCTACAGCTTCACGGTTATTGAGTTGAGGTAGATAGCTCATAATCACTTTATTTGTATCCTGCAATATAAAGAAGATTAGTGAGGACATAGCTGTGACCATAAACAGTGTTGTAAAAGCTTTGATTGATTATAGTGGATCGTTGAGAGGACAGTCTCTCCCCAGACGTAGCGGTAATCATTCCGTGAACTGGGTAAACAAATTGCTTGTGTTACAAACCATAAACCATCGAACTAAAACGTATCAAGTTGTTATCGATCGTGGTTAGCTAAAATACTAGTTCTAGCTAAGGTTTAGGATCACTAAATCCTAACAAGTGGTATCAGAGCACCGGGTTAAGCAGAGGATACGGTTTCAGTTTCTGATCTGCGATTGGTGTGTTATTTCAGGGAGATCCAATACAGTCAACAAAGGTGCACAAAATCTCTATCATGGAACCAACCAAAATCAAGATTGAGGTGGAGAAATTTGATGGGAAAGGAGATTTTGGGATGTGGAAATTCAAGATGCTTATGCAACTTGAAAACTCTGGTTTAGACAGTGTTCTTCAGGAGGAAGAATCAAGTGATGTCGACAAAGAGAAAACAAAGGACGGTGACGATGACACCAAGCCTCCGTCATCTCCGGATGATAAAACAAGAAAGGAGAAAGACAAAAGGGCTAAAAACATGATCTGTACAAGCTTGAGCAATCTGGTTTTGCGCAAAGTGATGAAGCAAACAACAGCCTTAGGCGTTTGGAGAGCCCTTGAAAAGGACTATCAAACTAATACATTACCAAATCGCATCTACCTCAAGCAAAGATTCGCAAGTTTCAAGATGGATGAACACAAGAATATCGAAGAAAATATGGATGTGTTTCTAAGATTGGTAGATGATTTGGAAAGCTTAAACATCACCATAGGTGATGAGGATCAAGCAATTCAGGTTCTGTCCAGCTTGCTAAAGCAGTATGACTCGTTAGTTCATACACTTAAGTACGGTAATGGGAAGGAGACATTAACCTTGCAAGAAGTTACCACTTCTGCATATGCAAAGGAAGCTGAGCTCAAGGAAGCATGACTTGTGGGAAAATCTAAATCTACTGCAGACGGTTTAGTGGTGAGTAGAGGCAGATCAGAAAAGAAGTCTTGGGGACAGAACAAGGGGAGGTCCAAGAGCAGAGATGCACGGTCCAAATCGAGGCCAAGAAACAAACCAAAAGCTAGGGAGTGTTGGATTTGTGGAAAGGAGGGACATTACAAGAAAGACTGTCCAGAAAGGAAGAATGGGAAACATAATGAGTCTAATCTCGTGCAAGAAGAAGAACTACCTATGATCTTAACTGCAAGCATACAAGACCCTATAAAGGAATGGGTTTTGGATTCTGGGTGTACTTTCCACATTACACCAAAAAGAGATGCATTATTTGACTTCAAAGAGTTCGATGGAGGAAAGGTAATGATGGGTAATAATACTCATTGTGAAGTCAAGGGAATGGGAAAGATGAAGATCATAAATTCTGATGGAGCTACTGTGATATTAAGTGAAGTGAGATATATGCCAGGAATGAGCAGGAATCTCATCTCTTATGGTCAGTTGGAGAAAAATGGCTGCAAGTATGAAGGTCGCGACTTCATTGTGACATTTTTTAAGGATGGCCGAAAAGTAATATCAGAGAAATATCAGGATGGCTTGTACTACTTACAAGGAAAGGTTGTCAAAGGAGAAGCATCTGTGGCAAGAACAGAAGTGAATTTGACAAGACGATGGCATGCAAGGTTAGGACATATGAGTTTAAAGAACATGAATCTTCTGGTCAAGGAAGGTTATTTAAGCTCAAAAGAAGTTCATACACTTGACTTCTGTGAAGAGTGTGTATTTGGTAAAGCACACAAACAAAGCTTTCCAGAAGGGAAACACACGTCCAGCCACCCATTGGAGTACGTTCACAGTGATTTGTGGGGTTCAGTGGGAAATGAACCAAGTCTATCTGAATGCAAATATTTTCTTACTTTCATTGATGACTTCTCAAGCAAAGTCTGGATCAGATTCTTAAGAAGCAAAGATGAGGTGTTTGAGAATTTTTTAGAGTGGAAACAGCTGGTGGAAAATCAAACAGGAAAGAAGATTAAGTGTTTGAGGACAGATAATGGATTGGAATTCTGCAACAATCAAATGGACAAGCTATGTCAAGATTCAGGGATTAAACGACATAAAACCTGCACCTACACTCCGCAACAAAACGGTGTAGCTGAAAGGATGAATCGAACAATAGCTGACAAGATTAGATGCATGTTAGCAGAATCAGGATTGGAGAAGAAGTTTTGGGCTGAGGCAGCAAATACTGCAGTGTACTTAATAAATCGATCTCGTACTGCAGCACTTAAGTTCAAAATACCAGAAGAGGTGTGGTCAGGAACAAAGGTAGATTACAGCAATCTTAGGCGGTTTGGTTGTGTTGCGTATGTGCACAAAACACAAGACAAAATGAGCCCAAGAGCTGTTAAAGGAATCTTCATGGGATATCCTCCAGGAGTCAAAGGGTACCGAGTCTGGATTCAGGAGGATGGGAAATGCACAAACAGTAGAAACGTTGTGTTTGATGAAGAGAAATTGTTTAAAGACCAAGATCAGAAGAATGAAACCAAACCGAAGAAGAAGAAAAAGGTGACATTCAATACTGATCTAATTCAAGGACCAACACCAAGTGAACCAACAAGTGAAACTACTGGTCAAGGTGGAGTTAACTTGGAAGGCTCAAATTCTTTTGATCTAGGTGGAGCAGATTCAGATTCAGATTCAGAAAGTTCAGAAACATCAATTGATTATGAGAGTGAAGAAGAATCTGAAGAAGAACAAGAGGATGCACAAACCGAGTTGAACTTAGATGAGTATGTGCTGACAAGGGACATAGTAAGAAGAACGATCAAACCGCCTTCAAGGTATGCAGATGGCGCCTCTATAATAGCTTATGCTCTATCTAGTGCAGAAAGCATTGAACTAGATGAGCCTAAGACTGTTGCAGAAGCAAAACGAAGTAGAGACTGGAAAAAGTGGAAACAAGCTATGGAGGAAGAGAAGCTATCTTTAGATAAGAATGAAACTATGGAGATAGTTCCAAGGCCACCAAAGAAAAGAATCATTGGGTGTAAATGGATATTTAAGCTGAAGGAAGGCATTCCTGGAGTAGAACAGCCTAGATACAAGGCTCGGCTTGTAGCCAAGGGATTTACACAAGTAGAAGGAGTGGACTATAACGAGATTTTTGCTCCAGTGGTGAAGCATGTATCGATCAGAATCATGCTGTCAATCGTGGTTAACTTTGATCTAGAACTGGAGCAGTTAGATGTTAAGACTGCCTTCTTGCATGGAACACTTGATGAAGTCATCTACATGAATCAGCCAGAAGAATTTATAGAGAAAGGAAATGAAGATAAGGTGTGTCTTCTTAAAAAGTCTCTATATGGTCTGAAACAGTCTCCGAGGCAGTGGAATCAGAAATTTAATGAGTTCATGAAGTCTCAGGGATTTCAGAGAAGCACCAAGGATCCTTGTGTTTACACAAAAGGATCAGGCATTGATGATATGGTATATCTCCTACTTTATGTAGATGATATGCTTGTTGCAGCAAAAGATATGGAAAAAATCAAAAGACTGAAGACAAGCTTGAATCAGAAGTTTGAGATGAAGGATTTGGGAGCAGCTTCTCGAATTCTTGGAATGGATATCATCAGGGACAGAAAGAAAGGGATTCTGAAATTATCACAGGAAAGGTACCTTAAACAAGTACTGAGGACTTTTAACATGGATGATTGCAAGGCTGTAATTACTCCTTGCAACTCGCAATACAAGCTTAAGAGTCTGACTAAAGAAGAGCTGATAATAGAATCGAGACTAATGGATACAGTTCCCTATGCTAGCGCAGTGGGAAGCTTGATGTATGCCATGATAGGCTCACGACCTGACTTGGCATTTGCCATCTGCTTGGTAAGCAGATATATGGCAAATCCAGGGAGATGTCACTGGTCTGCGGTCAAGTGGATATAGAGATATCTAAAAGGAGCTACAGGAACATGTCTTACATTTAATAAGACAGAGAATTTTGGAGTTGAAGGTTTTGCAGATTCAGATTATGCTACTGATCTAGATCGAAGAAGATCGGTTTCAGGGTATGTGTTCAGAGTAGGAGGCAATACGGTGAGTTGGAGATCTTGTTTACAACAAGTAGTTGCCCTATCAACTACAGAAGCTGAATACATGGCATTAACTGAAGCAGCAAAGGAAGGAATCTGGTTAAGGGGATTGTGTGGAGAATTGGGATTTAAACAAGCAAGTTTTAAACTCAATTGTGATTCACAAAGCGCTATATGTCTAACTAAAAACAGTGTGCACCATGACCGTACTAAGCATATCGACAACAAGTACCACTTCATACGAGACCTAGTGGAGGAGGGTTCTGTTATAATCCTAAAGGTGCACACCTCTAACAATCCTGCAGACATGTTTACTAAATGCTTACCTGGAAACAGTTTTGGGAAGTGCCTGGCGCTTCTCAACGTCATTCCATGATCAGCATGAAAGACAGTCTTGAGGTTACTCTACATCGATTGGGTACCTCGCACAAGACAGAAGATGTTGTTAGTGTTTTACAACATCTAAGAAGAAGAAGTCGATGTTCTCTTTATCAGGTGGTAAAGTCTGATAAGCAACATGGCAGAAACTGTGAACTAGAAGATACCAAAACAAGTTCATTATTTCAGCAGGAATTCAAGGCATAATACGGTCAAGTGTTAAGTCCTAAGGAGTGAGTCAGTGAGTATCAAACGGTCGAGTTTGATATCTACATCAGAGGCGATTTAAAGACAAGGAAACAGGTTTGTTGTACCTGTCAAATTCAAGCTAAGGAAGTCTGGTTATTGTTGAATACTGCTGCAGACAGAAACAAAATCAGAGTGTTAGCTGGTTAAAAATCGCAGAACAAGGAAGATGGTAGCATAGTAAAGAAAATTAAGTTGCTTGGGGAACTTACCTTGTGAGTTGAAGAGCCCTGACGGATGAGATTCAGACATAAATTCAGCTGGTACAATCAGTGGTTAAGCTGGTCAGTATCAGAAACAAAAAATCTCTAAGCCAAAGACAGTGGTAACCGGTTATCTTTACCTGTGGAAGTTCATTGCTAAGAAGACTTGTTGAACCAAGCATCTGCTGATGCAAAAGTTACCTAATAAAGGAATATTGAGTTAGATCGGTGACGATCTCGACAGTTGTAATCGGTGGTCAAGACGATTAACTGCCACAGCGGAAGAAATCGACGGTCAAGTCGAGAAGCGGCGACGGTCCAGTTTCACTGAGGAGGTAAGATGAGGGTTAGTCGACGAACCTTAAATCAAAACCAAATCGGAGTGAAATCAGAGTCAGGAGCCGACTTACATCAAAAAAATAAGTCACTTATGTAGATCCTCCAAAAGAAGAATCGAAGAAGGTGTCTTACCGCAGCTCAGTTCTCTTCAGGGATCTCGAGCAAGGTCAGTGGTGATAGAAATTGAAGGAATCAAATTCACAGCATGGGTTATCAAGATCTGTTCTCAGGAAAGGAGTTGGAACAATCGACATGCATTGGAAGTTGGTTTTTTTTTTTTTTTTTTTGAAGAGAGAGAAGAGTGTCAGCTTGATTTCTCAAAGAAGAAGAAAGGTATAAGCTGTGACATAAGTGATTGTTTATAAATCGAAGGATAAGAAACGATCTACAGGAAGGAGAAATCATGGATTGGTAAAGATTCATGAAGAAAATCAAAGCAAGAGAAATGGAGAAGATGGAGAGGTGGCGATAGAATCGAAGAAGGAAAGAAGAAATGAGACAAAGGTGGAGATTGTGAGGCTTATTGTCTCTATTTCTAATTGGGCCTAACAATGGTGACAAGATACAAGAGCCCAAGTCCTATTTGCTCCTAACATCAATTCTCCAAGTTCAATACATGGTTCTCTAAACCCAATTGAGAACAAGGTAACAAGTAGGTTAATAATATAATGATATGAACCTAACTTCGTTAAGACGTGACGGCAACACGCAATAAGAGAACGAGTAAGAGAGCAAGAAGAAGATTTACGGTGAAGTACATCTGAGCTCAAGTCTTGTTCTAAGGAAACTGGTCTCTACAGCTTCACGGTTATTGAGTTGAGGTAGATAGCTCATAATCACTTTATTTGTATCCTGCAATATAAAGAAGATTAGTGAGGACATAGCTGTGACCATAAACAGTGTTGTAAAAGCTTTGATTGATTATAGTGGATCGTTGAGAGGACAGTCTCTCCCCAGACGTAGCGGTAATCATTCCGTGAACTGGGTAAACAAATTGCTTGTGTTACAAACCATAAACCATCAAACTAAAACGTATCAAGTTGTTATCGATCGTGGTTAGCTAAAATACTAGTTCTAGCTAAGGTTTAGGATCACTAAATCCTAACAGGTTTTTTATTTGGATTTGTTTCACTAAGCTATTTAAAAGCTGGTGATATATTCCCTTTGTTAAACAAACATGCAAATGTGGTTCAATGACCCACTATAAATCTTTTTCTTTGTAATATAAAGACTTTGTGTAAGAAAAGCTATGAAATAGAGTTCGGGACGACGGGCTTGTTGATGAGTAGGCAGCCACTCCGAGCTTGATGCCTTGTCTTTCGTGCTGAATGGAGGACCCCCTGGCAGATCGTGATTAGAGACTGTTGTAGTTGGACAATGCCTATCTTCATATGCGTAAGATTCTCTCTACCGCTCCAGAAGCTCGTATTGTCACCACTCCAGGTGAGGTTTCTGCAGCATAGTTTATCACTGGAGCTTTAGTTGTTCTG
This sequence comes from Orychophragmus violaceus, assembly GCA_030180135.1. Lineage (NCBI taxonomy): Eukaryota > Viridiplantae > Streptophyta > Magnoliopsida > Brassicales > Brassicaceae > Orychophragmus > Orychophragmus violaceus. The sequence goes on from CM058239.1 coordinate 102,517,035, forward strand.
TTGATCCTAATCAGCTCCCTCGCAGAGGCTAGATAGTATTCCTTTTTTCAAAGAGACCCCGGATGTTAATATTGACTTTTTTGCTGCGTCAATAAACTAAAAATTAAAGGAGTAAAATCAGAATAGGTACCTGGACAACTTTCGTGGCAACCAAAGAAAGAAGAGCTATGATAATTACTTGCCATGTAACATATGTCAGGACAATACACTACAAGAAATCTGTCTCATAGCCACGGTTTAGCCGCGAACTTTTCGTAGCTACGTTTTCTCAGCCGCGACTAGCTACGAAATAAGTCGTAGCTATAGCCGTGGCTATGTGGCAACTATTCTTAGCTATGTAGCCACAACACTCAGACGCGACAATTCGTGGCTATGTAACTGCGGATAGCGACGACATCGTTGTGGAAAACGTAGCTTGGACTAGCTGCGAATAATTTCGTGGCTTGTCTGCTGCGATTTATTTCGCGGCTATCCGCGTCTCTCCTTGCTCCCTAGCCACGACTTTTTCGCGGCTATCCGTGGCTTGTGTAAAAACCCTAAACATAAACCCTAACCCCTAAACACAAACACTAAACCCTAACCCCCAAAGTCTAAACCCTAACCCCTAAACACAAACCCTAAACCCCAAACCCTAACCCCTAAACTCTAAACTCTAAACTCTAAACCCTATACCCTAAACCTCAAACCTTAAACCCTAACCCTTAAACACAAACCCTTAACCCTAACATCAAAATACAAATCTTTAATTATATATACATAAAACTATTATTTTCAAATCCAATACCAATAACATGTATATATATAAAACATAAACCTTAACTCTAACTAAACCTCAAACCCCTAAAATATAAATAAAAACATAACATTCCAATTACTATAACAAAACAAACTAATACATAAACCTTAAACCCTAATCAAACCATAAAACTCTAAACTCTAAACTTCAAACTATATACCTTAAACCCTACACAAACTCTAAAACCCAAAATTACAAACAAAACTCTAATTCATATAATATATCCATAACTAAAAATTCAATACTTACAAAATTCATAACTCTAAACCCTAAACAACCCTTAAACCCTAAACAAACCTAAAATCCTAAACAAACCTAAAACCCTAAATTATAACCAATATCTAACTAACAAAACTCTAATTCCTATAATAATCCATAACTAAAATTTCAATTCTTACAAAAAGTTTTTATTTTCAAAATCTACTATTTTCTAACACTATCTTAAAATCTTAATCATAATCCTTCAAACCCTATACCCTAAACCATTAACATACTCTAAATTTAAACTTTTAATCATAAACTATAAATTTTAAATATAACCATTAATGCAGTCCGGTAGGCCCATAGTGCATCATCCAAATTCGCTGCCCAATCCTTTCTTGTTTTCCCAACTGTCTTCTCTAAGATCTCCTTGATCTGTCTGTTAGAAACCTCGACCTGTCCACTAGTCTGAGGGTGATAAGGAGTAGCAACTCGGTGATGAACTCCATGCTTCTTTAGCAGCTTCTCGAAGACCTTATTAATGAAATGAGATCCTCCATCACTAATTACTATCCGAGGTACTCCAAATCTAGGGAATATGATGGTCTTAAACAGCTTAATAACCACCGTTGAATCATTGGTTGGACTAGCTATTGCTTCTACCCACTTAGATAAATAGTCCACATCAGCCAAGATAAACTTATTCCCATAGGATGAGGGAAAAGGACCCATGAAATCTATGCCCCAGCAATCGAAAACCTCGACCTCAAGAATGAAATTCTGAGGCATCTCACGCTTCTTACTGATTTTCCCTCTCCTCTGACAAGCATCACACTGAGAAACAAAGGAATGAGCATCTGCAAACATCGTAGGCCACCAGAAACCTGCTTGCAGAACCTTAGACACAGTCTTGAAAGTAGCAAAATGTCCAGCATAATCTGATCTATGACAGTGGAATAAGATATCTGGAACCTCTGATTCAGCAACGCATCTCCTGTAAATACCATCCGAACAGTGCTTGTAGAGATAAGGTTCATCTCAGTAGTATCGTCTGAGCTCCCTGAAGAACTTTTTCTTTGCATACCCCTTCAAATCATCTGGTTCAGTCTCTGCAGCCAGGTAATTAGCTATATCTGCGTACCAGGGTTGATCGGTGGTTGCGACAGCATCAACTTCGAAGTTATAGTCTCCAAGATCGGTGGTTGCGACGCACAGGTCCGCGTCGATCGTTGCATCCCCGATACGTGCATCGATCGCTGCTGAAGTGACATCGATCGACGCAATGCGATTAATCCGACAGTCTTGCAAATTTCTGTCCAAATCCGTCTGAAACACTGTCACGATCATGTTGACGTTCTCCTCAGGTAAGAAATCATTAATGGGCATGTCTTCCTCAACCAGCATCCTTGAAAGATGGTCAGCAACTCCATTCTCAACTCCCTTCTTGTCCTTCACTTCAATGTCAAACTCCTGAAGCAACATAATTCATCTAAACAATCTTGGCTTAGCATCCTTCTTCTGCATCTGATACTTCAGGGCTGAATGATCAATGTGTACAATCACCTTGGAGCCAACAAGATAGGGGCGAAACTTCTCAAATGCGAAGACAACAGCCAACAACTCCTTCTCTGTAGTGGCATAGTTTCTCTGCGCATCATCTAGTGTCCTGCTGGCATAGTAAATAGCATGAAGCTTTCTGTCCTTCTTCTGCCCCAGAACATCTCCTACAACGTAGTCACTCGCTTCACACATAACCTCAAAAGGTAGATCCCAATCTGGTGGTTGAACTATAGGAGCACTCACTAATGCCTGCTTGATCTGTTCAAATGCAGTCTGACACTCTGCATTGAACTCAAACTTGGTTTCCTTACATAGCAAAGCAGTTAGTGGTCTAGAAATCTTACTGAAGTCCTTGATGAATCGTTTGTAGAAACCAGCATGTCCAAGAAAGCTCCTCACAAACTTCACAGAATCAGGCGCCTGAAGGCTGGTCATTATCTCAATCTTAGCGCGGTCTACTTTGATCCCTACTTCAGACACTTTATGTCCAAGTACAATGCCATCTCTGACCATGAAATGGCACTTCTCCCAATTAAGAACCAAGTGCTTCTCCTCGCATCTAGCTAGTACCTTGCACAGATTATCCAAGCACTCATTATAAGATGACCCATAGACTGAGAAATCATCCATAAATACTTCCATAAAATCCTCAATCATATCAGTGAAGATGGACATCATGCATCTCTGGAAGGTGGCTGGTGCATTACAAAGTCCAAAAGGCATCTTGTGGTATGCAAATGTGCCATAGGGACAAGTAAAAGTAGTATTTCCCTGATCTTCTGGATGGATGGGAATCTGGAAGAAATCAGAGTACCCATCGAGGAAACAATAATAAGGATGATTAGCTAACCTCTCCAGCATATGATCAATAAAGGGTAAGGGAAAGTGATCCTTCATGGTTGCAGCATTCAGCTTTCTGTAGTCTATGCACATGCGATGTCCAGTCACAGTCCTTGTAGGAATCAACTCGTTCTTCTCATTCTTTATTACTGTAACTCCACCCTTATTAGACACTACATGGACTGGACTTACCCAATCACCGTCTGAAATCGGATAGATAATCCCAGCATCTAGGAGTTTCATGATCTCCTTCTTGACCACATCCTTAAGATTAGGATTCAGCCTCCTCTGATGCTCAACAGATGTCTTTGACTCGTCCTCAAGATGTATCCTATGCATGCACAGCTCTGGAGAGATACCTGAAATGTCATCAAGAGAGTAGCCAAGAGCTTTGCGATGCTTGCGCAGCTTGCTTAGCAGTAAAATGAGCTCTGCGTTGTTCAAACTAGCATTAACAATCACTGGATATGTCGAATTTGGTCCAAGAAATGCATACCTTAGCCCGGATGGAAGTTGTTTCAGCTCAATTTTCGGGGCTTTTTCCTCTGCCCAATCACTATCGACCTGCAACGATCGATGCGACGCATGTGTCGATCGATGCAGAGTCGCGTCAGACACATCCAAATGCATCAACTGCTCAGCAGAATCCATTAGCCTCGCATAGCAGATTGCGGGCTCGTCTTGCAGATGCTCCAGCTCCATTATAGAGCTCAGTAAAGCTCTTTCCAGTGGATCCTCAGCATGAGTTCTATGAAAGTAATCCGCAGCCAAATCACTGAGAGTATCCACATAAAATGTATGTCCGTCGATGGTTGGTCTCTTCACCAGTTTGTCCATATCAAAGCTCATCTTCAGATCACCTACATTCAGAATTATCTTACCTCCCTGGCAGTCAATCATCGCACCCACAGTGGCCAAGAAAGGCCTACCCAAAATCAGTGGAACCTTTGGTTCCTCTCCATATTGCAGGACCACAAAATCAGTAGGAATCACACATTGGCCAATAATTATAGGCACATCTTCCAATACTCTTTCAGGAATTCTGATTGTTCTGTCTCCTAAAACTAGTGAGATCCTAGTGGGCAGAAAGTTAGTCATCCCAAGTCTCTTAGCAACAGAGAAGGGCATAAGGTTCACACTAGAATCAAGATCACATAGAGACCTTTCAAATCTTTCCCTGTAGATAGCACAATCCAACACAAACCTTCCTGGATCTTTCAACTTCTCAGGAATTCTGCCCTGAATCACTGCACTACATACCTCTGTGATCATCATTACACTTTCCTCTTCAGACCACTTACCAACAAGTAAGTCCTTAAGACATCTCTTCATCACAGGAGTAGTCTCCATAGAGTCAATCAAAGGCACTTCAATCTTCACCTTTTTAATGATCTCCTTACATTTGGCATACTGCTTATCGTTCCTAGCCTTCCTGGGGTTCTTAGGAAAAGGTACTTTAGGCTTGTAAACCCTTTCATTCGACTGTTTCGGCTTTTCAGCGTTTGAAATCTCTGCAGTCCCCTTGCGTCGATCGTTGCTAGTGTTGCATCGATCGTTGATGAGCGACTGTGTTACGACCCCTGTGTCGAGCTTGGGTTCATCATCCTTGTTTTCGCTTTGCATCGACCGTTGCTGAGCTGCGTCGATCGATCCATTACGAATCCCACGGATCTCATCTTCCATTTCTTCAATCTCCACGATTTCTTCGACACTCAACTGCTTTTTTTGGGCAGGAAACAGCTCCTTACCACTTCTCAATGTCACTGCATTGCACTGATACTTAGGATTAGCCTCAGTCCGTCCTGGAATAAAATAATTAATTCTGAATATTTGTAAATTTCTATTACTTAAAAATGTTGATATGATAATTAGTAGAAATCTCTCATCAACTATATTCTAGATTCATGGTTCCACACGATTAAACGAAGCTCAAACAATGTTCTTGTAATTAATAAGCATTTCAACGCAACAAAAAATATTTTAACTCCTGCGATAGAATTTACCTGTTTTTAAGAATTATGGAAACTCAAGCATGCCTGTTTTGAAATCAAGAATTTAGGATTGGTATATATTAGGAAATATATTCTGATATTTTTGGTAATTAGATATACTTGTAAAGATACGCAAAGATATGAATCGAGAACCGTATCTAGGTTAGAGCTAATTGATACTCTGTAAACTTGTATATATTCGTTTGCGATATCATCAATACAAACACAAGTTCTTTCTCAATCTTAGCATGGTATCAGAGCATAGATCCTTTTAAAACCTAATTTCTTTCGGATCGTTTTTTTTTTCTTCCTTTTACCTTTTACGATGACCGAACAAAGTGAGAAATCGATGATTCTTACTGAATCGGAGAAAGTGAAAAACTCTCCTTACTACCTGCACGCGTCCGATAACACTGGACAAGTGCAAACACCAATTCTCCTTAACGGAGATAATTATGAAAGATGGGCAAAGCTGATGTTAAACACGCTGCGCACCAAGAGAAAACTCGGTTTTCTCGATGGGTCGATCGCTCGACCGCCTAAAAACTCTGCTGAAGCAAAACAATGGGAGGTAGTGAATTCCATGATTATTGGATGGATCTACAGTAGCATTGAACCTCGTCTACGCTCTTCGGTGTCCTTGGTTCAAAGCGCAAAGCTTATGTGGGATGGTCTTCAACGACGATTCTCTGTAAGTGATGGAACTCGTGATCATCAGTTACGATCGGATCTGGTTGCTTGCAAACAAGACGGTCAGACTGTTGAACACTACTTTGGTCGGCTCAAGGTGCTTTGGGACGATTTAGCTGACTTTGAAACTGGATTTGAATGTTGTTGTCAAGAGAGTACTTGCACAGCAATGATGAAATATGAGAAGCCTTGACAGTAGCCGGTTTGGAACGACGAGATCCAATCTTCTCAGTCGTGTTGATGAATTAAATCTCGACATGATTTATTCACAAATCATTCAGGAGGAACGACATTTGAATGTGACACGTTTAAGAGACGAAAACAGCAGTGTTGTTGGAATTTCTGCATCAGTTACAGTCGCTTCTACACCAACAGCGGCTGCAGCTCGATTCAATACAAAGAACATGAAGTGCACTCACTGTGAAAAAACTGGGCATGAAGTCTCAGCCTGTTTTCAGTTACATGGATATCCGGATTGGTGGCTCGAAAACAACAAAGGAGTCGCTCGTGGAGGAGGCAGAGGACGAGGCTCGGACAACAACTCTCGTGGACGTGGTCGTGGCTCTGGATTTCGTGCAAACAATACGCAGATCGCGGATCCTTCGTCTTCGTCTGGTATCCCAAGTTTTACACCAGAGCAATGGCAGTCATTAGCTCAATTCATGGGAATCAGAAATCTGCTCCTTCTCAACAACAATCCGGTAAGAGAGACAAACTGATCCTTCTTGGCAAACACATTCGATACGATGTGATAATTGACTCGGGAGCCAGTCATCACATGACTGGTGATATTACCCTACTGACGGATCTTGTTACAATTGATCCATGTCCTATTCGTCTTCCCAACGGTGGATTATCGTGGGCTACACCTTATGGGACATTGGACTTTGGAGGAAAACTGGTTTTGCATAAAGTGTTTTATGCACCTCAGCTTAATATTACACTCATCTCTGTTTCTCAACTCTTAAGAGATGTTGCTGGTTGTGTTATATTTACGCGAGAGTTTTGTGTTATACAGGACAAAGTTTCGACGACTTTGATTGGTGCGGGTGAGAAACGTGATGGGGTTTTTCATTACTCAGGAGCAGTGGTTGACATTCGAGCTGGCAGTGCATCTAAGTTGCAGGATAGGAACTTGTGGCATCGTCGTTTGGGTCATCCCTCCTCCAAAGTGTTTTCACATTTAGTTGGTGTTGATTTTCATAATGATTCAAGTGTTGGTGCTTTAGAATCAGTTTGTGACGTTTGTATATGAGCCAAACAAACTCGTAATACTTTTGCTTCAAGTTCTAATAAAGCACATGAATCTTTTACTTTGATATATTGTGATCTCTGGGGGCCTTATCGCACACCCGCTACTCGTGGCTCTCTTTATTTCTTGACAATTGTCGATGATCACTCACAAGCAGTGTGGACGCTGTTGTTACTTGAAAAATCGTGGAAAAATGGCTTTTTCATACATGAACTTATCCATTAGGTTCAGTTCATACATAAACTTCCATTGTTGTTCCTTACATTCATCAACTGTTTAAAAATGTTCGATATATACATTAACCGTAAAAACACATACCAAATCATACATTGACTAACAGAACGTCAGTCAACCGTTTACTGTAGCTGACGAGGATAACACATCATTAAAATTGTTGTAACATACTTTGTTTTTGCATAATCGATTTGGTAAGAGTGTCCTGTTATTTGTAATGTCTTTGCGTACTTGGAATTGTAAGACTCTTATGTGTTTTCTTGGAACCCTGTCCTGTTTCCATGAGATTTTTAGAAAATCATCGTTCGTCTAAAAACAACATAAAACCATGTCTAAAACAATAAAAAAAACCATAAAATGCCAAAAAGATTCAAACACCACAACAACTCAGCATAGAAAATCTTATCCAAAAACAAAACAACATAAAGCACATAAAATCAGAAATCACCACAAGGTTCAAATACAAAAAGAGTCATAGAAAGTTGATCATGGTTGTGACAGTGGATCCTGTGACTGTTGGCTTGGTCCTTCTCCTTGAGAAAGTGTCATACACTCAGCCGAACTCTGACGTAATGGAGTCTTCTTTGTTTTTTTTGGCTTTCTATAAACTGTGACACCACCATTTGAACACCTATATGCATTATGACCTGCTAAACCACAATGTCCACAATGAATAATCCTTCCTACTTTTGTAGCTTTTACTTTCTTCTTAGGAGACTCTTGCACATTCTTCACCTTCAACTTCTTCTTCTTAGGAGATTCATTCTTCCCCTTAATTCTCTTTTCCTTTTTTTTTCCTACCTTGAGATGATGGCACTAATGGTGGCTGGATCCTTGCTTCACCAGATTTTTCCCAAAAACGCATGCCCGTAACTGGTGTGATAGAGTTACTATAGATATTCTGCCAAGTAGACGTCAAGTACCAGTCTGAAACATAGTTAGAGACGTTCCATTTCATCAACAATATCACACGAAGAGCATGCCTACATGGAATGCCTGTCATATCCCACTTACGACAAGTACACGTTCTTCTTGTCATATGAACACTAAACCCAACTCCATCTTCAATAACGTCAAACCATCCATTAGCTCCAGCAACTGCTCGGCAATTTTTTCTATATTTCTCCTCCGCCGCAATGGTCTCTGCCACTTTCAGACTATGCTTTCCCTTGTGGTCTCTAGATTTCTTTTTTCGTATATCAATTCTCACCATAGCTAGTCTCCTTACGGTTTCAAGCATCTCAATTAAAGGCATTTCTCTTGCTTTGTTGATCGTGTTGTTATAGGTCTCCGAGAAGTTGTTGGACAGATCTTCACAACATGATATACTTGTAAAGAAGGCACGACTACAATTCTGAGGATTCTTCAGCATCAACTGTTCATAAACAGACATGTCGTACTCCTTCATTTCTGTAATTGCTGCCTCATACTCAGAAATGGTAAAACTCTTAGCAATCTTCCAAAATAATTTCTTCATCACAGATCTTCCAGGGAAAGCTCTTGCAAGGTTCCCATAAATGTGTCTCGCACACATACGATGTTCTACTTTTGGAAGCTCTTAATCAACAGCGATAAGCAAACCCTTCTGTCTGTCTGAGATAAGTGTGAACCCTTCCCCATCGCGTATATCCAAATCAGCTTTAAGTTTCCTAATAAACCACAACCAACTCTCAGTGTTCTCCACTTGCACAACCGCCCAAGCAACTGGATAGATCTGATTATTTGCATCTCTGCCAACGGCTGCTAGCAATTGGCCTTTCACATTGTTCTTCAGAAAACAGCCATCAATCCCAATGATTGGCTGACAATAAGCAGACCATGTGTCGCGCAATGCTTTAAAACAGACGTAAAACCGTTCAAAGAAAACTAAACCTTCGTTTCCAGTGATTGTACCCAACTCTACAGTTGATCCAGGATTAGTGCTACAACAAAAAATGATGAGTTAAGAGTACATTATTATGTCAAAGTAAATGATTATATTGAGGTTTTGTCTTGATCCTTACCTTAAAACTGTTTGCTCATAGTCTTTTAATCTTGAAAATTGTTCATCATATTCTTCTTGGAGCATCTTTAATGCTTTAACCTTCGCTTTTCTGCATTGGTTATATGAAACAGCCAAATCGTACCGATCATCAAGAGTTTGTTGCATAACTTGTGGCTTGAAATCAATATCCCTCCGAATATCATTCAAGAACAACTTGGAAATTACACCATCCTTCACTACTTTGCTACAGCCATCCTTGTTACATGAATGCTCATCATTGCAGAACTTGACCATGAACGCCCGTACTGGTTTTTCATAAGAGCAGTATATCCGGAATGGACAATCAACATCGATTGTACACTTAACTTCAGAAATCTCGGATCCCCATCTTGTGTACTTCACATTCCAGCCTGTTTTGAGAACATAGTCAACCACAGCTTCTTTGAACTCTGCTATGCTATCAAATACTTGCTCCAATCTAATCACTCCACTGAATTTTGTGTATCTCTCATACCGCCTCACACTTTCCGCTTGGTCGCCATCTTCACAGTCTGAGTTGGGGGGAGTATCTTCAGAGTTACAATGCTCTTCTTCATCAACAAATCCTTTTAAATTCGCTTCTACTCGAGCTTCTTCCTCGCAAATGTCATCAGCTTCTCCACAGCAAGTACGATCAGAAATGGGACGATTTTCTGCCTCAACAGAGATGTCATTACCCTCAGAACCATTTCCACTAGCATTAGCATCATTAACATCATCCAGCTCCATAAAAATGTCAACCATTCTTGTCCAAAGAGCTGCTTCACACATTCTTTGAAAATTGCGATCTCCACTACACATAATCTTCAGCTCAGAAAAGTTCTCACACTACAAGAAAAAGGAGTATTCCAACAGACAAATTAGTCAGTAATTCGTGGGAAATATATGTTCCCAACAAATTTCCAACAAAATATTCATTTGTTGGAATTTGATCGTTGGAAACCTTGATTTATCGGAAATTTGTTGGGAACGGTTCCGAGAAATAAATTTTATCGGCAATTCGTCGGAATTTTCTTATAGATTATTTATTGGAAATTTGTGAGAACCTACCGTGGAATTTCTCACAAATTATCAAGAAAATATATCAACAAATTTCCAACGAATTCATTATCAAAAATTTCCGTCAAATATTTTGTTCAAAAATCGTTAGTAATTTGTGATGAATTTCCCACAAATTATCAAAAAATGCATTAACAAATTTCCAATGTTTTGAAAACCGAACCGGCCGATCCGACCGGTCCAACCGGGAATCGTTTACTTAGCTGAGTCCGGGTTAAGGTAAAACCCGGATTTAAATTGAACCGTGGAAACCGGTCAAAACTCGACAAAACCGGTGAACCGGTTTAAGTCCAAAATCCGGTCCGCTAAAGTGCACACCACAAGGGCTTCATTTTATAATATAATTTCTTCTGCTACTCACTCCTATAATTTCGATGTGGGACTAATATAAATTCTCTTCGTAGGTTTTTATACGGACTTCAAGTAAGATTGGGCTTTAAACACAAATCATCTATTGACTTCTTCTTCGTTTAATAAAATGTATCATATAGTGTTTCTTTTAATAAGACTAAAGGCACTGCTGTTTTTCCTTAATTTGCTTCAATGCTTCATATATTTTTATTTTTTATTTTGTTCATGATCGTATATTTATAATATAAGTCTATATATATTTGTATATCATATATACATATTATACATGTATAGTATAAGTGTATATATAAGTCAATTATATATATATATATATATATATATTTTTTTTTTAAAAAAATTCTAAAACCAGGTTTGACCGGTTCAACCGGTCCGACCAGCTATCCAGTCTTTACCCCGAGTCGATGTCCGGTCCGGTTTTCAAAACATTGCGAATTTCCAATGAATTCGTCACAATATTATGAAAAATAAATAATCCAGAAACCTATAAATCTAATTAGTTTCCAACAAATATTTTGTTGATAATTTGCAACCATTTAAAAATTATTGCTAATTTCCGACGATAGAATATTTGTTGGAAAATACCAACAATCTTCCTATGAATTATGCGACATAACTGCCACAACAAAAACTTGTCGGAAATTTGCAATGAATTTTCAACAAATAGAAAAATATACGAATTTTATGAGAAATTTATAGAAAATTTGCAACAAAATACAATTGTTGGAAAAGTCTGTTGGAATCTATCATGTTTTCTTGTAGTGTCATATGGTAGCTTATACCAAACTCTTTGGTTATACATAGAGACGCCTACTTCAGCCCCTAAAAGATGAGTAAACAACAATTTTGGATCTCCATCAATAGTCTTCACATCACCTCCAACATAGCTACTACAATTTTCAAATTTCCCATTGTAGTAGCAATTGAATGATACATTCCTAGAGCTGAAACAAGGGAAAAAACATGAAATTTATTAGTGACTCTCTTAAGCATTTTTACAAACAGTTGGTGTTCATGTAAAATTCATTATATATGATTAACTAATTCCACAATAATTGACAAACCCAAACATCAATACTATTAAAAAATTAGAGTTAAAAGTAAACTAACCTTTACTTCATGTGTTATTTACAGGGTATGCCACTGAGATTAATAAAGGAATTTAAAATTTCATTAAGAGCAAATTGGGGTTTTTAAAAATGTTGCAAGCGTTTTTTAAAGTTGGATCCGGGTCATTATTTACGGATACACGAGGGTCTATATATTTTTTTAATCTGGACCTTTCGTTTTAAATAAGTTAATCTTAACCATCCATTATGAGAAACAAATTAATTAAAATTTGCATTAGTTATAAAAGCCCGAATTACATTGAATATACAAAAGATCATCCAAGCCCATAACACATTGATCATCTCCGCATCCTGTTTATCTATTAACCTGCACAAAATGTATTATATATTATCATTACATATTAACTGAAGCCAATTTGATACGTACTATGTATTTAACTAAAAGTTTTATATAAACACATATTAATTGAACCCAAGTTGATACTTACTGTTACTGTTAGCAAGATTTTTGTTAACAGAATAGATACATACATACTTATATTATTTATATATAATGTTAAAAAAACGTATTCGAAACATGAGACATAACCTGTAAAATGTTAAATATTCAATATGTTTTAACCTCCACACGAACAACCATTAATTTCAAAAATGATAGTAACAACCATATATTCAGAGGTTGACAAAAAAAAAAAACCATATATTCAGAGACATAAAATTAGGTACTGCATTCCTAAATAATCATATCAAAATCACCACCACTACATTTTAGGTAACAATAACCTAGATTAGAGTATATGCTATTTCCTTATAATATTTATATAGCAAATTAAACTATAAAATTCGAAATGTGAGTAATCGAAGCACACAATATTCTAATAGATATGTATCAATCATTTATTACGAAGGTCGTTAAATTAGCTAGCAAAAATTATATATTTTAAAAAGAAATTAAAAACATATAACCAATCATACTCTTACTATAGTAACTAATCGAATCACACATCTATTAGATACGTATCAACCATTTATTCTGAAAATCATTAATTTAGGTAACAAAAATCATAATAGGAATATCAAATTTCGAATATGTATCAATGTGAGTATAAGATCTTTTCAAAATCATATATAGCCACATAATTCGACAGCTTGGGCATTATGTCAAAGACTTTGTATATATAGTTGCATATCCCAACTCCAAAACCTACACGATACCAAAAAAAAAATCAAAACCTTAAGTGATCTTCTAAACAATGTCACTATCCATGAACATCAATAGTCTCAACGAAATCAAGCCATATAAGACTAGCTGGAGAATCCAAGTAAAGGTTCTACACACATGGAAGCAGTACCCAACACAATATGGCGAAACTTTGGAGATCATATTAGCAGACGAATTTGTGAGTTTTCTAAATTATTATTCTACTAACCATGTTTACTATAGTTCTAACCTTTATCATCTGTTTTTGGTAGAATTTTATCTGATATCACAAACGTACCTCAAAGTAGCCAAGGTCTCAAGGAATCCGGCAATGAATGGTCCTCTTCATATACAACTACACCAACCAAGAGAACAAACAAAGGTAAATTAAACAAAATCAAGGTGTTTGCTTTATCGAAAAATTTCATTTTATTGTTACACAGGACTCATGTTCTGAATATACAGATTCCTATGGTAATGAACTACAAAGAAGTGATGATATCTCTGGTTTACCTAAAAGGAGAAGACATAATTCAGAACAAGAAAGTAATCTTAAGAGTTTGATACTTATGATGTTATTTTCAGTCTATTTTAAGATCATGTGTCATAGTAACTACTATATCTTTCAATTATTTGTACTAGGTATTTCAAAACAGTGATAAACGGAACTACATTTGCTTCTTCGTCCAATACAAAGTACAAGAAACAAAATTTTGAAGAAAATCATAAGAAAATGGACTTACAATGCTCATCTTCTAGACGTCAAGACGACCTGCGTGTAACAGCAAAGAAACTCCTACAAAATTCAGATACAGATGGAGATGAGTTTACATGATATCTATATGAATCGGAAAGTATGTTTATTTAACATAGAGTTCCGCACATATGATCATAATAATTTGCATATATATTCTGAATTTTGATTCAATTATTAATTCATTTCAAGTTTTTCAGAAGAAGATTCTCAACAGAGTTATTGATGCTTTTATCTCTGTTATCGATAAACAAAGACAATAAAGTAAGTTTTTATTTAGATTAACTTAGCTTTTCCAATGAAGATTTTGAGCTGTAGATCTTCAAAATTTCCTAATTATGAAAACGAATAAACAGTAAAGGAAAAGGACAATAGATCTACCTGAGTAACATGCATAGGAAGATCTAACGATTTGAAGCGAGCGCTTGGCTGAAATGCCACCAACTTTGAAAAAAAAATCATAACTGCCATCGTTATGTTTTTAATATTCTTTTTGAATTAATTTAAATCGTAATCAACAGTAAAAGACAATTAAACCTTAAGAAAACTTAATTATTTACCAACCCAACCTAATCTATCCGCCCAGATCCAACGACCCGCCCTAAACCGAAGACCCGCGGATCCGCCCTAAACAAAACCCGATACCAGTTCGGATCTACTTGCCCCGATAACGTAAAATCCCTTATTCCTTCGTCCAAATCCCTAACTCCTCTCTTTTCCAAATCCCTAACTCACAGCGATTTTAAAGTTCTCTTCCGACGGAGACGGTTCCGACACTGTACCTCGATTCCGACACTGTACCTCGCTTCCGACGACGACCTGGCCAGAGCGAGAGCTCCCTTCCGAGAAACTTTTGTCTGAGAGTAACATTCGCTGTCGTCTTCCGACCCTTTTACTTCAGTTCTTCATATTGGTAAGATTTCTCTTTTTTGATGGAGCCTTTTCTTTTATCTCGTATTGGTATCTCGTATTGGTTAGTTTGAGGGAGTAATTTGTTCGATTTTGTGAGTAATTTGTTCGATTTTGCTCGTATTCGTATTGGTGTTGGTTCGAGCGTTGTTTTGGTCTTCTTTGTTCATTCGATTAAAGTGTATTTGGTATGTAATTGTTGGCTATGTGCATATCTAGCTGTACCAGTTGGACCGTGTTTTATATTTTCTTAATGTGTTACGATCCATGTGTTACCTTTGTTTCTACTTGAAGTATGTATATTTATTTTCTAAATGTCAATATTTTTACATGTAGTAATGGCTCGTGCAAAATCCGGTGGTCGGATATATGAGACTACAGAAGCTTCGAAAACAGTAGAAGAGGTGGTGAACGAAGATCATGTAGCTAAAGATGTAGAGGAAGAAGAGGAAGTAGAGGAAGAACATGGAGAAGATGGAGAAGATGGAGAAGATGGAGATGGAGAGGATGATGATGGGGAGGATGATGATGGAGAGGATGATGATGTGGAGGATGATGATGGAGAGGATGCTAATGGAGAGGATGCTGATGGAGAGGAAGCTCATGGAGAGAAAGTGAACGAAGATCAAGAGGTTGTTGGAGTTTCTCGGGAGAGAACAATTCAGGTACAATATGGTCCAACTAGTACTACTTAAACATGTTTGTCTGGTACATATGGGTCAACTAGTACAACTGTATTTATTTATGCTTTGTTTCTTTTTGCAGAATAACTCCGAGGACGATGATGATGATGATGTATCCCAACCCCTACAACCAGAGAAAATGTTCTTTGGTCCATCTCATTACATGACTGTGTGTAAGATAGGAACAAGATGCAGTGTTAGGGCCACAGTTGAGTATTTGGAGGGTTTTCCAGCAGAACTTAAATGGTTCACGCAACATGAGCAGTTTAGGCATGTATTCCACATGCCAAGAGAGCCAAACCACATGCTTCAAGGAATGTGGATGCTACTCCTTCGCACAGCTTCTACGGATATGCTAACAGAGTGTTGGTTTGTGGTGAATGGGACACTCATTAGGTATTCCATAAGAGAACACGCCTTGCTGACTGGTTTTTCTTGCCTTGACTACCCAGAGAACTATAAGCAGTTGGGAGATTATAAGTTTGCAAAAAGGGTCTTTGGAAAGGTTGACGGAATAACTGTTAAAGATGTTGAAGTGAAGCTGGAGCAAATGAAGAAGAAGAGCTCTTCAGACAGGAAGAAGTTGGCTATCTTGTACTTCTTATGCAAGATAGTCAAATCTAAGTCAAAGTCTAAAGGAATAGTAGATTCGTTCCTTCTGAGGATTGTGGATGATGTGAGTGCTTGTGAGAATTTTCCGTGGGGTAGATATACTTTCGATGACTGTTTGAAAGGGATCCGGGCAGTAATGAAGAACATGAAAGGGTCACCAAACGCGCAAACTGGCTTTTCCGGATTCATAGTTCCTCTTGAGGTAACTATAAATGAATTTAATATGATATTCAGTATTTGTGTAATAGTTATTTGATTTTAATACTAACCTGTTTTTACCTTTATGTTCAGATTTTCGCATTTGAGTGTATTCCAGCTCTTGGTCGTTCATTTCGTAAACCTGTGGAAGCCAATGTGGAGTGTCCACGGATGTGCAAGCATAAGTTCACTGAAGCATGCATGAGAGGTTTTTCATTGGAAGAAATTTATGAAGCTCTTGGAAATACTAAGGTAAGAGTTTGTGATCATACTTACTATTATTGTTATGGATGTGAATGTAAGTTAAGTTTAATGTTGTTAACAGGATATCACTAGTATCTTGGAACCGGACACGCATGAGAAAGCTCTTTTGGCGCGTATCGTAGGCGATGATGTTGATAATGGGGTAGGTTTTATTGATCCGGTTGTTGATAAGTGGAGAGAACGTCTTATCGTGCAAAGGAAGAAAATTTGGTGGAAGGATCTGTATGAAAAGGATTTGGAGTCCCGGAGTGTACCTGAGGAGTTGGAGGATGTACCTGAAGTCCCAAAGCTGATGAATGTTCCTGAATCATCTATTCTCTCAGTTATTCAGGAAATGATGACTAAAGAGTTTCAAAAACTCTCGGTGCAGCTTGGTGATATTGATGCGAAAGTGGATCTAGCAAACGCGAAGCTTGGTGAGTTGGATGTGAGTGTGAAAGATCTTCAGAAGTTTGTTCTGGATCCTAAGAGCCCACCATTTAGCACTCCATTTTTTGCGTATGAGAGAGAAGATGCAAGAGAGAAAGATGGAGCTGGGACTGAGGAAGTAGGTGAGGCAACAGAGAAAGTGGTGGCTGGGACTGAGGAAGTAGGTGAGGTAAGAGAGAAAGATGGAGATGGGACTGAGAAAGAAGGTGAGGCAAGCGAGAAAGGAGCTGAGACTGAGAAAGAGAAACAAAATGCCCAAGATCAGGAGAAGAATGAAAAGGAGAAAGAACATAAGAAAAAGAAGAAGGAGAAATCAAAGAAGACTGTGGAAGAAAAGGATAGTGGATTGGTGATTCAAACCGGGCAGAAGCGGCAAAGACAACCATCTCATTTGACCAAGACCCCGTATCGAGTTCAACAGCGACAATCAAAGCGACTGAAGAAGACTGAAGCGAAAGAGTAGTGTTCTTAAGTACTTTTGTGAAACTTTGTTCTTATGTTTAATATTTGGCACTTGAAGTTCTTTTGGATGATTGGCACTTTGAGTGCTTTTGTATGATTTGGATGATTGGCTTGTTGTGTACTTTTGGATGATTTGGATGTTTTGCATTTTAAGTATTTTAGATGTTTTTTAATGATAAGTTCAATCAGGTTCAACTGGTACTTTTGGGTCCAACTTATACTTATTTTGGCAGCGTCGGTACAACTGGTACAACTTACCTTTGGTTGTTTCGGTACAACTGGTACAATTGGTACAACTGGTATTTGGTTGTTTCGGACAACTGGTACAACTGGTACTTAATGTCTTACATAGAAAACAACAACAAAATACAACAAGTACAAAGAGGGCAACAACAGAAACAACAACAACAGAGTTCAGCATCTTATCTTACATAGAAAGCAACAACAAGTAGAGAAGTTCATCTTAGCCACATTCGCATCACTGCCTTCAGCTTTCCAATCTCGTCTTCCTTTTTGGCTAAACGTTTCTTAAGGTCATCTATTTCCTCACGCATTATGCGCATTGACTCACGAATTGATTCCAAAGCCGGACCAGCATTACCTCCATATCTGTCAACACTTCTGATGAGTTTGTCCTGCTCTTCAAGACGTATACCAATCAGACGAAATTCTTCCTCTGCTGCATGATCCCACCACTTTTCTAAGTGGTGACCACCATCCTATAAACACACAATCAACATGTTAAATTACATAGGCCAAATAAAGCTAAACAATATAGTATCAACATGTTAAATTCTACCTCGATCATTGGGCATATGTAGTATTTTCTTCCTCGGTTCTCCCCTATGTCGCAAGTTTCAAGCTTCATAAGTTTTCCACACCAACATTCCTTCGGGATACCGAATGCCCCATCTTCTCTATAGAAAATCATTTCAATCTCAGGTTCAGATGAAGAAGGTTCACTGTAACTGATCGGCATCGTCACTAAAACCAAAGAAACAAACGGTATTAAAATCGCAGATTACATAAACCCTAGGTCTAATTTTGGGTCAAAATTTCGAATTACATAAACCCTAGGTCTAATTTCGTGTCAAAATCTCGAATTACATATCCCCTAGGTCTAATTCTGGGTTAAATCGCGAATTACATTAACCCTATGTCGGACTTCTGAGTCAAAATCGCAAAATTCAAAACCCTATCTCTAGCTCATGGGTCAAAATCGCGAAATTGGAATCCTAGGTCAAACCCTATCTCTAACTCATGGAACCCTTACCTTGGTGGCCGGTTGTTCTCCGTCGTTGTTCAGGCCGGAATCTCTCTCTCTCTCTCTTTCTCTATCGCTCGAACTCTCTCTCTCTCTCTCTCTCTCTGAGCGAATGAATGAATGGATGAAATGAAATATTTGGGACTTAGCAACCGTAAAAAAAAAAATTGAAATTTAAAATTTTAAAAATTCCCTCTAGTTTTTTAAAATTCCCGCTTCTTTTAAGTTAAAAATGTTCATAGTTGTTCTTAAGTTGTACAGTTGTACCATTTTCTTATTAGTTGTACTTTTGTGGTTTTTTTAAATTTGTAGTTGGACTTTGAAAATAGATATTTTAATGAGTTGGACCCATGTTATTTCACAATTACATATCAATTGTGATGTTTTCTTATAACAGTTTGCATTAGTTCACGTTTTTTATCTCTTTTTCATATTTAGTGAATAACTACAAACAAAGTCTTTCTAGTATTACAAGGGGTGTTTTATCTGAAACCACAATTACACCTTTCAAATTATTACATATTTTCATTTTTAATTGTTATTAGCATATTGGTGTTTTTAAAATTTTATATTGTTTTTAGAGATTTTTAATGTGTTTGAAAAGATTAACCTCTATAGTTTTGTTAAGTTGGCAAAAACACAGCTGAACATAGTTGTTCATAGTTGAACCGGTTGTACTAAAGCGACAAACGAATGTTTCACAACGAAACTGAACTCAAATGGTTTTTACAAAAATTTAAGAACGACAAATACAACTTAAGCTTCCTCGTTGTCACTTTCTGGCTGCAACCACCTCTCTAAGTTTATGCCAGGTACAGACTTGTTCCGCCTCTTTCGGCGCCGTTCTCCCGTAGATGGAAACCGCAATTCTTGATTTCTTCCTGGTGAGGGAGTGTACTCTGGAGGTAAAGCATACTATTCTTTAATATCAGCAGGAATTCTCCAATGGGACTCATGAGGCACTGTGTAAATCGTTCGATAATATGCCAATGCCCACGTCTCTATCAGATAATAATTGGAGCAGAGATCGTAGATTGAAAGATTAGTTGTTCTGCCTTCAGTCCTCATGAGCTTTCTGGTTGCGGCAATTGCATGGACACATGGGTACTTGTCTATATCAAATGTTTTGCAAGAACACCTTTTCATCTTCAAGTCCACCAAATAAGACTTACCATCTAGACCCGTAACGTCATACTCAAGCAAGAAGCTGTTCAGCTCAGTCACATTTAGTCTTCGTGCAGTTGCACATCTGGCGTGGAGTATGTTCTCCACAATAGGCACCACTTTCTTGAAGTCCGGCGCAGCAGCAGCTTCAGCTCTATGTCTGTTAAACCATTCAGAAAGCTTCTCAACAATTGCATCAATCAAAGGTAGTAGGGGGTACTTCCTTGCCTTTTTAAACACACTATTCAATGATTCCGCGGAGTTACTGGTGTCTAAATTGTATTTATCACCTTCAAAGTAGCACCTAGCCCACTTTTCTCGTTCTATGCTCTTCTCTAGATACTCATCTGCTTTGGGAAACATAGTCTTAAAATCAGTATAAAGTAGGTCGAACTCACTTTGAGTATATGCATGTGCGCAGTCCCTGAATTTCTCAGCAGCCGTGTCCTTGTCATACTTCACCTTTCCTCTCACGTTTTGAGATATATGCCATATACAATGGCCACGCTTTGCATTCGGATACACATTCTCGATTGCTTTGATGATGCTTGAATGCCTATCACTCATAAAAACCAATTCAGGTACATCTGGTACAACCGTTTTCAGCTTTCTAAAAAACCAGTCCCAACTAACATCTTTCTCACCATCAATTACACCAAACGCAATTGGGTAATGGTGATGATTAGGATCCTGAGCTGTTGCAAAAACCAACACACCACCATATACAGTCTTAAGAAAGGTTGCATCCACAATTATCACTTTCCTCATTGCTCTAAACCCTTCAATGCTAGCACCTAAAGCAACGAATAGGTACTTGAACCTTTTCAAACTATCCAATTCCACATTCGTCACTGTCCCGGGATTTGCCTTCTCTAACTCATATAAATAAGAAAATAAAATCTGGTAGCTTTTTTCAGGACTCCCACGGACATCACAAACATGTTGTTTTTTACCTCTCAATGCGGTGGAATAGGAAACCGGCAAACCAAGCCTTCCTTCTACAAGACTCATGATGCTTTTTGGGGTCGGTGTCTCCACTAGACCGGGATAGTCATTATGCAATAAACTCGCAACTAATCGTTGTGAGCCTCTCACTTTAGTATTGCTTGTAGTCGCAGCAATCCGAGAGCAGGAATGCATTTTTCTATATACTCTTACAGTCCAAAATACTGATTGTTTCGTTCTCGCAGCTCGTAAATACCAATTACAGCCTTCAGAAACTTGTCGGCAACGTAGCATCAGACGGACTGTATCCGACTTAACAGTTTCGGTCACGAAGCAATTCTTATTTGCAGCTCTGTTAACTAAATCTTGCAATGCCTCCCTAGAACAAAATTCTTGATATAATTCAATACCCGTACCATCTTCCCATTGTTCCACAAACTGACTCGGTGGTTGTACAGATGATGGCAGCTCAACAAATTCATCTCTAGGATCCATACCAGCGTCCACAATAGCGTCCATAGCAGAATCTATATGGTTACCCAATGTGCTGCCCACATCCACCATTTGGTCACGTGATGCATTCTCACATTCCTCATTACCAACAATTTCGACAACATTATCCTCATTACCAACATTTTCAACATCATTATCCGGCAACTCTTCAATAATAGGTTGGGTTTGTAGTTCAGCTCCATCCGCTCTGTATACGGTAAGAATGCCAGCATCATGTAGATTACCAACAACATCAACTCTGCCATTTGAAACCGGCTCCTCATAATTCACACCAACTGAGCTTCTTCGCTCCACTCTTGAAAGTTGATCGAATCTCAATATGTTTCCCACAACATCAGATATCTCCACATGCAAAACAGGTCTAAGTCCCTCATTGTCCAGAGTTGTTAGATAAACATAAACATCTTCGTCATCTAAAATATATGACTCTCTCCGAGCTTTAGATAGGCTATAACTCAATTTCAAATTCCCCATGGATCCATCTATCATAACCTTCTTCCGTATCTTATCTACTAACACCGAGTAAGTTATCTGCTCCAAAGATGAAGTCTTCATAGATATGGCGTATACAGGATTACTTGATATCCACTCATGCTCTTCTGAATAGCACCCTCCAAAGTCAAAATGAACGTTTGTGTTGGTTTTCTTCATCGCCTAGAACAAAATAAAACACTATTAAAATGTGCCATTAAGGTACAACTAGTACAATTATATGGTAAAAAAGGTAGTTACGGTCCAACTGGTATTTTTGGTCCAACTAGTCCAACTATTATTGCTATCAGATGTATCAGTTGGAGTACTTTCTCAGATTTAGAACATGAATTCTCTCGTCAATTCCGCTTAAATCAAGCACGAATAGAGTTGATTATTAGATTAAAGCAACAAAAGACCTAATATGAGGGTAGATTCAACATAAAACTAACAATGCAGCACTACATTACCTTGCAATCACAAATTTCATACAAAACCCTAAAATACCAAAGGGAGTAGATTCATTGGAGGAATGAAGACATACGATGACCGGCGAGAAGATGGGAGGTGGAGAAAGGTGAAGAGGAGCTGGAATCGGGCTCGGGATCGTTCGTGGAAGCAAAGCAGCTGAGCTCAGAATCGAAGCAGTGGACCGACAAACGAAGCAGTGGACGTCGTGAATCCCAAAGAGAGAGGCTCCAAAACGACGTCGTCTATCCTAGCTCGAGTTAAAAAAAAAAAAGCCACATCATCTCATTAAGGACATTATCGGAAATCCACATTATGAGTGGCAAATGGATTATTGAGTGGCAGCTGAGATTATTTTTTCAGAGTTTGTGGCATTTATGCTAATGATCCATTTGAAGCAGAAGACAACTTCGTCGAGTTCATGATTTTGGATGTGAAAGATTTCCCGATCTTGAACTTTTTGTTGAATATATCTGTCTTATTACATGAAGTTTATGATTCCAAGGACAAAAGACAAGATCCGCTTTTAGATTTGAGGTTTGATTTTGGAAATTTTGATCTGGAAAAAAAAACTGGAAATCGCCCTAAGAGAATGTATGTCGGCGTTGGGAAAATATATTAGGTTAGACATGTTTTTTTTGTCCGATTAGTTGTAGTCTAGGTCAAATGATAATGGGCCATAATTATATTATAAGGACTTAAAGTAAGGTATAATTATAATTTGAATAGATTTGGGCCGTTTTTGCTTATAATTTGGGCTAAGAAATATATGTTGATTTATAATCAAACAAAAATTAGATTAGGTTAGTTGTACCAGCTTAACTCTTATATCATTTGAAGAGCTTTGAGCCGTTTTGCTTATAATTATTTGGGTCGATTTTTAATAAAAATAAAATTTGTTCATTTTTGTTAAATATCTTATGATTCAAAGAAATTGTAATAAAATAGTTATCTTAAATTTATTTTGGTTTTTTAAAAAATGTATTTGAGATGATATATTAATTATTATTTTTGCTTTAAAAATGAATTATACAAAATATTATATATAAATTAATGAGTACAAGAAATGTTGGTTTTCAACTAAAAAAGTTGTTTATTACAAAATGTATATATATACACATATCTTGAACTCCATTCCAAAAAAAAACATAAATGGCAAAAACAAAATTAACTATAACTATAGCAAAATGATTTCACTACAAACAACTTAGATGTTATACTACATATTGTCGTTCTTCCAATAATCATCATTAAATTTAATTATTAAATCATTACTTTTATTCGTTTACAAATATAAATTATGAAATTCAAAAAATAATATTGACAAAAAATAATATATCCGCGCTTTTATAACGCGGGTCAAAATCTAGTTATAACTTAACAAATTTACATAACAACAACCAGATAACCGTAATTTTCTCCAAATTAAAAAATAACAAACATGAAACATGGATAAATGAAAACTTACGAAGCTGTAAAATACCTCATTTTTTGTTGTAAAGACCACCAAAATTACACGTAGTCCTTCAAATGACCTTTGAATTCTCTCCAAATGTTGGTTTTGTTGAATGATTTAGAAGAAGAAGAAACCCTAAACTCTGTAAAATTTGGGCAAAAATGAATAAGAGAACGTGATTTGGTCGAGAATGTCGAGAAAGAGATAAAGATTTTTTCTCAAGCGACGTCGTATGCCTCTCCAGTTTTAATGACGTGTCATCCTCGTCAGCTACAGTAAACGGTTGACTGACGTTCTGTTAGTCAATGTATGATTTGGCATGTGTTTTTACGGTTAATGTATATATCGAACATTTTAAAACAGTTGATGAATGTAAGGAACAACAGTGGAAGTTTATGTATGAACTGAACCTAATGGTTGAGTTCATGTATGAAAAAGCCATTTTTCCGAAAAATCATCAGTCCCTTCTGTACTCAAACGATTTCTTGCATTTGTGGAGCGTCAATTCAACAAACGAGTCAAGATTATCATAAGCGACAATGGAACAGAGTTCACTTGTATGAGATCATATTTTGCTGAACAAGGCATTATTTATCAGACATCTTGCGTTTCAACTCCTCAGCAAAATGGCCGGGTTGAACGCAAACATCGGCATATCCTGAATGTGGCTCGCTCTCTACTGTTCCAGGCACATTTGCCCATTCGTTTCTGGGGAGAAGCAGTGATGGCTGCCTCCTATCTAATTAATCGCACTCCTTCTGTTGTGTTAAAAGGAGACACCCCATATAAAGTTCTGTACGGAAGCTCTCCGAACTATGATAATCTCCGCGGTTTTGGCTCTCTCTGTTTTGCAAAGCGGGTACAAAGGGACACAAACAAGTTTGAAGATAGAAGTATCAAGTGTGTGTTTCTGGGGTATGAATTTGGCAAGAAAGGATGGGTGGTGATGGACTTGAACGAGCACAAGAAGTTCATCTCTCGTGATGTCAAGTTCTGCGAAGATGTGTTTCCATTTGAAACTCCCACCATACCTTCTTCTTCTTCACTTGATCATGTTGCTGGTTCCCACATTCATCCAGCCATGTTCGATGATGAAGAACATACGCCTGTCCCAGTAGAAGAACCTACAACGACAGGGGGAGATGATGCAATTTCACCAATGCAGTCAGTTGTCGAACCTGTTTCAGAACAAATCATGTTTGAACCTCTACCAGAAACATCTAGTACTACATTCTCTTCCGACGAAGAACTTGGCCGTGGTCGACTTAAACGTGAAAAGTCAGTGTTGTTAAAGCCCTATGTTACATACTCAGCTCGATGTCAAGAAGACCCCTCTCACGTTCCTCCATCTCGCCTTCACCAATCGCCAAGTAAGTGTACTTACCCATTGACTGACTACTTGTCTTCTCATCGTTGTTCTACATCCGAGCAGTTGTTTTTGGCGTCAGTTGACATGACAGTTGAACCTCAGACATACAAAGAAGCGGCGAGTAGTCAAACTCGGTGTGACTCTATGGCTGCTGAACATGATTCTTTGTTAAAGGCTGGTACTTGGTCGCTCACAAAACTTCCTAAAGGGAAACGAGCGATAGGGTCGAAATGGGTGTATCGAATCAAATATAATTCTGATGGTTCGATTAGTCGTCATAAGTCAAGATTGGTGGCGTTGGGTAATCGTCAGAAGGAAGGAATGGATTATAAAGAAACTTTTGCACCAGTCATAAAAATGACGACATTTCGGATTTTTCTTGGTGTAGCTTCTGCACGAAATTGGGAGCTTCACCAAATGGATGTTCATAACGCCTTTCTTCACGGTGATTTGGACGAGGAGGTGTATATGAAACTGCCTCCTGGTTATGAAACGAATGATCCAACTCAGGTGTGTCGGCTTCATAAGTCGATTTATGGGCTTAAACAATCTCCGAGATGCTGGTTTGCAAAACTTTCTACAGCATTGCTTGAGTTTGGTTTCATACAGAGTGTGTCCGACTACTCTTTATTCTCCTACAATTGCAGTGGCTCGGTGTTATATTGTCTCATCTATGTGGATGATTTGGTGATCGGCGGCAACGACTCAGTTTTGATTTCAAAGTTCAAAACTTACTTACACAAGTGTTTTCATATGAAGGATTTGGGTTGTTTAAAATACTTTCTTGGCTTGGAGATTTCACGCAATAGCTCAGGCATTTATGTATGTCAAAGAAAATACGCGTTGGACATTATCACTGAGTGTGGATTGATTGGAGCTCGACCGGTTGAGACTCCACTGGAACAGAACCATGGTCTCGCTACAAATGATGGTGAAGTTTATTCAGATCCTGAGCAGTATCGGCGTCTTTTAGGACGTTTAGTCTACCTAGTGATCACTCGACCGGAACTCAGTTATGCAGTCCACATTTTAGCCCAATTTATGAAGACATCTCGACTTCGACATTGGGAAGCATCAACTCGTGTTGTGCGGTATCTCAAAGGTTCTCCAGGGCAAGGCATATTTCTCAGCTCCAAATCTGATCTGACCTTGACAGCTTACTGCGATTCGGATTGGGCAGCCTGTCCACTTACACGAAGATTATTATCTAGCTATCTTATCATGCTCGGTAGCAATGTGATTTCTTGGAAAACGAAGAAGCAAAAGGTCGTATCTCGATCTTCAGCGGAGGCGGAGTATTGAGCTATGTCTAATGCTTATTGTGAGTTGAAGTGGCTGGCGCCATTGCTGGAAACACTTGGAGTTCGACAACCAAGGGCAATTCCTTTCCATTGCGATAACAAAGCAGCTTTACACATTTCGTCCAATCCAGTGTTTCATGAAAGAACGAAACATGTGGAGTTGGATTGTCATCTTGTTCGTAATGCAGTCAAATGTGGCTTTATTCAGCCCCGGTATGTCTCGACTAACCACCAACTAGCGGATATTCTCACTAAGGCACTTGGACGTCAGCAATTTCGCTATCTCCTTTGCAAGCTGGGCGTTCAAAACCTTCACGCTCCACCTTGAGGGGGAGTATTAGGAAATATATTCTGATGTTTTTGGTAATTAGATATACTTGTAAAGATACGCAAATATATGAATCGAGAACCGTATCTAGGTTAGAGCTAATTGATACTCTGTAAACTTGTATATATTCGTTTGCGATATCATCAATACAAACACAAGCTCTTTCTCAATCTTAGCAGTATACATTAAAACATCATTGGGTGAATGGGTCAGTCAGTAATCCTTATACTTATAGAAGCAAACAAAACGTGACAATGAGGCAGGTGATAGACAAAGAGTTTGCATATGTACAGAACTATAAAATCAACTTTTGAAGTCCAGTCCTCGTGTTTTCGGATCATGGTAATGGAAATATTCTACAGTCAAACCCGCCAAACTGAAAGTATTGGGATGGTTCTGTAAGATCTCAACTCGGTCTATCCAAAGATAACAAGAGTTTTACGGTTTTTCTTGAGGGATTCCAAAAGAAGAGTTTAAGAACTCGGTGAGAGAATGTAAATTAGGGTTTTTGCTAGGTTTCCGGGTAGAAACAAAGCGGCTGAGAATGGTGTTTAAGTCGTCGGAGAGAAATTAGGTTAACTCGTTTTTGCTAAGAACTCTCAGGCAATTGTGTTGAAAATCGTGTGTTTATTGATTGACGAGATGCCTATTTATAGGCTTACAAAGTCGGTCAAACAAAATAAAGGAAAACTAAAGATAATTCTGAATATTTCCTATTATCTCGGCTTGAATATTCATGAATATTCCTTATAACTCGGCGCGCGTAACGTCACGCGCGCCGCTTTCATTCTTGTTATCCTCCTCCGTAACCCTAGCTGTGCCGAGATGATAGGCCGAGTCGGGTTGACTCAATATCTTCGGTTTAAGCCCTAGACACTTTCCTTATCGGGCCGACCATCATCGATGTTAGATGATTGTGTATCCATTGTTTACTCTGCGGGTACTATTCTTTAGCACGGGACATTGTGAACTTATTAATCTTACACTATACCGTCCATGTCAATAAATTAATGACATAACTCAGAGGCGTTTTTTGCTAACGGTATCAAAGAAATGATTGAATCAGATTTCGCTCGCTTTCTGGACATCATTTATAGCGCCGAGTAAAACAAATTTGATTGAAAAAATAAGCGGAAAACATAAACAAACAAAAATTGGGACATATAAATGATGAAAACCACAAAAAATCAAAAACGAACAACAAACAAATAATAGTAATTGCGATCTAATCCAAACTTAAAAAAAACGGAGAAAAAGATTAGTAAAAGAACATGATGTGTCATCTTAATTTGCTCCAGAGTAGAAATGATGGACTATTTAAATTTTGTCAATGGGAAGATATGACAATTGGTTATTGGTTTATATAGGGTAGATTGGGAGTCAAATTATCCGATGCTCTTAATTGTCTCCGAAAATTCTCAAATGCTCCCCTCATAATAACAAATTTTTTTAGATTTATTTTAATTGAAAAAATCATAAAACACATACTAACCCTTAATAAATCTAACTATTTATGTTTCATGCCACTTCCTCATTTAACCTAATATCTTTTCTTGTAACTTTTTTTTTGTCTCCTTCTCCTTCTCTCACGAATTTCTCTCTTCTCTCTCTTTGTTCTTCACTCATTTTCTCCTTAGATCTTATTTTCCTCTTCTTCCATTTTTTTCCTCTTCCTTATTGATCTTCTCCTTCTCCTTCTTCTTCTCCTTCGATTTCCTCTTCTTCACATTCGAATTCTTTTTCTTCTTCTTCGATTCTTTTATTTCTCTTTCGATTTCTTTCTTCTACGTCTTCCAGTTCTCTCATGAGAAAACCCTGAAAATTCAGATTTTTGTTCTTCTTCTTCTTTCGATTTGGTCTTTCTTCTTCTTCTCCTCTTTTTATCCTACTTAAATTCGATTTTTCTTTTCTTCAATTTCGATTTCTCTGTAATTTTTTTAATTGCTTTGATTTTCTTTATGTTATCTACAAATTTGGAAGAAAAGATTAGAAAAACCAGAAGTATAACAACACAATAGTTATACTAAGTTATACCTATATTTCGGTATAATTTAGTATAACTGTCTGGCGATGGTACAACTTCCTCCAAAAATTTATGCTAAGTTTTACTATTACTAGATAGTTATACTAAGTTGTACCAATATCTCGTGCAACTTAGTATAACTCAATATAACTATCCATTTGTACTTAATTGAACCAAGTTGTACCATGTGCGAATTTATACTCAGTTGAAGTAAGTTTTACCGTTACGAATTTGTACTCAGTTAAACCAAGTTGTTCTATTACGAATTTGTACTCAATTAAATCAAGTTGTACTATTACGTATTTGTTTTGAAATTAAAAAAAAATTAAAATCTGAAATCCGAAATTAAAAAATTGAAATCCAAAATCTGAAATTGGAAATTTTGAAATTTGAAATTTAAAATTTAAAATTGAAATTAATAAAATAACTTAGGGGCAAAATTGAAATTGTATATTTTTATTAAGAGTACAAGAGTATGTAGATTAATGGAGAGTATGATATATTAGTTTTTTTTTTTTTACTTTTAAGAGCATCTGTGATTTTCGTCCATAGGTTGTTGTAGAGAGTGATATATCATGGTTTTTACTAGTTTTAGACCATGATATAAGTATGTTTTAGAGTCTTTTAATGTTTTTTTAGAGTCTTTTACAGGTTTTATTAGGATTATGCACGTTTGGAGCTAATATGGCGATTTTGGAGCTATTTGGAGCATTTTTGAGATTTGGTCCGAGAGATGAACTCACTGTCCAAAATTGACACCATGCATCGATCGACACACATAGTGCATCGGTCGATGCACGACGCGAATGGGCCAAAAATCTCGGCGGTTTAAGAGTTATCAAATATTGCAAGAAGAGCCCAGAAAGTTTCAGAGTTTACACAGAAGCCCCAGACGTAATTAGCTATATATATTAGGATTTAGACATTGTTTTAGACACACAAGTCATTATTTAGAGCAGAGAGTTTTTAGAGCTTATTGGGGCTGATCTAATCATGTACTTCACTTTATTTTGGAGAAGATTTCGAACCCCTTTACTTATTTAATCTCTTTTATGTTTTCTATTAATTCATTGATTATGTTTTCATTATCTATGTCTGAGTAGATTCATAGTTAGGTTTAGGGTTTCTCATTAAGGATTTCATGACTTGCTAGATTTAATTAATTCAGTTAAGGATTCATAACTTATCTGTTCTTCGATCTAAACTGTGTTTAATGCTAGTTCTAACTTGATCACTTAGAATCTAGATCTTAGGTTGCTAAATACGACACGAAAGTGTGGTTTAGAATCTGAATTGTTTAGGTTGAGCAATTAAACTTCTCGCATAGGAATTTGGTTTAGTTTAATTGTGAACATATCGAACTTGGAATTAAAGCTGGTTTAATCTGTTAGTAATTGCAAAGGAATTTGGATTGCTGCACTTAGACTTAGAGAATTCTCGCAACAACAGTTGGTTAATTCTATATCCGTGATTTGAGTTCTAGAACTGTGCTTAATTAGATCCTTACTGGATGATTTGTCTGCTTGTCTGATTTCCTGAGAATACCCTAGACTTATCGCCTTTTATTAATTGACTTTCACAACCAATCCTGCTATTGATTTACTTTCTCGCATTGCTTTTTAGTTTACTTCACATCTGCTTTCTTCTTAGTTTAAATTCCTACAGTGCTAATCTATCGAGACCAGAGTCTCTGTGGATTCGATACCCTATATACTACAATCACTTGACTGTGTACTTGCAGTAGAATAGGATTAAAACTTGACCTATCAAGTTTTTGGCGCCGTTGCCGGGGACTCTTAGAGTCTTCGATAGGATCGAACTTAGGGTTTTTACTAGGATTTCTATTTTCTTTGTTTTTGTTTTCGTTTTTTTAGTTACTAAATTTTTCTCTGTTTTCTCTCTGTCGCAGGTACCGATTTCGCTTTGCGTCGATCGTTGCACCTTTGTGTCGATCGTCACTAGGCGATTCTGAGATTGAATCGATCGTTGCACTGATATCATCGATCGTTGCTTGACGATTACAGACAGTTTATGCAGACGCGTGAAACTAGAAGTAATCAGAACTTGGACTTAGTTAATCTCGGACTTGAAGAACTTGGACGTCTAGAGAGGACCAACAGAAGAGAAAGAAGAGAAAGGATGGTGGTACAGAAGCTAATCATTATGCCTGATGCACAAGGTACCCTGAGGGACCGAGATACCAATCCGTACAATGCTGCTGGGGATCGGATTGACGCTGAAGGGAATGCAATCCTTGATCCTCCTGAGCCACAACCGCAGGCGCAAGCCCAAGGACAAGCTCAAGGTAGACAGATGGTGGTCCACGAGAGGACTTTGGCTGACTACAACAGACCGGATGAGTTTCATGCAAACCGGTCAGCTCTAGTACCTCCTGGTTTTGAAAGAAACGATTTTGAGATCAAAACCATCTATTACTCGATGATGAGACAGAACGCTTTCCATGGCCATCCATCGGAACAGCCTATGGATCATATTGATCAGTTCGAGGATATAATCACTGGCATGAAATATGATGGAGTCTGCCAGGATTATCTGTTTCTTAAGCTCTTTCCGCACAGTCTCACTGGAGACGCTGCTGCGTGGCTGAAGCAACTGCCAGCTGGGCAGTTTACTACATGGGATGCTCTTAAGAGCGAGTTTCTGAGGCACTTCTACGATGATGCACGCTCAGATCAGTCCAGACAGGACATTCTGACATTCTCCCAAGGTCCTGTAGAGCCTTTAAAAGCTGCCTGGATGAGATTAAAGAAGTATCAGCGTGACTGTCCACACCATGGATTTACTGAAGTCACATTGCTTGGTATCTTCTTTAGAGGCATAGATCTGCCATATCAGACCGCACTGGATAACTCCAGTAATGCGAACTTCAACACCAGGACTCCTGCACAAGCTAAGCAGTTGATCGAGAACTTAGTGAGCAGCAACAACTGCAAGTCTACTGATGAGAGGAGAAAGAGATCCGGTGGAAAGATAGAGAATGTGGAGATGGCTGATATAAGATCTAAGCTGGACACTGTTTGCAATCTCCTGGCTGAGAAGAAGGGAGTGCACTTTGCGCAAGAAGTAGAGATTTTAGGAGCTGAGGAAGAAATCCAAGAGGAGGATGTGAACTACATAGGTGGTTCCGGATTTCAAGGTAACAGATTTGGGTATCAGTCTGGGAAAAAATTTTTCGGTGGAGGACAGAAGAGTGCCTTTAACAGCAATCAAAACTCTTCTGGCTATGGACAGACTAGTGGATTCCAGAAGCCTTTTGGACAAGGTACTCAAAGAACTTACGGTTCTTCTTCTTACCAAGCACCTCCTGTTACAAGTGCTCAGGACAGTAAGATAGAGGCGATGCTGGAACAGCTGCTGGAAAGACAGACAAAGATTGCTTTGGACTGCAACAAGAAGTTAGATTACCAGGACCTCAGTGGCAAGTTTGAGTCTCTAAGCACTCATGTTAGACAGCTGGACACTCATGTGAACCAAATCTCTAATTCTGTCAAGGGAAAAGAAGTGGCAGAAACTCATATCAAGGCCTGGTCAGTATACATTGATGATGGATCGACTCAGGGTGAAAATTTTGGGTTGAAAACAGCTGAATTGGTGGAAGAAGCCGAAATTTCAGATTTTGCTAAAAATCTCTCGGGTGAAAACTGTGAAATCCGTGTTGCGTCGATCGATGCACATCTAGTGTCGGTCGATACAGGACGTGAACAGACAGACTCGCAGGAATCTGATGGCATTGATGCGGACTTAGAGCTGGATAGCTTATTCCCTGGAGTCTCTGAGATTACTCAATAGGAGATCTATGCACAGGCCGTTAGACAATATCCTTCAGTGTCTGAAGTGATTAAGCAGGAGATTGAAGAGCTTAAGCAGCTGGAAGAGAGTGGTGAAGACTTGGAAGAAATTTCATCTTCTGATGATCCACCTTATCATCCTTGTGTTCAAAGGTACTTGAATAAGATGCTGCCTTTGGATGAAGAGCTTAAAGACTGGGTGATTATAGTTCCCCAACATATTAGTGATGTGCTTTAACCAAGATCCCGAAGAAGCTGCCAGACCCTGGTGTCTTTGTGCTTAACTGTTCTATCTTCGAGGATAGTTTTAGGCGCTCTCTTTGTGATCTGGGAGCTGCTGGAAGTCTTATGCCATACTCTGTGGCAGAGAACCTGGGAATGCTGGATTTTTCTCCTACTAGGACCTCTTGTCCTAGCTGATCAGTCTGTAAGAGTTCCGGAAGGACTTCTTGAGGACATCCCGGTGAGAGTTGGAAACTACTTAGTTCCGACAGACTTCTTAGTGCTGAAATATGACTGTGATCCTGATGAGGCATTGCTACTTGGGAGACCCTTTCTGGCTACATCGGGAGCGATAATAGATGTTAGAAACAGTCCGATAGACCTCCATCTGGGAGATGAGCCGCTGCGTTACGAGATGGATAAGCTGCGTAAACCACTGATAGATGGGCATACATTCACAATCATGGATGCAGATGATGAGCAGCCGTATGATACTGTGATTGTGGATCCTGGAGCACATTTTACTCCATATTTTCTTGGACATGAGCATTCTGCATCAGTCTACTTGCCATCTTGGATGAGGAGACTTGAACGGAGACAGAAAAAGTCTCTGTCAAGGTCTCTTAGTGCCTGAAAGATCTTGTTCGTCCGGTCAAGCTAATGACCTTAAACAAGCGCTGAGTGGGAGGCAACCCACTGTTAGGTTTTAGTATTTTTCTTTTTGATTTTTGGTTTTTTTCTTAGGATTTCACGTTTTTGTTTTTGTTTTTACTAAGTTTGAGATACAGAACTCGAGTCTGGAGATGTGTAACGATCGTTGCTTAACAGCGACGGTCATTGCAGGGTGAATTTGACGAAGAAGGGGTGATCGCATTGTGACGATCGTTGCTCATAAGCAACGGTCGTTGCAATTGGTTCAATTGCAAAATTAAGGTATGCGCTAAACCGGAAACCGAATTTAATTCGACCAGCAACGGTCGTTGCTCATATGCAACGGTCGTTGCACCCACGACCGAGGTAAGTGCCTTAAACCCTTCTCTTCTCTTTTCTTATCCATTTCCGCCGTCCGTACACCGAAAACCTCCACACCTAGATCTCTCATTTCTTCGTCATTTTCTTCGATTCCAAGTGATATTCTCTCGATTTTACACTCTTAATCTACTGTTATAACTCATCTATCACGAATCCAAGGTAATGTGCCTCTATTTTATGATTTTCGGATTCAATTTTAGGGTTCTAGAAATTGAGAATTTTGGATTGAAATTGATGCTTGCATGCTTAAATATACTGAATTTAGGATGGTGGGTGATGATTTTAGGCTGATTAGTGATAATGTGGAACGAATTTAGAACGATTTTGTTGATTTTGTTGACGGCTGAAATCGCCTTGCAACGGTCGTTGCTTTGCGATTTTAGGGATTTGTTCGATAATGTGGGATCGCCTTGCAACGATCGATGCCTTAGAGCAACGGTCGTTGCTTCGCGATTTCACAGAGAAATTGCCGAGACTAATTTGTTTAAATTTTTCTTGAATGCAGATGGCAACTCGCAGACAGCCCCGCAAGCGTAGAGCCACAGCAGCTACAACCACACGACACTACATTCCACCACCAGAGTGGTTTCATAGAGAGTCACAGCCACCTGAGCCATATGTGAGAGTTGGTACGGAAATAGCACTGCCTTGGCCTCGAGCAGATAGGACAGAGATCCCGTCAACCAAAGTTTGGCCAGAGAACATTGATGAGTTCCTGAAGACTGCTGACTTTACAAAGAGGCCACTACTTAACCAGTGGGATGATTATGACACGTTGCTGTACAACGGTTGGTGCGGGATGACACTCAAACCAACCAAGTTTGCAGACTACTCTACCTGTAAGAGTCTGGGGATAGATGAGCAGGTTCTTGCAGTGTGCAAGGGCATTGGTCTAGGGACAATGCCTATACGTCCTTATGATTTATACCCAGAGCTGGTAAGACAGTTGCTAGCCACTTGCAGAGTGGTTTACACGAATCCAGACAGCAGGAGTGCTACAGGAGGTATCTTTACGTTCATGAGTTTAGGAGTCAGGTATCGGATTCCTTTACTAGATATCTGCAGGATCTACGGTTTCAGCACTGAGCCGAGACGCATTGGCATGCCACTTGAGTGGGATCTGATAGGTGGTAAGTTTTAATCCCTATACTAAACTGCAAGTGAACAGCAATATCAATGTAGTATATAGGGTATCGAAATCCACAGAGACTCCGGTATTCAATAGCTCAAGAACATGAATTCAACTAGGATGAAAGTAATGTAATTAGATTAAAAGCAATGTGAGAAAGTAAACAGATAGCAGAGATTGTTGGTTGTGAAAGCAAGTTATTAAGAGCGCTAGGTCTAGGGCGTTCTCAGAAAATCAGACAAGCAGACAGTTCATTCAGCAAGGATCTAATTAAGCACAGTTCTAGAACTCAAAACACAGATATAGAATTAACCAAATTCCTTTGCGATAATTCTCTAAGTCTAAGTGCAGCAAACAAAACTTCCGTTTGCGAGTACTAACAGATTAAACTAGCAATAAGTTCAAGTTTGATATGTTCACAATTAACCTAAACCAAACTTTCGTTTGCGAACAGTTTAATTGCCCAATTTAATTAGTTCAGATTCCTAAACCCCACTTCCGTGACGTGTTTAGCAACCTAAGATCTAGATTCTAATTGATCAGGTTAGAACTAGCTTTAAGCACAATTAAATTGAAGAACAGATATAGTTTGAATCCTTAACTGAAATTGAACAAGTCTAGCAAGTCATGAAATCCTATGTGAGAAACCCTAAACCTAACTAGGAATCTACTCAGACATAGATAATGAAAACATGATCATATGATAAGTAAATTGCATAAAAGAATAAGAGTAAAAAGGGGTTCGAAATCTTCTCCAAATACAGATGAAGTAATAGGTTCAGATCAGCCCCAAAAGCTCTAAGAATCCTCTGCTCTTAATTATGAAAGCGTAATGTAAAGTGTATCAAGCGTCTCTAATTAAAACACTAAAAACTCTATTAAATAGGTCTAATCTCGGCCAGGGGCTTTTTTGCAAATATCAGGAACTTCTGGATCAAAGTGCAATATCTTCATTCTTCTAAACCGCCGAGTTTTGGCCCATCTCGCTGGTGCATCGATCGATGCTAGAGTGCAACGATCGATGCCTTCCTCTGTTTCGGACAGTGAACTCTATCTCTCGGCCAAACACTCCAAAAATCTCCAAAATGCTCCATTATCTTCAATTCAGCTCCCAACCTGATTATACCTGTAAATGACTCTAAAAGAACACAAAAGACACTAAAACACACTTATATCATGGCCTAAAACTAGTAAAAACCATGATATATCAACTCCCCCACACTTAGCCTTTGCTTGCCTTCAAGCAAAACAGAGAACTAAAACATGGTGAAGAGGTTTGAAAACTCTTCAGAAACTCATTTCATCCTAGAAGCTACAATACTCAGATTCCCCTTAGTAAACCACTGAAAGAATCAATCACAGGATATCAAGACCAACATGTACTTCTCCCACACTTAGCAACTGTCCTAGGTAAACTCCACAATCACATTCAAGCATTCAAATTCTCCCTACTGACTTCTGCAAGTATTTAAGTGCGGTCTCACCTGATGAGTATCGATCTAAAGGCACATGGATTCTTACCTTATCAGCCCTAGACCACCATACTATCTTTCTCTAGTCCCTTTCTTCTCTTTCCCTTCTTTAACAACTGATTTTTCCCACATTGGGTATCATTTTATTTTTTTTATCAGTGTTCTTCCCGTTATGGGGTGTACTTTGGACACATTCCATGGATCGCACAGGAGATAATAGGGGTCTCTACCACTCCCGTGACCACTTCGGAGTTACTAACTCATCCTCAGTTTATTATCTTTTTTTTTTTTTTTACTTTATAGAAGGGGAGAAGGGAACTAAATAGGACAGGTTTACAGGCTGTGTCAGAACTAACAGGGAATCCGACATAAAGTATACCAAGCCCTTAGGTGAGAAATCTAAGTCAGTATTAAGGTTGAAGTCAGTAAAAGGATCCTCTGATACCTGAAGTGATGTGGGTGTTCCCAGTAGGTTGATCCGTGCATGGGTTTTCTAATAGTCAGAGATAGATCCTGCAACTTTATCCCAATGGTTACATAAGTTCCTGCAAGTCTTGTAAATCTTCTCAGAAAATCATAGTTTCTCACTTAAACAATTTTGACTCAATAAAACAAAAATTTTGAAAAACGGACTGACTCTTAAGAAAACAGAAAACAAAAGTCAGTAGCACCTCCCCCACACTTAAGACACACTGTCCCCAGTAGTGTCAAGCGAAGGATTGGTAAAAAGAAAGAAAAATTGAAAAGATGAAATTATGTCTGCCGGGTTACCTATGTCGCACAGGCAACGATCGTTGCACTAAGTGCATCGACCGTTACTTGGCGATTTTCGTGTATGGTCGATCGTTGCTCAGGACCGCAACGATCGCTGCAATGCGATTCCTTTCGTGTTGTGACGATCGACACAGAAGTGCATCGATCGACGCACTGCGATTTCGTCCGAGACCTGCAATCATAAACTCACCAAAAACAAAAACAAATGTAAAATCCTAACAAAAACACCAAAAATTAAGTAGAAGAACACCAGTACCTAATGGTGGGTTGCCTCCCACCCAGCGCTTGTTTAAGGTCAATAGCTTGACCTATCAGAAAGAGATTGGACTCATGGCGGTTTCAACAGAGATTTTGAGTGTCTCTGTGAATGTCTCCTCATCCAAGGTGGCGTATAAGCATTCAGATCATGAGATCTTCCAAGGAACGAATGAGAAGGGTCAGGGTGGGAGTGTAGCTTCGGCGGGATTCTTTGTTTCCCTGCATTCAAAGTCAATGGATTAGGAGGTTTGAGCTTTGGTGATTTGGACCTTACCTTTGACGTATATCTGATGTCTGGAGCTTTCTGCTTATGAACAGTTGCAGGTACTGAAGATGTTAGAGCAGGTTCAAGAGGAACCGCCATCTTCGTCTCTCCACTATCAGATACTGCAGTTCCACCAATCTGAACTTCTTCTTTCAGATGACCATCAGTGGAGATCACCTTCTTATCCATCACTTTTATGCAGTTAGCCACTTCTAGCTCTTGTTTAGAGGGTTTGGGAACCTTAGGATATGGCATTGGGGGCTTGTAGACTTGCTCTGGTACTGTTGCAGGTTTCTGGACATGTCTGCGTTCTGTGTCGATCGTTGCATGATGTGTGTCGATCGATGCAAAGCGATTCTGTTTCTCGAAAGAACTCGAAATTTCCGTCAGAATGGCGTGTCGATCGTCACTTAGGGGGTGTCGATCGGTGCATGTATCAGGCAGACAATATTCATCCAGAAAATCCGAGATTATGCTCTCTTCTTCACCTAGCAAGTCAATCTCATCCCTTATGTTCACAGCATTGATGTGCAGCTTCCGTTCAGCTCTCTTAGCTTCATTTTGCCTCTCTATCGCTGCATCCAGCTCCTCCATATGTGTGCTCAAAGATTCGAACTTCTCATTCAAGTCTTCATACAACGCATCCATCTTTGAGTTGAAGGACATATCAATCTGTTGTTGTCTCTCAAGATACTGCTCCATCATGAATTCCATTCTGCTCTCATGAGCTGTAGGTGCAGGCGGTGCTTGGTAAGAAGAAATACCCCAGTTCCTTGTAAAGGGTTTCTGAAAAGCAGATCCGTGACTATATAATCTAGTTCCAGCTATCTGTGAACTGTCAACCTCTGAGCTGAAAATATCATTCCGACACATCGTCCTGATGATCTCTTAGTGTTCTTGGCGATTCAGCGAAGTGTGTCGATCGATGCAAGAAGGGCGTCGATCGATGCAATGCGAAATCAGAGAAAACAGAAAAATAAATCAGCAAAAATAAAAAATAAAAACAAAAACGAAAAGAAAACGAAAACGAAAAAAATCCTAGTAAAACCCTAAGTTCTAAGCTATCGAAGACTCAAAGAGTCCCCGGCAACGGCGCCAAAAACTTGATAGGTGGTAAGTTTTAATCCCTATACTAAACTGCAAGTGAACAGCAATATCAATGTAGTATATAGGGTATCGAAATCCACAGAGACTCCGGTATTCAATAGCTCAAGAACAGGAATTCAACTAGGATGAAAGTAATGTAATTAGATTAAAAGCAATGTGAGAAAGTGAACAGATAGCAGAGATTGTTGGTTGTGAAAGCAACTTATTAAGAGCGCTAGGTCTAGGGCGTTCTCAGAAAATCAGACAAGCAGACAGTTCATTCAGCAAGGATCTAATTAAGCACAGTTCTAGAACTCAAAACACAGATATAGAATTAACCAAATTCCTTTGCGATAATTCTCTAAGTCTAAGTGCAGCAAACCAAACTTCCGTTTGCGAGTACTACCAGATTAAACTAGCAATAAGTTCAAGTTTGATATGTTCACAATTAACCTAAACCAAACTTTCGTTTGCGAACAGTTTAATTGCCCAATTTAATTAGTTCAGATTCCTAAACCCCACTTCCGTGACGTATTTGGCAACCTAAGATCTAGATTCTAATTGATCAGGTTAGAACTAGCTTTAAGCACAATTAAATTGAAGAACAGATATAGTTTGAATCCTTAAATGAAATTGAACAAGTCTAGCAAGTCATGAAATCCTATGTGAGAAACCCTAAACCTAACTAGGAATCTACTCAGACATAGATAATGAAAACATGATCATATGATAAGTAAATTGCATAAAAGAATAAGAGTAAAAAGGGGTTCGAAATCTTCTCCAAATACAGATGAAGTAATAGGTTCAGATCAGCCCCAAAAGCTCTAAGAATCCTCTGCTCTTAATTATGAAAGCGTAATGTAAAGTGTATCAAGCGTCTCTAATTAAAACACTAAAAACTCTATTAAATAGGTCTAATCTCGGCCAGGGGCTTCTTTGCAAATATCAGGAACTTCTGGATCAAAGTGCAATATCTTCATTCTTCTAAACCGCCGAGTTTTGGCCCATCTCGCTGGTGCATCGATTGATGCTAGAGTGCAACGATCGATGCCTTCCTCTGTTTCGGACAGTGAACTCTATCTCTCGGCCAAACACTCCAAAAATCTCCAAAATGCTCCATTATCTTCAATTCAGCTCCCAACCTGATTATACCTGTAAAGGACTCTAAAAGAACACAAAAGACACTAAAACACACTTATATCATGGCCTAAAACTAGTAAAAACCATGATATATCAGGATCCAGAGGAGGCTCGATCATTCTAGGAGTGTATTGGCAGTGGTCGATACAACTCGAGGACTACACCGGTGAAGCAGGTGAGGCATCCTATGCTGAGATATGTCTTGCGTATCTTGTGCTGGAGTTTGTTGTGCAAGTATGAGGCCAACAAGATGCGCAAGTATGAGATGGAGATGCTGTTTATCGGGCAGCGAGATCAGTTTGAGGGTTCTGGCGTGAGAGATCCTACTAAGGGTCTCAACTTGGGAGCTGTTTTCACTCAGCACTTATGCGATCTGCAGCTGAAGCCATTTGATGGAGTTCTTATTGAGACAGTGGGAAGCGTGCTTACTCCCATCTTCATGCACTGCAGGATTCCCTTAGAGGGCACAAAGTGTAACACAGGCAAGGAGTTCCTTGATTTCAGCCACTTACAGAGCGCCACTAATAGGCCAAGAATTATCCTTATTCTAACTGCAAGTGCACAGTGATGTAGTTGTAGTAATTAGGGTATCGAATCTACAGGGACTCCGGTCAACGATAGATTTAGAACGATCAAGTTAAAACTAGGAGAAAGCAATATGGAAAAGCAGTAAATCAGCAAGCAGAAAGTAAATAGCAGCGAGTTTTGAGCAAGGAAGCGAAGCGTTAAGTCTAGGGAGTTCTCAGGAAATCAGGAACACAAGCAATCAATCAATCGGGATCTAATCAGAAACTGTTCTAGAACTCAAACACATATATAGAATTAACCAAATCTCTTTGCGAGAATTCTCTAAGTCTAAGTGCAGTAATCCAAATCTCTTTGCAATTACTAACAGATTAAACCAGCATTAATTTCAAGTTCGATATGTTCACAATTAAACTAAGCCAAATCTCTTTGCGAATAATTCAATTGCTCAACTAGGTTCTTTCTAGCTAATTAACCAACTGTCGTTGCATCAATCAACCTAACATCATAAATCTGGATAGCTACTTCAGATTAAGCATTAAGAACAATCCTAGAAGAAGAACTAGCAGATATGATTCCCTACAGATTGATTAAACTATAATTCCATGAAATCCCTAATGAGAATCCCTAAACTTAACAGGTAATCTACTCAGACATAATCATCAAAACAGAAAACATCATGAATAGAAAACCAAATATCATATAACAGAATAAAGAACTGGGGTTTGAAATCAAGTCTCTTTCGAGAACAAGATCAGCCCCTAAAACTCTCTCTGAATAAAGTAAAGCGTAGCCTAAACAAGTGGCTAAAAACCCTAATATATAGTCTAAAACACGTTTTGGGCTTTAGTGTAAATATCTGGGCTTTTCTGCAATATCAGCATTCTTCATTAAATCGCCGAGTCTGGCCCATTCGCGCTATGCATCGATCGATGAAAGTGTGCAACGATCGACGCAATCCTCAAATCTGGACAGTGAACTCTGTCTCTCGGACCAAATCTCCAAAATGCACCAAACAGCTCCAAAATCTCCACTTCTTTCCAAATGTACTTGTACCTAATAAAACCTGTAAAAGACTCTACAGAAACACAAATAGACTCTAAAACATACTTATATCATGGTCTAAAACTAGTAAAAACCATGATATATCAAATCCCCCACACTTAG
Organism: Orychophragmus violaceus; assembly: GCA_030180135.1. Taxonomy (NCBI): domain Eukaryota; kingdom Viridiplantae; phylum Streptophyta; class Magnoliopsida; order Brassicales; family Brassicaceae; genus Orychophragmus; species Orychophragmus violaceus. The sequence continues at coordinate 102,558,813 of CM058239.1, forward strand.
CCTTTTCTTGTCCTCAAGCAAAACAAAGAACTAGACATGGTGAAGAGGTTTGAAAACATTCAGAAACTCTTTTCATCTTTGAAGCAACAACACTCAGATTCCCCTTAGTAAACCACTGAAAGAATCAACCTGCAGACATCAAGACCAACATGTACTTCCCCCACACTTAGCAACTGTCCTAAGTAAACTCCACAATCACATTCATGCATTCAAATTCTCCCTGTTGACTTCTGGAAGTATTTAAGTGCGGTCTCTCCTAAGGAATATCGATCAAAGGCACATGGACTCTTACCTTGTCAGCTCTAGACCACCAAACTATCTTTCTCTAGTCCCTTTCTTTTATTTTCCATTCCTTAACAACTGATTTTTCCCCATTGGGTATCATTTTATTTTTTTTATCAGTGTTCTTCCCGTTTTGGGGTGTACTTTGGACACATTCCATGTATGCACAGGAGGTAATAGGGGTCTCTACCACTCCCGTGACCATTTCGGAGTTACTAACTCATCCTCAGTTTATTACTCTTTTTTTTTTACTTTATGGAAGGGGAGAAGGGAACCAAATAGAACAGGTTTACAAGCTGTGTCAGAACTAACAAAGGAATCCGACTCAAAGTATTCCAAGCCCTTAGGTGAGAAATCTAAGTCAGTATTAAGGTGAAGTCAGTAAAAGATCCTCTGATACCTGAAGTGATGTGGGTGTTCTCAGTAGGCTGATCTGTGTCTGGGTTTTCTAATAGTCAGAGATTGATCTGCAGCTTCATCTCAATGGTTACTTAAGTTCCTGCAAGTGCTAATAATCTTCTAAAAAAATCATTGTTTCTTACTTAAACAAATTTTGACTCAATAAAACAAAATTTTTGAAAAACAGACTGACTCTAAGAAAACAGAAAGATAAAGTCAGTAGCACCTCCCCCACACTTAAGACACATTGTCCCCAATAGTGTCAAGCTAAAGATTGGTAAAAAGAAAATAATAGATAAAAAATGAGATTATGTCTGTCGGGCTTTTACCTCTGTCGCACATGCATCGATCGCTGCATTGATGCATCGACCGTTGCTAGGCGATATTTCGTCGTGTGTCGATCGTTACTCAGGACCGCAACGATCGCTGCAATGCGATTTCTTTCGTGTTGTGACGATTGACACAAGGTGTGTCGATCGACGCACTGCGAATCTGTCGAAACCTGCAGACAAAATTCACCAAAAGCCAAAAAACAAAACGTAAAATGCTAATGAAAACACCAAAAATAAATTATGCAAACCTAACAGTGGGTTGCCTCCCACTCAGCGCTTGTTTTGAGTCATTAGCTTGACTATGGGATAAAGACTGAACTCATGGTGGTTTCAACAGAGACTTTGAGTGTCTCTGTGAATATCTTTTCATCCAAGGAGGTGTATAGGCTTTCAGATCATGAGTCTTTCCAAGGAATGAATAAACAACATCAGGGTGGGAGCGAAGCTTGGGTGGTACACTGGGTTTTCCTGCATTCAAAACAATGCGGTCAGGAGGTTTAAGCTTATGTGATTTATATCTTACCTTTGGTGCAGATCTGATGTCCGGAGCTTTCTGCTTATGAGCAGTTGTAGGTACTGAAGATGTTAGAGCAGGTTCAATAGGAACCGCCATCTTCTTCTCTCCACTATCAGATACTGTAGTTTCACCAATCTGAACTTCTTCTTTCAGATCACCATCAGTGGAGATCATTTTCTTGGCATGAACTCGCGAAGCTTCAGCTGGTGGAGTTTCATTCATCTCCTTATCCACCACTACCATGCACTTGACTACACTCTGCTCATGTTTAGACCTTATAGGAACTTTTGAGAATGGTATTGGAGGTTTGTAGACCCTTTCCTTAGCAAAAACATCTGATTTGGGCGAAATTGGGTCTGCCCGACTGTCGCGTCGACCAACGCAGAGTGGGTGTCAGTCGTCATTGAATTGATGTCGACCTTCAGTGTCGACAATGGTCAATTTATGTTCGTCGTAAGAACTCGAAATTGCCGTCAGAACTGCGTGTCGACCGACACCAAGGGGGTGTCGATCGATGCATGTATCAGACAGACAATATTCATCCAGAAAATCCGAGATTATGCTCTCTTCTTCACCTAGCAACTCAATCTCATCTCTTAAGGTCACAACCTTGATGGATTTGTACTGTTCAGCTTTCCCAACTTCATTATGCCTTTGTATTGCTTGAGATGTCTGTTGGATTTGAACATCCAGCTTCTTCACATGTGTGCTCAAGTATTCAAACTTCCCATTCAGATTTTCATGTATAGCTTCCAGCTTCCTGTCGAAGTCTACAACAAACTTGGTTTGATCCTCTAGTAACTGCTCCATCATGGATTCCATCTTGCTCTTATAAGCATTAGCAGCAGGAGGTGTCTGATAAGAAGATGATCCATAGGCTCTCTGATAAGAATTACCTTGCTGATTACAAAACCTGTTTCCTTAGAATCCAGAGCTATTGATGTAGTTCAAATCCTCTTCCTGCTTTTTCAAGAACTGCTCTATCATGCTCATCAGCTTATTAGACTGTGTATTGTGAGGAGGAACATGCTGATATGATGGAGATTCATAATCTCTGGTGAATGAATAGGAACCATAGCCTCTGCAGAACGAGTTATTCTGCTGATTTTCCATACGTTCAATCATTCCCATCATTCTTTCGCACTGTGTCGATCGATGCAGAGTAGCGTCGATCGATGCAATCTCGAAGATGTGTCGATCGACACACATGACCGTGTCGATCGATGCAAGGCGATTACAGGCGTACCTGAAACACAAGAACAAAAAAGAAAAAAAAATTAGTAGCAAAAAATAAGAACGAAAAACCTAGTCTAAACCCTAAGTTCATATCTATTGAAGACTCAAAAGAGTCCCCGGCAACGGCGCCAAAAACTTGATAGGCCAATAATTATCCCTATTCTAACTGCAAGTGCACAGTGATGTAGTTGTAGTACTTAGGGTATCGAATCTACAGGGACTCCGGTCAACGATAGATTTAGAACGATCAAGTTAAAACTAGGAGAAAGCAATATGGAAAAGCAGTAAATCAGCAAGCAGAAAGTAAATAGCAGCGAGTTGTGAGCAAGGAAGCGAAGCGTTAAGTCTAGGGAGTTCTCAGGAAATCAGGAACACAAGCAATCAATCAATCGAGATCTAATCAGAAATTGTTCTAGAACTCAAACACAGATATAGAATTAACCAAATCTCTTTGCGAGAATTATCTAAGTCTAAGTGCAGTAATCCAAATCTCTTTGCAATTACTAACAGATTAAACCAGCATTAATTTCAAGTTCGATATGTTCACAATTAAACTAAGCCAAATCTCTTTGCGAATAATTCAATTGCTCAACTAGGTTCTTTCTAGCTAATTAACCAACTGTCGTTGCATCAATCAACCTAACATCATAAATCTGGATAGCTACTTCAGATTAAGCATTAAGAACAATCCTAGAAGAAGAACTAGCAGATATGATTCCCTACAGATTGATTAAACTATAATTCCATGAAATCCCTAATGAGAATCCCTATACTTAACAGGTAATCTACTCAGACATAATCATCGAAACAGAAAACATCATGAATAGAAAACCAAATATCATATAACAGAATAAAGAACTGGGGTTCGAAATCAAGTCTCTTTCGAGAATAAGATCAGCCCCTAAAACTCTCTCTGAATAAAATAAAGCGTAGCCTAAACAAGTGGCTAAAAACCCTAATATATAGTCTAAAACACGTTTTGGGCTTTAGTGTAAATATCTGGGCTTTTCTGCAATATCAGCATTCTTCATTAAATCGCCGAGTTTGGCCCATTCGCGCTATGCATCGATCGATGCAGGTGTGCAACGATCGACGCAATCCTCAAATCTGGACAGTGAACTCTGTCTCTCGGACCAAATCTCCAAAATGCACCAAACAGCTCCAAAATCTCCACTTCTCTCCAAATGTACTTGTACCTAATAAAACCTGTAAAAGACTCTAAAGAAACACAAATAGACTCTAAAACATACTTATATCATGGTCTAAAACTAGTAAAAACCATGATATATCAGCCACCTGGCTCAAAGAGGGACACATTTGGGTTTACTATGCTCAGAGTTCTGGGAAATGTGGTTTGGATCTTCCTGCTCCTGCACTTACACAGATTGATACGCTGGATGCTCTGAGATTCCAGCCTCCTGCGACCGAGCAGCGCAAAGTCCCTTCTATGGCTCATCCGCTGGGAGAGCCTTCCACACGAGCTTCATCTTCCTCTGCCCCGGCGCCTGCTTCTGCCCCTGTTGTTGACATTGGCCCTTATCCTGAGATCACAGTACCCTACGGTGATATGTCTGAGGCTGAGTGGAGAGAGCGTAGTGATGGGATACTGAAGACCATTTGGGAGTGGATGCGTGGCTGCACTTGCAGGAGACAGCCACAGGTTCATCAGCCCATCCCTGACAGACGACGCAGACAGCGTTCTCCTGAGGACTCCGGCGGTACTGATCCATATGGTGGGATTGATGACGAGAGCGAGTGAGCGTAGCCTCCATTTTCAGACATTCGATTCTGTATTATGTTATCTTTGCACTTTTGTTTTTTTATTTTTTTAGGATTTCGTATGTTTGGATGGTTGTGCTTGATTTGGTACACTAGTTGCTTTGATTTTACTTGTTTTTCAGTGTTTTCAGCTTGCAGGATTCGAAATTTGACAAAACCAACGGACTAACCTGCTAACTTGCTGACTGATCCGACAGACGCAGTGCGTCGATCGACACACCACTGTGTCGATCGTTACAATACGAAAATCGCCCAGCAACGGTCGATGCAGGTGCGACAGGTAAAATCCGACAAAACTTAAAACATCCATTAACATTAACTTTTTATTTTCCTTTTTTTACCGATCCTCGCTTGACACTACTGGGGACAGTGTGTCTTAAGTGTGGGGGAGGTGCTACTGACATCTATCTTTCTGTTTTCTTAGAGTCAGTATTTTTCAAAATTTTGTTTTATCGAGTCAAAACAGTTAAGTAGGAAACGATGAATTTTTGAGAAGTTTTATAGCACTTGCAGGAACTTAAGTAACCATTGGGACTAGTTTGCAGATGATCTCTGACTATTAGAAAACTCAGACACGGATCAGCCTACTGAGAACACCCACATCACTTCAGGTATCAGAGGATCCTTTTACTGACTTCAAAATTAATCCTGACTTTAATTTCTCACCTAAGGGCTTGGTATACCTTGAGTCGGACTCCCTTGTTGGTTCTGACACAGCCTGTTAACCTGTCCTATTTGGTTCCCTTCTCCCCTTCCATATAAAAAGAGAGAGTAATAAAAACTGAGGATAAGCTAGGAACTTTGAAGTAGTCACGGGAGTGGTAGAGACCCCTATTACCTCCTGTGTATCTATGGAAATAAACCAACTAATAGCTTCGAAGTGGTCACGGGAGTGGTAGCTACCACTATTACCTCCTGTGCGATCCATGGAAAGGTCCAAAATATACCCCAAAACGGGAAGAACACTGATAAAAATAAAATAAAATGATACCCAATGTGGGAAAAATCAGTTGTTAAGGAAGGGAAAAGAGAAGAAAGAGACTAGAGAAAGACAGTATGGTGGTCTAGAGCTGGCAAGGTAAGAATCCATGTGCCTTTAGATCGATACTCCTTGGGTGAGACCGCACTTAAATACTTGCAGAAGTCAGTAGGGAGAATTTGAATGCGTGAATGTGATTGTGGCGTTGACTTAGGACAGTTGTTAAGTGTGGGGGAAGTATATGTTGGTCTTGATGTCTGCAGGTGAAATCTTTCATGTGGATTACTAAGGGGAATCTGATTGCTATTGCTTCAACGATGAAAAGAGTTTCTGAAGAGTTTTCAAACCTCTTCACCATTCTAGTTCTTTGTTTTGCTTGAGGACAAGCAAAGGCTAAGTGTGAGGGAGTTGATATATCATGGTTTTTACTAGTTTTAGACCATGATATAAGTATATTTTAGAGTCTTTTTATGTCTTTTTAGAGTCTTTTATAGGTTTTATTAGGATTATGCACGTTTGGAGCTAATATGGCGATTTTGGAGCTATTTGGAGCATTTTGGAGATTTGGTCCGAGAGATGAACTCACAGTCCAGAATTGACACCATGCATCGATCGACACACATAGTGCATCGGTCGATGCACGACGCGAATGGGCCAAAAGTCTCGGCGGTTTAAGAGTTATCAAATATTGCAAGAAGAGCCCAGAAAGTTTTAGAGTTTACATAGAAGCCCCAGACGTGATTAGCTATATATATTTGGATTTAGACATTGTTTTAGACACACAAGTCATTATTTAGAGCAGGGATTTTTTAGAGCTTATTGGGCTAGATTTAATTAATTCAGTTAAGGATTCATAACTTATCTGTTCTTCGATCTAAACTGTGTTTAATGCTAGTTCTAACTTGATCACTTAGAATCTAGATCTTAGGTTGCTAAATACGACACGAAAGTGTGGTTTAGAATCTGAATTGTTTAGGTTGAGAAATTAAACTTCTCGTAAAGGAATTTGGTTTAGTTTAATTGTGAACATATCGAACTTGGAATTAAAGCTGGTTTAATATGTTAGTAATTGCAAAGGAATTTGGATTGCTGCACTTAGACTTAGAGAATTCTCGCAACGACAGTTGGTTAATTCTATATCCGTGATTTGAGTTCTAGAACTGTGCTTAATTAGATCCTTACTGAATGATTTGTCTGCTTGTCTGATTTCCTGAGAATACCCTAGACTTAACGCCTTTTATTAATTGACTTTCACAGCCAATCCTGCTATTGATTTACTTTCTCGCATTGCTTTTTAGTTTACTTCACATCCGCTTTCTTCTTAGTTTAAATTCCTACAGTTCTAATCTATCGAGACCAGAGTCTCTGTGGATTCGATACCCTATATACTACAATAACTTGACTGTGCACTTACAGTAGAATATGATTAAAACTTGACCTATCATAGAGCAAGCTAAAAAATTATAAACTTCCTAATTTAGTGGCATTTTTAAAAGAATATTGAATATCTTCCGATAAAACTAACAAATATTAGTATAATCTCTTCCTCAGCTCCTAAAATCTCAACATCCTGAGCAAAATGTACACCCTTTTTCACAGCCAGAAGATTGCAGACAGTGTCCAACCTAGATCTAATATCAGCCATCTCCTCATTCTCTACTTTTCCACCGGATCTCTTCCTCCTCTCATCAGTAGTCTTGCAGCTATTGCTGCTCACTAAGTTCTCTATCAGCTGCTTAGCTTGTGCAGGAGTCCTGGTGTTGAAAGTTGCATTGCTGGAGTTATCCAGCGCAGTTTGATATGGGAGATCAATGCCTCTGAAGAAGATATCAAGCAATGTTACCTCAGTAAATCCATGGTGTGGGCAGTCATGCTGGTACTTCTTGAATCGCATCCAGGCAGCTTTAAGTGGCTCCACAGGACCTTGGGAGAAAGTCAGAATGTCCTGTCTAGACTGATCTGAGTGCGCATCATCGTAGAAGTGTCTCAGAAACTCACTCTTAAGAGCATCCCAGGTAGTAAACTTCCCAGGTGGAAGTTGCTTTAACCAGGCAGCAGCATCTCCAGCAAGAGAGTATGGAAAGAGTTTGAGAAACAGATAATCCTGGCACACTCCATCATACTTCATGCCAGTGATTATATCCTCAAACTGATCAATGTGATCCATAGGCTGCTCCGATGGGTGACCATGGAAAGCATTCTGCCTCATCAGCGAGTAGTAGATGGTTTTGATTTCAAAATCATTCCGCTCAAAACCGGGAGGTACAAGAGCTGACTGGTTGGCATGAAACTCATCCGGACGATTGTAGTCAGCCAACGTCCTCTCATGGATAACCATCTGTTTACCTTGGGCCTGTCCTTGGCCTTGGTTCTGCTCTTGTTGTTGCGGTTCAGGTTCCTCAACATCAGGGATCACACGTCCCTCAGCATCAATCCTTTGCCCAGCAGCATTGTAAGGATTGTTTTGTGGATCCCTCAGGATACCTTGAGCATCGGCTATCAGAATCAAACGTTCATGTACCATCCTTGCTCTTCTTTCTCTTCTGTTAGTCCTCTCTAGTCGTCCAAGTTTTTCAAGTCCGAGATTTACGAGATTCAAGTTCTGATTACTTCTGGTTTCACGCGTCTGCATAAACTGTCTGTAATCGTCAAGCAACGATCGATGCTAACAGTGCAAAGATCGATTCAATCTCAGAATCGCCTAGTAACGATCGACACAAAGGGTGCAACGATCGATGCTATGCGAATGTCGTACCTGCGACAGAAAGAAAACAGAGAAAAAAAGTTAGTAACTAAAACAAAAAAATAAAAATCCTAGTCTAAACCCTAGGTTCGAATCTATCGAAAACTCAAGAGAGTCCCCGGCAACGGCGCCAAAAACTTGATAGGGGTCTAGTTTTATCCTATTCTACTGCAAGTGCCCAGTTATGTGATTGTAGTATATAGGGTATCGAATCCACAGAGACTCCGATTTCGATAGATTAAGAACTATAGAGATTTAAACTAGGAAGAAAGCAATGTGATGTAACTAAAAGCAATGCGAGAAAGTAAATAAGTAGCAAGATTATCGGTTGTGAAAGCAGTTAATTAAGGGCGCTAAGTCTAGGGCGTTCTCAGGAAATCAGACAAGCAGACAAATAATTCAGTCATGATCTAATTAAGCACAGTTCTAGAACTCAAAACACGAATATAGAGTTAACCAACTGTCGTTGCGAGAATTCTTTAAGTCTAAGTGCAGCAATCCAAATTCCTTTGCAATTACTAACAGATTAAGCCAGCTTTAATTCCAAGTTCGATATGTTCACAATTAAACTAAACCAAATTTCTTTGCGAGAAGTTTAATCGCTCAACCTATATAGTTCAGATTCTAAACCACACTGTCGTGTCGAATTTAGCAACATAAGATCTAGATTCTAAGTGATCAGGTTAGAACTATCCTTAAACACAATTTAGATCGAAGAATAGATATGATATGAATCTTTAACTGAATTAAACAATTCTAGCAAGTCATGAAATCCTTAATGGAAACCCTAAACCTAACTATGAATCTACTCAGACATAGATAATGAAAACATAATCAATGAATAATTAGATATCATAAAAGAGATTAAACAAGTAAAGGGGTTCAAAATCTTCTCCAAAAATATGATGTAGTACATGATCAGATCAGCCCCCAAAAGCTCTAAAAACTCTCTGCTCTAAATTATGAATGATGTCTGTAAAATAAAGTCTAAAACCTAATTAATATAGCTAATCACGACTTGGGGCTTCTGTGTAATTATCTGGAACATCTGGGCTTTTCTGCAATATTCAATACTTCATAACTCGCCAAGATCTGGCTCATTCGCGCTATGCATCGACCGATGCAGGTGTGAAACGATCGACGCAGTCCTCAAATATGGATAGTGAACTCTATCTCTCGAACTAAATCTCCAAAATGCACCAAATAGCTCCATAATCTCCACTTCTGCTCCAAACGTGCGTGTACCTAATAAAACCTGTAAAAGACTCTAAAGAAACACAAATAGACTCTAAAACACACTTATATCATGGTCTAAAACTATTAAAAACCATGATATATCAACTCTCCCACACTTAGCCTTTTCTTGTCCTCAAGCAAGACAAAGAACTAAGTTGGTGAAGAGGTTTGAAAACTCTTCAGAAACTCTTTTCATCGTTGAAGTAATAACAATCAGATTCCCCTTAGTAATCCACATGAAAGATTTCACCTGCAGACATCAAGACCAATGACTCTAAAACACACTTATATAATGGTCTAAAACCAGTAAAAACCATGATATATCATTTTTTCAGGTGTTTTACAGGTTTAAGGACATTTGGAGCCTAATTGGATGTTTTGGAAGCATTTTGGTCAATTCTGCACTGTTTAGAGATCTCACAGAGTCCACTGGCTGCGAAATCGCCTTGCAACGATCGATGCACTCTGTGCAGTGGTCGACGCAAGGTGATTCCAGGGTTATGCGCCCAAAAATCTGTATTTTGGAGAAATTACAGTTTTTGCCCAGAAACTAACCAGAATTGCAAAAAGGCCTCAGCCGTGATTAGACCACTATATTATGGTTTTTAAGCCATTGTTTAGGCTACGCTTTTGATACGCTTTATTTTACATCAGAGAGTTTTAGGGGCTGATCAGATACTCGACAGAGAGAAGATTTCGAACCCATGTTTCTTATTCTGTTTTATGATATTCAGTATTCTATTCATCATGTCTTTTGTTATGATTGTCATGTCAGAGTAGTTTACTTGTTAGGTTTAGGGATTTTCGTTAGGGATTTCATGGAATTATGGGTTAATCAATCTGTAGGGATTCATATCTGTTAGTTCTTCATCTAGGATTATTCTTACTGCTTAATCTGAATCAGCTACCCAGATTTATGATGTTAGGTTGATTTCCACAACGATAGTTGGTTAATTAGCTAGAAAGAACCTAGATGAGCAATTTGATCTACTCGCAAAGAAATTTGGTTTAGGGGAATTATGAACGAACGAAGGTGTGATTAATGCTTGTTTAGAACTCTAGAATTCGCAGCGAAAGTTGGTATGCTAGGTTGCTAGACATAGATAGGATTCGCAACGAAAGTTGGCTTCTTATACTTCTGTGATTCCAGTTCTAGAACAGTTCTTAATTAGATCCCGCTTGATTGATTGTCTGTGTTCCTGATTTCCTGAGAACTCTCTCGACCTAACGCTTCGCTTGCTTGCTTACAAACCGATCTATTTACTTTTCTGCTGCTTTGATTTACTGCTTTCTCTATTGCTACCTAGCTTAACCTGATATTCTATAATCTATCGCAAGAATCTAGAGTCTCTGTGAATTCGATACCTTTTGTAATACGATTGCATATATGTGCACTTGCAGTAGAATAGGATTAAAACCTGACCCTATCAATGTCGCAAGTACAATAGCGGAAAAGCACACAAGTCGAAATCATCCTACATTTTTGTCATTTTTGAAAACCGAGTTGTTACCAAAACCCTATTAAAATCGTAAAGTTTAATTTTTAAAAGAAAAACGAATGTGTTAAGACTAAGGTAAGCAAATGTGGTTAGTAAAGGATGAAATTCTCCCTCAAACTTAAATCACAATGTCTCCAGTGTGAAAAAGACATAGGAAAGGATCAAAATAATGATCGAAAATGGAATAGTGAACTTACCTGGGTTTTAAGTGTGGAATGGTCGGGATGGGGCCGAGTCGGGAATGGCCATGGTTGCAGATGGGGAAGGCACGGGCGATGGGCCATTGACCTTGGTTGTGAGGTTGCCGGTCGCAGCCGGTTGTGCGCGGCCCGCAACCACGATGAGTTTGGCCGAGGTTGAAGAGGGTTCCACCTTGGCACTGGTTGGGTGGTTCGCAGCGAGAGGCCGATTGGCCACGGCTGCGAAGCCTGAGGTCGCAGCCGGCCCTGTTTTTATCTCAAAGACCATAAATACTTTTTACAAAATGTTTTCTTATTCAAAATTTTTAGCTAATCAGATTATGGTTTTCTTGCCACCAATTTATCATTTGAATTGAATGGAAATCCTCATTTTTCTTTTGTCAATTTTTGAGGATGAATTTTGGAATTTTGAGGCATTGGATTCAAGAAAAGTATTATAGAAATTCTTTGGACTTTAAGTTTGATTTTTAGATAATTTAGCTGGATTTTAGTTGGATCGTTTGTTGATAGGCCAAAGATGTGAATTGTGTTTTTGATGGTTTTAAAATGGAAATGAAAAGAGAAAACAACATATTTTATTGATTTATTTTTCTCTTCAGAAATTAAAATAAATATAAAAGCATAAAACATTGTTTATGGATTTTAGAGCTTTTGAAAGAAAGAAATAAACCATAAAACAAAAAATTGAGGTTTGAATGGCACCAAAATGATATAAGTACGAGGCTAGGACAAGGCTTATATGAACCGAATGCACATATCTTCAAGACGCTGATTGATAGATATCTCAAATTGGATGATTACAACCTAATGGATGAACATTCGGCTCTTATAGAAGATGATGTAAAAGTTTAAATATATTTTTTTGCCTCGTACACTTCAGATATAAATATTATACAATGAATAGATTTATAGTTCGTAGATCGCTTGAGACCATCTAAGTGGCAGTAGAGTTCGAGATGTACACTCAAACACTATGTTTATGGAAAAACACACTTGACATAAAAAAGAAGAAGAAGATAAACTCTTTATAAAATATTTTTAAGTTCAATACAAAGGTAATTTTTACAATGATATTGAGATGAATTTTTATAGTCTCCTTTACAAGATTTTTATAGGAAAAATATTCCCCGTTTAAAATAATAAGAGATAGATTAGCGCTGATCAATTATAGTTTTTTGCCACCGATTTAGCCTTTAATATTAAATATAAAAAATTTCTTTCTTTTTCAAATCATGGGGACGAAAATTTTAGAATAAATTCATGTATGGAAGACCTGTGATTCATGTAGAGAGTTTTAGAGAGAAAAAAAATTGAAAATTTTAGCTCTATTCTTCTGAAAATTTAGCATGTTTTAAATTGGATCGTTTGTTGATAGGCAAGAGGTAAACTGTGTCTTCCAGATTGCATCACATATCAACAAAAAATATGCAAAACTAAAAGCTAGATACGCAATATTTATAAAAAAAAAAAATGTTGATGAAGAATTTATGAGAAAAGAAAGATAAGAGATTGAGTGGGAGAAAAAGAAAGGTAAAGAAGAACAAAAAAAAAAACACTTTGGATTGAAACTGAGTTCTTAGAGTTAAAAAAAAAGAGAAATAAAGATGAAGAGAGAAAAAGAGACTAATTTGTAGACTAGAATCAATTAATAGAAAGCAAGCACTATCTTGTTTTCGTCTTTCACCTTTTATTTGTTTGTTGTTGATTCAAAAAAATCAAACAATAATCAATTTGTAAATCGATTAGTAAATTAAGGATATGGATATGAGATTAAACAAGAATTAAAAAACAAGAACAGGTTGAACCGGAAAATCTAGTCTTATTAGAAAACCGAGTCGGAATCGATCGGAATCGCTAGCTCTTAAGGTTTTTGTGAGTGCAAAGTATGAATTGTTTTCACTTATCCCTTTTTCCCGCATAGGGGAAGGATATTTATATCAGAGGATCTAGAGTTTTTCCTTATATTCTCTGTGATATTCTTTAAATAACAAATAAGAAGAATATTTCTTAAAAAATATTCTTCCTTATTTCTTTTAACATTTATCTTCTTTTCTTCATGCAGGTCGACAGAGACGCCGCCGAGCTCCATTGACTCCGCCGACCTTCTTCCTTGCTTGGATCTTCGTTTCTTTTGGGCCGATCTTTTATTGGGCCTCTCCGTTATTGGGCCAGACCTTAGAGGGGTGCTAAACCCACCTCTAATAGTAAGCCCCCCAGTTCGTCGCACCGAACGATACATGGGTCGGCGAACTTTGTTCTCTTGATCTGGCTTAACGACTACGTCGGCGTGCTGCTACCCCGGCCTTTACTGTCTTTGATCAAAAAATTGCTTCGTATCTTCGATCATTAATTGCGCATCGGTTTCCTCCAGTGAATGGCCTCCACGTGGCGGGAATGTCGTGTCGCCTTAATTCTGCATTGGTAACCATCGCGTCGCTTTGATAACCGATGTCTTTTCGCTATAAATACGATCCCCTTCCGCTTCATTTCCGTCATCTTTATCTTTCTCTTTCTCTTTTGCGATTTCTGATTTCCTTCTTCTTCTTCTTTTCCGCTCCTTCTTCCTTTCAAAAAATGGTGACGAAAATTTCGCTCTTTTATTGTTTCGGGCTATGTCGTCCTCCTGATTACCGCGTGTACGGTCGTGTCAATGAGATAATGCTCTTTTTACTAAAGGGTAGCTCGTCGGTATTTGGATTTATGCTTATGGTTACCTCTATTTAGCGCCCTTCCAAACTTAAGGGCGACGTTCAGATCCTTCGTTCGGATCCATCTGATGCGTCGTTGATCTCAAGAACGCGCTCTGGTCTGCTCCTCCCCGGAGCAGTTGTCAACCGCGTAAGAACCCCCTCTTTTTTTTGCTTTAACTTCTTTAGCTCGGTTGCCTTAACTTCTTGTCTATATTTTTTTTTGTAGAGCAACTGATGGTATGTCGGAGCAGGCCTGTCCCGGAGGATGCGAGCAGATTGTTTCTTCGGGAATCTGTCTTCGCAGGACTCAATCGGTGGCGAGATGAGAGTTCATTGGAGTGGCGAGGTCGGCATATCAGAATATTTGTTTGCCCCAGCTAGATCCTCTATCCGACTTTCCCCTAGCTCCTGCTCTTATTCGTGAAGTCGTTTATCAGGGATGAGCCTAACAAACAAAGGGCGATGAAATTGTATTTCAAGAAAGGTCCTCGGCGGCAAGATGACTTCTATCGGAAGCGATTCCGGCATTTATCTTCAGCAGAACGTTGGTGCTGGTGGCCTTCCTTTAACAGTTTCTTTCTCATCGGTGACATTTCTGGGAGAAGACGATGCATTCGCCTTAGTTAAAAGTAGTTCGGTTTCTGGCGGGAGATACCGAACTTGGATGGAAATTGTTTTTCAAGAAATTTTTCTTTAGCTTTTCTTCTTTTTATATGTAGTCCGGGTTGAAATAATACTTTCTGAGGATAAAGAAAATGAAGAGATTTCTTTCATTCCATTCTATCTCGTCCCGTATCATTCACTTCGGCTCATACTTTTTACTCTTTGTGCGATTGTATCGATGAAATGTGTTTTCAGATCTTCGTAGGATTCGTAGAGAAGCGATAGTAATTCGATTCTTGTTATTGAGCCGAGCTATACCTCGGCCGACTTGTAGCCTTCTTGTGGAAAATTCTCTCGGAGTTATTTCCGGTCTGCCGCGAGAGGAAGAGGGTTGCCGAAGTAAGATTTGATATTTATTTTTATTACTCATCAATGTAATCGATTATTGCCTTCAACTCCTGACGTTGGGCCGAGCCATACATCGGCGAAATTGGAGTATTAGATGTGATCGAGTAATTCCTTCGATTCATATCGTTTTGTCGGGCTATGCCTTGGCGAGATTGTTCGATGTGATCGAGTATTTCCTTCGATTCGTATCATTTTTCCGGGCTATGCCTCGACGATATTGTTCGATGTGATCGAGTAATTCCTTCGATTCGTATCGTTTTTCAGGGCTATGCCTCAACGATATTGTTCGATGTGATCGAGTAATTCCTTCGATTCGTATCGTTTGGACGGGCTATGCCTCGACGAGATTGTTCGATGTGATCGAGTAATTCCTTCGATTAGTATCGTTTGTCCGGGGTATGCCTCGACAAGATTGTAATATTCGATGTGATCGAGTAATTCCTTCGATTCGTATCGTTTGGCCGGGCTATGCCTCGACGATATTGTTCGATGTGATCGAGTAATTCCTTCGATTCGTATCGTTTGGTTGAGCTACGCCTCGACAAGATTGTGATATTCGATGTGATCGAGTAATTCCTTCGATTCGTAACGTTTTGGCGGGCAATTCCTCGACGAGATTGTTCCATGTGATCAAGTAATTCCTTCGATTCATATCGTTTGGTCGGGCTATTCCTCGACGAGATTGTAGACTTCTTGTGTGCAATGTTTCCGGAGTTAATTCTGATTGCTGTGAAAGAAGGGGAGTTTCCGAAGTGTGATTCGGTAGCCTTTTTGTGATACGAGTGGTGATAAACGCCGATGTCATATCGCAGATATCGCCTAGTTCGAAGTCGGTTATGCGAATCAGGTCGGCTTATTTGTCGCGACTTGAAATTAGGCGAGCGGGGGGATCCCGACTTAAGATTTCATCCTGCCGACTTTGAGTCGGGATATTTGCACGTGTGATGACGGTGTGGATTATTTCACCACGGCACTCGTGGAGCGCGTTCAAATTTTCTTGAATGGTTAAGACGCCGATATATCTTTTGCAAGATGATATATATATATATATATTTTTTTTTTTTTTGAAGTATAGCTTAATCCTGAAAGGACTGCCTATGTACCCCGTGAGCAGGGGATCAAGCCATTCGTAGTTCGGTTTACATGAGTTGTGGCTCGGTGAGCCTCTTTTTTTGTGACCGGAATATCTAGTACACAAATCTTCTAAGGTGCATTGAGTTAAATGAAAAATCGACGGGTTTCCTGTCTAGTTCGAGGAGCTCGTAAAATCCAGTTTTAACGACCTTCGATATTTTATAGGGTCCTTCCCAGTGTATGCCGAGCTTCCCAGTGTTCTTTTCTTTAGTTGCTTGATGAACTTATCGCAATACGAGGTCACCTTCTTTTAGGTGTCGCCTCTTAGTTTTTTGTTGTAGTATCGACCAGCGAAGTGCTGGTAATTTTGGATTCTCATGAGGGCCTCGTCCCTTTGCTCTTCGAGCGTGTCAAGGTTATCGAGGAGCATCTTGTTGTTGAGTTCTAAGTTTCGAACGAGCATGGATCGCCGAACTGTTGGCAAGCTTATCTCGGCTGGTGACATGGCTTCCACTCCGTGAGCGAAGGAGAATGGAGTTTGGTTCGATGGTCTTCGCGGGGGGGGGGGGGGGGGGGGTTCGATGTGATCACAGAACTCCGTCTAACTCATTGGCCCAATTACCTTTATGCTTGTCGAGTCACTTTTTTAGTCCAGTAATGATGGTTTTGTTTGTAGCTTTTGCTTGGCCATTTCCTTGTGGATAGTAAGGCATCGATCTGCTGAGCCTGATGTTCTACTTATTGCAGAATTAGCTGAGCAAGATCGATGTGAATTGTTTCCCGTTATCAGTAACGATTTCGTAAGAAATTCCGTGCCTGCAGATGATGTATTTTCACAAGAAACTGACGACGTCCCGGGCTTTTACCGTTTTGTAAGCTTTAGCTTCCACCCATTTGGTGAAGTAATCCGTTAGGATTAGAATGTGCTCGTTTTGTTTGGATTTGTACATTGGCCCGACTATGTCCATCGCCCATCGCATGAATGGGTATGGGGCTGAAGCGGTTTGCGATTCCTCTGTAGGCACGTGTATTGCTGGAGCATGTTTTTTTGCATGACTCGCATCTCGCCACGTATCTCGTGAAGTCCTTTTCAATTGATGGCCAGAAGAAACCGAGCTTCCTGATCTTTAGTGCTATTGATTTGCCCTCTACGCACCGTAAGGCTGCTCCGGTGGCATTGTATCGAAAGAGGTCTCCTTCTATTAGAACATATCAAACTGCTTTAGCCCTAAGCTCGTGAGCCTCCCATTTGTCTGAGGGCAGTTTCCCATATGTTATGTAGGCTTTTATCTCCAAACTCCAGGGTTCTTTCAGCAATATATCATCATGCCCTGGTTCTGTCGTTGCGTCCGCGTTGTTTACTTCTCCGTCTATGATATTACAGACATCGGGAGGGTTTATGCTTGGCTTTCTATGAGCTCCACCGAGATTGTTCGTCTTAGGTGTGCATCCGAACTTGACGCTAAGGCTGCGAGGGCATCCGCCGACGAGTTTTCCTTTCTTGGGATTCTTGCTAAATCGAATAAATCAAGGTCTGTAGTCAGTTGTTTGGTGACGCCGAGGAAGGCGTCCATCCTTTCGTTTTTGGCTTCGTATTCACCGTTGAATTGGTTCGCGACCAGTTGCGAGTCACCGTGGGCTTGGATGCGTTTGGCGCCCACGGCTTTGGGCAACCGTAATCCGGCGATCAGGGCTTCGTACTCGGCTTCGTTGTTTGAGGCCTGGAATCCTAACCTGAACGACTGCTCGAGTATTTCCCCCGTTGGTGATTCGAGCTGGATTCCTATCCATGAGTCGGCCTTCGATGACGATCAGTCCATGTGAAGGCTCCAATTTCTTTCTTCCAATTGATCGTCTTGTGTTAATTCGGGTGGAAGTTCGACGATGAAGTCTGCTAGAACCTGTGATTTTATGCCGACCCGTCCTTTGAATTCGATGTCATACTCGCTCAATTCGATAGCCCATTTAGCTAACCTGTCGATTGGGTTGGGCTGTGTAAGATTGATCTTAAGGGCATGGTTGTGAGAACGATGATCGGGTGCGATTGAAAATAGGGTCTGAGCATTCTCGCCGATGTGACGACCGCTAATGCCAGCTTTTCGATTGTCGGGTAACGGGTTTCTTCTCCTTCCAATGTCTTGCTGATGTAGAAGACCGGCTTTTGTTCGCCGCGGTCCCCTTTCACCAACACTCCGCTTACTGCCGCGCTTGATACTGTGATGTAAAGGTAGAGAATCTCTCCTTCTTCCGGCTTAGCGTGTACTGGAGGCGTGTTGAGATATTCCTTCAAACGTTGGAAAGCTTCCTCGCACCCTTCGAATTCGTCCCATTCGAACTTCTGGTTTCCTCTTAGGAATTGGTTGAAGGGGAGGCACTTGTTCGTCGATCTAGAGATAAATTGGTTGAGTGCGGCAATCCTTCCGCTTAGCCTCTGCACCTCACAAGTCTTGGTTGGAGATGGCAGGTTCATTATTGCCGTTATTTTCTTTGGATTTGCCTTGATTCCTCGTTCCATTACGATGTACCCTAAGAACTCTCCTGAAGTGACGCCGAAGGTGCCTTTGCTGGGTTTAGTTTCATTCTGTAATCGTTTAGGATGTCGAAAAACATTTTCAGGTGCGCGACGTGATCCTTAGCCACTAACGACTTCACGAGCATGTCGTCGATGTAGACCTACATGGTTCGACCGAGCTGCCCCGCGAATATTTTGTTGACGAGACGTTGGTACGTTGCCCCCGCGTTTTTCAAGTCGAAAGGCATGACTATGTAGCAGAAGGTTCCTCGATCCGTTATGAATGAGGTTTTCTCTCTACCGTCGGGGTGCATGAGGATTTGGTTGTATCCGGAGAAGTCGTCCATAAATGAGAGGAGCTCGTTGCCGGCGGTTGCTTCAACCAATCGGTCTATGTGTGGTAATGGGAAGCAGTCTTTAGGGCAAGCTTTGTTCAGGTCGGTGAAGTCAACACATACTTTCCACTTGCCGTTCTTCTTCTTTACCACCACTGGGTTCGCGAGCCACTCGGGATATTTTACTTCCATGATGGATCCGGCACCCAGTAGCTTATCTACTTCGTCGTTCACTACTTGCGCTCTTTCTGCTCCGAGCTTCCTCCTTTTTTGTTTGATAGGTTTGTACGTTCTATCGACATTGAGTTCGTGGCGAGCAATCCTTAGATCGATCCAAATCATGTCTTTGACTGACCATGCGAAGGTCGAGACGTTCTGTTCGAGGAAATCAATCAATTCAGCTCTGATGTCGAGGTCGAGATCAGCTATGATTCCTATGCTCCGTTCAGGGTTCTGATCGTCGATCTTTACGAGTTCGATCAACTCCAGCCGGGGGTTGTCTAGATCGAATTCCATCGGAGGAGTCGCTTCTTCCCGAACAATCTTCGTGTCGGCTCCGACGTTGTTGCGTGCTCCGTTGCTTTGCTGGGGCGGGTTAGGTTGGTTTCCCTTTGCTCTTGTAGCGGTGTTGGTGACGTCGCAGGCGCCATTCGTCCCTTTTGTCTCTTGAGATGAAAGTGGTGATTCGTCCATATTTTATGTTTTAGGATACTCAATGATGGCCTTGCTCTCACTATATGTGAACAAGAAGATGATGTGGTGAAGAGAAAAAATACAAAACGGAACAGTGGGCAAAGTTTCTTGAACTGTGCATATCGGAAATATTTATGGCTAATGAGGTGAGCATTATATTAATTACCCGTATTTCTATATATATTATTCGGATTACGTATTTCTGTATATTTTCTACTTATGTCTATATTATTTGTATTATATTTTTTAAAGGAAGAGAGATTCAGGGTTAAAAGTACGATATATGCCAATAATACAGATTATGCTTGGTATTATTTTAATTGTGCCAAATGCAACAGAAAGGTCACAAGAATAAAATCAGTCAAAGATAAAGATTTGTTCCGTTGTGACACATGTAAGGAAAATATCACGAACGTATCATCGAAGTATGTCCTCTTTCTCATATGTATTCTAGCTAAAGGTTAGTAGATTTGAATAGACTAACATTATTTATCATTTCCAGGTTCAAGTTGCATTTTCTTGAAAAAATGAAACAGCTGACATAAAGTTCATGCTACTTAACACCGTTGCGGAGACACTTATTTGTTTATCGGCTGAAACACTGCTTGATGGATCGTTAGATCAGATGAGTAAAAGGTCAAATCCTTTTTTGGATATCCTTATTTTCTACGATCCAAATTAACAACAATTTTTTACTTAATCCGACAGATGGAAGATCCAACTACACTGTCTGAAGCTATAAATGATTTGGTTGGAAAATCTTTTCAGTTTGGAGTGTTGGTTAACAAGGACAATGTTTTTTACGGATCAAAAATATATAAGATTGGAAAAACTTGGTCTATTGATGAAGTATTCAACATTGAAGAATGATCAGAGCCTCTTAATCCATTTGATTCAGCTATTTCCAGTGAACATGTATGTTTATTTTACCAAATTAGTTAGTATAAAATGGTAAATAAAAGTTTTCCATATAATTTAAAGATTTTGATAATAGTTGTATAATAATATTTTCAACTCCATTAATAGTCAAGAAAATTCTGATGTCTGTTCAACTCCATTATCCAAACCCAAACCGGAAGTAGATTTGACTGGTATCAACCCAGCTACTAAAGAGAAGTTTATGGAGACTATCAGTATGAGAAGATTGATGATCAGTGATTATTAACAGAAGATTTAATTTTTGGATTCCCTTTTTTCAGCTACATTTCATTATCGGATCGTTTTGGTATTTTTTAAACCATGCTTTGGTTTTGGTTTTGGTTTTGGTTTTGTGTTTTCTTTTTATATACACAACACATTCGTGTTGGAATTATTTTGGGAAAACCCAACGACTCTTTGGTTCAAGCTCTGCCACTACAAGAAAAATGGATATTCTTAGCTCACGATAAATGTTGTTATATGTGATTGATAGCGTTTTTGAAATGGCTATGTCTGCCCCAGCTATAATAGGTTGGTCATATATGATAGCGCTTTGTCCGTGCTATAATATATTGTATCTACGATGGCGATAATTTCATTTGCTATAGTTGAATCTACTTATAATAGCTTTCTGTAGCCGAACCGAGCCAACCCGTATTAAATTATATAAATATATATATATATAGATATATTTTTTTTTGGGTATAACTGCATTTATATAAAAATTATATTTGAAATGATTCAAAATATGATTTCATTGATAATCCAATATCTTACAAAAACATCATTACCATGACTAATTTAACTTTTGTCTTAAACTAAACATCAAAAATCTATCACAATTTGTTAACAAGCTGGCTCGTAATAAGTCCTCCTCGGTACACTTTACATCTTCATCAAAGAGTCAGACCATTGCTTCAGTTTCTTTTCCTAGAGAAAAACAACAAAGAATATAAAGGGACCTGCAATTAGTTTTGCAGTACTATGACTTAAGAAGTTAAGTGAACTCTTAGTCTTGCTTGAAACCTGAAACCAAACTAGCTTATCTTCCGCTGAGTACGTAAAGAGGAAGAAAGTCTTACATTCCTTCTGCAGATTCTTCAACCTTTTTACATGCGGAAACTATCCATGATCTCTCGAGAAAAACTTGATGAAAGAGAAGCTGAGTTCTTTGTCGAACGCTTCTTGGATTCAATCCGCAAGCTTGGTTTTAAAAACCAAAGATTTGGAGATATTATGCGGGGACACAATTCTCCACAAATGCAGAAGAGATTTGATCTTCCAAAATGCTGGAAGCTATCGTCAAAGAACCCAGTTACAAGAATCTGCAACATTAACATCCAAATGATTAGCTCTTTACCGAAAGAAATGCTTATTAGATCTTGAAACCTAGTTTTAAGACGCAATCTCAATGATGATTTGCTTTACCTATCCAAGTTTCACCTCTATTTCATATTGTAAATCACATTAACACATTTTCATACTGCAAACATATTAATGGCATGCATAAGACTTTAACAAACACACATGTGGTAAAGTGAGAAACACATTCAATTCGATATTAACAGACACACCAAGGTCTAGCTACGGTCTGCAATATTTTTCTTTCCCAACTGCATCATAACTGAAACGATATTTCGTGAAAGCAAGGTTTTGTTCGGTTATAGGGCAGGACCAACCAGCGATAGGTTTACTGGAAAAGAAAGGTTTGATTCAAGATACCTTCGTCTCTCTTTTGAATAGGCCAAGGCAAGTGAAACATCAATAATGTTTAATACTTGCTCCGGTATGTTAGAGTGAGAATGAAATACACCAGGAGCATATGATTCTTGTCCAGGTGTAAGAACAACTGCAAGGGAAGGATCCTCCACTGAACCAAGAGCATTTCCTCCTATTTCAATCACGGCATCGACTTCCTCATCTGACCATTCATCAAATGTCACAGACAAGACTTGGAAAAACACAAAGAAGAGAGCATATTGTCTGAGTAATAAAGAGAAGACACAACAAATCGAGAACCAAATGAATACTCCGATATTTGCTGATCTGAGAAAGAAGCCCCTAACTGGTTAAACAAACACAATGATGCATAACTAAAGACACAACACATGTGGATGTGAGAATCTCAACGGAGATAAGGTTGTATAGATTTCCAGCTAAACGAACAAAGAATATACAGAACCAAACACATAGTAACTTGATTAGCATCCTTAACATAGATGTAAAAATCAACATCGATCTACCCAATTTTTCCTCAATATACAAATCAAATATGATATCCAACAAAAAAATCTGCGAATATAAGTTACAGAATCTGAAAGAGTAAGCTAGTGAAGAGAGATAGAAGAGTATACCCGACAGCCGTGGCTAGAGATTTTCAGATGGAGAGGTCGCAGGGGGAAACAAGTGGTAAGATGTAAACTTGATCGAGCTTTAGCCAATGAGGATTGGCACATGATGTTCCCATTCTCATTTGTGGAATATCTCGGAATGGTGGGATCAGATCACCGACCCTTGGAAGCAACAATTTAGGACTCAAAGAAAAAGAGGAGAAGTCAATTTCATTTCGACAAAAGATGGATCAGTAAAGAAGGGTTAATGGATGTAATCCAAGCAGGATGGGGAGACAAAGAAGATAGTAGGGGAAATGATTTGTTCTCGAAGATTGGAAGATGTAGACACGAGTTATCTAAATGGAGGAAAAATCTACTACCTTATGGGAAAGAAAAAATTGGCGAACTTCAAAAGGAGCTGGATTTAGCACAGAAGGATGATCAACGATCTCAAGAGGAGATATGGGAAATTTCAAATAGATTGAAGGAAGCGTATAGAGATGAGGAATTTTATTGGCAACAAAAAAGCCGAACTATATGGCATACATCGGGAGATCGTTATACAAAATTCTTCTTCGCTTTGACGAAGCAGAGGCGGGCAAGGAATCGAATTGTGGGTCTACATAATTCAGAGGGAGAGTGGGTAACTAAGGATTCAGAGATAGAGCGAGTGGCAATAGATTACTTTACAAAGATTTTTGAAACTACGAGCCCGACGGATTTTGATAACTTCCTACAGGATGTTCCAGTGTCAATAACGGAACAAATGAACAATAGACTCATGGCACAAGCTACGGAAGAGGAAATACGGAAGGCTTTATTCATGATGCATCCAGAAAAAGCACCGGGACCAGATGGAATGACAGCTCTATTCTACCAAAAATCATGGGATATAATAAAAAAAGACTTAATTCAGTTGGTGAATGAGTTCTTGAGAAGTGGGGAATTTGATAAAAGGTTAAACGTAACAAATATTTGTCTTATCCCTAAAACGGAAAGACCAACTAGGATGACAGAGCTAAGACCGATAAGTCTTTGCAATGTGGGTTATAAAATAATCTCTAAGGTTTTGTGTCAAAGACTGAAGATTCTATTACCTGATCTTATATCGGAGACGCAGTCAGCCTTTGTGGCGGGACGGTTAATATCAGATAATATTCTAATAGCACAAGAGATGTTTCATGGTTTAAGAACAAATCCTGCATGTAAAGGGAAATTCATGGCAATCAAAACTGATATGAGCAAGGCTTATGAACAAATCTATCATACACTAAATTAGCCATAACCCTAAATCTTAAATACTAAACCCTAAACCCTAAATACTAAACCCTAAACCCTAAATAATAAACCCTAAACCCTAAATAATTAACCCTAAACCCTAAATTATATAATGCTATAAAAATCTTTGTAATTAAAATAATGCTAAAAATGTGAATTATTTCCCTTGGTGCTATATTTATGATAAGGTATGTTTTTGTGCTATTTTATGCCTTTTCTCTTTTCCAAAACGAAAATTTGGTTAAGTGTTGGCGCTCATAGTAAAATTTAGGTTCGAAACTCATTGTTTGCTTCCCGCTTAATGAAATTTTGGCTTAGCATTAATATAATGCTATAATAAAGTACAACAATCTAGCAAACTCTCATTGATAGCACTTAGTGAAATCGTGCTATCATTATGTGCTATTAATATCCAGTTTTTTTTTGTAGTGTGCTCAAACAACAACACTCGCAATTGATGCTCTTTTAATTTTTATTAGTCTAACTTTTTATCATGTTTCCGTTGAACTTAACTGTATGTGTCCACTAAGCTTTATGTTTTATTTTGATTTTAAAAACTTTTTAAGTTTGTTCTTAATTATTTATATTTTTGCCATAATCTATTATCTTTGAATAAATTATATAATGACTTAAAAACAAATAAAACAAAATCAAACGTTGTCCAAAACTGATTCATAAACAAATCCAAAAAAATCTTCATTTGACAACTAAAATATTAATAGACAAATAACTATTTAACAACCATATTGAAGGATTGTTTAGTTGATCCTGATTCAATTCCAGATTCAGATCATCCTAAACATGCGGATCTAGGTTCTTCTCGAATAGAAACAATTGTTGATCTCACCTTATACCTGTTTATTGCAGCGGAAAGGGATGGTATGTCAGAGATCAAAGAGCCACCGAGAGGTAACTCCTCCAGAGGTTCACACACGCACACCGAGCAGGAAGAGGCTGCTAGACCAGTAAGGAATCGGCGCAGAGAGAGAGAGGAGGCTCGCGGCTAGGGCTTATTTCGACCTGAACTCGTCTTAAGTTTATATAACTCGTTCAGTTCGTTTTGGGCCATTTGGCCCAAAAGCCAATTAACTCCGAGGCGTTCGCGCACTGTGTCGATCGACACTCCTTGTGTATCGATCGACACACAGTGGCCAAACCCAATTATTCTCTCTAAGTACAGTAAATGCCTAGCACTTTTACCGTACTTCTGCTACACCGTTCCTACACATTTTCCTGTAAGCTTAGGCGTGTGACCCATATGGGATCATATAATAGAGGCAATAAGTCCAAGACTTATAGATCATGAGCGGACTCTAGCAAGCCATCATGACCCCCAGTATTATATGACTTATGTCTGATCATTGACATACTCTTACTTTCTAGAGACAGTACCGAGATTACTGGACACAATTCCAACAATCTCCCACTTGTACTGGAATCTCTGTATTCATATTCCTTTTGTCTCAATATCTCGATTAGTCATAAGGCAAGATTAGTGTCATCCTTATAAAGCCTAATCTTGTTCATCGGACTCTGATTTGATACTGACAATCCAAACGACTCGGGACAGTCCGTTTGAGCATGGCCATGCATTTTCCAGTATTCAAATCTCCGATTGGCCTAGAGATATTCACTCCATTTATATTGGAGGGACAAATTCCGTCTTGTTCCATCACTGTAAACTATTCATTTCATAATGTACCCAAACAAGGTCCTTATAGCTATCGCAGAACGATAGCGCTAGACAATGATCAAAGTGCATCAGTCCATGTGCAGTCACATGCATGCGAACTCAGGTCTAAGGACTATACTCTATAGTCGTAGTAAGAATCTCTTATGACACAGATATAAATATCCTGAAGAGTTCTTATAAGCGGGTCTTGTCCGGTCGTATGTTCCCAAACATACACCTATGTACTGACTTTGATGCCGCGCATCTATGACACACTGAGACTTTGTCATAAGTCACGTACCAATCCAGTCTCACATGGTTGTTGGTGTTCCAATTTCAACAACCTTCGACTAGGGACGGGATGATATAAAACATCTATCAAATATAGGGTCTCATGATCAAGCTAAATGACTTCGATGACTCAAGATCAAGTCATTTACTTCGATGACCTATAAAATGGTTCATATCATTTTGGAACGATTATTTCATCACAGTTAAAATAATCTTGAAATAATAATTTCATTAAACATCAAAATGTTTTACAAGAACATATCAATAACTAAATAAAGCCCTTTACTAACTCCCACTGAAATTAAGACTACATCTTAACTTCACTTATCCTACAGCTACAGTCCGTGACTCGTGCTTAGGGCTAAGGAGTGGCTTCGTTAATAGATTAGCAACGTTCTCATTCGTTGAAACTTGCTGATCTACTTAACATCTCTGTCATTTATCTCACGGAATAGGTTATACCTATCCTTAAGGTGTTTGGATCTTTGATGTGCAGCTAGTCTCATCTATGCTGGGAATCACATCAAGTTCAGTGATGAACTCTTCTTTCCAAACAACCTCTTTTGCCGCTTTCCAAGCTGCGAAACATTCAGCTTAAGTCATGGAGTCAGCAACAGTGCCGTGCACCGCCAGACAAACACAAGATATTACCGGACTGTGACCGGAAATCATCTTTGTCTGTTGGAAACTTGACTTTCAGACTCTATCGACTTATAGCACCTCACTTTCTCCGTAAATCAAGAACTTATCCTTAGTATTCCTCAAATACTTTAGGACATACTTTAGGAAACTTGATTCTTTGCTGGATTTGACTGGTCTTTACTTGTCTTGCTTAACTTTGAAAGCAACATCAAACAAGTATGTTTCATGGCATACATGATAGATCCAATTACCGAAGCATATGGAATCCTATCCATGCATTTAAGCTCAGCAGTTATCGTAGGATACTGTATCTTGCTTAACTTAATGCCATGTGACATTGGCATAAAACCCTTCTTGGATTGCTCAAAACGTGTAGGACTTTGTCAATTTAAGAATCCTGACGTTGTCCTACCAGCTCTTTTGGATCTCTATCTTTAGATCCAAAATCCAAGAACTACGTGGCTTTACCCATGTCATTCATTAAACCAACTCCCAAGCTAGTCCTTTACCGACTACAGCATTGGGACGTTATATCCGAGAATCAGTATGTCATCGACATACAATATGAGAAATGCAATATCGCTCCCACCAATCTATTAGTAAACGCACAGTTCCTCTTCGTTCCTGTTCAAGTCAAAACCTTGACTACTTCAACAGAACGAAGATTCCAACTCCGATATGTTTGCTTCCATCCATGAATGGATCAATGAAGTTTACTTACACATAGTGTAATTTCGGAGTAAGGGCTCACTTTCGCTTCTTTGAATTTCGCAGATTCGTCGCTTTCTATGATCATCAGATCATGCGGACTTTTAATGATCATCAGGTTCAACTAATGACGAGAAATCATTCTCGGATTAGTAACTGATTCTTTCATATCTGCGAACTTCAGGCTCCACAGGTGTAGATTCTACAGAAATCTGTAAATCCTTCCGCTGCTCTCCCTCAACAGGTTGAGCAGCCTCCTGTATTTCTCGAATTTCTTCGAGTTATACTTTTACTCCCACTGTTCTTCTTGGAAAATAACTTCCCTTCTTAGAAAACAGATTGGACGTAAAAGTAACAAGCCTTAGTTTCTCTAGGACAACCAGCGAAGTAGCACAACTACAAATACTCAGTAAAGACAAATTTGGATCGATTCCAATCCACATTTACGTGGTGTCTTTCAACTGACATTGGTGGAACTATTTTAGCGTAAACTTAGATATTTTAGAGCGTTATTCTTAAATAATATCATGGAAGATTCGTGTAACTCATCTTTAATCATTTCTTATAAGATCTGATTCTTTCTCACAGAAAAAAAAAACCTTCAGGTTTTCAGGAGAAATGAGCTGTGAAACGACTTCACACTCAATCAGATGATCACACCATCGATGACTTAAGTATTCTCACTTGGATCTAATCCAAAGTCTCAATACTTCTGTCATTCACATTCTATACCTCATTCTAGAACTCTTTCGACCATGTCAAAGAATTCCTTCTTGTGTCTCATCAAATGAACACATTCTTACTCACTGATTTAATCAGTCGAGACAATGAAGTACAGAAAATTTTCTCTGGCATTACTGCTCATCGGACCACATACATGAGTATGTTCAATCTCCAATAAGCCTTTGGGCCTTTCTCTAGCTCGGCTAAGATGGGTCCTTTGTCTTTTGGTCTAGTAAGCAGAATTCAAGTCTCATAAGACATTCATTCAAATGAGCCCAACAGTTCATAACTATGGGATTTCTGAATCCGACTTACTCTCTGTGACCAAGACATTTATGCCAAGAAAATCAGGTTTAATTCATCAGATTAAACCAATTTGGTATTTATGTTACATTTAAGCACTCTTTGGTTTAAGATATAAAACCCATTCCATGAATAGGGTGCTACAATTAATATTTCATTAAGATCAAAAGAACAAAACTTGTCTTTTATCAAAATGAAAAACATTCAAATTCTTACAAGAAAATGAAAGACAACACTGCTTAAAGCAGGTACATTGTAGCAATTACTTAATACAAAACCAAGCCTCAAAGGGATCTATAAGTGAAAAACCCTACGGCTGAGGCAGCATCCCAAGCTCCTTCCAGACATGTAGTTTCACTTGCCCTTTCTTCAACGTTCTACTGTTGCTTAGGCTCTGCATATTATCACAAATATCAGTGCCACAACCAGTATCCAATACCTTTAAGGTAGAACTTGAAGTAATAACATGAATACCTGAGGAAGTAGTCGCATACATCGACTTTAATTCCTCATCATCTTCCATGAATTTAATGCAATCTCTCTTCCAATGCCCTGTCTCCTTACAGTAGCAGCACTTATCAACGTAAGAGGTATCTGACTCGGGCTCAGAAGACACACGCTTGCCATGATTCAAAATCTGGACAACTTTGCCTTCACCCTTGTCAGCATTAGGTTTATTAAACCTACCCTTCTCATTCATGAGATTATTCAGGGTACTCTTCACGTTTGGCTCAACTGTCTTGAGCATACCATGCAGTTCAGTCAGCGTCTTCGTTAAGCCTTTCTTGATATAGTTCCTTCTGAACTTATCATAGCTTGACGGCAGTGACTGCAGAATGATCTCAGTTGCCAATTCTTGGCTAACTGGATAATCCAGTTTCCTCAGGTTATCAATGTAACCCATCATTTTACTGACATGAGGACTCACTGGATTATCATTTGGTAGCTTGCAGCTAGTGAGAGACTTAACCAACCGGTATCTCTCCACTCTTATCTGCTCCTGAAATTTCAATTTCAGGCTGCTGATCATCTCTATTGGCGACTCCATGTTCTCATATTGCTTCTGCAAGTCTGAATCCATGGTAGCCAATATCAGACCACGCACATCTACCGCATCATTATAATGCTTATTCCAAGCACCATATACTGCATGAGAAGCATTGGACCCGATCCTCACGGGGAGAGCTCTCTCAAGGACATAGTCCTTTCTCTCCTGTCTGAGGACTAGCCTCAGGTTCCGCGACCAAGTCAAGAAATTTGATCCGTTCAGCTTGTCCATCTTA
The DNA here is from genome assembly GCA_030180135.1 of Orychophragmus violaceus. Lineage (NCBI taxonomy): Eukaryota > Viridiplantae > Streptophyta > Magnoliopsida > Brassicales > Brassicaceae > Orychophragmus > Orychophragmus violaceus. The sequence continues at coordinate 102,588,481 of CM058239.1, forward strand.
AGGACAGACCGGATCGAGAAAGTGTTTTGATTGTTTGTGCTAGTCATAACTGAAAATTAAGATAAAAGGATTTTAGTTAATATGTTCAATATGATTAATCTCGTATTAAATTTAATATGATTAATCACGCATTATATTCAATAACATTAGTTACCCTCAATAGAATATAATGATTCCAAGATCCACATATAACTAAGATCAAAGTGGGCCACTGGCCGTCACCCAACCTTAGCTTATATCGGTAAGCCCTATATCGGCTAATTATATCCGTGATATAACTCTTGGTTGTGAATCTGGGCCCGAGGCCCAATCCACTCTGATGTCTCAAGGCCCGGGACTCCCGATGGCCCAGTCAAGAAAACCAGACTATACAGTCATGTAATCATTAATGTCTGGGACTCCCAATGACATTTATGAATCACAAACCGTCTTACCCACGCAAAAGCAGACACCCTCACACTGTAAGGCCATGAATACAATTGAATGGGCTTCGACAGCTGACATAGAATGGACAAGACATCCAACGCTTGATATTATTTGAGGTTCGTAGGTTTATTTAAAAAAAATCATTCCCAAAATAGAAGATTACTATTTCGGGAAACTTTCCATTTTTGGAAACCTACTATTTTTGGAAACTTTCTAAAATTGGAAACTTTCTAAAAACGGAAACTTTCTAACTTTAGAAATTTCTTTAAAATCCAAAACCCGCAAATCCAGAAACTTCTAATTTAAGAAACTTTCTAATTTCAAAATATCAGAAACTTTAATTTAAAATCGATTTATATCCTTTATAAAATAAATTTTAAATTAATCTGAAGAAAGACTCAAATAATTGGCCCAATTGTTTTAACTTCTTGGCCTGAGGCCCAAGAATTGGTCCATGTCCAAGACATGACCCAATTGTCCAATTAAATGACATAACCGGTCTGGTTCATTAAAATTGGTCTTACCAAATTTTAATTACTACGATGACCACAATTGTCAACCGGTTATTTACTAAACCGGATTTTCTCAATTTATTTGGTCCAACCAAATCAAATTAGAAAATCCTGGTTTAGGCACTAAATCCAATAATTCTTTCGACATTGGATTTCTTATCCCGGTTTAACCAGACTTAATAAATTTATTAAATCTGTTTATTAAACCAGAACGATTTAAAGTTTAATCAAAATATTAAACCGAGCCTTAAACCAACCATGTCGATCGATGAACCAACCGTGTCGATCGATCCATCAACCGCATCGGTCGATGCTCTTAGCATCGATCCTGCATCGATCGTGCATCGATCCTGTATCGATCGATGCTCTCACGCATGCACTGAACCGAGCCAAAACCCTAACCGTGTCGATCGATGCACCAACATCGAACCTGCATCGATCCTGCATCGATCGATGCTTTCACGCGTTTAACAGGGTTAGCCGATAGACTGTATCGACCGATCCATGCGATCGTATCGATCGATCCATGCGATCGCAGCCGATTCTCATTCGGTTGTATCGACCGATCCATCCATTGCATCGATCGATGCAATGCGATCACAGTCGATACTTTTTATGAAAATCGCAAATTCCAAATCAATATAGCTTGGATTTGCGATTTCAAGTGTGTTTAAGGTTCAATTCCTTGTTGCTTAAGTGATTTCTCTTATCAATAGTTGATTCAAAACACTTCTTAAACAAGAAAACAATCCTAAACATGAATCTAAACAAGAAAAACCAGAACCTAAAGCTCTGATACCACTGAAGGATTGTTTAGTTGATCCTGATTCAATTCCAGATTCAGATCATCCTAAACATGCGGATCTAGGTTCTTCTCGAATAGAAACAATTGTTGATCTCACCTTATACCTGTTTATTGCAGCGGAAAGGGATGGTATGTCAGAGATCAAAGAGCCACCGAGAGGTAACTCCTCCAGAGGTTCACACACGCACACCGAGCAGGAAGAGGCTGCTAGACCAGTAAGGAATCGGCGCAGAGAGAGAGAGGAGGCTCGCGGCTAGGGCTTATTTCGACCTGAACTCGTCTTAAGTTTATATAACTCGTTCAGTTCGTTTTGGGCCATTTGGCCCAAAAGCCAATTAACTCCGAGGCGTTCGCGCACTGTGTCGATCGACACTCCTTGTGTATCGATCGACACACAGTGGCCAAACCCAATTATTCTCTCTAAGTACAGTAAATGCCTAGCACTTTTACCGTACTTCTGCTACACCGTTCCTACACATTTTCCTGTAAGCTTAGGCGTGTGACCCATATGGGATCATATAATAGAGGCAATAAGTCCAAGACTTATAGATCATGAGCGGACTCTAGCAAGCCATCATGACCCCCAGTATTATATGACTTATGTCTGATCATTGACATACTCTTACTTTCTAGAGACAGTACCGAGATTACTGGACACAATTCCAACACATATATCAATACTAAAAATAGTATATTAACATAAATTTTTAAAAAAATCCAACAATTATACAATATGAATCAAAAAGAAAAAAATATATATATGCACGCTCAGTGCGGATCATACTCTAATATATATTATTTTGGATGATTTGTATGTCTCTAATGAGCAAATCTCTTACATAATCATCAAACGCTAAAAGCCAATAAAACATGATGGAATAATGTTTTTCGATAACAAATATTTAGTTTCCTCCAGGGCAGACTCCATAATAGGGTAAATGAATGGACAACTAAACTTCTCACAAGGGGAGGAAAGGAAGTTGTAATACCCGTCTCCCGGCGAACCGAAGACGCGGTATTAGGGCACCCGTTGAACCGGATTTGGTCCAACCGGCATGCCAACTCAACTTGTCCCAGGACCCGGCGATTCCTTCGGATTCAAATACACCAATGATGTCACATGATCGATCAATCCCGCATCCGGACCTGCAAGAAAAATGGGGACAGGGAAAGGAAAGAGGGCTGAGTAATTGTTTCAAAATACAATTACTCAGCGAGGGCGGATTTAAGGAACCCGCGATCCCGGCTTCCGTCACACAATTACGAAACACAAGTCCTAATCTAATAACACCTTGCAAACATCGCCCGAAGGCTTCACCACACAATTCTAACGCCCAATCGTGCATACGAGCTCCAAGCTCACACTCATGAAAACCTAACGGCTCCAAGCCCCACACAATGCGTCCAACGCACGGTACGTCCAACGCACCACCACACGGGAGGGCTCGCCAACACCCTCCTCCGACGATCAAGGACGTCCAACGCCCTACACGCAAAGTCCTAGCACAGTTCTACCACGCATATCCATCACGCACAAGCAACGTTTTCGGTGTAAGCGATAACCTAGCATTCTACGTTCTGCAATCAATCACATGAAGCTCTCTACTGCCCTAGACTACCTAGGAAAGATGACATTAACTAAGGACTATCGTCCGGAATTGGATAGAGTAAGGGAGATCACAACCAGTCCTCACCTTAGCCAAATAAGAGGGCAAAACGGTAATTTAGAAGCTCCATTAGCATGAACGGACATCAGATCTGGATAGAGGACGAGAAATCGAGTGAGATGGGCTTTTGAATCACTCGAATCGGACCTAGGATGAGCTAGATATGATCAATTGCAAATACCCATCTCAAACCAGCTTAACCGATCGAATTGAACTAAACCGAAAATAGAATTGAAATCGAAATCGAAATTGGAAAACCAGACCAAACCGGGTCGAACCAGCTAAACCGGAAATTAATTGAAATTGGAAAAGGGATTGGACCAAACCGGATTGAACCGACCCAAACCGGTCAACGAGTTGACCAACCGAGTTGACCCAGCCAGACCAAGTTGACTCGGCGGCGGTCCGGCGGCGGCTCCGGCGACGGCGACGGAGGCGGATGTCGGCGACTCCCGGCGGCGGATGGCGGCTCCGGTGACCGGCGACGGTGGCGCGTGACGGCGGAGACGGCGGCGCGTGGACGGACGGAGGCGGCGCGTCAGATCTGCTCGCGGATCTTTCGGTGGGGCGTGAGGGCGCGTCCGGTGGTTGATGGAGGTGTGGTCGGTCTCGGTGGCTTTGTCTCGTCGAGAGGAACGCGATGATTGTCTCGGATTTCCCAGATTCTTCACGGATAAAAAGATATGGCCATTTTAGGTCTCGGGTTGAAGAAAATCATATCTGAAAAAGGGCTTACCGGATTTCTTTCGACATCAAACGACGGAGGAGTCCTAAATCTACTCTCTGGAGGCGGTGGCTGCGACGCGGGAGCAGGACTTCGCTTCAAAATGACTCTTCTTTGCTTTTCCAAGGGATGGGGGCTTCTATTTATAAGGGGGGAAAGCTAGGGTTTTGAGGAAACAATTGGGCTTCGGGCTTGGGCTGCTGGGCTTTATTCTTTTTCTTAAAATTTTTAACATGGGCTAGATTTGGGGCCATTACAATTCTCCTCCCCCCCTTAAAAGAATTCGTCTCGAATTCTGCGGCGCGAGGGTTCTCCACTGCAACTCCTTACCAATGGCTGCTCTGCAACTTCGCTGAACCGAAACTGAACTTTACCGCTTGCCCTCTTGGAAAGATCCTATCCTTGAATCCTGAAGACTGCTTCTCCCCCCCCCCCTTATTTCAAACCACGCTCTAGAGTGTCCTTCTCCTTGGTGTCAATCCAATAGCAGCGTTCAAGAGTGCAACGAAAAATGCCACATGCTACCGCCCATGTTCATTAGGGTCGGTCTCCAAAGTTTAGAAAAAACACTCATCCTTCGAGTGGTTCTAATACCTGAATGAGATGCTCCGCTTCCAAGCCGATTCTCCTCAACGGTTTTCATTACCGTGTAATATGGTGTTGACTGGCATCCAAAATGTTCCACTGGTTTCCTTTCTTGTCCTTGGTGAACGATGCGGCTAACCATGTCCATTATGGTTAGCTGAAATGTGGGGAACGACCCACTTAACTCCTGATATGCTCCAATGCCATGCTTCCGTTGCGCACTCTGATTTCCAAACCGACTTCCAATCTGAATTCCAGCTCAGATTTCCTACCTGGTGATCCTGCTGTGGTGCTTTCCAAACACCATCCTTGGGTTTCCTTTCCCGTTTACGCTTGCCATCGTTTGCTAATCCTTGCAGCTTCTTGCCAATCTTTCATAGTGTTTTCCTAACACTCTTCAGTTGGATTTCCATTTCCAATATCTAGCTAAATCCACTTGAGCTTGCAATTCCAGAAGTCCAGCTGAGTCGGCAATTCCATATGCCACAATGCCACTTCCCAAAACGCTTCTGTGATCTTCTTTCCATCTTGAGGAACTCCATTAGCTGCTCGAGTAATCCACAAAGAACTACAGGGCAGACTGTTTCCTTTTCGGCCCCACCGTTGAATCTCGAGCATGCCATTCCTTGAAGATCTCCTCTAGCTTCCAGCTTTATCAATCTTCAACGAGCCCCATAACTCATTGAAGTTGATGTCACAACCGATTCCAAGATTCCCTACTTGGAACAGATTTGGATAGCCTCCTGCTGCTCCTTGTGATCCAAGCAACTCAAGCAACTCCTGACGCTTAATCCAGTCGGAACACCGCCACTTCCAAATGGCCTCCTTGCAATCCGGTCTTTCCATCGACCTCTTGCAACTCTCTGCTACACTCCCGCAGTAATCTCTCCAGTAAACGTCTCCACATCTTGATCGCCCTCGCACACTTGGTTGAACAACGCTCGGAGCAGACGATGACCCCCAATACACACCTCATTAGTACTGACTGCCCTATAGGCGCACAACACAACATACACCCCAACATAAACCTCAACGGCACACATCACGACATACATATCGGCGCACATCTAGCGGAAGTAGCACAACTGAGGTTTGAAGACACTGACTCCAACCTGTACGGAGAAATTCTATCTAGACTAAGACCGGCGTGGAGAACAATCTATGATAAGGTTGGTGCTTGAAAAAGCCTTTCGCAAGGTAACCATTTTATAAAAAAATTCGCAAACACTTTTGGAAAAGATTTGAAAACAAGGTTTTTGGAAAACAACGAAAGCTGATCTCACAGGATGGAACTGGGAGACCTTAACCTAGGCTCTGATACCAAATTGTAACACTCGTCTCCCAGCGAACCGGAGACGCGGTATTAGGGCACCTGTTGAACACGATTTGGTCCAACCGGCATGCCAACTCAACTTGTCCCAGGACCCGGCGCTTCCTTCGGATTCAAATACACCAATGATGTCACACGATCGATCAATCCCGCATCCGGACCTGCAAGAAAAATGGGGACAGGGAAAGGAAAGAGGACTGAGTAATTGTTTCAAAACACAATTACCCAGCGAGGGCGGATTTAAGAAACCCGCGATCCCGGCTTCCGCCACACAATTACGAAACACAAGTCCTAAGCTAATAACACCTTGCAAACATCGCCCGAAGGCTTCACCACACAATTCTAACGCCCAATCGTGCATACGAGCTCCAAGCTCACACTCATGAACACCTAACAGATCCAAGCCCCATACAATGTTTCCAATGCACGGTACGTCCAACGCACCACCACACGGGAGGGCTCTCCAACACCCTCCTCCGACGATCAAGGACGTCCAACGCCCTACACGCAAAGCCCTAGCACAGTTCTACCACGCATATCCATCACGCACAAGCAACGTTTTCGATGTAAGCGATAACCTAGCATTCTATGTTCTGCAATCAATCACATGGAGCTCTCTACTGCCCTAGACTACCTAGGAAAGACGAAATTAACTAAGGACTATCGTCCGGAATTGGATAGAGTAAGGGAGATCACAACCAGTCCTCACCTTATCTAAAGAAGAGGGAAAAACGGTAATTTCAAAGCTCCATTAGCACGAACGGACATCAGATCTGGATAGAGGACGAGAAATCGAGTGAGATGGGCTTTTGAATCACTCGAATCGGACCTAGGATGAGCTAGATATGATCAATTGAAAATACCCAGCTCAAACCAGCTTAACCGATCGAATTGAACTAGACCGAAAATTGAATTGAAATCGAAATCGAAATTGGAAAACCAGACCAAACCGGGTCGAACCAGCTAAACCGGAAATTAATTGAAATTGGAAAAGGGATTGGACCAAACCGGATTGAACCGACCCAAACCGGTCAACGAGTTGACCAGCCGAGTTGACCCAGCCGGACCGAGTCGACTCGGTCGCCGACGAGTTGACTCGGCTGCGGTCCGGCGGCGGCTCCGGCGACGGCGATGGCGGTGGACGGCGGCGACGGTGGCGCGTGACGGCTGAGACGGCAGCGCGTGGATGGACGGCGGCGGAGCGTCAGATCTGCTCGTGAATCTTCTGGTGGGGCGTGCAGGCGCGTCCGGTGGTTTCTCGAGGTGTGGTCAGTCTCGTTGGCTTTGTCTCGTCGAGAGGAACGCGATGGTGGTCTCGGATTTTCCAGATTCCTCACGGATAAAAAGATATGGCCATTTTAGGTCTCGGTTGAAGAAAATCAGATCTGAAAAAGGGCTTACCGGATTTCTTTCGACATCAAACGACGGAGGAGTCCTAGATCTACTCTTTGGAGGCGGTGGCTGCGACGCGGGAGCAGGGCTTCGCTTCAAAATGACTCTTCTTTGCTTTTCCAAGGGATGGAGACTTTTATTTATAAGGGGGGAAAGCTAGGGTTTTGAGGAAACAATTGGGCTTCGGGCTTGGGATGCTGGGCTTTATTCTTTTTCTTCAAAATTTTAACATGGACTAGATTTGGGGCCATTACAGAAGTGTTAATTAAATAGGCAACCACATTAACAAATCATGTAATGTCGTGCTTTCGATTACCAAAAACGGTAACCACGAAGTTAACAAGTGTGGTTTCATAATTTTGGTGGAGTTGGGAGGAGATGCATTGGATTTCATGGGATACACTATGCAAAGACAAAGACAAGGGAGGAATTAGATTTAGGGATGTTGTAGATGCTAACACAGCTTTTCTAGCAAAACAGTTTTGGAGATTAATAGAGAAACCGAACACTTTATTCTCAAAGGTTTTTAAGAAATATATTTTCGGAATATAGATACTTTGGATCCTATAAAATCATACTCACAGTCCTATGGGTGGAGGAGTATTACTTCAGCTAGATCTCTGGTTCAAAAAGGACATATTAAGAAGGTGGACACCAGAAGAAGCATCTCACAATGGAATGATCCTTAGATACTGGCCTATTGCCCGAGACCAGAAACACGAACAACTACAGCCAATAATAACTTATATACGGTGGATCAGCTAATTGACCATTAGAATCATTCATGGAATACACAACTGATTGAGATGTTCATTGATCCCACAGATGCGGCTTTGATTAAGAGGATTCTGTTAAGTCGAACTCTTCGCCCTGACACTAATGGTTGGTACTTATTAAAGTCAGGGAAATATTTGGTTAAATTAGGATACAACATTGAACGTTAATATTCAGATTATGGAAAAGAGCCACTCTTTTTGGACCATATACTACAGCTCTCAAAGCTTCAGCATAGAATTTAAGGTGTCCTCCAAAATTAAGACATTTTGTTTGGCAAGTGATCTCTGGTTGTCTTCCGGTAACAAAGAATCTGAATTTAAGAGAGATCAAATGTGATATGCGGTGTGACGATGTGGTGCAGAAGAGGAATCAATAAACCATATTTTATTCAAATGTCCACCAAAACTACAAATTTGGGCTATCTCACAGATTTCGTCTAATCTAGATGTCTTTCCCACAGAGTCCGTATTTATCAATATGGATTATTTATTTAGGCATATACCATCAAACATGAACATTGATATTTATTTAGGCGATGAGAATGCTTATGCAGGTTTCAAGCCTGTAAACTCTCCCTTCAGACTTATTGTCATGGACGGGACTAACATCAAACTCATCGACCCTCTCAACAACTATCACTACATGGATTTCAAATGTATGGGACATATCCCGCACATCAACATCGACACTCCTATAGGTATGATTGCTTAACACTAACCAAAACATAATCCTAAAACATGAATAGATATAAGTAACCAGATTTGAGAAACTTATCTTGTAGATATAATGGGAGTGGTCTTCAATCCACATAGAACAGTTCGAGAGAAGAAATGAGTCCTTTACGACTTTTGAACTCAAACACATACAAAGATCAAGAAACAAGATGACGGACAAGTTAGCATGGAGTACACATACCTGACCAACTCATTATTTCTATATTGGACCGGAACCTCCGTCATGGATGATTAGATCGAATAGGTTTCATTGTGGTCGATGTTGATTGATGCGTTGGAAAACCGATCAACAAAGAGGAAGTCGTCAAGTGACACCATATATCCAAAAGAAAAGAATGATGTGCGGCAATTCAGTTATTTTAGAAGGCATTTTGAAGCAAAAATAGTATAGAAAAGAGGTTTTCCAGTGGTGAGCTGGTCGGAAAAGTGAGTAAAACAAAGGGAGTGGTCTTCAATCCACATAGAACAGTTCGAGAGAAGAAATGAGTCCTTTACGACTTTTGAACTCAAACACATACAAAGATCAAGAAACAAGATGACGGACAAGTTAGCATGGAGTACACATACCTGACCAACTCATTATTTCTATATTGGACCGGAACCTCCGTCATGGATGATTAGATCGAATAGGTTTCATTGTGGTCGATGTTGATTGATGCGTTGGAAAACCGATCAACAAAGAGGAAGTCGTCAAGTGACACCATATATCCAAAAGAAAAGAATGATGTGCGGCAATTCAGTTATTTTAGAAGGCATTTTGAAGCAAAAATAGTATAGAAAAGAGGTTTTCCAGTGGTGAGCTGGTCGGAAAAGTGAGTAAAACAAAGGCTGAAACCAAGTAAAAACTTAAGTTAAAAAAAGAAAGAAGTAAAAACTAAGTTTCGAGAGAGACACGTACGGAAGCTCAAAGAAAATTGCATGAAATAATGGTTTTTTAAAAAAGGTCCAATTTAGTGTGAAGAATGCCATATTTAAGAAATTATCTTGTCCAAACTAGGATATTGAGCCAAATGGTAAGTAGGGAGTAATACTAAGGGTCAACAAATCTCTTTTTAACCAATCAAATGATTACAAATATTTTAGTATTAAAAATAATTAAAAAATTTTAAAATATTAAAAATAAACAAAAACGAAAATAAAAAACTATATTTTATTTTAGACAAAAAATTATAAATTAAAAACAAAAAAATTATAAAAATCTAAAACTTCTAAACCCTAAATCTTGAACCATAATTTGAAAATCTAAAAAATAAAAATTAAAACTAAACTCTAATCCCTAAACCCAACATGTAAATATTAAAAATAAAAATCTAAACCCTATCCTTAAACCCTAAACCCTAATTTAAACATCTAAAACAAATTAAAATAAAAACTAAATCTTAATATTTAAACCCTAATAGGTAAACCTTTAAAAGAAAAAAATAAACCCTAATCCCTAATCCCTAAAAATACCTTAAATCCTAAATCCTAAACCATAATCCCTAAACCATAAACCCTAAAGGGCTTAAACCAAAGGGCCCCTAATTCCTAAACTCTAAACCTCAAAGAACTTAAATCTTAATCCCTAAACCTAAAAGTCTAAAGAGCTTAAACCCTAATCCTACTCTTTAAAACCTAAACTCCAATTTATAAACTCTAAAAATATATAAATATTGATATATATTATTATTATTTATTATATAAAATATTGGAATTTGTTTAATTCTTTAGTTTTAATTTTATAATTTTATTTAAAAATAATACTACATGGCATATTCTTATTGGCTAAAAAAGGGGGGTTAATAATTTGACCATAAACCATAAACCCATTTTTTTTAGTTACATCTTGGTCAAAAACTAACTCATGAACCGTCCTCCTCCAAAATGAAGATGAAATCCCATTGAACCATCTTCGTAGTGGTTTTTTTTTTTTCGAAATCTTCCAGAGCATTATTCCTTTATGATTATCCATTTGAATATGTTCTTGGGAAAACATAATTTATTAAAGTTAAATAAGTAATCAACCCTTTTGTGGCTTCCCAAATCACCAGCAGCGATGGTTATTAGAGAAGCTGTCTATCGACTCCAACCACCAGCAATTCATGCAGGGGAAGATGTGATGTTGTGGAGACACGACAGTGATATTTATAAACTGAAATACTCCTCGCGCAAGGCCTGGGACCAGATTTGAATTCACAGAGAAAAGTTCTTATAGGCTAGGTTGGTATGGTTTTCTCAAAGAGTTCTGAGGTATGCATTCATTGAGTGGCTAGCTATAAAGAATTGAATCTCCACGGGCGACATGATGCGACTGTGGGGTGTTGCTCAGTCATGTGTGCTATGTAGAGAACATAATGAAACTCGGGACCATCTGTTTTTGCTTGTCCATATTCTTTCTCAGTATGGATTGAATCATGTGGCAGATTGTTAGGTGGACCGGCAACTTCTGATTGGGAAGACATGATGCATGCACTTACAGCTCGTCGTTTTGACAGTTTGGATTTCATCCTCATACGTATGGTCTTTCAAATGTCTATTTATTTGATTTGGCGGAAAAGGAATGGTCGTATCCACCACCAGCAGCCATCTCCGGTCTCGGTGTTGGTTCGGGTCATTGATCGCAAAATGAGAAACAGAATTAATTCGCTGAACTATCAGACTAATCCACGGTTGCAAGCACTGCTTAAACGTTGGTATGGCTCAAGGGCTTTTGATCATCAAGTATACGCAATGCTATGATCTGATTTGAAGCTTCTTTGTTATCTTGTTTGTAAAGGGGGATTGCTCTCCTCCTCTGTTTCTGGTTTTACGAAACCACATTTGTAAATATTCGTCTCATATTGGTAATATAAATTTAAATTTTTACCAAAAGAAAAATCAACCATTTTGAAAATCAATAAGAATTCATATTATTTCACAATTAATATGAAGATATATATCAATTTTTAGACCAAATATTTAAATTTTCAACAAAATGGATATCCAACTAAATATCTAAAATTTAATAAATATTAAAACACCGGACAACTAAATCTTAAACCCTAAACCCTAAACCCTAAACCCAGAGGAGGCCATGAAGCTCCGATTCTAAAGGAGAGCTAATGTTGGAGAAAGATCTTCGACTGTGGAAGAGGACTGCTCCTGAGTGGTCGCAGAGTATCCAAGAGGCACCACTAAGGCTGGTTTGGTCCACCCAAGCAGAACCGAAGTTGCATTTGAGCTCATTGCGTGAAGGAGCTCTCCATCGATCTGTGATTGGTTGAGTTCTCACTGTCGTTGAGACAGCTTCATTAACAGGAGAGTTAACGTGTAGCCACATATCTGCCTCTTCAGAAGCTTTATCAACAATGGACTGAGGAGATTGACAGACTTTTCAAAAAGCAGACTATTACGAGATTTCCAAAGCATCCAGAGGATCCATGAAAATTTCCGACTCGATTCGTCATTCTGGCCATTACGCTTATAGGTAGACAGAAGGTGGTGCAGGTTCAAGAAAATTGAGGAACCGGAGGAAGCCACGGAGGAGCTCGATCTCGTCCTCATCAGTCCATAGTCTCTGGAAAAGGCGTCTAGAGTCGTCGATCGGGGGTCTTTGATGGACGATCTCAGTCATGCGGTGCCATTTCGGATCGGAATCCATCGGAATTGTGGAGATAGGGACGGAGGATCCAGCTGGAAGCGCGACTGTCACGTCGTTCATAGTGGAAGTCGTCGCAGTCCCGGGAACGATTCCAGTCGTCGAGACCGCGGAAGCCAGAGCGAGCGGTGATGTAGACGGCAAATTAAGATCTTTCTTTTCGGGACTGTCGTCAGCTTCCGGCATAACCACGTCATCATTCTCTCGTAAATCCTCGTCGGTATCAGACTCTCCTCCGTCTCCTACACCTCCTTCTTCCTCCAGATCCAGCGATTCCAGAGAGAAAACAGCGTCATGATGATCCGATGTCATCTCCACGAAACAAAACGCAAAATCAACGGAGAAGAACAGAACAGATCTGGCACCTTCAGCTACCGATCAGGTCAAGACCAAACAACCAGATCAGATGGGAGAGAAGTAGGTTCACGAGGGTTGGTACGCGATTGTGATTGGGTATGGGTTAATTTTATTTTAATTTGGTTTTAGGTATCAAATCCGGTTTAGTTATTAATTTGTCTTGGTTTTAATATCGATTTCGGTTTGACAATGTAATTAACGGTTTATAATTGAATTTAACGTCTGTTTAACGAAATCGTTAAAAGTCAACAAAAAGTCAATGTTTTGTAGTTACAACTCGAGAAAATGATTTTGTGTGGCTAAATAATGTGATTCAAAAATTGTGTGGTTACAGACTTAATCCATAGTATCAGTGGGGCTATACCCGTTAAACGAATCAAAAATATCATCAAAATACAGATAATCCGGCCATGTCTAGAGGGCAGTATGATCTTTCGCTTTCTCACTTTATCAGTAGATAAAAAGGAAATTAACCTTTGCCATTAGTGGGAAAAAGAGAAGAATGTGACATTTACGAAAATTTATAATTTAAAAAAAAAAAATTAATAACTCTAAGTAATAGGAAACGACAACAAAGGTAGCATGCACTTGCCGAGTTGCCGTTAGATTTATTATCGAGGATATACACTTATCATTCAAACGTTTAACGTTCGTTTTTGTAATGCATCTTTACGAAACACCTTATCCTCGGAAAATTTTGTTTACTGAGAAAACATCCCTAGAGAGGATTGCTGGTGGGGTTGATAGTTTTTTCTTTCATTTTGTCTCATTCACTAAAATTTTCATACGCGAACACAGAATTAATACAAGTCTTGGTAAGTTTGTTTTCAATGTTTATTTTTACAAATAATATTCTTTTATTAATTCATACCGAATTATAAAAAAATTAATTTTTTTGGGTTAGATGTCTTCGGAAAAATTATTAATATTGGTGTTCTGCAACGATAGTACTTTAAGACAAGTTTTTCTTGGAAAAATATTCATTTTGATTTGATGGATAGCAGGTTAGATGCATAAGTTCTTATTTTATATGTTATAGAGTAGACAATATTTTAATGGTATGATACAGATGTTATATTCTAATGTCTATATCATAACCATGATTGCAGAGGTGATATTTTGCCGTGCAAACTGACTGATACGTATGCATGTGATTTTGCTACCGAATCTTTGATCAATTGGTCTAAGTGCAACCATAATTTTCTAGTAATATGTGTCATACAATTTGGGCTTCTTAGCTTGTATAAAAGTAATTACTTGATACATTATTATAACAAATATTTTAAAGAAAAAATTATAGAAACCTCCATAACTCGGTTTATATATGTTGACATATGTGCATAAGCGAGTACATTTGTGAACAAACTCATTGGTCCAGAATATTTATAGATCTTCAAGATGTCGATGTTCAAGGAATAAAGATAGCAATTATTTACAAGAATATTTAATATTCTGAAATTTATATTTAGAGAAATAATATTCTTTTCTATAGTTCGAATTATTGGCTAAGTAAGTTAGGCGGTTTGTTTAGAATATTCTTAGCTATTGTCATTTGTTTTATTTATCCGCAAAAATTGATTTTACAAGTCGGACTAGATAAATTTTCTTAACTATTATCCTTCGTTTAGAAATCCTTCGTTTAGAATATTCTTAGCTATTGTCCTTCGTTTTATTTATCCTAAAATATTGATATTACAAGTCGGACTAATTAAATATTCTAAACGTAAAATAATTTCTTGAAACAAGTTTTTCCAAACCAAAGCTTGAATTGTGATATCGGTTTCTTTCCGCCAAAACCGAACCGCTTTCTCGACAGACGATTTGTAATATTTTCCCAGTCAGACGTCGATGAGATAGAAACTATTATGAGTTCAACACCGGAACCAATGTTCTCATCAAGATTAAGGAACTCAAAGGAATCGATGTCAAACAATCATCTCGCCGCCGAGTTGCCGTTCTTGAAAGACAATTTGTTTGTCGTCCTCGCAAGACTCTTCCCTGATAGTCAACTGTACAGATGGAAATTGTGATGAAATCAACACCGGTCAGAGAATCTTCATGGGGAAAAAGAATTTTGAACCGAAGTGACAACGAATCCAAAACAGCCATCTCACGACCAACCGAGCTTCGCGAACATCTTGCCTAAAGAGGAATATGTTCCACGTCTTACAGGACGTGTCCACTCTGATTCACAATTTGTTGCTCTAAATAAAAAGAAATATATATCAGGGTTCCTATATTCGAAGATCCAAAACGAAAATATAAAAGAAGGAAGTAACTTACGCGGAAAGCAACCGATCTCGGAATATCGGACCACAACATGTTACTGAAATTAAAAATGCATCATATTGATCCAAATAAATGATATAAGCTTTTCCCTTAAGTTGGGAAGGGCGACAAACGGAGGGAACCATCAAAACAAATCTATTTAATTACGAGTTACCCTTTAGTAAAAAGACCATAAGTTCATCGACGAACTCGATCATGCATGACTCCGAAGGTCGACACAAATCCGAGCACGAAAAAACGATGAACATGTTTGCATGGTTAAGTTAGGAATAAAGCTAAAACCAGAAAACAGATGGAAGTTTTGATAGAACCAAGGGAGAGGGAAGAAGTGATTATGGTGAAGAGTGATGATAGTAGATGCTAAATTTAAAGCAGAAGAACTGATAGTTATCGAAGAGACTCTCACGCATATCAATTTTGATTTAAAGCGACACGACATTTCGTGTACATTAATTGGTTCAAGAAAATGTGGTTTTAATAAGCTTTACAAAATTCTTAATATACAAATATTAAACAAAATATATGTCCAATAAAAACCAAATGTTTATATACGGTTGTTAGTTTTTCGATAAATACAATTCTATAATGTGTTTCGTATGAGTATATACTTATTATTTTATGCATCCGAACGTAATAATTCGGATATGCATATGAAAGTATTAATTAAATCTTATACCTTGTCGATAGAGAAAAAAATTTATATTACGTTTTATCTTGACACTGATCGAAAAATAAATTTAAATTAATTAACAATAAAATAATGTCTACACATGCGTGCGGGTCGATCACTTTTAGAGAAAAAAAGAAAAGAAAGAAATGTGACATTTACGAAAACTTATTTAACAATAAATAATAACTCTCAATTATAGGAAACGTCAACGAAGGTGGCATGGCGCTTGCCCTTAGATTCTTTTGGTATTTTAAATAAAAAATACAAATAGAGTAAATTAGAAACGAATAAAAAACAAATGATGTCAAAAAAAAAAACGAATAAAAAACAAATAAAGAGAGTAAATTTAGATATCGAAGGTGGCATGGAACTTGCCCTTAGAGCAACTCCATCAGGGTCTTTTAGAGGTGGGTCTCTTAAAAAAGAAATATTAAAATAATGTGGGTCCCACATGGGACCCACTTTTTTTTTAACAAACCGTAGCCACAGTTGCTCCTGCAAGAGACGTTCCTTGCTGGGTCTCGCCACGTGTCGCCATTGCATTGGGCGATTTTTTTTTTTTTTTAATTTTTTTTTTTTTTCGAATTTACAAAAAAAAAAAAAAAAAAAAATTAATAAAAAAATGAGTTAAGAAACTTACCTTGAGTCCCGCCGCTGGAGATGCTCTTAGAATCTTTTTTTTTTCTTTTTTTTTCTTTTTTGAACATTTGCCCTTAGATTCTTTTGGCTATTATACTCTTCATTCCTATTTATATTGATTTGAGCTTTCAAATTCTAGAGAGCGATAAAAAAAAAAGAAAAAAAAAGAATGGGAACTTTTCTTCGTGACCTTTCCATGGCGACGAAACTCGCATCCATGTGCAAAGCGAGAGTAAATGAATGGACTGGCGGCAGCAGATCTCTTGGGGATGTGGTGGAGCATGAGTATGAAGAGGCGGCTTCCAGGGCAGTTTTCCGCATCGTGGGGATGACTTGCTCTGCATGCGCTGGATCTGTCGAGAGAGCTATCAAGCAGCTCCCGGGGATTCATGAGGCTGTCATCGACGCGCTGAACAATCGGGCTCAGATCCTGATTTACCCTAGCTTTGTCAATGTAAGTTTTGCTTTTTTTTTTCTCTTAGGTCAACGGAAATATAAGTTTAGTTGTGTGGGAGACTAGCTAGAAAACAAAAGAAAGTGTGGTCTTTAAAACGCTAAAGAATTGTTATTTGTAATCGACGATTGAAATTAGTTTCACAAAATAGATCTTTTTAGCTCCGCAAATGTCGGGAAAGCGATTGCGAAAGCCATATCAGGGTTTAACGTTTCGATCTTCACCAAACCACAGCCGTCGCCACCAATAACCTTCGCCAGTGGGGGAGTTGGCCGTCATGGTTCAATTTCAACAGCGGAGGCGTCTCAGCCTTCCTCTCTGGTTACTCAGTTGAATCAAAATAGCTCGTGGGAAACCTGGTCCAGAAGCAACTAGTGTTAACAAAATACGATATCAACACTAAGTTGCAAGATGGTGTGGTTCATGCGTTGCCTCTTTTTTTTCCCTCAAACGCTAACAAGTTGTTAATTTTAATAGATTATTGAAATTAGATTCGCGCTACGACATAAAAGATGAAGAATAGTCGTATCAACTTAAGCACGACGGGGGTTAGCTCCGTGGTTAAAATAGTTCAGCTTTTAGATTTTACATTCTAGTATTATTCTACAGTTATACACGAACTAAATCAAATTTGTGCTAAGAGCATAGAGTTTTTTAGAATGGGTTTCTTAGAAAAAATATATTAAAATAATGTGGGTCTCACGTGGGGTCTACATTTTTTTTTAAAAACTGTATCCAAAATCCCTTGTTTAAGAGACGTTTCTTGCCTCGTTTCGCCACGTGTCGTCATTCTATTGGTCGATTTTTTTTTTGTTTTTTTTTCGCCTTTACAAAAAAAAAAACTTAATAAAAAATTAGAGCTAAGAGACTTACGCGTCCGCTGGTGGAGATGTTCTAAGTTTGGGTTTGGTGAAATAGAGATTATTGATTCATTAACTCTTTAT
Organism: Orychophragmus violaceus; assembly: GCA_030180135.1. Lineage (NCBI taxonomy): Eukaryota > Viridiplantae > Streptophyta > Magnoliopsida > Brassicales > Brassicaceae > Orychophragmus > Orychophragmus violaceus. The sequence goes on from CM058239.1 coordinate 102,606,402, forward strand.
CCAAATCAAGTATCATAGTAATTAAAGATAACTAGATAGAATATTAGCGATCTCTGGAGAAAACGTGTAAATACGAGTGGTCTTCAGTAAATTTTTCTAAATATGCACAAATAAAAGATTTTCAAAATACGCACAAATAAAAGATTAGAGTAATCTTCAGTAAACTTTTCTAAATATGCACAAATAAAAGATTTTCAAAATACAAACAAATAAATGGTTAGATTAATTTTCAGTAAATTTTTCTAAATATGCACAAATAAAATATTTTCAAAATACGCACAAATAAAAGATAATTGTAATTTTTAGTAAATGTTGAAAATATAGGTGATACAAGATAAAAAGTCCAAAAGTAAAGACACACAATCTTTTTAACCAACTTCGATTTTTACTCTTTGGGACCACATATAATTTTCAAATTCATTATAGTTAGAAAGCAACTAAACTAATCGCAAACGCGTAAATTAAACCTTATAAAAATACTATTATATTCAATACTATGAATTTTTTCAAGATAACCTTAACCCTAATCTAAACCCCACAAAACCTAGACTTCAATGATCATACATGTTCTCACCAACACAAAAGCTATCTCTTGAATTTATTATTCTCTTAGCTTTTGCATCTTCATATTAATACATATTTCTTTTTTATATTAGGCTAAACTTGTTCAACAAATTTACCTAAATAAAAATATAGCAAATATCTTTTTTGTTAGGATACTTTATTTTATAAATCTTCCATTTTTTATATATTTTCCTAACAATAATTAAATTCTTCCATGCTGTACTATTCTCAGATCCGATCCAGAGGGTAGGCACTATAAGCGGCCGGCCCAACATGATTTTAAGAAAATTTTTTGTTTACTTTAATAAAAGTGCATATTTTGTTGTGAGTAGGGCAAATACAAATTTGAAAACATTGGGCTGAGCTTGAATATTCTCTCCAATATATGCATTCATCTCAACAAACAACTCTTGGACCGAATCATATCACAAATATTTGTTTATATCTCATCAATCAGATAACTCCACGTCTTGTGTCACGTCTTGTACTATCTGTTGTATACATCAACACTTCAAGCATATACATCTTCATTCTCCCCCTTTTTGACTATGTATGTGAACTCAACAACTCTAACTTCAAAGGCTTCGTCACTAGCAACACCCAACACCAGCAACACCATCTCCCCCCGCTTGAGTCACATCTTGGTCAAAAACTAACTCATGAACCGTCTTCCTCCAGAATGAGGATGAAATCCCATTGAACCATCTCCGTAGTGGTTAACTTTTTTCTCGAAATCTTCTAGAACCTTGTTCCTCTATGATTATCCATTTGAACATGTTCTTGAACTCCACAATGATAACATATTGGATCATGAAATCTCACACCATCGATTATTCTCCCTTAATAACCTGAAACATATTGGCATAATATGCCCAACAACTCCACAATGATGATGAACAAGTAAAAAATTCGTCGAGGTACACTCTTCACTCCTGGAATTTTTCTTGTTGTAGTCATTGTAGCAGTTCTTGTACCAGTTGTGGTATCAGTTGCAAACTTTGTAACAGTTACAATTTCTTTAGCAGATGTCAATGCAACCTCCTTATTCCACCAGACACAAAAATAAGTCAACTTTTGAAGATTCTCCCTTGAATCAAAGACCACATCGATCATTTTTCTACTAGTGAGAAGATGATCCAACTGATTTGTACCGTTATTCAAATCCTCGAACCTTTTTGAGTTTCTTCAAGTTGAACTTTAGCTTGATGTTCTTCTTCTTCTTTCTATGTTGTATACTTCCGCACTTTAGCAACTTGAGCTTCTAAATAGACTGTACATATTGCCGTACTTTAGCAACTTGAGGTTCTAAATAGAATTTATCCTTGGTCAATATTGAATTCACCTCAACCAGCTTACACCAAAGCTCATACAAGGCATTGTGGTTCTCAGTAAACTCTTTAACATCATCACTTCCAGCATCTTCATCAATTGAAGACCTTGTTGCAGATGCTGACGCAGATTCTGTTGCAGACGTTGACGCAAATTCTGTTGCAGACACATATTCTGTTGCAGACACTGGTGTAGATTCGGTTTCAGACCATATTGTAGATTTCGTAGCAGTACTTTACTTCAAAGTTTTGAATGCCACAAAATTCTTTAGTCTTTCACCATCATCTGAATCACTTCCTGAATCATTCTTGATAATTTTCTTCTTCTTTTTCTGCTGCAATTTGCATATTCAAGGCAAACATTACCAAAGCCTTGACACTCATAACATTGTGTCTTCGATGATGGTTTGCGCAACTCCTCTTTTTATTTCCTTCCTCCTTCTTCTTTACCTTTTGCTTCAAATACTAAGCAAATTGTCTCGACAGCATCGCCGTAAGATCTTCAGAAGATGAAACCTTTAGAGCTACTCCAACATCAACATCCTTTTTTGACATTTTTCATCATACGATTTTCTCAACTCAAAAGCTTGAAGTATCCTAAAAAACTCATCAAACACCATCTCATCCATATTATGAACTTCTTCAACAACTGAAATTTTGACTCAAACTTTGATGGAATAGATCTCTTCAGCTTCTTCACAAGCTTCTTGTCCTTGTAACGCTTTTCAAGAGCGAATGACAAATGAGATATGGCACATATTTTGCACTAAATTGAGCCGCGGTTTCTCTTTCATTCATCCTTAGATTCTTAAACAAAAAAGTAACATATCCAGCTTATTTCTCTTGACGTTTTTAGTAACTTCAAACATGTTCTCCAACTTTTTCGTGCCTTCAGAGCTGACGCACATTGAGAAATAAATTTGAAGTAGCTTGCTTCAATTGCATTATAAATTGCAGTCTTGGTCTTGTAATTGAAATTTTATGCCCACATCTCTGCAGCATTCCATTGATCTCCAAGCTTAAGATCTTCAACTCCCTTATTATTAATCATCACGAGAGGATTCCAATCAATCTCAATCGAATTCCAACAATCCTCATCAAGACTACTAATGAAAGCTTGCATATGAACCTTCTCATATCCATGAAGAATAAATCCGTGATGGTCTTGTCATAAACGTTCTTTCTTGATGAGACTCCATCAAACCAATTTCGAACTCTGTGCTACTTACTGAGCTATCTTTCGATCATGCCCTTTTGATATATCCAAAACATGACTACATTCCTATTGAGAATCCACTTTGATACCAATTGAAAATGCAAGTGAGACAAGATAAAACGTGCAAAAAGTAAAGACACACAAATTTTTTTTACGAGGTTTGTTTTCTACTCCCTAGACCACGTCCGGTTTCCGAATTCACTAGAACAAGAAAAAAATTACACCAATCGAAGACGTGTAGATCAAACCCTATTGAAATACCGCTCTGTTCAATAACATGCACTTTTCAGGATAACCCTAACCCTGAGCTAAACCCCACCGAGCCTAGGCTTCAATCATATAACACGATCTCAACAACACAAAAGCTCTCTCTTGAATTTTTTATTCTCTTATATCTTGCATCTCTATAAGGCCACGAAAACTAAACTTGATCTTCAAAATTAACTAAATAAATATATAACAAATATCTTTTTGTTTGAATATTTCCAAATCTTTCAGCATTGCTTCCATTTTTTTGAATCTTCATTTAAGATAAGTAAACCCTTTTAAGGTGCAATATTCTATGCAATAAATGCATCAAGCACATCAAAGAAATCTTTTAACAAATCATATCACAAAGATTTGTTCATATCTTTTCAATCAGATAACTCCACCTCTTGTGTTGCATCTTGTACTACCCCTTTGACTACGCTGTGACTGATAGACCAACACTCCCATCAAATACATCTTCAAAATTTTCTTCTTTCATTTATAGGAGGAGACAATTCGTGAGACTATTGAGCATATCGGATTTGAAGCATCTTTGATAGAAAATGCGAGGATCAGACAAGTATGCAGAATAAGAGTAAACGGTATGACTTGCACCTCGTGTTCTTCAACTGTTGAAAGAGTTCTGGAATCAGTGAATGGTGTAGAAAGAGCTCATGTTGCCTTAGCCATTGAAGAAGCTGAAATTCATTATGATCCCGGAATTGTGAGCTCTGAAAATCTACTGGAAGCAATTGAAAATGCTGGATTTGAAGCCATACTTATAAGTACAAGTACGGGTGAGGATGTGAGCAAGATCAGTTTCAAGATTGATGGTGAGTTTACTGATGAATCCATGAAGATGATTGAAAGATCTCTTGAAGCAATTCATGGGGTGCAAAATGTTGAGATCAACCATGGAAGTGCTAAGATATCTGTATTGTACAACCCCGATGTGACGGGACCAAGGAACTTCATTCGGGTAATACAGGCTACATTCATTGGTAATGGTGATCTCATCAAAGCAACAATATCTTCCGAGGGATGGGTAGGCAGAGACTCTCAGAACCAAGGAGAGATCAAGCAGTACTATAAGTCTTTTCTTTGGAGTTTGGTGTTCACATCACCAGTGTTTTTGACAGCTATGGTCTTTATGTATATCCCTGGAGTTAAGAACTTGTTGATGTTCAAGGTTGTTAATATGCTCACTATGGGACAAATCATAAGGTTTGTTTTGGCTACTCCTGTCCAGTTTTTCATCGGTTGGAGATTTTATATTGGCTCTTACAAAGCTTTACGAGGGGGCTCAGCTAACATGGATGTTCTTGTCGCGTTGGGAACAAATGCAGCCTACTTCTATTCATTGTATATAGTGTTGAGAGCTGCAACTTCTACGGATTTCATGGGAGTAGATTTCTTTGAGACGAGTGCCATGTTAATCTCATTTATCACACTTGGAAAATATTTGGAGGTTCTAGCAAGAGGAAAAACATCTGAAGCGATCGCAAAGCTTATGAACTTGGCACCCGAAACTGCGATATTGTTGACTTTGGATAATGAGGAAGAAGAGATTGATGGTCGATTGATACAGAAGAATGACGTGATCAAAATCTTTCCTGGTGCTAAAGTAGCTTCCGATGGTTATGTTGTATGGGGCTAAAGTCATGTGAATGAAAGTATGATAACTGGAGAGGCAAATCCAGTGGCAAAGAGAAAAGGTGATAAAGTAATAGGAGGCACTTTGAATGAGAACGGAGTTCTACATGTTAAAGTCACAGGGGTTGGTTCAGAGAGTGCTCTTGCACAAATTGTTCGACTTGTTGAGTCCGCACAGCTGGCCAAAGCTCCAGTACAGAAGTTGGCTGATCAGATTTCCAGGTTCTTTGTTCCTCTGGTGAGTAATTTGACCTGTTGATGAACGTAAAGTTAGTCTTTAGATACATGATTGTTTTTGCTTACTCATTGTGTTATAATGTTGCAGGTAATTTTTGCATCGTTCTCAACTTGGTTTGCATGGTTTCTAGCTGGGAAACAGCATTGGTACCCCGAATCATGGATACCTTCTTCAATGGTTAGCTTCGAGCTAGCTCTTCAGTTTGGGATCTCTGTCATGGTCATAGCGTGCCCATGTGCCCTAGGACTAGCTACTCCGACAGCTGTTATGGTTGGTACTGGGGTTGGTGCATCCCAAGGTGTGCTGATAAAGGGTGGTCAAGCGCTGGAAAGAGCACACAAGGTTAGTGCATGGGATCTTTTAAGCCTATAGGTAGAGTTGTGCCTAGGTTCATAGGAGTTATTTAAAACTTTTCACTATATTAAGTTTTTTTTAAAACGGTACAAAATATTTAGATTGATAATTTAAAAAGTTTAAAGCTTATATTTGGGTATCTTGCTTTGTTGCTTATTATCTCTATACCATTATTTTCTGAGATGATGAAACCTAACAGCTTCAGTGATGATGTAGGTTACTTGTATTGTCTTTGACAAGACAGGAACTCTGACGATGGGGAAACCTGTGGTTGTTAAAACAAAACTCCTAAATAATATGGTACTTCGAGAGTTCTATGAACTTGTTGCTGCAACTGAGGTAGTTTCTTGTGATCATCGAACAAATTTTCCGAACATATTGCCTAAAAAAAATGATAACACTATATTTACAATGATACTACCTTCGTTTATCAGGTAAACAGTGAGCATCCATTAGCAAAGGCCATTGTTGAGTACGCAAAGAAATTCAGAGATGAAGAAGAGAATCCTTTGTGGCCTGAAGCCTGCGATTTTCAGTCAATCACAGGAAATGGGGTGAAAGCTTTCGTTAAAGGAAGAGAGATTATGGTGGGAAACAAGAACCTTATGTCTGATCATGGAGTTTCTATTCCTAATGATGCTGAAGATTTGCTAGCAGAGGCTGAAGAGATGGCCCAGAGCGGGATTCTTGTTTCTATAAACGGTGAATTGGTTGGATTTCTAGCTGTTTCGGATCCACTAAAACCGAGTGCTCGAGAAGCCATCTCCATTTTAAAATCCATGAATATCGTAAGCATCATGGTTACTGGTGACAACTGGGGAACTGCAAACTCCATAGCTAGAGAAGTCGGTATCGACTCTGTTTTTGCAGAAGCTAAACCCGAGCAAAAAGCAGAGAAAGTCAGGGAATTACAGGTAACTTTATCTCCACGCAAAATGTAAAAAAAAAAAAGTTCACATCGTTAAAAGTACCAAAACAATGAGTTTTGCAGGCTACAGGTCATGTTGTAGCAATGGTGGGTGACGGAATCAATGACTCACCCGCTCTCGTGGCCGCTGATGTTGGAATGGCAATTGGTGCAGGAACTGACATTGCCATAGAGGCAGCTGATATTGTTCTGATGAAAAGCAACTTAGAAGATGTGATCACAGCCATTGATCTTTCAAGGAAAACTTTCTCAAGAATCCGTCTCAACTACGTTTGGGCTCTCGGTTATAACCTCATGGGCATACCCATCGCTGCGGGAGTGCTTTTCCCATACACACGTTTCAGGTTGCCTCCATGGATTGCAGGTGTTGCAATGGCTGCTTCTTCTGTTAGTGTTGTATGTTGCTCTCTCTTGTTGAAGAACTACAAGCGGCCTAACAAGCTCGATAACATGGTGATCCGTGAGATTCAGGTGGAGCGGGTTTAGAAAACCCAACTAAACCGAGCAAAACCGATTACAACATTTGTAATAGTGGTGATTGTGTTTATATGACAATTACAAAAATAAAACAAATTTCCCTTTAATTTGACACATCTTGAATGATATAATTACAAACAGACGCTTACATAATTTAGTCATTTAGATTTACAAAGACCGCACTAGGGATGTTAAAACGGGTGGACCCGACCTGTTTAGGCCTGGTCCGTTTCAATCGGTATCCTTTTAGGCTCATCCCCGTTTAAATCCGTACCCGTTTAGGCCCGTCCGTTTAGGCCTGTCTATTTTGGCCCGTTTATTTAGGCCCGTTCATTTAGGCCCGCCCGTTTAGACCTGTTAAATTAACGTATAGCCAATTTAAACCAGTTTATAATTTTTTTAAACGAATTTTTTTTTAAAGTATTAAAATTTTACCGTTTAGAAAAGAAAAGAAATTAGGAAAAAAAATTTCAAAAATTAAATTTCATAAAAAAGTTAATCGGGTTAAATGGAATACCCGTTTAAAAATATGAAAATCCGTTTAATAAAGGGTCACCGCACCTTACTCGCGCTCTCATAGATTAATCGAAATTTACAGTGAAACATTTATCTCTGGATGTTTACTTATCAGCCGTTGATTCTCACGGCACGATCCAACTAACATTTTTAATTCCAATTTTACCCTCTCCACGTTCTCCTCTGGCAACGTCATCACCACAACTCTCTCGTCAGATATCACCGCCGTGAAAACAACCACCAATTCTTCCTCCCCTATCCCTTCAACGTTACAGTCCGCTGATTCCGGGGACTTTCCCATCACTTTCGCCTTATACAAAGCAACTTCACTCAGATCTACAAACGTCAATTTCGCTCCATAAACAACAAAATCCAAATTCCCATCACAACTCTCTCTGACCTTGTCGATTTGGAAGATAATGGAAGAGAGTGTATGCCGCAACTATCTCGTTGTAGCTGACAACTACTATCACTGAAAATTCAAATGCTTTTCATGCTTCAAGATTTTCATAAGTCAGACCCTGTTCGAAAAGTCGGTTGTCTGGCCACCTCGGCGACGGCAGAAACGCTAGTCAATGGTTCACCGTGGCGAGTTGCCCCAAATCGCCGGCTAAAAGTGTTGACTGATTGTCAACCGCCTAATTCCATTATATTAGTATATGACTAAAAATCTTATTTCTTGGGCCTATAATAAACACTTACACTCGCACTCTCTTACCACAACACTAACTCATCTTGAAAGGTTTATATTTACCTAATATATATACATAAAAACAGATCTGAAATAGATCAATACTCTAAAATTCTGCCCTGCTTAATCTCTGCTTAATACATATAATGTGGATGTGGTGATCTGAAATAAAGAACAAAGAAGAACCAGCTCCATACTTCTACCAAGAAGACCAGTGGCCATTTCCCATGTTTATTACCTCCAAGTTGCAGCTTTGCGTAAGCAGAATTTTCTCAGACTTAATGTTGATTTTCGCTATTAAATTGAAGTCACCAGCCACCTTTGGAACACTAGTAAACACATAGCATGTAACTGTTGAGAAGTAAACTTGATTTCGATCAAGTATAATTATTGGGCTAATGGTCCAATATAAACCCAAAACCTTGACCCAATTTCTAGAAACTCCCTAGAAAAATATCTATAGATTCCCACCTCCTTAAAACTTCTAGAAAACTCATTAACCTCCTTAAGAATAAAAATCTAGATTTTTTCATAGAAAAATCTAGATAATTGTTGTAAGATAATGTAGATATTGTGATAAAATTTTCTAGATTTAGGATTAAAATATTATAGATATTTTGTATTTTGGAGGCTATAAATACCTCTCCTCACTCTCATTTGTAACCAAGTCTTCTAAGTTGTTCTCTAAGCATAATAAAAACCTTCTTCTTCCTAAAACTCTCTTTTGTCTCTTAAGTTCTTAAACACTTTCTCCACACTTATAAATTTTTCATTCCAACAAAGTGGTATCAGAGCCATAAGATTCTCTTAAAGATGGCAAGTAATGGTGTTCCCTTCCAAGTCCCAATGCTCACAAAGAGCAACTATGACAATTGGAGTATAAGGTTAATGGCTATCTTAGGAGCACATGATGTATGGGAGATAGTCGAGAAAGGCTTCATCGAACCAGAGAATGATGCTAGTCTATCTCAAACTCAAAAGGATGGTTTGAGAGACTCAAGGAAGAGAGACAAGAAGGCTCTATGTCTAATCTATCAAGGATTAGATGAAGACACATTCGAGAAGGTCGTCGGAGCAAAGTCGGCCAAAGAAGCATGGGAGAAGCTTCGAACTTCTTACAAGGGAGCGGAACAAGTTAAGAAGGTACGTCTTCAAACTCTAAGAGGAGAATTTGAAGCATTGCAAATGAAGGAAGGTGAACTCATCTCTGATTACTTCTCAAGAGTTCTAACGGTTACTAATAACCTAAAAAGAAATGGTGAGAAGTTAGATGAGGTGAGAATCATGGAGAAAGTTCTTAGATCATTGGATTCAAAATTTGAGCATATAGTCACTGTGATTGAAGAGACAAAAGACTTGGAGACTATGACAATGGAGCAACTTCTTGGATCACTACAAGCTTATGAAGAAAAGAAGAAGAAGAAGGAAGACATCACGGAGCAAGTACTCAAGATGCGGATTCAAACCAAAGAAGAAACCGTCCGAAGCTATCCAAGACGAGGTGGTGGCCAAGCTCGAGGAAGAGGTCGTGGATATGTACATGGACGTGGTTGGAGACCATATGAAGATCATACCAACCAAAGAGGAGAAAGCTCATCAAGAGGCCGTGGGAGAGGAAGTCCAAAATCAAGGTACGATAAGTCAAATATTAAGTGTTACAATTGTGGAAAGTTTGGACATTATGCTTCCGAATGTAAGGCTCCAAACAACAATAGAGTTGAGGAGAAGTCCAATTATGCTGAAGAAGTGAGAAAAGAAGAGGATATGTTATTGATGGCCTATAAGAAGGATGAACCAAATGAGGTTCACAAATGGTACCTCGACAGCGGTGCAAGCAATCACATGTGCGGTAAAAGAAGCTTGTTCGTGGAGCTTGATGAATCGGTGAAAGGAGATGTCGCTTTAGGAGATGAATCAAAGATGGATGTGAAAGGCAAAGGTAACATTCTCATCCGACTGAAGAATGGAGATCATCAATTCATTTCCAATGTTTACTATATTCCAAGCATGAAGACCAACATCTTGAGCCTAGGACAACTCTTAGAGAAAGGTTATGATATCCAATTTAAGGATAATAGCCTTTCTATAAGAGATCACGAAAACAATCTCATCACCAAGGTGTCGATGACGAGGAATAGAATGTTTGTCCTAAACATTCAAAATGACATCGCACAATGTCTCAAGATGTGTTACAAGGAGGAGTCTTGGCTTTGGCATCTTCGGTTCGGGCATCTCAATTTTGGAGGCTTAGAGCTACTTTCCAAGAAAGAAATGGTGAGAGGATTGCCTTGCATCAATCATCCAAATCAATTGTGTGAAGGATGTTTACTTGGAAAACAATTCAAAATGAGTTTTCCAAAGGAGTCAGAGACAAGAGCGCGGAAGCCATTAGAACTCATACATACAGATGTATGCGGCCCGATCAAGCCAAGTTCACTCGGTAAGAGTAACTACTTTCTTCTCTTTATTGATGATTTCTCAAGAAAGACATGGGTTTACTTTTTGAAAGAAAAATCAGAGGTGTTTGAAAATTTCAAAAAGTTCAAAGCCCATGTTGAGAAGGAAAGTGGCCTTGTGATCAAAGCCATGAGATCCGATCGTGGAGGAGAGTTCATGTCCAAGGAATTTCTGAAGTATTGTGAAGATAATGGAATTCGAAGACAATTGACGGTGCCGAGATCCCCTCAACAAAATGGAGTAGCTGAAAGGAAGAATAGGACGATCCTTGAGATGGCAAGAAGCATGCTCAAGAGTAAGAAGCTGCCAAAGGAGTTATGGGCTGAAGCAGTTGCGTGTGCGGTTTATCTATCAAACCGATCTCCAACAAGAAGTGTTTCAGGAAAGACACCACAAGAAGCTTGGAGTGGAAGAAAACCCGGTGTTTCACATCTAAGAGTCTTTGGAAGCCTTGCTCATGCACATGTACCAGATGAGAAGCGAAGCAAGCTAGATGATAAAAGTGAGAAGTACATATTCATTGGGTATGATGCTAACTCCAAAGGCTACAAGCTCTACAATCCTGAAAAAAAGAAGACAATCATTAGTCGGAATGTCATCTTTGATGAAGAAGGAGAATGGGATTGGAGATCTAATAATGAAGACTACAACTTCTTTCCTCATGTTGAAGAAGAAGTCTTGGAGCAACCAAGAGAGGAGCCAGTTACCCCACCAACTTCACCAACACCTAGTTCTCAAGGAGATGAAAGCTCAAGCGAAAGGACTCCACGTTTTAGAAGTCTACAAGAGCTTTATGAGGTAACTGAAAATCAAGACAATCTTACCTTATTTTGTCTATTTGCGGATTCCGAGCCCATGAATTTTCAAGAAGCTATGGAGAAGAAGACATGGAGAAATGCATTGGATGAAGAGATTAAAGCGATACAGAAGAATGAGACATGGGAGTTAGCTTCACTTCCAAAAGGGCATAAGGCAATCGGTGTGAAGTGGGCTTATAAAGCGAAGAAGAACTCTAAAGGAGAAGTTGAAAGATACAAGGCGAGATTGGTGGCAAAAGGCTATAGCCAAAGAGCCAGAATCCACTATAATGAGGTATTTGCTCCCGTTGCTCGTCTAGAAACTGTTAGACTAATCATTTCATTGGCAGCCCAAAAGAGTTGGAGGATACATCAAATGGATGTCAAATCAGCCTTCTTAAATGGAGACCTTGAAGAAGAAGTTTACATTGAGCAACCACAAGGCTACATAGTCAAGGGAGAGGAAGACAAATTATTGAGGTTGAAGAAGGCTCTTTATGGGTTAAAACAAGCACCAAGGGCATGGAACACACAGATTGATAAGTACTTCAAGGAGAAGAACTTCATCAACTGTCCATATGAGCACGCACTCTATATCAAAACTCAAAAAAATGATATATTGATTGTGTGCTTGTATGTAGATGACTTGATATTCACAGGAAACAATCCAAGAATGTTCGAAGATTTCAAGAAGGAGATGACAAAGGAGTTCGAGATGACCGATATTGGCCTCATGTCTTACTACCTTGGAATTGAAGTGAAGCAAGAAGATAAAGGAATCTTCATTACTCAAGAAGGTTATGCTAAAGAAGTGCCCAAGAAATTCAAGATGGATGACTCTAATCCAGTGAGCACACCAATGGAATGTGGAGCCAAGCTGTCAAAGCATGAGGAAGGAGAGAATGTGGATCCAACACTCTTTAAAAGCTTGGTGGGAAGTCTACGCTATCTAACTTGCACAAGACTTGACATCCTACATGCAGTCGGAGTTGTGAGTAGATATATGGAGCATCCAACAATAACTCATTTCAAGGCCGCCAAGAGGATCCTTCGCTATATCAAAGGTACCATAAACTTTGGCTTGTACTACTCTATTTCTAACGATTACAAGCTTGTTGGATATAGCGATAGCGACTGGAGTGGAGACATAGATGACCGAAAGAGCACAAGTGGATTTGTGTTCTTCATTGGAGAAACCGCCTTCACATGGATGTCGAAGAAGCAACCGATTGTCACTCTTTCTACTTGTGAAGCGGAGTATGTAGCGGCTACTTCCTGTGTTTGTCATGCTATTTGGTTACAGAACTTGCTAAAGGAGTTAAGTCTACCACAAGAGGAGCCAACAAAGATCTTTGTGGACAACAAGTCAGCAATAGCATTGGCGAAGAATCCAGTCTTCCATGATCGAAGTAAGCACATCGACACTCGATATCATTACATTAGAGAATGTGTTACCAAGATGGATGTGCAACTGGAGTATGTGAAGACAAATGATCAAGTAGCCGATATCTTCACTAAGCCACTCAAGCGGGAAGACTTTATCAAGATGAGGAGTTTGCTTGGAGTAACCAATCAAGTTTAAGAGGGGGTGTTGAGAAGTAAACTTGATTTGGATCAAGTATAATTATTGGGCTAATGGTCCAATATAAACCCAAAACCTTGACCCAATTTCTAGAAACTCCCTAGAAAAATATCTATAAATTCCCACCTCCTTAAAACTTCTAGAAAACTCATTAACCTCCTTAAGAATAAAAATCTAGATTTTTTCATAGAAAAATCTAGATAATTGTTGTAAGATAATGTAGATATTGTGATAAAATTTTCTAGATTTAGGATTAAAATATTCTAGATATTTTGTATTTTGGAGGCTATAAATACCTCTCCTCACTCTCATTTGTAACCAAGTCTTCTAAGTTGTTCTCTAAGCATAATAAAAACCTTCTTCTTCCAAAAACTCTCTTTTGTCTCTTAAGTTCTTAAACACTTTCTCCACACTTATAAATTTTTCATTCTAACAGTAACTTCCTTTTCTCTTGTAGAATCTTTCAATAAAACCTTTTCAAATGTTTCAAGAATCTCTATCATCCATCTCATTTTTTGACTTTGCAGATTCCCTTTATCGGTTTTACTCTCACTTAGAGAAGAAGGTGGTCAAAATCAGTGTAAGAAACTGGAGAATCTGACCTCGAACCCACTTGGCTAAATGATATCAATGGTGGTCTAGGAGAACCAAACCTCCCATAGATGAAGAACGAAGCTAAATGATTCTCAGAGTGCTCTCCAATGAACATAACATCATTGGCTCCATGGAAAGTATTGATAGGTCAAGATTTATCTCTAGTTATTACTGCAAGTGTACAATATCAATGTTGTAGTAGTTAGAGTATCAAACAATGGACCGTAAAATATCAATATAAAGTTTGTTATATCATGTACATACAAATTTCATAGCCTCACAAGCGGATCAAGTTGTTATATCATGTATCCATATACGAAGAAACCAAAGCATTTGTGGCTAAATGTTGTTCAAGTCAACCCAAGAGGAAATATTACAGAAGATTCTGGTGACATGTAACCGATTCTCTTGCAACAAAAAAAGATGATCATGTGATGATGACTAGAATCGTAGATCTCGTTATTGAGAACTTGGTACAAGGAGGAAAGCCAATACATTTTGATTATGAGGTCGGGGATGCGGAACCAGAAGATGAATTCCGTTGTAATTTATCATCTTCTGATGATGAGGAGGAAGATGTCGATGAAGAACAGGATGAAGAGCCCTAGTAATGTGCATATTAACTTTGTCGGTGTAATTTATTATCTTTTTATATTTCATCAATTAAACCTCCTAAACCCAACATTAGACATTTATGTAGCCGCAAACATTTATATATCATTAAATATTCAAGGTTGTTTTAGGTAAAATGTTAAATTTCAAGCGCTCTGGTAATTTAACTAGGCAGAGTATTAGCCAAAGTAGCAAAAGAAAATCAAGGATGTTGGGAGCAGAGCTTGAAGACTGGAGTTGTGCAGTTTTTCCAAAGTAGCTTCAACACAACAACAATGTTGTTAGCCTTGATTTCGTTCGCCTTTAGGAATTCTATCACGCCACCAGTTAAACGCAATTGCCGCATCCTACTTTCAACAATCATCACCAGATTGACAGACCATTTCACTCCATCCTCATTCACCATATTTATGGTCTTGCCAGCAGCTTTTTCTAATTCATTGTTGTTGAATGACTGGGGAAGAAACTGCACTAGCAAAATATGGTGTTACACAATAAAAAAATCGAAAAAGATAAGCGAAATAAAGTTTTTATTACAATTTACTACTCTTGATAGTCTCTGTTGTGACATTTAGTGCTACAAAGTTCTCTTCAATTCTTGCAACAAATCATACGAACGTTAGATAGTACTAACACCAAAACAAATACAAAAAATATTAGTCTTGGAATTACGTATATGATAACTTACTCAAGTCCTCCTGCCAATTTTCCATTGGAGTTTTTACCCATTGGAGTTCACAGCCACTGGGTCCACGTGCTTGTACATGGAAATCTAAATCTCCAAAATACTCGAATATTAAAACGTCTCCGACTCTGAAACCGTTTCCCTGGCCGAACTCTACCCAGCCTTCAGTTATTCTGTCATCAACACGTTTCACATGAAATTTCAGGTTACACGCATCTGAATGAGCTCACCTGCTGTAATATTAGTTTTTCCATCTATGTGGTCTTTGTAGAACTTTATTGGGATACTCTGCAATGCCCAAACGAACCCAACTAAGAAGAAGTAAACATTACATATAGAGACATAGAGAGAGGAATCACTAATTACATACCACACCCGTAAGGAATCCGGGAAGGAGAGGTTTGCAGAAATGAGATTTTTTCATTAGTGAATCCTTTAGTAGTGTGAAGTTCTTCTACCAACATGAATCACCCAAAATCAGAAACATGATCTTAAATAATAAATGAAACTTCAGAAAATGACCATGAAATCAATCAGACTTGATAACACCGACATACAATTAATTGTAACTCAACAAAAAAACGAATCTAACTATTGAAAACTATAGACATAAATCAGGTATAAAATGAGAAGAAATACCACATGCAGATTCCATGTCGCAGTGGATGAATAATACGACAGCGGAAAAGAGTAGACTGTCCGATTTTGAGATAGAACGGTTATCGAACCGATCCTGATTTAAAGCGATACGACATTACAGTCACGCCGAGCACATTCATTGGTTGAAGAAGAGACGCCTTAAATGTGACCAAAAAATTCTTAATATACAAATATGAAACAAAAAAGTCCAAAAATTACTATTGTTTATCTACGTTTGTTAATTTTTCCATACATACAATGCTATATACTCGTATATGTATAAAAGTATTTAATGCATCTAAAAAAATGTATAAAAGTATTTAATGCATCTAAATGTAACAATTCCGATGTGCATATAAAATGATGATTTAAATCTTATAACATTTCGAACAAAAAAAAACTAAAATCACATATTGTCTTGCCACTAAAAAAAATTACACATAAACTAACAAAAAAAACAGAGCAATGCATGCACATGTGTGCGGCTCGACCACCTAGTAATATTATATATACAGTTATGTTCCAATCATATATTAGATACGTTTTTCTGGAAAAAATGATAAACATGATGAAAATATTAAACATGAAAGCATAACTAATAAGGTTCAATAAGCATATTAAAACTGAAAGTATAATAAAAAGTTAAGGTTTTCAAGTAACATACAATAAATTATATATGAGATTAGATAGGGACAACAACACTTCTTCCGGCAACATCAGTGTCAGAGGCCTCTAGTTGGAACCTGAGATCTTGAACCTCATGAAATCGCAGATTGAAATTGTAGTCCGATAAGCCTTCTACAGTCTCAACGCATGTCTCATCAGGTTCACCTATATAAAACAAGAACTTTAGCGAACTATCCTAAATTATTATATATAAACTAATGCAAAATGTTAAAACAGTTACTTCCAGTCCGAACGCTCCTCCACATCTTGAGCACCACGATCTTTTTTGGACCCTTAATCTTTAAATATTCAGGCCAGAAGTCAACAGCTTATTTTCCATAGGCCACACAATTTAACTTATTGTTCCTATTATGAATAAGAGAGGTTAATGAGAACTATCCTAATCAATTTTTCTTATTATTGAATGCCACACACTTTAATCAATTGTTTTTTCATGGTGTTTACTGCTACATTACTAAAAACATGCACTTACTTGGCGTCTCTGAGGTGGAACACTTTCCTTGTCCTTGAAGGGTTAAGGGAATCAACTTCAAGAGGGTATATGATCGAGACAACTCCCATGGTGTCTACACATATTATTTGTTGTTATTTAGAGTTTCACGATTAGAAAAGATTAAAACTTTTTTCCTAAGAATGTAAATATCGTTATAAAAATGAAAGATACATCATTACAAATTGACTGAGCATTAGGTCAAACCTAGGAAATAGGTTCAATGGCAAAAAGCTAAAAACGTTGAAAAGATGTAAAACTTTCGATAGTTTTTACCTATAGGATCTTCTATGTCTATTTTTATGTCACGAATATGGAGGAAACTAACAAATTCCATGTA
Organism: Orychophragmus violaceus; assembly: GCA_030180135.1. Taxonomy (NCBI): domain Eukaryota; kingdom Viridiplantae; phylum Streptophyta; class Magnoliopsida; order Brassicales; family Brassicaceae; genus Orychophragmus; species Orychophragmus violaceus. The sequence goes on from CM058239.1 coordinate 102,623,499, forward strand.
GTGCTTGGTGTCCAAAGGCTTGATAAGTTCAAGCTCAGTGTCTTCTACGACTTCATGTCGGTGGCGAGACTTTGTTGGACGGAAACCTGGATCCGCTCGGACTACCCTAACTCCAGATATCTCAATCAACTTACCTTCATTTTTCTCAAATCAAGAGAAATTATTTACTTCACCTGGATAAATGATCATTTCGATCTTGCTTCCCTACGCATAAGTGAAAGCATGAAGATCATATAGTCAGAACAAATGCAGTCTTGCATGCCGAAAACTCGGTTCAATATTTTTTCACTTATTCTCTGGTCGGCCAAGATGTAACTCCATTATTTTCCATCTGCAAACACAGTATGGATAGACGCGGAAAATCTTAACTCTGAAGCGCCAACCGGTTTCGGCTCTGTTAGGTTGTGTTTCTGCTATGTAGTTGTAATGGACCATTGTGTGTTTAGTTATGTTTAAGAGAATGATAGTGGGAGAAAATTAGTGAGGAAGATGATTATTAAGACGAAATAAATTCCCCTCACCAAACAATGGACATGAATTAAAGAAGGTTACAAGAAATGAGGATTTTAATAATTTGCCTCGAGCGCCGCTTCGAGAGAGAGAGAGAGAGAGAGAGAGAGAGAGAGAGAGAGAGAGAGAGAGAGAGAGAGAGAGAGAGAGAGAGAGAGAGAGAGAGAGAGAGAGAGAGAGAGAGATGTATTGTTACGTGGAGTTTGTCTCTTTGCGACCACCCAATCAAATCAATTAATCATGTTTAAATATCATGGTTAAATATTATGCAAACTGTACACTGGTTTTGTCTTTGGTTGTGTTGTAGCCTCGGAGCCGTTGAACTGTATACTTGTTTTGTTTGTTTCTTTGATGTAGCCTTGGAGTCTTAGAACCGTATACTAGTTTTGTCTTTTGTTCTCTTGCAGGTTTCTGCAGAGATCCTCTGTTTCGGCAAGACATTTATGCTGCAGCCACCCTCCAATCTTGTTTTTTACGTTTCATTGGGTAGGCTTGTGCTTATTGCTTACAGATTAATTCAAAGACAAGAAGAATATTGAATGTTCCTCTCAACCGATATTATTAAATTTCTTTAACATGATAAGTTCGCATATACGTAAAACAAAAAAATCAGGTATCTAGAAATCTTCAAAAAGTCATAATTTAATTTTTTCAAACCATCATAAAACCAGTAATAACATTTCACACCAACCACTCCATCTCGCTATATATGTTTGATAAAGATCATTTGGTGTAAAAGAAAAAAATGAAACCTTAAATTCGAGGTTTTATACAGTGAAACCTCATAAAGCCGATTTGCGATTTTTTTTAGGGTTTAGGGTATTGCTCACTCCAAAAGAAACCCCAAAACCTAAACTCAAAAATCTAAAACTATGTTACATCAATACTATTAAAAAATTAGAGTCAAAAGTAAAGTAACATTTGGTTCATGTGTTATTTACAATTTGTGCCATTAGAGAATTAAGAATGTTTTTAATATTTATTAAAGGTAATTAAGGAATATAACAATTTCTCTACTATCCATGTTTCCAAACAAGACAATTACTAAACATGTATCCAAGCAAGCTAAATATAATGGGTTTTACTTTTCTAATTAATTAAAATATATATATATATATACATGAAACTATTAAATCAATTGATAAATATAACTAAATAATTTAAACATCAACTATTTTGTATATATAAGATAATATTTTTTTATTATGATTATATTCAAAATTCAAATATAATATATTTTAATATTTTCTTTATTTTTTATTTTAAATATAAATATTTATGTTTAAATTATAATAAAATTTTAAAATTATATTAAATTAATTTATTTCTTAAGAATTTATTTTTACGATTGCATTTTTAGTGGATTGTTACATCATATTGCAAAACATTTAAACTATTATAAGAGCGGGTTGAAAAATAAATTAGCTAATTTCGAATTCTAAAAATGAACTTTGCACGAGTTTAAAACAAATATATATATATATATATATATATATATATATATATATATATATATATATATATCTATATTAATTCTAAATCATGTATTATAATTTGTGAAAAATATCAAAATTATTCAATATTAAAACTTATAATGCAAAATCGCTATTTCAATCTCTTTATCTTTACGATATACATCTTCTCAAATAACACACAATTTTTTTTTTAAACTTAAATTATTAATTTATTTTTATAATGCGGATTAAACAATTATAAACAAAATTATATTACATAATTATTTTTTTTAAAAATAAATATAATTTAAATTTGTAAAAAAAAGTAAACCCGCGTTTTCTAAGCGCGGGTCAAAATCTATTTCTAATCCTAAAACTATTTCTTAAAATTTGGTGTGTACAATTTTTAATTTGAGTGTTATAAAATATTTTAAACTACTTCCTAATTTTTTGTGATTTATAATTTTATAATATGGGAAGTATATCCAAAATTTTTAAAGAATTTAAAACAAAAGTTTGCTTTCATAAAACCTATCTTCAATCGTACTTTATATTGTGAGCAAACGTTTTTGATTTTACTAAAGTGTAATAGATTAGTTAAAAAATTTAAAATAGAGACAATAAAAAGGAATATATTACTACTACGTTACGCCTACAAGTGGGTAAAAATTTCAAAAAATTACCAAATTAATCCGGAAAACCAAAACCCAATTTTATAGCCCAAAACATTTCAAATTCCGCCTACACCCAAGAATTTTCGACAGAGTGATGAGAAATCATCAAATACGCCAAACCCTGATTTTATTATGTTCTTCCTTGAATCTCTCAATCACGTAACCCACCGTGTAACGATGCCTACAAGTACAGGTAGATATGACGTTTGGATGTGTGTTACACCGTCTAGTTTGCTTCTGCTTTGCTTTGTTTTTGAAATGGGACAGCCTTTGAATCTAATTATTGGTTTGCTTATGATTTACTTGTGGTTTGCTTGTGTCGGAACAATTAATTTTTGTTCTACAGGTTGTAAATGACTCCTATATTCCTCTATGAGCTTCAATATGGTCTCCACGGTTTGGGTAAGTTGGTTGTTTTTCTAATGAGTGTTTGAGGAGTTAGAGGCTGATGGTTAGGATGTTAATCTTATAGTTAGCATGCAGTTGAGTTTGTTGTCTCTGCTTAACTCATTAATGTGTGTTTATTAAGTTAGAGTGTCTGAGCGTTTGTAAGAATGTTTTGTATCATTTGAGACATTGCCAAACCATTCATAACTTTCTTCTTAAACATTTGTATATGAGATCTATCAAAGACGTATGAAAGATATGTTTAGCATCACAACGGACTGCATAAGTACTGCAAAGAACTGCGACCTCGGGAGATCTCAACCGATGAATATAACAATATCTTTCCTCAGGTCAAGTAAAAATCTCCAAAATCCATGTTTATAAAGTTGTCTCATCTTCTTTATTTAATTTTTTTTTCTCTTACTATGTGTAATTGTCACATGCCGTTGAGAAGGATCGACGAGTAAATCCTTATGAAGTTGAAAGCCTGATAGAAAATCTTTTAATGGGCAAGCGCAAGAAGCACAAACACTTTTCAGCGTTGTCGCCCATCAAGAGCAACTGAAGGAAGCTCAAAGTAAAACTACAACACCATATGCTTTGTAGGTTACTTATCACTGTCTCTTCCACTTGTTAATTTTTGGGATATGATTTGGCAACTCTTAAATGATGGAGTTTGCGTATGTAGATCGTTTGTGTCTACATGCTACACATAAGTATATATGTTACTAATGTTATTTTTGAAGCAAATATCTATTACGTTTCTTGTACAATTCAAATTATGGTATCACCAATTACCAAATCGAAAATGAAATTAATCCAAATTCTTATTTTTACGAATAAAAATCACTAAAATTTAGTCACTTAAAAATCGTTATTTAGTCATTAATCCATCGCCAAGTAGTCACCATTTCTTACGACTAAGTTGTGACTATATTAGACAGTCAGACAGTCGTCCAGTCAGTACCATAATCGAATCTGGATGTTTCGATTAGACGCAGCATAGTCATTAATTAGTCGCTAATTAATAAAAAATGTTTACCATAATCATATTTGGATTCTCTTGTTAGTCTTCATATAATCGGTAAATTAGTCAATAAACAGTCGCCAAACAGTCCCCATATATTACGAATACGTTATGACTGTATAAGACAGTCACGTAATAGTCGACAAATGGTGGCCAAAATAGTAAAATAAACGCATTTGGGTGTTCCGATTAGATGCTGAACAGTCGTTGACCTAGTCATTACTAAGTCGCCAATTAGTCGTCAATATTTACTACTACATTGTGCCTATATTGTACAGCCACAAAATAATCGGTAACTGGTCACTTCGGTTGACGACTACTAAGTGAATACATTTCTACGACTACATATGTCCTATGTCTTTAGTCCCACATCTGAAGCCAAATGGTCGCAAATTAGTCCTTATATCTTTCGACAATGTTACGTCTATTTTACGATCACCTATGTTAGTCGCAAAAATAGCTGCAACTTTCGGACTATTAATACCACTATGCGATTTAGTGACTATGGATTTACAATTACCATATTTAGTCGTAAAACCGCGTTTTACGACTATTCAGCGATTAAAAGTGCAGTCACAAAAACGTTGTTTTCTTGTAGTGATAACGGCGAATGACCATATCTACAACCTTTGTACAGTGACCGCTTTGATGCGTCTAACATGTCAAAAAATCTCTCTGGTTCTGCATTAGGCTCTTCTACACTATTATTTTGTATTCACATACTTCCTCAAAATTTTCTCGATAAGCATCATTAACCATATGAATAGTACCTAAACCATAATAAACTTTCGCTCTACTTTCTTCTAGTCTTTCTAGATTATGTGGTTCGTTAGTACTACTAAAAGGTTCTCTACTACTGCTTGCCATAAGATTCCATAATAGTACTACCACGTCTTTCTCCATGAAGATACCAAATATTATAACCCGGCATAAACCCTTCATTATACAAGTGAGTCCATTCTATATCAATCGTAAAGTTCCTAGCATTCCAACAAACATTACATGGACATTGTAGCTTACCTCTTTTCTCGCTGATGGTTGACTACATGCAATCTCCATTAATTCAGAAACACCTTCTGCATAAGGCTGCACCAATAAGTTCGTCTCCGGATCATGAATCGGTCCGTCCGTCCACAATCTAAAATAGTTTGAAGACATTTTTCTCTCGGTTGAAAAAGTTTTCGAGTGAGAGGAAGAGAGAGATTAGTGAGAGATTTGTAAAGTGTTAAGAATGAGGAATGATATATATATATATATATATATATATATATATATATATATATAATTCAAAATTGACAAAAAATCGATAGAAAACCGACTAAAATAACCGTTCTATAGGTTTTCCGTCGGTGTGTTTGAAATCGTAACGGTCACACACCAACAGATCTATTAACGGATATAAGAAATGATGGATTAATGATGAAAAACCGACGGATTAATGACGGATTATAATCCATCGGTTTTCCATCACTAAAAAGTGACAGATTTCGGTGTCCGTTACTTTTTAGTGACCGAAAACCGACGGATTATAATCTGTCATTAATTCGTCGGTTTTCCATCATTAAAAACTGACGGATTTTTCTTTCACTTTACCCCTTGTTTTCTTGTAGTGATCAAAACGTCATTTATACCATCCACGGAAGGTCAAAGTGTCGTCGATTTAGAAACCTCTTGAGTTTAAGGATTTGATAGTCATGGCCTATTTTTTCTCAGTCTAATCCTGCCTTGTTTTTTTTTTTTTTTTTTTTTGGGGTCAAAGCACCATTTTCTTTAGATTTAGATTTTACAAATTGTAAAACCAAACCTTTATGCAAAAAATGAAACTGTTAGAGAAAAATTGATTCTTAGAATAAGGGTAAACGAAGCTATGATAATGGTCTTGTTTATGATACCGTTTGCCCTGTAGCCGTATTAATTAGATTTCCTCCACGTAAACCCATTTGTGTTTATTGGAAAATCATTTGGAAACTTAACAGAAAACTGGATTCATTTTCTTAACATTAAAAGCAAATTAAAACGATGGATAGATTCATTGGGGATTCTTGTTTGATTTCTGTTGTGACGGAATTTCGATCAAGTCCAAAGAGTCGGGTTACGATCAGAGAAATCCGAATTACGAGGTAAGAAATAAACTTTAAGTGAGGTCGAAACTGTTTTTTATTAATCTTAAGGTCGAAGCCGAGCAATGAACAGGATGGTACGAGGTGGGATTCCGTCGAATGACGTGTTTCCTAAATGCTGCTTGAGCTCGGAGGTTTATAAGAGTAGATCGGGCCTTCGCAGGTTACAATGTCTCTAAAATGAAGAGTGAAGAGTCCTATTTATAGCTCTTGGAAGCTGACTTCCTTTTGGGCTGTTGACTCCTTAGCGGACTTGTTTTCTTGGGCCGAGATGAATCCTTGAGTTGGCAAGATTTCCAATGGGCTTATGGATGGGTGCTAAACCCATAGCCAACAATTAGCCCCCCTCCTAGTTCGTCGATCTACGATCTGGTTGGAGTCGGCGAATTTCTTCGAGCATTTAAGTCAGGCGGAAATATTATTTGGTCGCTTTGCTACGATCGGTGTCATCTAAGCCGTTGGATTCTGTTGTGTTTTTCTGGAAACGAAGGGACGCGAGCCGCGGAAGGCGCGATTTCCGAGTTTCCATAAATTTTCTTCATTTCGAGTCTCCGTCTTTTCGATTCCCATGTTTCCCTTTGGTAATTGATTCTTCTTGTAATTTCTGCTTCGTACCTACTGTCCCAGTCGTTATTTCTTGTTATTTTCCCTTGAATTTGTTGGTTAGTATGCAAGCAGGGGCGACTTATTATTTTTCTTCTAGTAGTAGCGACTCGAACTCTTCCAGTTCGTCGGACGAAAGTCCTGTCTAGTCTAGGTTTTCTCTAGGAGACGAAGAATTCTTTAATTCGCGGAGCAGGTGGATACCTCGTCCGTTTTGGGGTGCTCCGAAGATGAAGAAGCCTCTTGCTTGCCAACCGTTTACCGATGCTTCTCTTCCTCCACTTTCAGAGAGAGAGAAAACATGGATTCGCCTATTGGTGAAAACCAGGGTGGGGGAGATGAGCGTGATTTGGACGTCGATGCGGATATGCCAGGTCGCGGGAATGGCGGCGACGATTCGGCTGGTCATGAGGGCAGTCATTCGAGGCATAGTGCAACTCCCTCTAGTAGCCTCTACCAAGAGACGATTTCGAAAGGGAAGAAGAAGAAGGGCCAGGGAGGAGCAGCGATGAGTGAAAGGGGTGGAATATACGAGGAAGGTTGTTCCTAGGCCAATTCCTCCGTCTATTTGCAAGCAGAATTCCTGGACGCCCTTTTGCGAGATCGTACCCGTATTCCTGATCTTGAACTTCGTCTGCCAACCCGGGATGAGAGACCTTGGAATGCTATGAAAATGCAAGACTGATATAATATAGAATGTGACACAAGGGTGTTCTTTTCCAAAGACTTTTTATTGCAAAGTAAGCAATTGTTTCACATTAACAACCTTGTCTCTTACCTGCTTTTCGATCTCACAATGATCTCAAAGTTCCTAGATTCACCCTTAACACCCAAACTTGCTTATTTTCTAAGAATACACTAACCCTTGTTAAAAGCAATCTCTCTTTCTAAAGGTACACCAAGCACATATGCCCTAGATGACCTATTTATACCTCATAGGTCATCGTACAACTTCCTAAACACTCTTAGGCATATTTCCATTTATCTTTGTCTAGGAAAAAGCCTATTCCTAAATTCTCTCAAGTGCATATTTTATGTGTATCTTCACTGATCCTCATGTTCAGCTAAGCTACTCTCCTTTAGCTTTGTCCTAGTCAGCTCTTAGCATCCTCAGCTTCCATATCAGTCAGCTCCAGCTCACGTTCTATCCAATCTATGTCGTTGATTCAGACGCTGTTGCGCACACTGCTTGATTCAGCTACTGTCGTAGCTCATCCTCCAGCTCGATGCATCTTCAATCTCCCCCTTTTTAGCTTTGTGTGCTTCTCAAGTACCTATACTTCAATGAGCTTACACACACATATAGCGGAAGCAAAATAATTCTTTTTATCATGAGACTCATTAAGCAACACACATCATAACATAAAACCCATTAGAAGCAATGCATGAGTTCAACATCAACCGGAGTGGAAACCAAAAAAAAAAGAGTTCTTAAACCAAAAAAAACTTTCCTACTCCCCTATAATTCTAACACTCCCCCACAAGATAAACCCTACAAGACACTCAAACATCACTCGAGGTCATCTCATCAGAGTCGTCATCTCCATCAGGAGACTCTTCTTCTTGATCCGACTCTTCACCCACCTTTTATTCTCCCCCTGCTTGAGAGCACACAAGTTAAAAATACTTATATCATAATAAGATTTAGAGAAAGGGATTTGAGAACTTACCTTGAATCCTATCACGTATATGGAATATTACGTCAGTCAGGTTCTGAAGTCCCTCGGCTATGTCTTGAAGTGCTGTCTGAACTGATAGCTGATCTATTGAAGTCTTAACTGGCATCCCGATTGTACCAAGTTGCAAAATCTCCACAGTTTCTTCTTCAGTAGATGCAAAAGCCTTAGATCGTCCAGCTGAATGAGTGATTGAGGATACTTTAAACTTGCCAGATGCAATTTCCTGCCTCTTCCTCTCAGCTTCTCTCTTAAGAAATGCTTCTCCACTCCTCGGATCCTTCTCGTATAAGGCATGCCCAATAAGTTCTTCACCATCAAACGTGCGAGGTGGGTGCTGCATTTCCCGAACAGCTGATACGATCCTTGGAAAGATCAACCAACGACAATCATTCTACTGATCCGTGGTAAGACTCATCACTTGCTTGTAGACCAGCTTCCCAAAGTCAATACGAATACCATGAGCTATCTTGTAAATCAACCTTGCTCTGTCCTCCGAGATGTGGTTCTTGTGAGTGGAGGGAAACCAATTTGTAGCTGCGAGAACCGTCAAGGCTGCATACTTTGGAGGAAGATCTACAGATTTCATTCATGTCCATGTCTTCTTTTTTCATTCAGTTAAGTACTTGGCAAGAGTATCAGGTGAGACTGCATCAGTGCTTGCATCAGCTTTGATCTCAACACTGTTCATGGGTTCTAAGTCCAAACATGCATTGATTTGAGCAGGGGAGAAATCATACATTCTCTTGCGCAGAAAGACTCGAACTCCCTTATCAGAGGCAGCCGGGCTAGGTTCAGGCAAATTGGTGTAGAATTCCTTCACAATTTCAGGGATATATCCAATTAATCCATCAACATAACTCCTCAGCATCCCTATGTTTATCAGTCCTATGTATCCCCACTTATTTGTTTCATCAAAATCCATTATCCGTTCAGCTAATATTCCGCAATCCTTAGAAAAGGCATACCTGGCTTTAACCTCTCTGTTCTTCACATGCTTGCTCTCTTCTGATTTTCGGTACATAGTGTCTTTGGCAAATGTAGAGGTCTTGTATGTTTCCTGGCTTTCCGCTTCTTTGACACAGGGATAGGCTCAGTCTGTACAGTTCATGTGTTCTGTTCAGAGAGATCTGCATCTTTTTTTTTTTTTTTTTGAATCAATGTAAAATTATATTCAAAACCAAGAAACATTTTTACAACTTTAGTTTCTTACTTTTTCTGAAACTGAAAGCAGAGAGTGAGTTTAAAACATGATTTTCGAAAGAAACAAAAACAGAGTAGAGACTATTGGGTCAAGCTATCTGTTGGAAGTTTCGGTTGATCCTGATTCAATTCTCATATTGATATCAACCTAAACATGCATTAGATCTAGGTGTTCTTATTTAGAAACATTATGATCTCACCTTTTACCTGTTTGTTGCAGCGGAAGAAGTAGAACAGGTCAGAGATCAGAGAGATGCATCAAGGGATGAATCCTCCAAAGGTTCACACACGCACGCTCGGGAATTGGCTGCTAGACCAGACGACAGGGAGGCGCAGAGAGAGGCTGTGGGTGGCGCAAAAGGCTGAGAAGAATTAGAGACCTAGGTCTGATTTTATTCATTAAAATCTCTCCTAGCTCTCATGGGCTTTTGGGCCCAATTCTCAGTTCTGATTAAATCCCATGGATTTAATCAGGCCCTTTAGTCTCTTTAAATACAGTAAATGCCTAGCACTTTTACTGTACTTCTGCTAAACCGTTCCTTCGTATTTTCCCGTTAGCTTAGGCGTGTGACCCATATGGGATCATATAACAAAGGCAATAAATCCGAGATTTATAGATCATGAGCGGACTCTAGCAAGTCATCATGACCCCCAGCATTATATGACTTATGTCTGATCATTGACATACTCTTACTTTCTAGAGACAGTACCGAGATTACTGGACATAATTCCAACAATCTCCCACTTGTACTGGAATCTCTGTATTCATAATCCTTTTGTCACAATATCTCGATTAGTCATAAGGCAAGATTAGTGTCATCCTTATAAAGCCTAATCTTGTTCATCGGACTCTGATTTGATACTGACAATCCAAACGACTCGGGACAGTCCGTTTGAGCATGGCCATGCATTTTCCAGTATTCAAATCTCCGATTGGCCTAGAGATATTCACTCCATTTATATTGGAGGGACAAATTCCGTCTTGTTCCATCACTGTAAACTACTCATTTCATGATGTACCCAAACAAGGTCCTTATAACTATCGCAGAACGATAGCGTTAGACAATGATCAAAGTGCATCAGTCCATGTGCAGTCACATGCATGCGAACTCAGGTCTAAGGACTATACTCTATAGTCGTAGTAAGAATCTCTTATGACACAGATATAAATATCCTGAAGAGTTCTTATAAGCGGGTCTTGTCCGGTCGTATGTTCCCCAACATACACCTATGTACTGACTTTGATGCCGCGCATCTATGACACACTAAGACTTTGTCATAAGTCACGTACCAATCCAGTCTCACACGGTTGTTGGTGTTCCAATTTCAACAACCTTCGACTAGGGACAGGATGATATAAACCATCTATCAAATATAGAGTCTTATGACCAAGCTAAATGACTTTGATGACTCAAGATCAAGTCATTTACTTCGATGACCTATAAAATGGTTCATTTCATTTTGGAACGATTATTTCATCACAGTTAAAATAATCTTGAAATAATAATTTCATTAAACATCATTATATGTTTTACAAGAACATATCAATAACTAAATAAAGCCCTTTACTAACTCCCACTGAAATTAAGACTACATCTTAATTTCACTTATCCTACAGCAACAGTCCGCGACTCGTGCTTAGGCTCAAGGAGTGGCTTCGTTAATAGATTAGCAACGTTCTCATTCGTTGAAACTTGCTGATCTACTTAACATCTCTGTCATTTATCTTACGGAATAGGTTATACCTATCCTCAAGGTGTTTGGACCTCTGATGTGCAGCTAGTATCATCCATGCTGGGAGTCACATCAAGTTCAGTGATGAACTCTTCTTTCCAAACAACCTCTTTCGCCGCTTTCCAAGCTGCGAAATGTTCAGTTTAAGTCATGGAGTCAGCAACAGTGCCGTGCACCGCCAAACAAACACAAGACATATCCGGACTGTGACCGGAAATCATCTTTGTCTGTTGGAAACTTGCCTTTCAGACTCTATCGACTTGTAGCACCTCACTTTCTTCTTAACTTAAAGAACTTATCCTTAGTATTCTTCAAATACTTTAGAATATTCTTTACGGCAATCCAGTGATTCTCTGCTGGATTTGACTGGTCTTTACTTGTTTTGCTTAACATTAAAGCAATATCAAAACAAGTACGTGTCATGGCATACATGATAGATCCAATTGCCGTCGCATATGAATCCTATCCATGCATTCAAGCTCAGCAGTTATCGTTGGACACTGCTTCTTGCTTAACGTATTGCCATGTGACATTGGCTTAAAAACCCTTCTTGGAGTGCTGAAAACGTGTAGGACTTTGTCATCAAAGAATCCTGACTTTGTCCTACCAGCTTTTCTGGATCTCTATCTTTAAATCCAAAATCCAAGACTTTCGTGGCTATACCCATGTCATTCACTAAACCAACTCCCAAGCTAGTCCTTTACCGACTGCAGCATTGGGACGTTATATCCGAGAATCAGTATGTCTTCGACATACACTATGAGAAATGCAATATTGCTCCCACTAATCTATTAGTAAACGCACAGTTCCTCTTCGTTCCTGTTCAAGTCAGAACCTTGACTACTTCAACAAAACGAAGATTCCAACTCCGATATGTTTGCTTCCATCCATGAATGGATCGATGAAGCTAACTTACATAAAATGTAATTTTTTCGGAGTCCGGGCTCACTTTCGCTTCTTTGAATTTCGCAGATTCATCGCTTTCAATGATCATCAGATCATGCGAACTTTCAATGATTATCATGTTCAACTAATGACGAGAAATCACTCTCGGATTAGTAACTGATTCATATCTGCGAACTTCAGGCTCCACAGGTGTAGATTCTACAGAAATCTGTAAATCCTTCCGCTGCTCTCCCTCAATAGGTTAAGCAGCTTCCTGTATCTCTCGAATTTCTTCGAGTTGTACTTTTACTCCCACTGTTCTTCTTTGGAAAGTAACTTCCCTTCTTAGAAAACAGAATGGTCGTAAAAATACCTTTTACTCCCACTGTTCTTCTTGGAAGGTAATTTCCTTCTTAGAAAACAGAATGGTCGTAAAAGTACCGAGCCTTGGTTTCCCTAAGAAAACTTCGAGTTATGCTTTTACTCCCACTGTTCTTCTTGGAAAATAACTTCCCTTCTTAGAAAACAGATTGGACGTAAAAGTAACAAGCCTTAGTTTCTCTAGGACAACCAGCGAAGTAGCACAACTACAAATACTCAGTAAAGACAAATTTGGATCGATTCCAATCCACATTAACGTGGTGTCTTTCAACCGATATTTGTGGAACAATTTCAGCGTAAACTTAGATATTTTAGAGCGTTATTCTTAAATAATATCATGGAAGATTCGTGTGACTCATCTTTAATCATTTCTGATAAGATCTGATTCTTTCTCACAGAAACACCTCCAGGTTTTTCAGGAGAATTGAGCTGTGAAACGACTTCACACTCATTCAGATGATCACACCATCAATGACTTAAGTATTCTCACTCTGATTTAACTCAGAGTCTTAATACTTCTGTCACTTAGGTTCTATACCTCATTCTGGAACTCTTTCGACCATGTCAAAGAATTCCGACTTGTGTCTCATCAAATGAACACAGTCTTACTCACTGAATTAATCAGTCAAGACAATGAAGTATAAGAAATTTTCTCTGGCATTTCTGCTCATCGGACCACATACATGAGTATGTTCAATCTCCAATAAGCCTTTGGGCCTTTCTCTAGCTCGGCTAAGATGGGCCCTTTGTCTTTAGGTCCAGTAAACAGAATTCAAGTCTCATAAGATATCGTATCAAATGAGCCCAACAGTCCATAACTATGGGATTTCTGAATCCGTCTTACTCTATGTGACCAAGACTTTTATACCAAGAAAATTCAGGTTTAATTCATCAGATTTAAACCAATTCGGTATTTATGTTATATTTAGGCACTCTTTGGTTTAAGATATAAAACCCATTCCTTGAATAGGGTGCTACAATTAATATTTCATTAAGATCAAAAGAACAAAACCTTGTCTTTTATCAAAATGAAAAACATTCAAATTCTTACAAGAAAATGAAAAACAACTCTGCTTAAAGCAGGTAGATTGTAGCAATTACTTAATACAAAACCAAGCCTTGAAGGTATCTACAAGTGAAAACCCTATGACTGAGGCAGCTTCCATAGCTCCTTCCAGACATACAGTTCCACTTGCCCTTCCTTCAACGTTCTACTGTTGCTCAGGCTCTGCATATTACAACAAATATCAGTGCCACAACCAGTATCCAATACCTGCAAGGTAGAACTTGAAGTAATAACATGAATACCTGAGGAAGTAGTCTCATACATTAACTTTAACTCCTCATCGCCTTCCATGAATTTTATGCAATCTCTCTTCCAATGCCCTATCTCTTTACAGTAGCAGCACTTACCAACGTAAGAGGTATCTGACTTGAGCTCAGAAGACACACGCTTGCCATGATTCAAAATCTGGACAACTTTGTCTTCACCCTTGTCAGTACTAGGTTTCATAAACCTACCCTTCACGTTTGGCTCAACCATCTTGAGCACATCATGCAGTTCAGTCAGCGTCTTCGTTAAGCCTTTCTTGATATAGTTCCTTCTGAACTTATCATAGCTTGACGGCAGTGACTGCAGAATGATTTCAGTTGCCAATTCTTGGCCAACTGGATAATCCAGTTTCCTCAGGTTATCTATATAACCTATCATTTTACTGATATGAGGACTTACTGGATGATCATCTGGTAGCTTGCAGCTAGTGAGAGACTTAACCAACTGGTATCTCTCCACTCGTATCTGCTCCTGAAATTTCAATTTCAGGCTGCTGATCATCTCTATTGGCGACTCCATGTTCTCATATTGCTCCCGCAAGTCTGAGTCCATGGTAGCCAATATCAGACCACGCACATCTACCGCATCATTATAATGCTTATTCCAAACATCATATACTGCATGTGAAGCATTGGACCCGATCCTCACGGGGAGAGTTCTCTCAAGGACATAGTCCTTTCTCTCCTGTCTGAGGACTAGCCTCAGGTTCCGCGACCAAGTCAAGAAATTTGATCCGTTCAGCTTGTCCATCTTAAGGACATACCGGATCGAGAAAGTGTTTTGATTGTTTGTGCTAGTCATAACTGAAATATAAGATAAAAGGATTTTAGTTAATATGTTCAAAATGGTTAATCTCGTATTAAAGTTTAATATGATTAATCATGCATTATATTCAATAACCTAAGTTACCCTCAATAGAATATAATGATTCCAAGATCCACATATAACTAAGATCAAAGTGGGCCACTGGCCGTCACCCAATCTTAGCTTATATCGGTAAGCCCTATTTCGGCTAATTATATCCGTGATATAACTCTTGGTTGTGAATCTGGGCCCGAGGCCCAATCCACCCTGATGTCTCAAGGCCCGGGACTCCCGATGGCCTAGTCAAGAAAACCGGACTATACAGTCATGTAATCATTAATGTCTGGGACTCCCAATGACATTTATGAATCACAAACCGTCTTACCCACGCAAAAGCAGACATCCTCACACTGTAAGGCCATGAATGCAATTGAATGGGCTTTGACAGCTGACATAGCCTGGACAAGACATCCAACGCTTGATATTGTTTGAGGTCCGTAGGTTTATTAAAATCATTCCCAAAATAGAAGATTACTATTTCGGGAAACTTTCTATTTATGGAAACCTACTATTTTTAGAAACTTTCTAAAATTGGAAACTTTCTAAAACCGGAAACTTTCTAACTTTAGAAACTTCTTTAAAATCCAAAACCCGCAAATTCAGAAAATTCTATTTTAAGAAACTTTCTAATTTCAAAATTTCGGAAACTTTTAATTTAAAATCGACTTTATAATTTTATAAAATAAATTTTAAATTAATCTGAAGAAAGACTCAAATAATTGGCCCAATTGTTTTAACTTCTTGGCCCGAGGCCCAAGAACTGGTCCATGTCCAAGACATGACCCAATTGTCCAATTAAATGACATAACCGGTCTGGTTCATTAAAATTGGTCTAACCAAATTTTAATTACTACGATGACCACAATTGTCAACCGGTTATTTACTAAACCGGATTTTCTCAATTTATTTGGTCCAACCAAATCAAATTAGAAATTCCTGGTTTAGGCACTAAATCCAATATTTCTTTCGACATTGGATTTCTTATCCTGGTTTAACCAGATTTAATAAAATTATTAAAATCTGTTTATTAAACCAGGACGTTAAATTTTAATTAAAAATTTAAACCGAACCATTAACCGAACCGAACCGATTGAACCGTGATCACTTTGCCCTAGCTTTCGATCAAGGAATGATCGTCCAGCCGCAAGCCGTGCGCCAACGATCCGAGATCGAGACGACAGCCGGACGGGACGATCCATCGGGACGGGATGGTGCTCGGGTCAGGCGGGATGATGCTCGGCGTGAGGTGCATACGATCGTGTTGATCCATGCTCAAAGCACGCGATCAGCTCGTCGATCGGCTCATCACTCGCCGTGAGCTTCAAGCGATCGGTATGATCACGCGATCGATCCGCGATCGACCCGTGCATCAAACGATCCTCTCGGCAGTGATCATGCGATCGATCATGGATCGACCCATGCATCAAAACCGTCGGCCAATCACAAGAACATGAGTCATATAGCTCGGTTTTGTGATTCATACGTTTGTTCAGGATTCAAATCAGTTTCTTAAGTGTTTTTCTTATCAGTAGTTGATTCAGAACACTTCTAAACAGATTAAACAACCTAAACATTGAATCTAAACAAGAAATCCTAAGAACCAATGGCTCTGATACCACTGTTGGAAGTTTCGGTTGATCCTGATTCAATTCTCATATTGATATCAACCTAAACATGCATTAGATCTAGGTGTTCTTATTTAGAAACATTATGATCTCACCTTTTACCTGTTTGTTGCAGCGGAAGAAGTAGAACAGGTCAGAGATCAGAGAGATGCATCAAGGGATGAATCCTCCAAAGGTTCACACACGCACGCTCGGGAATTGGCTGCTAGACCAGACGACAGGGAGGCGCAGAGAGAGGCTGTGGGTGGCGCAAAAGGCTGAGAAGAATTAGAGACCTAGGTCTGATTTTATTCATTAAAATCTCTCCTAGCTCTCATGGGCTTTTGGGCCCAATTCTCAGTTCTGATTAAATCCCATGGATTTAATCAGGCCCTTTAGTCTCTTTAAATACAGTAAATGCCTAGCACTTTTACTGTACTTCTGCTAAACCGTTCCTTCGTATTTTCCCGTTAGCTTAGGCGTGTGACCCATATGGGATCATATAACAAAGGCAATAAATCCGAGATTTATAGATCATGAGCGGACTCTAGCAAGTCATCATGACCCCCAGCATTATATGACTTATGTCTGATCATTGACATACTCTTACTTTCTAGAGACAGTACCGAGATTACTGGACATAATTCCAACACTATCGTGAGCCTAACCACACTTCCATATAATCGCCGAACCTTCTATCTCCCATCATACGTATGGAAGATATCTTGTTGCGAACATTATTTTCAAGAATCTTTGTGAGTTGAATCGGTTGTTTGGGCAATTCTCCATGTCTTCTCCCATTCCTCTCCATCCATATTAAGTGGATGGTCATTTGGAAGCAATATCGAGTAAAGAACAGAGTTCGTTTGTCCAAACTATCATCTGTTAATAGCATCAATATTGCATTCCAGTCCACTGAATAGAAGTTTCCTAGAAGTCGCTTGACTAAATGATCCCAAATCTCATGAAATCACATTGGAAGAAAAGATGATTTCTAGTTTCATTTACACATTGGCAGAGAATACAAGTCGGATTGACTGTTGTACTCCATCTCGCTATGCGATCGTTTGTAGATAGATTGTCAAGAACTGCAAGCCAAGCAATTAGAAAGTATCTTGGAGTGGCATAATGAAACCATATCCCTTCCGACCATGGACGATTGGGAGATGCATTTCGAGTTGCTAGCCAAGTATCCTTCGACCTGAATTTGTCAATAAAGTTCCCAGCACTGTTTTTCCAGAGGTTGCGATCTTCCGAATCAGTTCTCTGGTTTTTTACCGTTTCAATCTTGTCTTTTATGTCTGTCAACAAATCATTCCGATGTCTTCTCCTTTTATGGGTTTCAAAAACAGACTCCATTGTAGCATGAAGATCAATTCCCAGGTCTATGATTCCTCTGTGGTCAGTGAGAGTGAATATTCTTCCTAGAGATGACCATCTATCAAACCAGAAAGAGGTCTTTCGACCATTCCCTACTTCGGTCTTAATAAAAGGTTCTGCCAGCTCTCGGTATTTTAGTAGCTTTTTCCAAATCCAAGATCCTAAGGTAGAGCTTTCTTTCACTGACCAAAATGATCCCTTACGGATCAAATATTTTCGGACCCAACTTATCCAAAGAGAGTCTCCTGATACAATCCGCCAAATCAATTTTAAACAAGTTACTTTGTTTACCTCTTTTAGGGATCTTAGACCAAGTCCTCCTTCTTCTTTTGGTTTACACACTGCAGACCATGAAACCTTCGCTTTGTGAGGATTTAAATCAGGCCCGGACCAGAGAAATGCGGAGCAGATCTTGTCGATTTCTTTTATGCATTCACTTGGTAGCCTAAACGCAGCCATCCAGAAGTTTGTGAGACTGTGAATGACTGACCCAATGAGTTGTAAGCGGCCTGCAAAGGAGAGTAATCTTTGAGTCCAACAAGTGATTTTCGACCTGATTTTTTCAATAAGAAGAGAATAATCATGAGCAGTCATCTTCTTTGTTAACAGCGGTAATCCGAGGTAGCGAACTGGTAGCCTACCAGAATCAAATGGAAAGCTTTCGAGGATCTCTTTTTGATCAGTATCAAGAACCCCTGCCATATAAATAGTTAATTTTTCTAGACTGATACGAAGGCCTGATACTTCTGCAAATCTTTTGAACACCGTAAGCACTGCCTCTATTGATGACTTGTTCCCATCCGTAAAAATAAGAAGGTCATCAGCAAAGCATAAATGCGTTAGGTTCAGCTTCTTACATGTTGGGTGGTACCCAATTTTGTTTTCTGCCGCAGCTCTGTCAATCATCCGTGAGAGAACGTGCATACTTATCACAAAGAGATACGGAGATAACGAACAACCTTGTCTTAAGCCTCTCGAACTTCTAAATAGACCAGCCAATTCCCCATTAACTTGAACTGAAAAAGAGGCAGTAGTGATGCATAACTCAATCCATCTAATAAACACCGGTGGCAGGTTTAAGGCTGCAAGAGTTGATAAGAGGAAAGACCATTGAACTGAATCAAATGCTTTTGAAATATCGATTTTCATTGCAAACCTTACACCAATATTCTCCTTATGATAGTTTTTTACGATTTCAGAAGCCAAGAGAACATTTTCCACCAGAGAGATCTGCATCAATTTTTGCCTTATTGACTGGATTAGCAACCACCAGAGCCAACGCATCGTTCAGTGAGGCTAACCCATTGACGGCGTTTTTATCTTGTTCGCTTATCTCCTAAAGGTTGTCCTTTCCATCCAGACCATCTGAGCGATCTGACTCAGCTTCTTTGTCATTACCCTTCGGTGACTCTCCTGACTAAATTTCGTCTGTTTCAGGATCTGATAACTGCTTGGGCGGCTGATTTTCTGGTTCTGATGCATGGCCTGGCTGAGCCTCGTCATCGCCTTTCTCCTGTGCTGCATCCTCGTCGACCGGATCTGTTACCTCTACTTCTTGAGCCGTTGCAAAAGAATTTGTGCTGGTTTGTTGATATTCACCCAGAATCTGGTCAGAAACAAGGTTAGGGTTTATGGGTGGCAGTACCTCGTCGGAGCTTGAGTCATCAATTAGCTGTGGCGGTCTCTATTCCGGCTTGTCGTTGAGTTGAGCTGGAACCTATTTTACCTCTCCTGGATGCATTCACTATGGTTATCCTTTGAAAAATTGACACATGAAAAGTTTGGAATGAAGAAGAAAGAGCTAAGCTTTGTTGAAGTTCCAAGAAAAAATGATTTCACTTTTTGCTTTCTCTCTCCTTTTATGAGCTGAAGCAGAATCTGTGTCAGAGATATTATTTCCTTTTGCATGCGATTCTCTTGGGAGAAAGATCTTCCAAATATTTCGAATTTTAAAATTCAAATCTTCTTTTCCTCTTTAATGCCAATAAATCTCGGATATTTGTTTCTTGCCAAACCGACTCCGAACCGAATCAAACCACTTTCTTTCTGTTCAATGTATCCCTCACTTGACTTGGTCAGACCATATAGCATATATATAATTACATTCGATCAGCCACATTGTGTTCTCAAGTAATGGGTAACAACCATAGTGAATTGACTACACATTTACTGAAGCATTTGGCATTTATAAACTTAAAAATACCTTTCTCTAATTGAATCCATGCATCAGTGATGTGTGTGTCAGGAACTGACACTTCACATGACTCAGTCTTTACGCCTTGATCATATGATAATTTCATATGGCCATCATTCTCTCAGTGGCTACCTTTCACACTCTCATGCCTTTATCATGTCTCAATTTAGTTTTCAACCTTTATCCTTCGAGTGAGATCACCACTTTTCCTTTTGTGTTTTTTTTTAATTCTTATTGAGTCAGTGACTGAGCTATTATTGGAGTTGATTCCATCATGTGACTTCTCAGAATATCAACCCCTAGCTTTTTTTTATTTATGTCTGGCTTTTGTATCTCACTCGAGAAACATTAATTGTACATGAGACAAGATGGCACAGTAGGCAGCTCTTTTCCACTAGATTTTCTGACTCCAAACTAAATCAGAACTTGATGTACTCCATGAGTCAGTGCATGTACCAACCTTGTAGACTTTTACATCTCACATACACCGATTGATTTTCTTAGAGTAATAAATCGGTTAAAATCAAGAGGTTTTATAAAGAAGTCAGCCAGTTGAAAATCAGTAACTATATTCAACCACTACTTGTTTTCCTCTACTAGCTCTCGAATGAAGTGGTATCTATGTCAATATGCTTTGTCCGAGAGTGTTGGACTGGATTATTTGAGATGCTTATGGCGCTCTTATTATCATAGTGAACTGGGAGTGGTCCTGAATCGATCCCATAGTCAGCTGACATTTGTTTCATCCAGAGGAGCTGAGCACAGCAACTACCCATTGCAATATATTCGGCTTCTGCCGTAGAGAGTGACACATAGTTCTGCTTCTTTCTCATCCAAGCAATCAATTTATTCCCCAAAAAGAAACATCCTCCACTAGTGCTCTTTCTGTCATCTAGACTTCCTGCCCAATCAGCATAGCAGTAACCAACCAGGTGTTTATTGGATCCTTTTGAGTACCAAATCCCTATATTGATCCTTCGTTTGACATACTTGATGATCCTCTTAACAGCCTCAAGATGTGATTGTTTCGGTTTAGCTTGATACCTTGCACATATCCCCACACTTAGGCATAGGTCTGGTCTACTAGCTGTTAAATACAGTAAGCTACCAATAATTCCTAGATACAGCTTTACATCCACTTCTGGTCCATCCTTATCTCTTTATAGCTTGGTTGTGGTACTCATTGGTGTTGTAGCCTCCTTACACTGATCCAGTTTGAATCGGCTCAACAGGTTCTTAGCATATGTGCTTTGAGATATAAACAATCCATCACTGTTTTGGCTAACTTGTAAACTTAAAAAGTACTTCAATTCTCCTATCATACTCATTTCAAACTCTTGACTCATGTCTTTCACAAATGTATCAACTAATCTTTGAGATGTGCCTCTGAAGATTATTTCATCCACATAGATCTGGACTATGATAATCTCATTCTTTTGTTCTAGAACAAAGAGAGTTTTGTCCACACTTCCTCTTGCGTACCCTTTTTCCAAAAGAAAACTTGTGAGTCGTTCATACCATGCCCTAGGAGCTTGCTTCAGACCGTACAGAGCTTTCCTCAGTTTGTACACATACTCAGGATTGTTTGCATCCTCAAATCCTTTTGGTTGTTCTACATGTACGTCCGCTTGAAGAAAACCATTCAAAAAGGCACTCTTCACATCCATTTGATACACGGTGAAGTTCATGATGCACGCCATTCCAAGGAATAGTCTGATTGACTCAAGACGTGCGACAAGAGCAAATGTATTCTCAAAGTCAATTCCTTCAATCTAAGAGTATCCCTGAGCCACAAGTCGGGCTTTATTCCGAACTACCACCCCATTCTCATCAATCTTGTTTTGAAAAATCCATTTAGTTCAATGTTTACTCCTTCAAGGTGTGTTACAAGTTCCACACATCATTGCCCATAAACTGCTCTAGTTCCTGTCCCATTGCCTCAATCCAGAATTCGTCATCCAAGGCTTGAATATGTGTTTTGGGTTCTATGACTGAGACAAAACATGCAAACCGCACCATTTCTCTAAAGTTCAGATTAACTTTCCTTGTCATCCGTCCGTCATTCACATCTCCTAAAACTTCTGAGATAGGATTGTTCTTCTGAGTTCTGCTTGGTTTGATTTTCACAGGAGATTTGGCTTCTTCAGATTGAGTTTTTTTCTGAAGTTTCTTCATGCTCCTCTTTACCTTCATTTGTGGGCTTGAGCTGCTCTCCCTGTTCTGATTCACTGTCTGAGGAATTATCAAGGATCTTCATTTGACACAGGTCATCAAAACCTACATTGACTTATTCGACAATCATTCGTGATCTTGTGTTATACACTCTAAAGGCTGTACAAGTCCCTGAGTAACCCAAGAAAATACCTTCGTCACTCCGTGAATCAAACTTTCCAAGATGATATTTGTCATTCAATATATAGCACTTCCCTCCAAAAATATGGAAGTAGCTCAGATTTGGAGTCTTTCCTCTCCACATCTCCTATGGAGTCTTGGTTGTTCCTCTTCTTACATACACCTGGTTAATGATGTAGCATGATGTATTGATAGCTTCAGTCGAGAACTTCAGTGGTACATCATTGCCGTGAATCATGGCTCTGGCCATTTCTTGGAGAGTCTGATTCTTCCTCTCTACTACTCCATTCTGTTGAGGAGTTCTTTGTGCTGAAAACTGATGAGATATTCCATGATCTTCACAAAATACTTTCATGGTTTCATTTTTAAATTCTCCACCAAGATCACTCCTGATGTTCTTGATTCCACCTTCTTCATTAATCAGCTAAAGTACCCAGATCTGAAAGCTGTCGGTTGTATCTGGTGAAGTCATCTACTAAGACAAACACATATCGTTTGCCTGCCATACTTTCAACTTGCATTGGTCCCATCAAGTCCATGTGCACTAGATCCAATTTGTGTTTTTTCTGAACATCTAGCACTTTCTTATGCTGAACTTTGACTTGCTTGCCTTTGTTGAATGCCCTACATACCATCTTGCTCTCCTCCTTGAGTTGAGGTATCCCTCGGACTATCTCGTTCTTAACCAGTGGTCAAGTTTCTCTCATTCATGTGACCCAGGAGTTGGTGCCATAAGTGAATATCGTCTTTTGCACTGAGACATATCGCACTGAGACATTTAGGGTTGTTCTCCCACATGTAACAGTGTTGCCGAATTTTTTCCCTTGAAGAATGATATCACCAATGTCATCTATAGCCTTGCGATCATAACTTGTGAAGCACACAATCAATCCTTAATCGTACTGTTGGCTCACACTGATCATGTTTTCCTTAAGACCCTTCACAAGATAAAAATTCATTAGTTTAGGTAAATATGAGTCAAGTGTCTTACCTTTTCCTTGTATTGTCCCTTGTCCTCCATCACCAAAGGTAACTTTGCCAGCTTTGATCAGTTTGATGTCTTTAAGATGATCTCTTGTCCCCGTCATATGCCTTGAGAAACCTCTATCAAAGTACCATTGACTTGCATTGTAACACCCCTTCCCCATTCTCCGCTGACTGTCGAGCTGACCGGTCAACAATCAAACAAGAACATGACCGATCGAGCCCGAGCAAGTCGAACGGGAAAAGTTCATCACAGGACGAAGCCAAAGATAGTTCGGTTTGAGACAAAGGCTTGCACCAATCCGTCTTTGACCTCGCTATCCTCATATCCATAGTACAAGCAGTACTACTTATACTACTTCAATGAGTTGTGTCGGTTCGGACTTAAACCTCATATCAGGGAAACAATTTCATTTTTAAGTAATCAAACGTTGAACACATCGTTTAACGGGTTTTACAACAATCATCAATATAAACACATAAACAATCAAAATCACGAAATGGCGCAGCTGCCGAACCGAAAATAAAAACATCCAAAAGAGAAGGATCCTTTGGTGAATGATAAGCGGTCGTGTGCCAATCTCGTCCAGCAGATTACGGTGAAGCCTCCTCGGAAGCTGGTTCCTGTTGCTGGGATGCACAGACCTGACCTTCGGATCTCAGTCATCGTCTTGCAAAGGTAGGTTTTGTCGATCTCATTTGTTATCTCATGTTGTTCTGTGTCTGGTTGAACGCCCCCTTTGTGTTTTTTTTGTGTAGTTGATTGCCGTTTTTAACTAGCTTAGGGACTAGTATGAGCTTGATACGAAGCAGGCCGAATCAGCATTGAAGGTTGTGTTGGTAACCGTCACATTTCTTTGAATGCGTCGCTTTGGCAACCGCTACCTTTCTTTGTTATAAATGTCGTCTTTTCTTCTCAGATTTTCTTTTATAACTCATCGTTCTTTGCTTTTCCCCCTTTCTTCATTGTCTTACTGAGTAGATTTTGTGTTTTGTTAGTTGGGGGAGGGCTGATTCCCCGGTGAGTCGTGACAGCGGGGCTGTTCTGCCGATGAGTTTCTTGACTTTCTTCGATGTTGGCCATTGTCGTCTTCCAAAGTTTCGGTGGTTGTCATTGTTGGGCGAGCTCGTATTTTTTCTGCGAAGTTGGGGCTTGTTTATATATAGAAATATACAGATAGCCGCCCTTTTTCAGTCGCCTTTTTGAACTTTAGGGCGACACACAGTTCCTCTGCTTGGGTGGGTCTGGTGCGCCACTGATTTTAGTAATGTGCTGGGGGCTGTTTTGTCTTGAACTTGTCGCTTTTGACGTAAGCGTGTTGTCTGTTCGTTGGGTGCTTGTACCCTTTTCTATTTGTGGTTAATGTTTTCCCCTGACGTTTCTTCTCTTTTGTTTTTGTAGAGTGACGAGCAGGGAGGATGGCTTTTCCTCCTCCGCGTAAGGGGGAATATACCTTTGAGGGTGCCCGTCGGCGTCAGACTGTCCAGGGGAACCGTGGGGTCCGGCTTCTGAGACTGGTCGTCCTCTTTGGTGTGGCGAGGTTGGCTTTTACCCTAGTTTGAACTACTTCGGCTAGTGTTTCCTTGTTGTCTCCGTTCGGGTCTCTGCCTTTCGAAGACAGCCTTGCCGGGAACCAATGTTTGACATCGTGGTCATGTGTTTTTTTTGTCGGGAAGGAGTCCGGCTCCTTTTCTGAACGAAATCGGGCTTAGCATGTGAGCTTTGACTCGGACAAAACCATCATTCAAGAAATTAAATTTCCCCTTGTTGTTTTTTTTTTGTTTATCTCCTTGTAATTTTGACAAGAATATAATAGAAGGTTTTGTTTGTTTGTTTTAGACTTATGTTCGTCCCTTTTTTTAAGTGGGTGCGAGTCGTTTCTCGGCTTTGGGTGAGATAAAATTTTAGGTGCGAATACGTGCTCGGCTTGTCCTGTTTTTGATTTTCTCGGATCGAAACAATGCTTGCCATTATTTACAGATGTTTGTGAGTGTGAGCTTTGGCTCGGCTTATCTCGTCATCTGTTCAGTTACCTAGGTGCGAGTACATGCCCGGCTTATCTTGTGGAGCCCTTTAACATAGTTGTGCCAAGGAGGTCCATCTTACAAAACCTTTTCTAAAGACTCATGCG
Organism: Orychophragmus violaceus; assembly: GCA_030180135.1. Taxonomy (NCBI): domain Eukaryota; kingdom Viridiplantae; phylum Streptophyta; class Magnoliopsida; order Brassicales; family Brassicaceae; genus Orychophragmus; species Orychophragmus violaceus. The sequence goes on from CM058239.1 coordinate 102,648,996, forward strand.
GGTCTGGGCCCGGCTTATAATCGTTGAAAACGGTGGTGTTACACAATATGTCACTATGATTGGGACACGTGTTTATTTGATCGATCATTTGGCCAGAATGTCAAATTGTTAGGTGCTTAGAAGCGTAATTATTTTTGGAAAGGAGGGCAACTTAGATTGAAATAAAGGGGTGTCTGCACCTCAAAATGGGTTGTTTGCAATAATGAGACCAGGCTTGTTTTTACCTTCTGTAGTTTTGCTTAAGTAACGCCACTTTTAGAGGGTGCTGGAGTGCTCCGGATTGATCAGCGCGCTTTCTCGTTATGTCGTCGGGCTTTGTACGCCTTCGTTGGTTATTATTATATGCTCGATATGTCTTGACAGTTCGACTGTTTTGGTTGCATTGTTCATGAAGTCTGCAGGAGGCTTTTTCGGATGCATCTTCTCCTGTTTTCGTAGCTCTGATCCTTGTGGGGTCCTCTTGTTAACTGAGCTATTTGCCGTTACCATGATTTTGATTTCCTTTTAGTTGCTTGCTCGAAAATCAATGGTAAGTGAGTCGTTATGGGGTGTTCTGAAATTCGCCTGATTTTTCGAGGTGGGAGTGATTTCCTTGTCGCTTGTCGGTTCCTCGGCGATGGCCTTGTCCCATCGCTGTTGTACGTTGATTTCCTGGGCGTGTGCTTTTGTTGATCGCTCCAACCTGCTGTGAGCCAAAGATCCTTCTGGGACCGTCTTAACGCGTTTGCTCGGCGTGAGAGTTTCTTCATTTTCTTTATAGCGAATTCGATTAAGTGGTGGTACGTTAGTGGTTCCCTGTTCTTTTCATCGCTGGCCGAGCTACTCGAATGGCTCCCCCCTCGCTTTTGGGCTGTTGCTCCGTTTCTTGGCTCCTAAGAGGAGCGATAGTGTGTTTTGATCGACTATGTTTGTTACTTTATTTCGGTATTCGCTGAGTAGAAGGCTTCGCAAATTCCGACATTCAGTGGTGTCATGCCCGGATCGTTGATGAAAGGTGCAGAAGAGCCAATCTTGGTTGTCGACTCGTGCGTGCTTGTTCCATGCTTGGTTTTGCTGGCTGGCGCCGTAGTATGTTGCCGACTTTTTCCATTTCTCGTCGAGGTGCCTTTGTGCGGGCTCCTTCGCTTTGTTGGTCAATCTGATTTCTTCGAGATGCCTGACCGGCGTGTCCGTTATTCTACTCGTGAACGGTGTGTCTTGTTCCTCTTCGGGGGGATAGTAGACCTCTTAGGACGATTCGGGTGCTCCGTATTCTTAGGATGTCGTGAGTTGGATGTATCTCTGGCAACTTGAGCATGTCGTCCTTGTTAGTTTTCACTTGGTATTGAGTTGGTACACCCGTTGTTAGTAACGAAGGTGTCAATGTCTTCACTTGTTGGCTCGACACCTTGGTGGGTATTGGCTACCTCGATGGGGTTGGCCTGGATACCTGTTGGTAAGATCGGCAGGTGTGCCTCGTCTGTTGGGCTCGGAGAGGTCGAACTTCCGGGGAGCAGGCTTGGAGATCGCTCGGATGGCTTAGGGTTGCTTATAGGTCAAAGTTTATTCCCTATTCTACTACAAGTGCACAGTTTTGCGAATGTAGTATTCAGGGTATCATATCCACAAGGACTCAAGATTCACGCGATAGATTATATGTCTTCAAGTTAAGCTAAATCAATCAGATGATAAAGTAGAAAGCAATGCAAGTAATTAAAGGTTGTTTTCAAGTGGAGAAAGGAATCAGACTTAGGAAGTCTTCGGGAATTATGCAATGTCAGATACTTAACTAACCGGATTCAGATTAAACACAGGTTCAAGAACTAGAAACACAATGATAAACAATCAAACTCTCGTTGAGATTATTTCTATGTCTAGCAACCTAGCGATCCAAATCTCTTGTAATCCTAGAGTTCTAGACAAGCATTAAAAGCAAGTTCTTCGGTTCACAATTCTTCTAAACCAAATCTCTTTGTATCTAGTAAAATTGCTCACACTAAGTTAATTCAGATTATAACTCACACTCTCGTGCTAAGTTAATTATCTCAGATCTAAATCCTAGGTTATCAGTCCAGAATTCAGTATTAAGTGCAACTTAGGTGATGAACGAACATATTTAGAATCCTAATCAATCAGTTATCTAAACATGCATAAAAACCCTATGAGAATTCCTAAATCTAACTAGGTTACTACTCAGGCATATTATCAGATAAACAACACATCATTGAATAGAAAACCGAAGACTGAATAGATAGATAAAAAGGGGTTCGAAATCCTTCTCTTAAAGGTTACAAGTAGCAAGAACAGCCCATAGCAAAATCTCTCAATCTCCAAAGCAGAAACAAAGTAAGAACTCAATAATAGAGTCTGCTCTCAAAAACCTAATTAAAACACTAAACATGTTATGGGGCAAGATTAGAATTAGGGAAATTTCTGGGGCAACTTTGCAATTCTTCAAAATATGACTTCAACTCGGCGTACAAGTCCTGTCGCCCTCAGTGTCGACCGACACCAAGATGAGTGTCGTGATCGAGACACTCACTTCAGCTCCTTGCACAAGTCACCAGAAACGTCCTAAAATTCCACTCTTTGCTCCAAATGCAAGCCTACCTGTAGAAGACTCAATAGACTCGAAAAACTAGGTTAAAGACTCAATGTATACAACTATATCATGGTTGAAATCCTAGAAAAACCATGATATATCAGTTGCCATGGTTTGGAAGAGGTCATGTCATCTCGGCTTCGTCTTAGAGTGTAGAAAAGTTTCTTGTCCTCAAAGACGGCGCCAATTGTTGTTATGGAATTTCGATATAGTCCAACGAGTCTCCGAACTACGAGGTAAGAAATAAACTTTAAGTGAGGACAAAACTGTTCTTTATTAATCTTAAGGCCGAAGCTGAGCAATGAATAGGATGGTACGAGGTGGGAGTCCGTCGAATGACGTGCTCCCTAAATGTTGCCTGAGCTTGGAGCTTTATAAGAGTAGCTCGGGCCTTCGCAGGTTACAATATCTGTAAAATGAAGAGTGAAGAGTCATATTTATAGCGCTTGGAAGCTGACTTCCTTTTGGGTTGTTGACTGCTTAGTGGACTTGTCTTTTTTGGCCGAAATGAACCAATGAATTGGCAAAATTTCTAATAGGTTTATAGATGGGTGCTAAACCCATATCCAACAATTTCGATGTAAAAACACTACTTTTAATAAGAATTAGCTCTTGGTTTTTAAAATCTAATGGGACTCGTACATGTGAAAGGCATTGATATGATCATACAAAAGAAAAAGCCAATTAATAAGGTGATGTTAATAGTAGCATCCTGTACGATCAACGTTATGCATCATTACTATCCCAAATAACATGTTAAGTTGATTTTCTTTAAAAATCATTCATTTGTTAAATTTTTAAAATTTTAGTGGAATAATGTGAGATCATATTTTATGTGAAAAATTGTAAAGTTTTATTGCAATTTGTTCCTCTACTCATTTAAGGAAAAAAATTTAGCCACTAAATTAATTTCACTAAAAAGTATTATATTTATTCCTCTAACTTTTTACCATTTGTACCCAAATTATTGCGTCTTTCACAAAAGGAATATGGCTAGAAAGTTGGGAGATCAGGGAAGAATTTAACCCTAAGAAAGTTGAAGCACAAAATAAGGGCGACAGAAGTTACACTGCTACATGTCACCTTCTTTAGTGCTGACATGTAAACAGCTAGAAAGAATGTTTCATCTTTTCTACATCGTGTAAATGGTATATAATAAGTATTGGTGAAGAGAGAGAATTTTCTCTCCTCTCTTCGGTTAAATCCCGATCGATCCAATCCTTCTTAACTCATCCCTATCTTTTAGAAGGATTGAGATCAAATTTTCCTTTACTGTTTCGGGATTTCTTTAGTGTTTCTTAGCGGATGCGGTTTCAACCGCCAATAAATCTCCGGTTGGTTGCCGGACTCGGATTCCGAGGCTACCTCGGACTCTTTCTTTCGGATTTCCAGACTTCCTCCAACTGCAAATAGATTTGTTCCATACTAATTTTAATCGATTTCTAGTTGGTTTCCGATTATGTTTCGGGATCGTTTCGATCGGAATCCACGGTGGTGATTTCGTCTTTTCTCTCCGCCAACGATCTCGTGTCTCTCTTCCTGCTATCTTACCGAGCGCTTTTGGTCGGTGGGTTCTATGTCCGATCGAGTTGAACGGGCCCGACGGCACTCCTCCTCGCTTGTGGTTTCTCTGGTGGATACTGCAACCATGAGGCGCGTTAATCGGCGATAGTCAAGTTGTTATACCAGTTGTTTCTTCTTATGCGGTGGGTTATAGAAGACTTGGTGGATTCGATCGGCAGAGTTTCTCAAAGGAAGCGGTTGAAACGACATTGCGGTGACTGGAGTCCAGGCCTGCGTTTTGCATGGCGATTTCTTCCGATCTTTTGACACGTGTTGGCTCGGTTTTCTGTGACACAACTGGTGTCTATCCGAAAACCCTATCTCTTCGGTTTCCCATATTGGGGCCTTGGATCCATGTTAGTAGGCCTTTAGATGTCTGTTTTTGTTTTAATTATACTCTTCCTTTGTACTATGTAATTGCTGCCCATTGGGCTTTCAAAGTTATAAAATGTTTGCCGACTAAAATAAAAGTATTGGTTAAATAGTAGTAAGTTAAGCTCGATTTTTCCTTTACCGAAAAGGAAAAGAATAAATCCCACCAAAATTCTATATTTTCTCATCGAAAATATAAATCCCACGATTTCCATAAAAATTTTAAAATATAACAAGTGGAATATTTTTGACATATTAAATTAACCGTGGACTTTGGTCATTCTAGAATTTCTTGGAAGAACATCCAAGCTTGGGTTTGCAACTTGTAATATATAAAACTAATCTTCTTGTTTGAAATTATCTAAATTTATTGTTTTATTCCACAACTGTTTCTTTTTAGTCATATTAAAATAGACATATATTTAAGCTTAGAGAGAACTTTTTAGCTAGAGCATCTTCCATTTCATTGGCTGACAAAATTTCTCAACTTTTTTTTTGGGGGAGGGGGGGGGTTACTGCAAAATCTTCTGCTTCTATAGCAGAACCAATAAGTGCTTGATATCAGATATGTGAAACAAACATTCATCCGTATAGTCACGAAAATCTAAACCAATACCACAACTCAATCTCGATTCTTCTACGCGGCATCTGAGAAACAACAAAACCCAGCTTGTCGTTGTTGTTTGATGATGGGGTCAAAATACTCTTCAACGAAAACAATAGCCGAAAACATGATCGGAAGATCGGACACGGACATTTATCATATTTAATACGAATGGAGCTTCATATAGTCAATATTTTATACGAAGCACTTAGTACCGATGACTATGTATGAATAACATTTTATACAAAAATCTTCAAACGGATAGCATTTCATATGAAACGGACATAACTATTCACCAAAACATCCGAACGGATCGATCGGCCAAATACATCTCTCGACAGAAGTTACGGATAGACGAAACATCCGAACAAGTAATTTCCGAGATGAGCCAGCTCGGATCCTAGCTAAACCAGCTCAGAATTTCTGAGCTGAATCAGTTCAGATTTCCGAGCTAAACCAGCTCGGAATTTCCGAGCTGCATCAGCTCGTATCTGAGCTAAACCAGCTTGGATTTCCTAGCTGAACCAGCTCTAAATTTCCGAGCTGAATCAGCTTGGATCCGAACATCTCCTTTCTCCTTTTCCGGGCACAATCCATTCTTTAGTAAGTTCCGAGCAAAATGCATTCTTTGGAAACTTCCAAACAGAATTTACTTCTCGAACTTTCCGAACGGATATTCCACTTAGAACGTATGATCAAACATTTGCCGATATCTCCTTCTTCAAATGCGCAACTAGCCGCAATCCTTCTTCGGAAACATCGACTTATACGTTCCTAGCCGTTAAATCAAAATCGTTGGATAAAGTCAGACGAAATATGAATTTGGGCCCAACTTACATGATTCGTATTTCCGAGACTTTCGGCCGAATCAAGAAGTTTTTGCTCAAACGGACTTTGGCCATCCGTTTCGTCCCATTCGGCAAAATAGGTTAAACCGCGGAAAGATAATCGCCAAAAGAAGAGATAAATTCGAAGAAGAGAAGAAGAGGAGATATCCAAGCAGAAGAGGAAAATCCGATCAGAAAATGTAAATCTTAACGCAAACGGAAACAGACGATAACAAGAAGATTTCCGAATATCTTGCGGACGAAGATTCTCGAAGCCGACTTGCTGCAGCTATATAAGGAAATGGACTTCCTACGACTTAGACATCTCGAAAAACCCTAGCATCTAGACTTAGCACCTAACAATTTTCTTAGCTTCTTCTGTTCTTTGTACTCTCTTTTCTGATTGGTTATCAATAAAATATCCTCCGGGTTCCTATTTCGGTGTGTTTACCCTTGAAACTTATGTTCCTTAAAGTTAGCTCTACAAGTTTGACAGTGCGAGTTCCGACTCTCACAGTGTGGCGCCGTCTGTGGGGAGGAGATTTCTTACACTAAAAAGCCACCGACTAGTGGATCCGAAGATATGGCCACCAACAGAGACAAAAGCGGAAATGTTGCATATCATTGGAGGATCACAATATTGTCGAGACACGGTATCCTCAATCAAAGTCTACCAACGGCAAGCTGAAACAAACATCCACCGGTCCGATCCTTTTCAGTCTCCAAACGACGTAATAACATTTGAAGAGTACAAGACAGCATAAATCGACCGACCACACAGTGATCCGCTCGTCATCGAGCTGATCATAAGAGATCTTTACGTAGCAAGAATTTTGGTCGATACCGGTTGTTCCGTGGATGTAATTTTCCGCGACACTTTAAGAAGGATGAGCATTAGTTTATCCGAAGTATCTCCAATCCTGAAACCCTTAACGAGATTTATAGGAGACACGACAATGACCCTCAGGACAATCAGACTGCCAGTACAAGCAGGGGGAATAACCAAAATTGTCAAATTCTTGGTAGCGGACGCTCCGACGATCTACAACGTGATCATGGGGACTCCGTGGATAAACTCCATGAAAGCCGTTCCGTCAACATATCACATTTGCTTGAAGTTTCCAACGCCTAGCGGGATCACGACGATATGGGGGGAATCAAAAACATTCCCGATCATGTTTCATGACCGAACACAAACTCAGGAAGCCAACAGTCGAGATCCCTTGAAAGGAAAAGCGACGCTGGACAGAGGCAAACCAAGGAGCTGCGGAAAAACCTAGAAAATCCGAGAAAAAACAAGAAGAAGAAGAAGAAGAAGATGACGGACCTTGCGAACCTGTGATATCGGTCTGCATAGACGATGATCATCCAGAACGATGCGTAGATATCGGGGCGAACCTTGACGACTCAATCAAAAAGGGGATAATTCTATGTCTTCAGGAAAACGTGAACAGCTTCGCGTGGTCCGCAAAAGACATGCCTGGAATTAGCATGGACATCGCTTGTCACGAGCTGAACGTGGATCCAACAATCAAACCCTTGAGATAAAAGAGGATGAAGCTAGGATCCGAACGAACCAAAGCAGTAACTGACAAAGTCGAAAGGTTACTTAAACTCGGCTCAATCATCGAAGTCAAGTATCCAGACCGGCTCGCAAACCCCGTAGTAGTAAAGAAGACAAACAGGAAATGGAGGGTATGCATCGATTTCACGGATCTAAACATGGCATGTCCCAAGGACAGTTTCCCACTTCCACACATCAACCGACTGGTGGAGGCGACCGCGAGAAATAAAATACTCACATTAATGGATGCGTTTTCAGGATATAACTAGATCATGATGAAAATGGACGATCGAGACAAAACCGATTTCGTCACGGACAGGGGGTTTATTGTTACAAGGTTATGCACTTCGGCTTGAAGAACGCAGGAGCGACTTATCAACAGTTAGTGAACAAGATGTTCGCCAAACAACTCAGGAAAACTATGGAGGTTTATATAGACGACATGTTAGTTAAATCCCTCGAGGAAAAAGATCACGTAAAACATCTACGGGAGTGTTTCGAACAGCTGAACAAGCACAACATGAAGCTCAACCCGACCAAATGCAGATTCTGAGTGGCATCCGGCGAATTCCTCCGATATCTCATTACTCACCGAGGCATCAAAGCAAACCCAAAACTGATAAACGCCTTGGTCCAAATGTCCTCGCCAACGACGAAAAGAGAAATCCAGCAACTAACAGGACGTGTACAGCACTAAATAGGTTTATCTCGCGATCAACAAACAAATGTCTACCATTCTACGACACCATGTGAGGCAACAAGACATTCGAATAGTCGGAGAAATGTGAAGAAGCTTTCCAACAGCTGAAGAAATATTTGGCGAATCCACCAGTACGGGTGAAAACGATCGAAGGGGAACCTCTATTCATGTATACTGCATTGATTGGAGTTCTAATCAGGGAAGATCCAGGGGAACAAAAGCCAATTTTATACATTAGTCAAACACTGACAGACACGAAAACTCGCTACCCTCAAATAAAAAAATTAGCGCTCGCACTAGTGATGTCTGCTTGTAAATTAAGGGCGTACTTCCAATCTAACTCAAATCGTAGTCCTGACGACTTTTACTTTACGTATAATCCTTCATAGTCCAAGCCAGTCTAGGAGGTTAGCGAAATAGGCGATAGAACGCAGCGAGTTCGATATCGAATACCGATCCAGGACATGTGTGAAATCGCAGGTACTAGCGGATTTCTTGGTCGAATTACCACAATAAGGAGCGGAAGATTCATACTGGTTGCTGCACGTTGACGATTCCTCATCAAAGAAAGCCTCCGGAGTAGGGATCCGCCTGACGTCACCAACCTGAGAAATCTTGGAACAATCCTTCCACCTAACTTTTCATGCTTCGAATAACGAGGCAGAATATGAAGCTTTATCGTCGGGTTAAGGTTAGTCCACGCCATCAAAATTCAAAACGTACAAGCGTTTTGTGATTCACAATTGGTCGGAAGCATATACAGCGGAGAATACGAGACAAGGGACGAAAGGATAGAGGCGTACCTGGGAATCGTCCGCGATCTGGTAAAGCCGCTCAAGAAATTTAAACTGAAACGAATCCCTCGAGGAGAAAACGCACCCGCCGAAGCGCTAGCAGCTCTCGCCTCGACGTCGGAACCAGGCTTGAAACGGATCATCCCGGTAGAATTGTTGAACATCCAAGCATCGAAAGTTCTGGAACGATCAACCTAGCCTATCCACCCGAAGAAGACGCTAACGACAAAGAAAACCTTCCATCGGGAGAAGACGATGCTGAAACGGACATACGAGCCGAAGGAGAGTACAGTTGTGAGAAAGGATGGATGGAAACGATCCGTTCGTACATCACGAACGGAAAACTTCCTGAAGATAAATGTGCAGCAAGCAAAGTCAGAGTACATGCCGCTCGATATGTTCTGATGGAAGGAAATATTTATAAGTGGAGGCTATTCGGTCCTCTGATGTCATGCGTTGAAGGCAAAGAAGCAAGGCGGGTCATGAAAGAAGTCAACATCGGTTCATGCGGAAATCATTCCGGAGGAAGAGCACTGGCAATTAAGATCAAGCCTCACGGCTACTTTTGGCCGACGATGGTTAAGGACTGGGAGAAGTTTTCTCGGAAATGCGAAAAATGCCAGATACATGCTCTGATCATCCGTCAACCGGCTGAACTACTATCATCAATCTCAGCACCTTATTCGTTCATGCGTTGGTCGATGGATATAGTGGCCCGCTTCACCAATCTAAACAGAAGCGATTCCATCTTGTCCTAATGGACTATTTCTCAAAGTGGATTGAAGCCGAATCTTATGCCAGCATCAAAGACGCCCAAGTCGAACATTTCGTATGAAAGAACATTATATGTCAACACGGAGTGCCGCACAAGATCGTTACAGACAACGGATCACAATTTATTTCAACACGCTTCGAAGATTTTTGCGAAAAATGGAAGATACGATTACAAAAATCAACGCCGCGATACCCCCAAGGGAACGGACAGGCCAAAGCCGCCAACCAAACGGTCCTCGACGGATTGAAAAAGCGACTCAACGAAAAGAAGGGACGATGGGCTGATGAGGTGGAAGGAGTCCTATGGTAGCACCGGAAAACTCCTCGACGAGCAACTTGCGAAACACCATTCGCGCTTGTTTACGGATGAGAAAGTGTGATCCCGGCCGAAGTCGAAATCCCAGGAATACGTCACAAATTTCTCCGTAGACAAGAGGATCTGAATCATACGATGATCCTTTACGAACAACGCGACCGAGCACTAGTCCGCATCCAAAACTATCAGCAAGCAACCGCGAGGTACTATAACTCGAACGTCCGCAGTAGGAGATTCCGGGAAGTAGATTTGGTCCTACGGAAGGTATTTCAGAACACCGCCGAACGAAATGCGTGCATACTGGGAACCAACAGGGAAGGACCGTATAAAATCATGAAAGTCGTCCGACAAGGAGCATACGAGTTAACTAACATGGATAATGTCAAAGTTCCTGGGAGTTGGAACGCAATACACCTAAATAAATAATATCACGGAAAAACGTAATCGAAAGTCCAAACCCAGTAAAACACAACAAAGTTTTTCTGAACAACGTCATTATTAAGTACACGACCGACGACGGGAAGATAAGACAGGAAACCCCCGCACTAGTACTGAAGTCAACTGTAAACCTTGAAACCCACTAGAACGCTTCTGAGCACACTGGACTAATCATTACAAGTCCGCAAGAAGAGTACGCCTTGCCAATCTTCGGACTTAATTTCAAAACCCAATAAGACGTTTCCAAGCACATTGGTCTAATCATTACGAGTCCGCAAGAAGAGTACGTCTTGCCAATCTTCAGACTTTATTTCAAAACCCAGTAAAACACTTCCGAGCACACTGATCTAATCATTACAAGTCCGCAAGAAGAGTACGTCTCGCCAATCTTCAGACTTAATTTCAAAACCCAATAAGACGCTTCTGAGCACACTGGTCTAATCATTACAATTCCGCAAGAAGAGTACGTCTCACCAATCTTCAGACATAATTTCAAAACCCAATAAAATGCTTACGAGCACACTGGTCTAATCATTAAAAGTCTGCAAGAAGAGTACATCTCGCCAATCTTCAGACTTAATTTCAAAACCTAAGAAGATGCTTCCGAGCACACTGGTCTAAACATTATGAATCCGCGAAAAGAGTACGTCTCGCTAAGCTTGCTAATCAGCTCGAAATTTTGAGACAAAGCTTGAAAATCCGAGATGGAGCTCGGCAATTCTGAGGTGTCAAGTTCGCACCTTCCGAGTCAACCATACCATATTTTCTGAATCAATACCATTTCCTCCCTTGAGTAGTTTCCAAGCATTTTCGGAAAATTCTAAGTAAAGCACGACTAAATGGATCGGACGGCCATCATAACTTTTCGCGTTCAACTGAACGATCCGACGTATTTAAAGATGTTTTACTCAAGTTTGGAATCCGGAAAATGGTCTCGAAAACTAAAAACAAAAGCATTTTATTTAAGAGCAAAGGGTTCATCAAACGGAACGACCAACCGTTCTGGAAAGAAAAAACAACAACACTCAAAGCAATAACACATACAAACTTGATTTTAAAAGGTAAGAGCCGTAGACATTAGACACACTGGAAGATTCCGCATCGTCAACAAGGGAAGTGTCCCATTGCAGCGGCCCGCCGGAATCTCCCGAGAAAGGAAAAAGTTGAAACAGTTCTCCGCCTCTGCCATCAGTCTGTCGTATTCAGGGACGTCGCTCGCAATAAGCTCTGCCTTCATGCACACGAGCTGCTCCTCCTCAACTTCGAACACCGGTGGATCCTGCGCCTTCAGCACGGCAATCATTTCAAGGTTTTTGTTCGTTTCAATGAAGTCATAATGCCTTTTCTTGGCCGCGCGCAGCTTGGAGAAGATACCGCGAAGTTTCCTGAAATGAGACGAGAACTTATTAAACATTCCTTTCCTCCCTTTCTTGGTCGCCTCTTTCAATGAAACCTCGCGGAAAGAGTTTTCCTCTGCAAGCTTCAGTCTCAGGCTTTCGGCTTCGGCAAGGTCTTCCACCCTTTCAGCATTAACGGAACGACGCGTCACCTCAAAATCAGCCGCTTGACCTTCATATGAAGCCTTTAACTCGAAAAAGAGAGCGCTCCAGTGTTTGGTTGTTGGCAAGATGTTTATGGAACAAGGCCTGAGTTCCACGGATTTCTCTCTCAGACTCGGCAGCTTGCCTATTCACCGACGCCCATGCCTAGAAAGAAAAAAGAGTCAGTAGACGAACCATTTAAATCAAAGACAGCAGTCCTCTACTTTAATTCACCTTTAAGAAATCTTGGCATGCGTGGGTAAGAGAACCACCGCACGTCATGTCCTCGTATTGGACAAGAACATCACCCGCGTTCCACACTCCCGAGCAAAACCTTGCAACCTCTGAGGCATTGTCGTAAATGGGACCTCTAGAACTCGGACCACTCGGGGCAGGTCGAGGGACTTCAGCATCACGTGCCTTCCTGATCCTCTTCTTTCTCATCTCGGACGCAATGTTCTGAGGCTCCAATCTCAAGACAGCTCCCAAAGGTGCACGGCGAGTGGCGGAGGTCTGACCCGCCTATGTTCCTGATAGAGAAAATTTTAATCCCTATTCTAACTGCAAGTGCAAATATATGCAATTGGAGTATAAAGGGTATCGAATCCACATAGACTCAAGTTCCACACGATAGATTGTATGCAGTCGAATTAAGCTAAGCAAGACGGATGAAAGCAGTAAAGAAAGCAGGTAAGCAAACGGTGTGTGATCAATAAACGAAGGCGCTAGACTTAGGAAAGTTCTCAGGAAATCAGGAACACAGATCAATCAATCAACATGATTCTGATATCGATGTTCTAGAATTAGAATCACAATCATATAACAAACCAACTCTCGCTGCGAATGCTAACTATGTCTAACAACCTAGAAAACCAAATCTCTCTGTGAATTCTAGAGTTCTAAACATGCATTTAATCCAAGTTCTTTCGTTCACAAATTCCCTAAGCCAAATCTCTTTGCGAATAGGTAATTAACTAACTCTCGTTGCGGTAATAAATCTGATGTCAATAATCCAAGTAGCTAATTCATATTACGCATTAAGAACAACCTAGATAAAGAACTAGATGCTTGAAACCAATTAATCAATCAATCTATAATTCCATGAAATCCCTAACGAGAATCCCTAAATCTAACAAGAGAACTACTCAGACATGGCAATCATAACAATAGACATTATCAAAGTAGAAATCATATAAAACCAAAAGGGATAAGAAACGGGGTTCGAAATCTCCTCTCTCTCGAGTACAAGACCAGCCCCAAAATCTCCTAATATCTCTTAGAACAAAGCGTAGAAAAACTTCGCCTAACAAGTGGCTGTAAAACCTAATAAATAGCTTAAACACATTTTGGGGTTGAATTAGAAATACTAGAATCTTTTGGGCTTCTGTGCAAATCTTCAAAACTTGTTGGAACGCTGCGCACAATCTGCTATCGCACTTGGTGTCGACCAACACCAACTCAGTGTCGATCGACATTAACAACACATTTCGGCTCCAAATTCTTCTTCATGCACAAGTGCTCTCAGAGTGCTCCAAAATCTCCAATTAACTCCAAAGGTATGGAAACCTATAAAAGACTCGAAAGACTCCATAATACAAGTTAAAGACTCAATATATACACTTACATCATAGTTGAACAGCTGTAAAAACCATGATATATCAACTCCTCCACACTTAGCATTTGATTGCCCTCAAGCAAACATAAAGCCAAAATATGAAAAGAGGTTTGAAAACACAGAAACTCATTCCGTCTTAGGACCATCGCATTCACATTCACTTAGTAAACCACCTGAAAACATCCCTGCAGAGATCAAAACCACAATGTACTTTCCCCACACTTAGCAATTGTCCCAAGTAAACTCTACAATAAAGACAGAGCATCCAAATTCACCACACTAACCTCTGTAATAATTAAGTGCGGTCTCACAAAGGGAGTATCGATCAGAGGACACATGGACTCAACCCAGTCAGTACCTGACCACCAAACTATCGGTTTATGGTTCCTTTCCTTTCCCTTTCTTCCTTAGCAACTGTTTTTTCCCCACTGGGTATCATTTTATTTTTCTATCAGTGCTCTTCCCTTTTTATTCGGGGGGTTACTTTGGACATGTTTCCATGGATGCACAGGAGGTAATTGTTGGAACTTGGTGCTGATTAATCTCTATTAAACAACCTAGCAAGTTCATAGCCCGGATCTCGAGTTTACTGATTGCTTGAATCTAAAGAGTTTCTCGTGTTTACCTCGAACACAGGTAGCGGAAATATGGTCAGGAACACAAGATCAGGAGCGCCTCAAGTGCTGCGCCTCTACTGGTATCCACACGCACACAAACTGGAATCCGCCGGGATGCTAGTGCCGGGAGATCGGATCTCTTCGAGATACGTCTGTTTCTGAGAGGTGGCTGCGATTAGGCTCAAAACTGCTTCTCCGGGTCGTGCTATATCTCATATATATAGACCTGGGAAAACCTAATTAATCACTGAATCAACCCGAGATTAATTAAGTCATTAAACCAAAATCTGTATTTCGATTCGAGCCTTGTGTCGATCGATGCCACTATATGTGTCGATCGACACACCCTCAAAACACGCATGTTAATGTGTATCAAATACACATTAATTAGATCATTACATTAATGATCATTCCCACATGAAGTATATCCAGTTCGCTTAGGTGTGTGACCCTGTAGGATCATATAATACTAGTAATGAGTTCACAACTCACATATCACAAGTGGTTTCTAGGAAAACATTGTGACCATCTGGTATTGTATGAATGTCTAATCTCGACAACACAACTATCTCTAGAGTGATTACAAGTGTGATTTCAGGACATTCCCAACAATCTCCCACTTGTACTGGAATCATCTATTCCCATAATCCCTTCATCTCTATATCTCGATATGGCATAAGGCAAGATCCGTGTCATCCTTATTAAGCCAATATCATGTTCATCGAACTCCGATTTATACTGACAAGAAAAACGACTGACAATCACCTCGTTTGAGTGTGGCCACACATTTCTCAGTATCAAATCTTCGATGGGCACTGAGATATTTATCTCCTATTGTATAGGAGGGACAAATTCCATCTTGTTCCATCCTTGTTCCTTCACACACTTCATGATACGCCCAATCAATGCCTTTATAGTCACCAGTTACGGATGACGTTTGACAAGGTTAAAGCGGACCAATCCGCATGTAAGAAAACATGATGAACTCTGGTCTAAGGACTATACTCTATAGTCGTAATGAAAACTCTCATGACATTTATATGACTATCCTGTAGAGTTCTCATTAGCGGGTCATGTCCGATCCTGTGTTCTCCAACAAATATCTATGTGATTGACTTTAATACTCTTATTAATGACTCCATGAAACTTAGTCATCAGTCACCTCAAATACTAGTCTCACGCGGTCGTTAATGTCCCCCTTTAACAACCTTGACCAGGGACCAACATAATTTATGTCATTTATTATCTATAGGGTTTCATGATTAAGTCACATACTTGATGACCTATAAAATGTCATAAATTACTTTGGGACTATTATTTAATAACATAATTAAATAATACTGATGTCAGAATTCATTAACATGATCAAATTATGTTTTCATGAACATCATATCATAACTAAAATCAACAACAACAACTCCCACTAAAATTAAGATCACATCTTATGACATCCAATGCCTGTAGCAGTTGTCTGAACCTCATTCGCTCTTGCTCAGCGTGTGTCGAGGGACACTGCGTCTTGCTAAGAGTAATACCAAGTGTCATTGGCATGAAGCCCTTCTTGGAATCATGCATACTGGACCTGTGCAAGACCTTATCAATATAAGCATCTTGACACAATCCTATTAGCTTGTCCAATCTATCTATATAGATTCTTATTCCAAGAATGTTTACGGTTTCTCCCATATTTTTCATCGAAAAACAACTTTCGAGTCAAGTCTTAACAGACTGAAACAATGGAATTTCATTTCCGAGAAGCAGTATGTTATCAACATACAATACTAGAAATGCAACTGCGCTCCCACTAGTCATCTTGTAAACCCACGGTTCCTCTTCGTTCCTGATAGAGTCAAACCTTTTGACTGCTTCATCAAAATGAAGATTCCAACCCCGAGATGCTTGCTTCAATTCGCAGGCCTGTCACTTTCAATGATCAACAGATCACGGCAATTGGTTACGAGAAATCCACATTTCTCGGGTTCGTGACGGATCCTTTCGGATCTGCGAGCTTCAGGTTTGTGTAAAAGTCGCGCATATATCTCATATATAGACTTTTACCACGACCCAATTAACCAAGATTTAAACCGTAGTAAATTAAGTCATAAACCAAAATCAATATTTTGGTTCGTGATCTGTGTCGATCGATACACCTTTGTGTCGATCGACACTTCCTCAGAAATTCGCCATTTGAATGTATATCGAATATACATTCACCAGATCCTTTGCAAACTTCAGGCACCACAGGTGCAGGTTCTACAACTCTTTGTAGATCAAATTGTTGTTCTTCCTCATCAGGTTGAGCAGCCTCCTGTGATTTTCGAATTTCTTCGAGTTGTACTTTTACTCCCACTGTTCTTCCTGGAAAGAAAGTCTTTCTCAAGAAAACATAGTTCCGAGCAACAAATATTTTGTTCTCGGACCGGTTGTAAATGTAACATGCCTTGGTCTCCTTAGGATAACCAATGAAGTAGCATTTATCGGATTTGGGTGCGAGCTTATCAGAGATTAAAACGTTTTGCATAAGCCTCACAACCCCCAAATCTTCATGAAAGATAATTTAGGAACATTTCCAGTCCACATCTTATGCGGTGTCTTTGCAACTAATTTTATGGAACCTTATTTAGTGTAAACGTAGCCGTTTCTAGAGCGTATTCTTAGAAGGATAATGGAAGATCTAAGTGACTCATCATTGATCGAACCATATCTAATAAAGTCCGATTCAGGAGGAGTGAATTGTGAAACAATTTCACAATCTCTCAGATGATCACTAAATTCTTGAATTAAGTATTCACCTCCATGATCTCATCGTAGAGCTTTAATACTTTTGCCAAATTGATTCTGTACTTCATTCTGGAACTCTTTGAACTTTTCAAAGATTATGGCTTATGTCTCATTAACAAGACATAACCGTACCTACTGAAATATCAGTAAAGGTAATGAAGTACTGAAAGTTTCCTCTAGCATTAGCGCTCATCGTGCCATGCACATCCGTATGCATAAAGCCCAATAAGCCTCTGGCCCTTTCATTTTCTTCGTTCGCAACCTGTGTCGATCGATGCACATCTTGTGTCGATCGACACTACCTTTGTTGAAAGGGGCCTTTGTCGTTTTACCCAATAAACAAGGTTCACATTTCTCACATGATTCATAATCAAATGAGCCCAAAAGTCCATCACTATGGAGCTTCTGAATCTGTTTCTTATTTATTTGGCCCAAACGACAATGCCAAGGAAAAATTTGATTCGTGTCATTTGACTTGAATCTCTTGGTACTAATGTTATAGTTAGACACGCTTTGGTTTAGAACATAAGATTCATTCTCTAATGGACTGCTACTATAAAATAAATCATTGTAATCAAATGAATAACACTTATTCTTAATTTGAAAACTGATATTCTTTCATATCCAAAACAAGGAATATAAATAATATTTCTGCTTATAGCAGGTACATAGTAGCAATTATTGAGTTCTAAAACCATGCCAGAAGATAAAGACAAATAAATGTTCCTACGGCCAATACAGCAACTCTTGCTCCATTTCCACGCGCAGGTCCACTTGTCCATTCTCCATAGTCCTACTGTTGCTCAGGCCCTGTATATTTTCACAAAATATGAGCACCACAACCGGTATCCAATACCCAATAAGTAGAACCATAAGAAATAACATTTACTTCTATAACATAAATACCTGAAGAAGAAGTCTCGTACGTCTTCTTCATCTTCTCATAATCTTCCAGGAATTTCTTGCAATTTCTTTTCAAATGCCCATAACCATTACAATAATGGCACTTATCATCTTTAGAAGGACCAGGCTTAACCTTAGGAGCATGGTTGGACTCGCTTGGATTCACAATCGAGCTCGTCTTGCCATCACCTTTGGTCTTACCAAGTTTCTTAAACCTTTTACCCTTTTGTACCATAAGGACATTTGGGGTGTCCTTCTTGATGTTAGGTTCAGTAGTCTTAAGCATCCCATGCAATTCAGTCAATGTCTTCGTGAAGTTGTTCATGTTATAGTTCATAATAAATTGATCATAGCTTGACGGCAGTGACTGCAGAATGATGTCAGTAGCCAACTCTTGGCTAATGTGACAATCCAGTTTCCCCAGGTTATCAATATAACCCATCATCTTAATGACATGGGGACTAATTGGTTCGTCCATTGGTAGCTTGCACTCAATCATAGACTTACCCGTCTGGTATCTCTGAGTTCGTGCCTGCTCCTGAAACATAACTTTCAGGCCAGTGATCATCTCTATTGGCGACTCCACGTACTCATATTGCTTCTGTAAGTCCGAGTTCATGGTAGCCAACATGAGACAACACACATCAACCACATCATTAGAATGCTTATCCCAAGCATCCTTTTCTGACTGCCAGGCATTGGCTCGGTACTTCTTAGGGAGAACTTTCTCAAGGACATGGTCCTTCTTCTCCTGTTTGAGAACAATTCTCAAGTTCTGATACCATTCAAGAAAGTTGGATCCATTTATGGTTTGTGCTAGACATAGCTGAAAACAAGAGAGGTTTAGTTATGATGTTCAAGAAATGAGAAATCTTAACTATTAAGAAGACTCGCATTATATTCAAACAATGTTTCCTCAAATGAATATAATGATCCAAGACCCATACTTCACTAAACTTGAGTGAGCCACTGGCTATCGCCCAAATTTTAGCTATCTAGGTAAGCAACAACTTTGCTAGTTATATCCAATATAACTCTTGGTTGTGGATTGACATCTCATGTCCAATCCACCTGATGTCTCTGAGCCCAAAACGATTTTGATGGCCCAGTCAAGTCAACCAATCTCTTAAGTCATGTAATTGTTAATGTCTTGCACTGCAAGTCCATCAACCCGATTACCTCCTTTCTTACTTATGTAATTGTGGACATCTTGCACTGCAAGTCTATCGCACAATGAAACAAGTCTTGACAATTGACAAGATTAGAAAGACATCTCAACATACTTGATATTTAGTTGAGGAACGGAACTGTTTAAACTAATATACACATCATATATGTATCTTAGAAATTTATTAAAACAACTAATTTTACTTAGTTTAATTTATTCTAAGAAATGGGTTAGCTCTTTGGTTCGTTTATGCAATTTCTGGTTCAATAACCAAAATCCCGAGTAGTGTGTCGACCGACACAACTCCGTGTGTCGACCGACACAACTCCGTGTGTCGATCGATACTAGCAAACCAAAACCATTGCGATAACCGGTCAATCAAATTGAACCAGTTCGATAACCGGTTAGTGTCGATCGACACAACACTTGTATCGATCGACATCAACCCGATTCAATCAAACCGCAATTAACCCGTCAAAACCGGTTTAAACCAATTGCGATAACCGGTCCAATCCAATTGAACAGATTCATCCAATTGAACCGATTTAGCCAATTTTATCCAAGCGAGATAACCGGTCCAATCCAATTGAACATATTAAACCATTCGCAAGGTCCGTATTGACGGACACAACTTTTGTGTCGATCGACATGTTAGGGCATCAGGAACTTTGACCTTTAAGATCGAAACCTAAAATTTTAATTAGGGTTTTCACGGCGTGTCGATCGATACCGGATTGGTGTCGATCGACACAGTGCGAAACCCTTGAATCGTTTTTCCTAAAATCGATTCTAGCATGTTTTTGAATTCATCTTATGAATAAGATTTTAACCATTAAAATACTTAAACATGCATCCAGATTCAAGAACAGAAACCCTAAGGCTCTGATACCACTGTTGGAACTTGGTGCTGATTAATCTCTATTAAACAACCTAGCAAGTTCATAGCCCGGATCTCGAGTTTACTGATTGCTTGAATCTAAAGAGTTTCTCGTGTTTACCTCGAACACAGGCAGCAGAAATATGGTCAGGAACACGAGATCAGGAGCGCCTCAAGTGCTGCGCCTCTACTGGTATCCACACGCACACAAACGAGAATCCGCCGGGATGCTAGTGCCGGGAGATCGGATCTCTTCGGGATACATCTGTTTCTGAGAGGTGACTGCGATTAGCCTCAAAACTGCTTCTCCAGGTCGTGCTATATCTCATATATATAGACCTGGGAAAACCTAATTAATCAATGAATCAAACCGAGATTAATTAAGTCATTAAACCAAAATCTGTATTTCGATTCGAGCCTTGTGTCGATCGATGCCACTATATGTGTCGATCGACACACCCTCAAAACACGCATGTTAATGTGTATCAAATACACATTAATTAGATCATTACATTAATGATCATTCCCACATGAAGTATATCCAGTTCGCTTAGGTGTGTGACCCTGTAGGATCATATAATACTAGTAATGAGTTCACAACTCACATATCACAAGTGGTTTCTAGCAAAACATTGTGACCATCTGGTATTGTATGAATGTCTAATCTCGACAACACAACTATCTCTAGAGTGATTACAAGTATGATTTCAGGACATTCCCAACAGTAATAGGGGTCTCTACCACTCTCTTGACCACTTCGAAGCTACTAGCTTATCCACAGTTTATCTCTTTTTCTTTCAAAGGAAGGGTAAAGGGAACCATACTCAGACAGGTTTACAAGCTGTGCCAGGCATATCAGAGGAATTCGATCCAGAGATACCAAGCCCCTAGGTGAGAAAATTAAGTCAAGATTAGAGGTGAAGTTAATAGTGGATCCTCTGAATACCTGAGAAGATATGGGTGTCCTTGATAGGTTGATCTGTGTGAGGTTTTCTAACAGTCATATAGTTACGGCAGGTCTGTCCAATGGTCACTTAGTTCCTGTTACAGCGAAAATCTCCTCGGAAAATCATAGTTTCATACTGAATTTGACTCAATAAAACAGTTTTGAAAACAAAGGACTGACTCTAAGAAAACAAAGCAAACGGTGGTCAGTAAACTACCTCCCCCACACTTAAACAACACTGTCCCCAGTGTTATCGCAGCTTAGGCTCGGGAGAACAAGGTATTACGAGCGAAAATTCGGAAAAATGAGAAACCTTACCTGCTAGCGTGGTCTGTGTCGACCGACACACAGCCTGTGTCGAACGACACAAGGCTTTGATCGACACAAATCTGATCCAAATCGAGCGTCCTCGATTATTTTCCGTGTTTTCGAGTTTGGTGTCGACCGACACTAAATGGTGTCTATCGACACTTCTGCCAGCAACCGGTTCATCACGTTCTGAAACACCAAAAACCAGAAAAATCAAAGAAACAAATCCAAAAACCAAAAAGAAAAGCAAAACTGACCCAACAGTGGGTTGCCTCCCACTCAACGCTTGTTTTTAGTCATTAGATTGACTATGGGTAGGAGATCAGGCTCTTGGGGGTTTCAACTGAGGCTGTGAGTGCCTCTGTGAAAGTCTCCTCATCCATGGAGGTTTGTAAGCGGTATCAGCGTGAGAGTGTCCAAGGAGTGAGGGAATAGATCCAGGGTGGGAGCATAGCATGGGTGGAATAGAGTGTTTCCCTGCATTCACAGCAATGAAGTTGGGTGGATTAAGTTTAGAGGATGCGTACCTTCGCTTTGGTGGAAATATAATGTTTGGAGCTTTCTGCTTATGAGCAGTTGCAGGCTCTGAAGATGTTAGAGTAGATTCCTGAGAAACCACCATCTTCTTCTCTGCAATATCAGACACTGTAGCCTCACAAATCTGAGCTTCTTGTTCTATCTGAACACTGAAAGCTTGACCATCAATTGTGGATTTCCACAGCTTATCCATCTTGAAGTGCAGAGGCTTATCTCCCAGGTGGAGATCAATCATACCACGCCTCACATCAATCACTGTTCCAAGTGTAGCTAAGAAGGATCTGCCAAGTAGCGGAGGATCATCCTGTTCCATATCATATTTCAGCACCACGAAGTCCGTTGGAATCAAGTAGTATCCAAATCTGATAGGGATGTCCTCAAGAACTCCTTCTGGAATCCTCTTCGATCGATCTGCTAGGATTAGAGAGATCCTAGTCTGCTGGAAGTCTGTCAACACCAATCTCTCAGCCACATAGTATGGCATGAGATTCACAATAGCTCCTAAGTCACCTAAGGAGTGCTTGAAGCTTTCCTTGAAGATAGAGCAGTCTAGCACAAATACACCTGGATCTGGTAGCTTCTCTGGAATCTGATTAAGCAGCAGAGAACTGACTTGTTTAAAAACCACCAACACCCCTTCTTCTAACTCTCCATCTATGGAGATCATCTTCTTCATGTATCTCTGCAGGCAAGGGTGAATTCGAAAAGCATCAGCTGGTGGGATCTCATTCAGCTTCTTATCCATTACTCTCATGCATTTGGCTTCATCAAGATCTTGTTTAGATTGCACAGCTACCCTGGGGAATGGTATATGAGGTTTGTAGACCTTCTCTTCAGCAACAACACGAAATATTGGTGAAACTGGTTCTGCCCGACCGTAGTGTCGATCGATGCTGAAGTTGTGTCGATCGGCACTCGGCGTATAACCTTAATCCCTCGCAGATTTTCCAGCAGTGTCGACCAGGGAATCGAGCTTAGTCGATTTTCGTTCGTCATGAACACTCGAAATCATCTTTGAAGCATGGTGTCGACAGACATTAAGAGGGTGTCGATCGACACTGAGAGCAATAATTCGATCTCGGTCGATTTCGGTCCGTCAAAACTCTCGAACTCGGGTTTTTCAGGGGGTGTCGGCCGACACTAAGTGGCGTCGATCGACGCTGAGTCTGCAGTTTTGGATTTCCAACTGTTATCCACGATTTTCAGAGCTTTGACTTCAAATTCTTCTTCCTGATCCAGCCTATCTTCAACCTGAACGGAGATAGTATTGATATGAGGGTTCTGAACATTCTTCCCCTTGATTGAACCAGAAATCTGAGCTACTTGCGTATCCAGTTCTTTCACATGAGTTCTCAAAGACTCAAATTCCCATTCAAATCAGTGTACATGACATCAAACTTCGAGTTAAAACTCACTATGGTCTGCTGCTGTCCCTCAAGAAGTTGCTCCGTCATGGCTTCCAATTTGCTCCCTTGTGTAGGTTTAGGAGGTGTTTGGTAAGAGGAAGCTCCATAGTTCCTTGTGAAAGAATTGTTCTGCTACTAGAAAGGCTTCTGAAATGCCGACTTCTGAGTGAATCTGAAATGAAGGATTTGAGTACCATACTTCTGAAATCCATACCCTCCTATGTAATTCACAGCTTCTTGTGCACACTCTCCACCTTCAGATGCCTCATGTGGCTGTTTCTTCCCAAGCAGAATGCTATGGACAGAATCAATCTTGTCGTTCAGCTCAGCTATCTGTGAGTTATTAGCTTTTCCACCGGATTTCTGCCTCTCCAGATCAACATTCTTAGCACTATTGCTGCTCACTAAGTTTTCAATCAATGCTATAGCTTTCTCGGGAGACTTGGTATTGACGTTGCCATTGCTAGCAGCAACCAACGTCATTTGGTACCACAAATCAACTTTTCTGAAGAAAAAGCCCAGCAGCTGAACTTCAGTGAAACCATGATGAGGACAGTCTCTTTGGTACGTTTTAAACCTCACCCAAGCAGTTTTAAGAGGCTCTGTAGGTCCTTGCTTGAAATGTCAAAAGGTCCTGTCTAAGCTGATCGGAACGAGCATCATCATAAAAATGCCACATAAATTCCCTCTTCACTGCATCCCAAGTAGTCAGAGTCCCAGGTGAAATCTGCTTCAGCCAATTAGCAGCTTCTCCTCCAAGAGAGTGAAAAAAAGCTTGCAGTGTAGGTAGTCGTACTTCACTCCATTATGCTTCATCCCAGTGACTAAGGACTCAAAGTCCTCCATGTGATCCATATGATGCTCATGTGGGAGTCCATAAAAGAGATGATGTCCCACAAGCGTGTAGTAGGAAGTCTTCAGCTCAAACTCATTCCTCTCAAAAACAGGAGGTACAATCGCAGACCTGTTGGTGTAGAACTCATCGGTCTGTTGTAGTCAGCAAGAGTTCTCCCAGCTGGAAGATTAGGTGGTGGATTTTGCTGCTGATTGGGCTGTCCATTAGCTCCAGGACTAACAATCTGCCTCTCAGCTTGAGGCTGCTCAATTACATTCCCATCAGCATCAATCCTATGCCCTGATCATTGTACGGATTGTTTTTGCAGATCTATCTGAACACCTTCTGCATCCTGAGTCAACACTAAAACATTCGGATTCATCATCTTTACAGATTTCTTAGCTTTCCTGTTTGTTCTCTCAAGCCTAGCAAGCTCCTCAAGTTTGAGGTTCAAAAGCTCTTCGTCTGTTTTGTTTCGGGTGTGACGATTGGGCATCCACTAGAAATCAGACTGCTTCCGCGAAGAGTGTCGAGCGACGCCAAAGGCGGTGTCGATCGACACTAAGTTCTCTGGCTCGCTGTTTTCCTGCAGAAACAAGAAAAACGCAAAAAAGAGTCCGTAAACAAGAAAATAAAACACTTAGACTAAATTCTAGTACAAAATCTATCGGCGAACTCAAAGAGTCCCCGGAAATGGCGCCAAAAACTTGATAGAGCAAATTTTAATCCCTATTCTAACTGCAAGTGCACAGATATGCAATCGTAGTATAAAGGGTATCGAATCCACAGAGACTCAAGTTCAACACGATAGATTGTATGCAGTCGAATTAAGCTAAGCAAGACGAATGAAAGCAGTAAAGAAAGCAAGTAAGCAAATGGTGTGTGATCAATAAACGAAAGCGCTAGACTTAGGGAAGTTCTCATGAAATCAGGACACAGATCAATCAATCAACACGATTCAGATATCGATGTTCTAGAACTACAATCACAATCATATAACAAATCAACTCTCGCTGCGAATGCTAACTTTGTCTAACAACCTACAAAACCAAATCTCTTGTGAATTCTAGAGTTCTAAACATGCATTTAATTCAGGTTCTTTCGTTTACAAATTCCCTAAGCCAAATCTCTTTGTGAATAGGTAATTTGCTCAACTAGGTTCTTTTCTAATTAATTAACTAACTCTCGTTGCGCTAATAAATCTGATGTCAGTAATCCAAGTAGCTAATTCAGATTATGCATTAAGAACAACCTAGATGAAGAACTAAATGCTTGAATCCAATTAATCAATCAATCTATAATTCCATGAAATCCCTAACGAGAATCCTTAAATATAACAAGTGAACTACTCAGACATGGCAATCATAACAATAGACATGATCAAAGTAGAAATCATATAAAACCAAAAGGGATTAGAAACGGGGTTCGAAATCTCCTCTCTCTAGAGTACAAGACCAGCCCCAAAATCTCCTAATCTCTCTTAGAACAAAGCTTAGAAAAATTTGCCTAACAAGTGGCTGTAAAACCTAATAAATAGCTTAAACACGTTTTGGGGTTGAATTAGAAATAAAAGAAACTTCTGGGCTTCTGTGCAAATCTTCAAAACTTGTTGGAACGCTGTGCACAATCTGCTATCGCACTTGGTGTCGACCGACACCAACTCAGTGTCGATCGATACTAACAACACATATCGGCTCCAAATTCTTCTTCACGTACAAGTGCTCCCTGAGTGCTCCAAAATCTCCAATTAACTCCAAACGTATGGAAACCTATACAAGACTCGAAAGACTCCAGAATACAAGGTTAAAGACTCAATATATACACTTATATCATGGTTGAAAACCTATAAAACCATGATATATCAGTTCCGTATACGGCCATAGGGCCTCGGTCAAGCGACACGCCTTGCACAGCTTCCCAGACGTCTCCAATAACCCCATTCGCCTTTTCCTCACTTTTCCGTCTTTTTTCTTCTGTCACCACTTTCTTCCGAGCCTTCACGAGTTCACGCTGGGACAACGGAAAATGTTCACTCTTAGACAACGGAAGAGACATCGTCCTAGCTGTCACAATTTTCCTGAAAAATGGATTCAGCTAACCTATAGAAGATCAAAAGCTATGTGCTGAGGAGTATTCAAACGTTCAAGGATATTCAAGAAAAAAGAGAAAAACTAGAGAAGGAAACTTACTCAAAATCTAGAGAGAATGAGGTGAGTGAAGAAATGAAGAGAGAAGGAAGAATATTTATAGATCTCTCCAAAGGCCTGGGGGTAGGATTATAATTTCACATTATTACACTTGAGCACTTAAGTATAGTATGCTTAAGCAAAATAATGATGAAGCTAATCATGGTTTGGCATGGTGTCGGAGTGGGTTTAGTTTTTCTTAAGAAAATCAATTACGGCCGAAGTGCGACGAACGGTTCAGACATCCGCCATCGCGAACGGAAAAGCAACAGAACAAAAATGGCCGAACCAAGTCTTTCGTACAATTGTTTTCGCCTCGAATATTAAAGAACCTCTCCACCATCGTAAACGAGTCTGAGAAGCTGGGGGCTAACTATTGGGGTCAAAATCCCCCTCGACGAAATCAATAGCCGAAAACATGGTCGGAAGATCGGACATAGACGTTTATCATATTTCATACGAATGGAGCTTCATAGAGTCAATATTTTATAAGAAGCACTTAGTGCCAATGACTTCGTATGAATAACATTTTATACGAAAAGCTTCAAACAGATAACATTTCATATGAAACGGACATAACTATTAACCAAAAACATTTGAACGGACCGATCGGACAAATACATCTCTCGACAGAAGCTACGGATAGACGAAACATCCGAACAAGTAATTTCGAGCTGAGCCACAGCTTGGATCCAAGCTAAACCATCTCATATTCCTGAGCTAAAACCAGCTCGTATCCGAACATCTCCTTTCTCCTTTTCCGAGCACAATCCATTCTTTCGGAAGTTTCGAGCTGATGGATAGTCCACTTAGATCGTATGATCAAATATTTGCCGATATCTCCTTCTTCGGATGAGCAACTAGCCGCAATCCTTCTTCGGAAACATCGACTTATACGTTCCTATCCGTTAAACTAAAATCGTCGGATAAATTCAGACGAGATACGAATTTGGGCCCAACCTACAAGATTTGTATTTCCGAGACTTTGGACCGAATCAAGAAGTCTATGCTCAAACGGACTCGGACCATCTGTTTTCGGACCATTCGGAAAAATAGGTTAAGCCGCGGAAAGATAATCCCCAAAAGAAGAGATAAACACGAAAAAGGGAAGAAGAGGTGATTTCCGAGCATAAGAGGAAAATCCGAACTGAAAATGTAAATCTTAAGGGAAATGGAAACATACGATAACAAGAAGATTTCTGAATATCTTGCGGACGAAGATTCTCGAAGCCGACTAGCCACAACTATATAACGAGATGGACTTCCTACGACTTAGACATCTCGAAAAACCCTAGCATCTAGACTTAGCACTTAGCAATTTTCTTAGCTTCTTCTGTTCTTTGTACTCTCTTTTCCGATCGGTTATCAATAAAATATCCTCGGGGTTCCTATTTCGGTGTGTTTACTCTTGAAACTTTTGTTCTAAAAGTTAGCTCTACAAGTTTTGACAGTGCGAGTTCCGACTCTCACATTCGATATGTACTGGTTGAACCATCGCCTTCTTCATGTTCTTTGGTATAGTGTGTTGCCATTCCTTTGCTCAAGTGACTCCTCTCAGAATCGTTTCCTCCTCTGATATTACGACATGTTCAAACACAAGCTGATTTCATGATTTCCAAATAGACCAACACAACCATGCATATAAGCCTGAATCACCAATTCTTGTTAGAGGAAGGTTCAAGAACTTTTTTTCCTTCATGAAGAAAGAGTTCAAGACTAGAAGGTTGCGGGAATATACACATCTTTAGGAGCAACTTCCCATACCTTATGTGCAAATCTACACGGCAGTAGTAGATGATCCATTGTTTCCACTTGATTGCATCTTCTGCATAATTGGTGAACTTTTAATCCACGTCTCGCTAGCTCTTGAAATTATCTAACTATACCATTGAGTGGATATAGAGTTCCACAAAAAAATTGCTATCTTGTTTACAATTTTTAGTTGTTATATACAGATATTAAACATAATTAAACTAGTCTAAACTAGTTTAAACAAAAGTTGATTGAGATCATGTTCGAGTCATTCCAATATTATTATTATGGTTGCCCATTTTTGGACTCTTATTATAAAAAAAACCCCAAAATGTTATAGTCCTTGAAATTAGTTTGGAAATTCGACATAAAATTTAGGACAACAAACAAACAAATGCGAACTATCAGCCGAATCCCAATAAATTTTATAATAGTCACACCGTTTTTTCGTGGCTATAGCATCGTAACTAATTTTCGTGGCTATTTATTTTTTTCGTAACTATATTGATTTTTTCATGGCTTTAGTATGATTTAAAAAAAAAAAAAAAGCCACGGATAATTTGTGATTCATGTGTGGTTATAAGAATTTTATTAGTGTTAGCTTCATAAATCATATTTCCAGCATGTCACTGATTGTGTAATTTATAATGGATATATTACAACATCATAGACCATATATTCCAGCATAATCACAAATTTCATAAATCCATATCAATTACATATATGACCACCCCCAAATACAATTTAAGTCATAGAAAGATGCCCTATCATAATGCTAAACAAAGCAAAGAGTCCCTAATCTTAAAGTTTCTTTTTTATTACTTTTCAACAATAAGAAACTTTAAGAGAGAGAAAGTTTCTCTTACTTCTCTTTATCTCCAACCTCTTTTAACCTAGCCGCCAACTTTTTTTTTTTTTTTAACGTTGTCTTGTTAATTCATTAATGTCATCAAAGTGTTTGAGCAAACAACAAACTCCAAAACAGAGGAGCAGTAAGAAAACATAGCAAACGGGATGAAATACCAGTAGGGATTAATCCCAAACCAAAAACCGGAAAACAATGAAAACCAAACATAAAAGAGATCTCCACAAAGGAGAGGAGTAGTAGGTTCTCCTCTTTGTCTCTCTGGCGTCGGGCCCTTGGCTTCGGGTGAGACTTCCTTCCACCTCTTCTAATCACTGACGGTTCTTCATCTTGGTAGTGGGATCCGCCCGATCTACAAAGATGTTCTTCCCACTTTTATTTTTTGGTGTGCATGGCAGCGGCGGCGGTTTTAGAAGAGGCGTGCGTGCTTTTCCGGTGGTATCAAGGGATAGCCTCGGATCTGTTGACTCCTCCGACTTTTACCTCTGTTTGTTTCTGTTTTGAGTTTTATAGGGTTTTTTGTCGTGTTTGGTGGGTGGGTATTCGTGTGGCGCATGTGTCTCTGGTGGTGCAGCGGTGAGTGGGCCTTAGCGTTTAGCTTCGGCGGATGTCGCTCTTCGAAGTGGGTTTGTTTAGGGGACAACATATATGTGACGACTGGGTGTTTTCCCGTCGGTGTTAGCTCCGGACGTCCTTTTCTCCCTCTTCCCCCTCTCTCTCTTTTGCGGTGGCGCGTGCATGCTTCCTTAGGTCTCGCGGTCCTGATCTTAAGTTCTCCCTCCGATATTTTCTTGACGTGATGAGGAAAGGTCTTATGTTCTCCCCGGCGGTGTTTCTACTCTCTAGAGTCTGAAGCCTGGTGTCGGCGGTGCTTTGCTCCCTCGGCCATACTTTGATTCTCCAAGTGGTGGTGTCATCATGAGACTCGTTTCTGCGCATCCGGTTTTTACTTGTTTACTAGGGCTTCTTCTTTCTTGGTTTAATGTCAATGTAGACCGGTTTAGCCTTTAACCAGTCCAATTTTGGAATTGTTGGTTAGTGTCGGTTGAATCAGATTTAAATGAGAAAAACTCAAAATATTTATTTTAATGCAAAAATAGTTAATTTTTTAAAGAAACATGCAATATGTTTTGTTAGAGCATGTGTAGTAGTGAACCCCCTTTTGGGGTTCTTAAAAAAAATTTATTATTAAATTTTTTTTTTTTTTTTGCATTTATAAAAAAAAAAAAAAAAAAAAATTCAAAAAAAAAGGAGCCAATCGGCTCATGACACCTGGCGGAACAGTCAAGAACTGGCCCCTTGGAAGCTCTTGGGGAAGAGCCGGTTCTTCCCGTAATTGCACTTTCTTATTTTTTTTTAATTAAGTTTACCTAAGATTTTGTGCAAAAGTGGGTTAAGAACCCTTGCTGCACATGGCCTTATTACAAATTAGTTATGGACCTTACTTCTTAGTCATTACCTTTACTTCCGTAATATCCTTTAACCGTGAACCCATACAAAGTTAATTCCCTTTTCAAATATCGATTCGAACACGTGATTTTGATAGTCACTTTCTTGGGAATATATCATCAAGTTGCACATAATATTACAAACGTTGAGAGAAGGGCGATTTTCGGTGTACCGGCCTTTCGTCCGACCTCCGGGCGCTTTTTTCTTTTTTCTTTCTCGCTTTCGAGTTTTTTCTGACCTTTTTCTCTTTTCGCCTTCACATCTTTCAGAAGATGAGATCTTTTTTCTCGATGTTTGTCGAGAAAAGGGAAACATGACCAATATTCTTTTAACTAAAGTCTCTAACGGTCGTTTTCCAAATGGAAAGAACAATATAATTCTTTATCGTGCCTTAGTCGTCCTAATAGATGTTATTACTAATTTATGTTCTTATAACCATGATCTCAAAATTGATTTCATTCAAAAAAACAAATTGATCAAGTGATAAAAAAAAAACACTATCAATATATATAGAGTATTGTCTTTGTTTCATATGAAGTGTTGTTTTAAAATTTAAATTTTATTTCATTATAAGTGTCATTTTATATCTCACTACAAGAAAAACTATATTTAGCCACGAATCAGCCACGATCGGTTCGTGGCTACGATTTTCTCAGCCACGAATAACTACGAATCAGCCACGACGGCAAAAAAAAAAAAAAAATTGTGGCTAATTTGTAGATATTCGTGGCTATGTAGCCACGAATTATGTTTTGTAGCTATTCGTGGAAAACTAGCAACGAATAACTACAAAGCTAGCATGGCTAAATTCAGCCATGAATAAACACATAATAATATGTGGCCAATTTTCCTCAAAAAAGATTGTGACTATTCGAGGAAATATAGCCATGAATTTTCTCGAAACATTTTGTGGCAAATTATATCCACGAATAGCCACTAAACAATTCACCGATATATATAGCCACAAAAATTTGTTGCTTTTCGTAGAAATATATCCACGAATAGCGACGAAAAGGTTTGTGGAAATAATATAGACACGACTAGCGACGAACGTATCGTGGAAATTTATAGCCACGTCTGTTTCGTGGCTAGTCGTGGCTACATGGATTTAATCATATCGCAAAGTCACAGGTGTAATAGTCACAGGTCAATATATATTGCATCCATCAAACTTTATGTCTTAGCAGGTTTTATGTCACATTATGTCAGCCCACGAACAGAGTTGTGGATATTCGTGGCAATAACCTTAGCCATGGACATGGTCGTAGCTATCGGCTATGGGGTTAAGAACACACGATTTCAATTCCCCACCTGTTTCTTATCCAATCATTTGCATGTGTTGTAATTGTTTGTGTGGCAGAGAATATATTCCATATAGCCACGAACTTGGTTGTGGCTATTCGTAGCTGAATCAACTTATAAATAGCCTACAGGTGAGAGTATGATGAGATTATCAAAGGAAAAAACAAATAAATAAAGTCTTTAAAAACAAATAATACAAATTTTCTGAGTTTTTCGAATCAAGAGAATGGATGTATAAACTTCGAAAACATCCTTATAATAGTGTCTGCAAAATTTAGTGAGGGTTTAAGCACTTTTATTTCTTTTGCTTGTAGTCAAGCTTCTTATCTTGAGAGCGGAAATTTATTTTGTCCGCGCAAAATGTGCTAGAATCAAAAGCCCCGCGATGTTGGTACCATGACGCCTCACCTTATGATGAAAGGATTTATGGATAATTAGTATGTGTGGAGGCAACATGGAGAAATTTTTTATTACGATGTTGAAGCTTCAACAAGTCATCATGTCACAAAGCAAGAAGCGTGGAGTAGTTTTCATAATACTGAAGCTCCAATCGATCAATTCCATGATCCCCCTGGACATTTGAACATGTTACCCGAATGTGCCGAAGCTTTTCAAGAATCAATCTACAAGGAATACCAGGATCTCGTTCAGAAGGCGTTAGAAGCTTCCAACCAACCTTTATACAATGGATGTGCCGATGGAATTTCCCAATTGTACCTGACGTCGAAGCAAATGACTTGGAAGACGAATTATAATATCCCTGAGGAATGCTTGCTCAAACATTTAATTATGTCATTCCATCGCCTATTACTTCTCCAAAGTCATACTACAAGACAAAGAAGTTGACGATGTCTCTTGGGTTTCCGTGTCATAAGATTGATGTATGCAAAGAGAATTGTATGCTATTTTGGAAAGGAGAAGATCGTGAGTTGTCACATTGTCGGTTTTGTGGAAATATCTGTACGAGCCAACTGTGGGTCGGTCGGGGAAAAAGATACCAAAGCAGAGGATGTTTTATCTGCCACTTGGAGATCGATTGAAGTGATTGTATCAATTAAAGACGACTGCTTGACAAAAGAAATGGCATGCTGAACATGTGTTTCCCGAAGGAGAAATGCATCATCTGTCAGATGGAAGGTCATGGAAGCATTTTCAAGAGGTATATCCTTCATTTGCTTCTGAGAGTCAAATGTTTATCTAGGTTTATCATCTGATGGGTTTAATCCAATTGGTATGAATGGACAGTCATATTCTGTTTGGCTCGCCATAGTAACACCATACAATTTACCCACCGTGATGTGCATGAAAAGGGAATATTTTTCCTATCTACATTAGTTCTCGGTCAAAATCATCCCCAAAAAAGCATTGGTATTTATCTACAACCGCTGATTGAAGAATTAAAAGGTCTATGGAGTGAAGGCGTGCATGCTTACGATGTTTCACAGAAGGAAACATTCACCATGCGAGCAGCCTTGATGTGGACAATTAGTGACTTTCCAGCATATTGTATGCTATCTGGATGGATGACACATGGGAGGTTGGCGTGTCCATATTGTATGGATGAGACAAACTCGTTTTGGTTGCTAAATGGGAGAAAGCATAGCTGGTTTGATTGTCACAGAAGTTTTTTCCCCAAGAGCATCCTTATAGATGGAATGTTAGAGATTTCCTAAAAACAAAAGAGTTTTTGATGATCCTCTGATATATCATGGTTTTTAAGACTTTCAACCATGGTATATGTCTTATTATCGAGTCTTTTAAAGTCTTTTGGAGTCCTTTTATGTGTGTTTACGGGTCTAGGTACGTTTGGAGCGGATTTGGAGATTATGGCGCATTCTTGAGCATTTTGGAGCATTTAGCAGAGAAGAAGAAGTCACTGCCCATATCAGACATCTGTGTCGATCGACACAAAATGTGCATCGGTCGACACAGACGAGAGTCAGACAATTCTCGGCGGTTTACTGAAGAGTTTGGAAATTGCACAAAAGCCCAGAAGTTTCTCATAATTACAAAGAAGCCCCAGCCGTGATTAGATCATTATATTAGGGTTTTAGCCACTTGCTTAGGCTACGCTTTTACTTACGCATTATTTTACTTTGAGAGAGTTAGGGGCTGATCTTGTACTCGAGAGAGAAGAGATTTTGAACCCAATTTCTTTATTCTATTATATGCTATTTGGTTTTCTATTCATAATGATTTCGGTTTCATTGATCATGTCTGAGTAGTTTACCTGTTAGGTTTAGGGATTCTCACAAGGGATTTCATGGAATTATAGGTTGATCAATCTTTAGGGATTCATATCTTTCTAGTTCTTCATCTAGGGTTGTTCTTATTGCTTGATCTGAATTGGCCACTTAGATTATTGTTGTTAGGTTGATTTATGCAACGAAAGTTGATTAATTAACTAGAAAGAACCTAGATGAGCAATTTGACTATTCGCAACAAAATTTGGTTTAGAAGAATTTTGAACGAAAGAACTTGAGATTAATACTTGTTTAGAACTCTAGGATTCGCAACGAAAGTTGGCTTGCTAGGTTGTTAGACATAGATAATATTCGCAACGAAAGTTGGTCTGTTATAATTATGTGATTCTAGTTCTAGAATGATAGGTCGAGTTTTATCTCTATACTAACTGCAAGTGCACAGTATCGTCAAAGTAGTATGTAGGGTTATCGAATCCACAGGGAAACTTGGTCTCAATAGAATTAGAACGATAGGAATTAAAACTAGGAAAGAAAGCAGATGTGAAGTAAATTAAATTGCAAGGCAAGAAAGTAAACAATAGCAGATTGGTTGTGAAAGCAAGTAATTAAAAGCGTCAAGCCTAGGGTATTCTCAGGAAATCAGACAAGCAGACAAGTTAATCAGTCAGGATCTAATTAAACACATATCTAGAACTCAAATCACGGAATTAGAATTAACCAAATCTCTTTGCGAAAATCCTCTAAGTCTAAGTGCAGTAACCCAAATCTCTTTGCAATTACTAACAGATTAAACTAGCATTAAGTTCAAGTTCGATATGTTCACAATTAAACTAAACCAAATCTCTTTGCGAATAATTTAATTGCTCAACCTAAATAGTTCAGATTCTAAAACACACTCTCGTGTCGAATTTAGCAACCTAAGATCTAGATTCTAATTGATCAGGTTAGAACTAGGATTAAGCACAATTTAGATCGAAGAACATTCTAATCATGTGAATCCTTAACTGAATTAAACAAGTCTAGCAAGTCATCAATCCTTAATGAGAAACCCTAAACCTAACTATGAATCTACTCAGACATAGATAATGAAAACATAATCAATGGATTAATAGATTGCATATAAGAAATTAAATAGATAAAGGGGTTCGAAATCTTCTCCAAAATAGATGAAGTACATGATTAGATCAGCCCCAAAAGCTCTAAAAATCTCTTAGCTCTAAGTATGAAAGCGTAAGTAAAATAAACACATAAATCCTCTATATATATGCATAATCTCGGATGGGGCTTCTGTGTAAATACTGGAACTATTCTGGGCTTTTCTGCAAATCTTCATAACTTCATTAAACCGCCGAGTTTCGGCCCATCTCGCTAGTGTGTCGACCGATGCCAAAGGTGTGTCGATCGATGCATGATCATCAAATCGGACAGTGAGTTAAACTCTCGGCCAAAACGCTCCAAAAGTCCCAAAAAGCTCCAAATATCTCCAATTAGCTCCAAACTTGATTAAACCTGTAAAAGACTCTAAAAGAACACCAAAGACACTAAAAACACAACTATATCATGGCATAAAACAGGTAAAAACCATGATATATCAACTCCCCCACACTTAGCCTTTGCCTGCCCTCAAGCAAAACAGAGAACTAAAATGTAGTGAAGAGGTTTGAAAACTCTTCAGAAACTCTTTTCGTCTTAAGAGGCAGCAACATTCAGATTCCCCTTAGTAATCCACATGAAAGAATCAACCTGCAGACATCAAGACCAACATATCCCCCACACTTAGCAACTGTCCTAAGTAAACGCCACAATCACATTCACGCATTCAAATTCTCCCTACTGACTTCTGCAAGTATTTAAGTGCGGTCTCACCTAAGGAGTATCGATCTAAAGGCACATGGATTCTTACCTTGCCAGCTCTAGACCACCAAACTGTCTTTCTCTAGTCCCTTTCTTCTCTTTTCCCTTCCTTAACAGCTGATTTCTCCCACATTGGGTATCTTTTTTTTTTTTTATCAGTGTTCTTCCCGTTTTGGGGTATACTTTGGATCTTTCCATGGATGCACAGAAGATAATAGTTTTAGCTACCACTCCCAGAGACCACTTCGAAGCTATTAATTGGTCCTTTTTCCATAGGTACACAGGAGGTAATAGTTGTAGCTACCACTCCCGTGACTACTTCAAAGTTCCTAGCTTATCCTCAGTTTTTTTATTATTATTTTTTTTTATGGAAGGGGAGAAGGGAACTAAATAGGACAGGTTAACAGGCTGTGTCAGAACCAACAAGGGAGTCCGACATAAAGTATACCAAGCCCTTAGGTGAGAAATCTAAAGTCAGGATTAATTTGAAGTCAGTAAAAGGATCCTCTGATACCTGAAGCGATGTGGGTGTTCTCAGTAGGCTGATCTGTGTCTGGGTTTTCTAATAGTCAGAGATAACCTGCAGCTTCATCCCAATGGTTACTTAAGTTCCTGCAAATGCTGCTAATCTTCTCAAAAAATCATTGTTTCCTACTTAAACAAATTTTGACTCAAAAACAAATTTTTTTAAAAAATTTAACTGACTCTAAGAAAACAAAAGAAAGTAATTAGTAGAACCTCCCCAACACTTAAGACACACTGTCCCCAGTAGTGTCAAGCAAGGGATTGGCAAAAAGAAAGAAAATAAAAATTTGTTTATGGAATGGTGAGTTCTCTCGGGTTTTTACCTCTGTCGCAGTTAGGCATCGATCGTTGCACTAGGTGCATCGACCGTTGCTGTGCGATTTTCATTGTAACGATCGACGCAATGGTGTGTCGATCGTCGCACTGCGATTTCTCGAACAGTCAGCAAGTTAGCAGGTTAGTCCGTCGGTTTTTGTCAATTTTGAGTCCTGCAAGCTGAAAATACTAGAAACAGAGTAAAACTGAAGCAACAAATGTATCAAATCATGCATAACCATCCAAACATAGTAGCAAAATAAAAGAAAAATATGCAAGAAAGATAAAAAGAAAATCAGAATACAGAACCGATAATCAAGAGATGACACTATGCTCACTCGCTATCATCAATCCCACCATATCTCTCAGTATCACTGGCATCCTCAGGAGATCGCTGTCGACGACGTCGGTCAGGTACGGGCTGATGAATCTGTGGCTGTGTGATACCCCGTATCAAAAATACGGTCAACGGGCAGCAGAAAGTCAACAAGGGGTAAAATTGTCATTTTACCTAAGTCAGGGGTAAAATGGTAAATTTACCAAAAGTCGAGATGGAAGCCGAGACGGGCCGAATAATCTTATATTTCAATATAAAGAATGTTCACAAGACCATAGTTGGAGAAATCGGAGCAGAAACGCGTTCTACGGCTTGTCGGGATGGAAACCGACAAAACCGACGAAACTTCGGAAATTCATAACCGGAGCTACGTAAGTCCAAATGGAGTGATTCAAAATGCTAAATTCATCAAATAGCATGGAGAATCGTTTTATAGAGGTTTGGGAATTTATGGGATCATCCAGAGAGTTTCTAAAATATTAAACCCGAAAACCGTCAAAACCGAGCATCGGAAGAAAGGAGGATTAAGGAGTGTTTATGGCTAATTAGGGAAGGGTTTTGCTAAAAAGCACACTCAGAGGGACATGTGTCAACAGCCAGGGTCGCCACACCTCTTGGCTAGGTGTCAATGCATGGTCTTCCTTTGCATGTAACAAAAACAAGTTCATGCATGTGAGAAGGTTCATTCACTCTCACAAAAACCACTCTCTAGAAACACCCACGACCACTACTCTCTCCCCTCTCTCCAGATTCATCCTATTTACCCAGAAACTCCCTTTGAATCTTCAAAGAAACTCAAGAACATTCAAAGTGTTCTTGAGTGTTCTTCATACCTCCAACTACCAAAAACACAATATCTCTCTCATTATAAACCTTAATAAACTTCTGCAAAGTGATATAGCTTCCTCTCTCCCTCCTCTACAATCAGCCAGCCACCGTCGTCTCAGTCACCGGAGCTCGCCGGAATCTGGCCGGAAAGCATCCGCGAATTGGAGATTGGTGGATATCTCTCTCTCTTTACCAGATCTGAATGTTTTGAAGCCATGGGTGGATATATCTTCTCTTTGCGGTCAGTTTGATAGGTGGATCATTTTCTGAGTCACCGGAAAAAGGGGTGAACCGGCCGGTCAACGCCGGACCACCGCCGGTCAACGCCGGAGAAGTCGCCGGAGAAGCTCCACCGCCGCCGTATCTTGAAGCCGGTTCTTCAGTGGTTGGGTCAGCATGGTTTGGTTCAGGAGATGGGTCGGTTTAAGGCTGGTTTAGCCTTGGTCAACGGTTAGGCCAAACCGGTCAATGTTTGACCAAAACCGGTTTAACCTAACCGGTTCTAATTAGACCGGTTCAGTTGGTTCAGATGGTTCAGTTGGTTCAGCCGGTTCAATTGGGTGGTCAACCGGTTCAGTCTAAGTCAACGGTCAACCCTTGGTCAACGGTCAAAGTCAACGGTCAACCGAAGGTCAAAGTCAACACCGGTCAACGCCGTGGTCAACGTCGGTCAACGCGTTGACTCCGGCCATTTATAGGTTGCGGTTCATGTCAGGGTATTCGGGAAGCCTCGGGGTTCGAGTTCGTGCGTTCGGAAAGTTCGGGTTTCAGTTCGGAGGTCTCGGGATTCATACCGCGTCAGACCGTCATTCCCGCGCCTATCTCACTGTGAGTCGGCTCACAAACCTTCAAGTACATATAGACCGGGAACCGAGAAACCGTAGATTTAGGAATGCATACCCGTTAATTAATCTGATTGGTAATTAATAATTAATTGGACGTTTACTGATAAATCGGTTAGGATCGAATAAGCATATTAGGGTTTAAAGAATTAAAAGGTTAATCGATTGTGTGCCGTTAGGTTGTTAGTGACAATTGTGTGATGCATCCATATATACCCGTTGTATAGGACCGTATATGCATTTATATTGTATTAAGAACGATAATTAATGAATCTATATACGGGAATTAAGACGACATTAAAACATGGTTAAACCTAAACGAATATATAGAATATTATAATGGGTTTGGGGTTTAGGTTTAATAGCGGGAAAGGGTAATGAATTAAATAAATTTAATAATGAGATGTCGGGGAGTTAGTAAGTTTACTAACTCTAAACCGACGGATCGAGGAGTTATTAAAAGATATCTAGAACGGGTTGATTAAGGAAGTGGTGTGTGTTGTAAGCCGTCTACGGGTTAGCAATCCGCTAACCCAAGGTAGCGGATGATAATGGATTAAAAGACTTAGAAACCCTAATAAGCATGCTTGTGTGTGATTGTGTGATTATGTGATTGTGTGATTGATTGTGATTGCGTGATTATATTGCTGTTATTGTGAGCTTTGTGTGCAGGCTTGTTAGACTGTTCGGTGTTGGGCCGAGCAGTTATTGCGGACACTTACTCCGGTCACGGGACCGGGTAAGTTAGTGGTGCTGACTAGGTATCTTACCTAGTCAGAGCGGTGGTAGTGTAGAGGCTTGCGGAATGGTTGGGGATTTATTATTGATGTTGATTGCGTGATCTGTGCTAGAGTCCCAGCGAGTCTGCGTGTTTATATTTCTGCACTAGGACTCTAGGGTGCGTTAGATTCCGCAAGCCTAGGTTTTGTTTACGTTCCGGTACTTCCGACCCGATTGGATCCTCGGGTTTTGTCTAATCGGATCATGGCGATTCCGGTTATGGTGTTAACCTACTGGGTGACGCCGGTAGGTGTGCGATTCGGAGAATACGGGGTCATGTCCTAGGGCCGAATCGCATGGAAACTCAGGTTACCTGGGGTAACAGGAGTCACCGCGTATCGATGGACAGAGAACGGTGTCCTAGCCGTGGGGACCTTGTGTACACGGTTAGGAGTCGTGGGTTAGTTACCATATAGGTGACGATGTTAAACTCGTGGAAGTTACCGAGTTCGTAGGGCCCAACGTTGTTTTGTTATTCCTTTTCTTGCGCGATAGATAGATCGAGTCCAATCGAGGACATGTGCCGCAGTGCCTTCGATTTCCCTAATTCTCTTTATCTTGGCTTGATTGTGTTTGGGTTTATCACGACGAGGTAGTTCGTGATCGACCACTTATTGCTGTTGACTGTTATTTTGGGTTTTGGGCGGGATTTGTAGACTCTAGTTTGAGTAGCAGCCTTTAGTGGGGAGCCGATTCACTGGGTGATCTTAGATCGCTCATTAGACTCTTTTTGTGTTTTTCAGGTTTGGCAACGACGGGCGCGGGAGATCCTCGGTGTAGTGTCGGGATTGCTTGTGGCGGGAGTTGATTTCGGGGTTTTCGATTGTTTTATTTCGGTTCGGTTTTGGCGCCATTTTATGTGATTGTGATTTGGTTGTGTGTTTGACTATTTTGTATATTTGACTTGACGATTGTTTGTAAAATTCTATTAAACGTTGTGCTTAACGTTTGATTACTCATAAATGAAATTGTTTCCCTGATATGAGGTTTCTTCCGAACCGACACAACTCATTGAAGTAGTCCGAGTTGTACAGCTTGGTACTATGGAAATGAGGATAGCGAAGTCAAAGATGGATTAGTGCGAGCCTTTGTCTCGAACCGATCTATCTCTGGCTTCGTCCTGTGATGAACTTTTCCCGTTCGACTTGCTCGGGTTCGATCGGACATGTTCTTGTTTGATTGTTGACCGGTCAGCCCGACGGTCAGCGGAGAACGGGAAAGGGGCGTTACAGGCTGCCACCTGCAGCTGCAAGTGCGCATGAAGTTCCAAACAGCTCGTAGAATACCATCTGATCTCTCTCTCCACTCGGCCTCTGAATATGAACCGTTAGGCATTGTAGGCTCGGGAAAGGGACCCACATCGTCAACCGGGGCAGGCGCAGGCGCAGGGGTAGGGGCAGCAGAAGTCGAAGCTCGTGTGGAAGGCTCTCCCAGCGGATGAGCCATAGAAGGAATCCCACGCTGCTCAGACTCAGGAGGCTGAAATCTCAGGGCCTCTAATGTATCAATCCAAGTCCACCTGGCAGCAGGAAGCTCTATACCAGTCCTCCCAGTGGTCGGGTCATGATAAACCCAAATGCGCCCCTCTTTGAGCCAAGTAGAGCTCTGCAAATGGCTGAGATCCAGGAACTCCTGGGCTGTATCACACTCTGTGCCCTGTAGAGGAATCCCGCAGTGTAAGAAGATGGGAGTAAGCAGGCTCCCCACTGTCTCAGTACTAACTCCATCAAACGGCTTCAGCTGCTGATCAACTAAATGCTGTGCGAAAATAGCTCCCAAGTTGAGACCCTTAGTAGGATCTCTCACGCCAGAACCTGTACACTGGTCTCTCAGCCCCATGAATAACATCTCCATCTCATACTTGCGCATCTTGTTGGACTCATACTTGCATAGCAAGCTTCAACACAAGATACGCGAGACATATCTCAGCACAGGATGTCTCATCATCTTCACTGGTGTGGTCCTGGAGTTGTATCGACCACTGCCAATACACTCCCAGAATAATCTAGCCTCGTCTGGATCCCACTCAAGTGGCATGGCAATGCGCCTAGGCTCAGTACTGAACCCGTAGATCCTGCATATATCTAGTAGAGGAATCCGATATCTGACTCCCCAACTCATGAAGGTAAAAATACCTTCTGGAGCGCTCGTGCTATCGGGATCTGGGTAAACCAATCTGCAAGTGGCTAGCAGCTGCCTGACCAGCTCAGGATATAAGTCAAAAGGACGCATGGGCATTGTCCCAAGACCAATGCCTCTGCACACAGCAAGTACCTGCTCATCAATCCCTAGACTCTTGCAGGTAGAGTAGTCAGCGAACTTGGTTGGCTTGATGGTCATCCCACACCAACCACTGTAGAGAAGCGAATCATACTTATCCCATTGGTTGAGCAATGGCCTCTCTGTAAAGTCAGCAGACTTGAAGAAACGCAGAAGGTCCTGTGGCCACTGCTGGTTATCGGAATCTCTGTCGCGTCTGCTCTGGGCCAGGGCAAGACTATTGGCGGTCCAACTCTCACAT
Organism: Orychophragmus violaceus; assembly: GCA_030180135.1. Taxonomy (NCBI): domain Eukaryota; kingdom Viridiplantae; phylum Streptophyta; class Magnoliopsida; order Brassicales; family Brassicaceae; genus Orychophragmus; species Orychophragmus violaceus. The sequence continues at coordinate 102,690,824 of CM058239.1, forward strand.
AAGGTACAGGTGGCTCTCACTCTCTGTGAAACCACTCAGGTGGTGGAATGTATCGTCGCGTTGCTATAGAAGTTGTGGCTCGTTTCTTGCGGGGTTGCCTTTGAGATGCCATCTGCAAAAGAAACAAAATTCAAACAATATAAGTCTCGGCAATCTCTCTGTGAAATCGCGAAGCAACGACCGTTGCTCTAAGGCATCGATCGTTGCAAGGCGATTTCATTTTATCGGACATTTCCCAAAATTGCAAAGCAACGACCGTTGCTCGAAAGCAACGACCGTTTCAAGGCGATTTCGCCGCAAACAATCAACAAAAATCAGTCCAAATTTGAGCCACATTATCGCAAATCAGTCTAGAATCATAACCCATCACCCTAAAATCAGTCTAATTACGCATGCAAGCATCATTTTCAGTTCAAATTTCTCAAACCCTAAAACCCTAAAATTGAATCCGAAAATCGAAAAATAGAAGTGCATTACCTTGGATTCTTGAGATATGAGCTATAGAAACGGATTTAGAGTGAAAAATAGGAAGTATTAGCAATTGAAACGAAGAAAAATGATGAGAAATCAGGATTTTTAGGTGTGGAGGTTCGGTCGTACGGACGGCGAGAATAAGGAAGAAAAGAGAAGAGAAAGGGTTTAAGGCAACTTACCTCGTCGTGGGTGCAACGACCGTTGCTTAATGGCAACGATCGTTGCTGGTCAAATCGAAATCGATTTCCGGTTAAGCGCATACCTTAATTTTTCAATTGAACCAATTGCAATGACCGTTGCACATGAGCAACGATCGTCACAATGCGATCACCCCTCTTCGTCAAATCACTAAGTGCATCGATCGTCACACATCTCCAGACTCGAATTCTGTATCTGAAACTTAGGAAAAACAAAAACGTGAAATCCTAAGAAAAACACCAAAAATAAGAAAAAAAAAAAACTAAACCTAACAATGGGTTACCTCCCACTCAGCGCTTGTTTAAGGTCATTAGCTTGACCGGACGCACAAGATCTTTCAGGCACCAAGAGATCTTGACAGAGACTTTTTCTGTCTCTGTTCAAGTCTCCTCATCCAGGGTGGAGAATAGGTTGTTGCAGAATGCTTTAGTCCTAGAAAAGTAGGAGTAAAATATGCTCCAGGATCTAGAATCACAGTATCATCCGGCTGTTCATCATCTGCTTCCATGATCGTGAAAGTCTGCCCATCTATCAGTGGCTTTCGCAGCTTCTCCATCTCATATCGCAGCGGCTCATCTCCCAGATGGAGGTCTATTAGACTCTGTCTAACATCTATCACAACTCCTGTTGTAGCCAAAAACGGTCTCCCAAGCAGCAACGCTTCATCAGGATCGCAGTCATATTTCAGCACAAGGAAGTCTGTTGGAACTAAGTAGTTTCCAACTCTCACTGAAATGTCCTTTAAGAGTCCTTCTGGAACTCGTATAGACTGATCAGCTAGGACAAGAGAGGTCCTAGTGGGAGAAAAGTCCAGCATTCCCAGCTTCTCTGCCACAAAATATGGCATCATACTTCCAGCAGCTCCTAGATCGCAAAGAGAGCGTTTAAAACTGTCCTCGAAGATAGAGCAGTCAAGCACAAAGACCCCAGGGTCAGGCAGCTTCTTCGGGATCTTGTTCAGTAGCACCTCGCTAATATGTTGGGGAACTATAATCACCCAGTCTCCCAGCTCTTCATCTAAAGACAGCATCCTGTTTAAGTACCTCTGCACACAGGGATGATAAGGCGGATCATCAGATGGTGGAATTTCTTCCAGGTCTTCACCACTTTCTTCTAGCTTCTTCAGCTCTTCAATTTCTTGCTTAATCACTTCAGACACTGAGCAGTGCTGTCTAATGATTTGTGCATAGACCTCCTGTTGAGTAATTTCAGAAACTCCAGGGAATAAGCGATCAAGCTCCAAGTCAGCATCTATGCCATTATCATCCGACAGGTCTGTCTGTTCACGGCCTGCAACGACCGACACTAGGGGTGTGTCGATTGTTGCAACACTGTGTTCACAGCTTTCACCCGAGACATTTTCTCCAAAATCCGAAAATTCTTCCTCCTCTACCAACTCAGCTGTACTTATCTCAAATTCTTCACCTAGGTGAGATCCATCATTAATGTACATATACCAGGCCTTAATATGAGTGTCTGCAACTCCTTTTCCCTTCATAGAACAAGAAATCTGATTCACCTGAGTATCCAGCTGCTTCATGTGAGTGTTCATAGACTCAAACTTTCCATTGAGATCCTCATATAAAGCATCAATCTTCTAGTTGCAGTCCACAGAAGTCTTGATCTGACTCTCCAGCAGCTGTTCCATCATTGTCTCCATCTTAGTTTCAAAAGCAGTGGGTGCAGGAGGTGTCTGATAAGACGAAGATCCATAGGTTCTCTGAGTACTTTGTCCATAAGGCTTCTGAAAATTGATGTTCTGTCCATAGCTAGTAGAGTTCTGATTGCCTGTGAAGGCACTCTTTTGTCCTCCATTGAAGAACCGGTTTCCCTGCTGATTACCAAATCTGTTTCCTTGGAAACCAGATCCTCCAATGTAATTCACATCTTCCTCCTTGTTTTTCTCATCAGCTCCCAAGATCTCTACTTCTTGAGCAAAGTGGACAGCCTTCTTTTCACCAGGAGATTGCAGATTGTGTCCATCCTAGATCTCAATTCAGCCATCTCTGAATTATCTACACTTCCACCAAATTTCTTCCTCCTTTCGTCCATAGTTTTGCAACTGTTGCTGCTAACTAGATTCTCTATCAACTGCCTAGCTTGCGCAGGAGTCCTGGTGTTGAAGTTTCCATTGCTGGAGTTATCTAGTGCAGTCTGATAAGGAAGATCAATACCTCTGAAGAAGATACCTAGCAATGTGACCTCAGTAAATTCATGGTGTGGGCAGTCACGCTGGTACTTCTTGAATCTCATCCATGCAGCTTTCAGAGGCTCCACAGATCCTTGAGAAAAAGCGAGTATGTCGTGTCTGGACTGATCTGAACGCGCGTCATCATAGAAGTGACACAGGAACTCACTTTTCAGGGCTGCCCAAGTATCAAACTGCCCAGCTGGCAGTTGCTTCAGCCTTACAGCAGCGTCTCCAGCGAGACTGTGCGGAAAGAGCTTAAGAAACAGATAGTCCTGGCAGACTCCATCATATTTCATGCCAGTGACTATATCCTCGAACTGATATAAGTGATCCATAGGCTGCTCCGTAGGGTAACCATGGAATGCATTCTGTCTCATCAGCGAGTAGTAGATGGTTTTGATTTCAAAATAATTCCTCTCAAATCCAGGAATCACTAAAGCTGACCGGTTTGCATGAAACTCATCCGGTCTGTTGTAGTCAGCTAAAGTCCTCTCATGGACAACCACCTGTCTGTTTTGGGCCTGTCCTTGGCCTTGGTTCTGCTCCTAATGCGGTTGCTCAGAAGGATCAGGGATGACATTCCCTTCAGCATCAACCCTTTGCCAAGTAGCATTGTACGGGTTGTTATCTTGGTCCCTCAGAGTACCTTGAGCATCGCGTAGCAGAATTAGTCTTTGTACTACCATTCTTGCTCTTCTTTCTCTTCTGATAGTTCTCTCTAGACGTCCAAGTTTTTCAAGATCGAGATTAACTAAGTTCGGGTTCTGATTACTTCGAGTTTCACGCTTCTGCATAAACTGTCTGTAATCGTCCAGCAACGATCGATGCTAACAGTGCAACGATCGATTCAATCTCAAATCGCTTAGTGACGATCGACGCAAGGGATGCAACGATCGACGCAAGGCGAAATCGGTACCTGCGACAAAGAGAAAACAGAGAGAAAATCAGTAAAATAAAATAAAAACGAAAATAAAACAAAAAAGAAAAATTCCTAGTAAAAACCCTAAGCTCGGTCCTATCGAAGACTCTAAGAGTCCCCGGCAACGGCGCCAAAAACTTGATAGGTCGAGTTTTATCCCTATACTAACTGCAAGTGCACAATATCGTCAAAGTAGTATATAGAGTTATCGAATCCACAGGGACACTTGGTCTCAATAGAATTAGAACGATAGGAATTAAAACTAGGAAAGAAAGCAGATGTGAAGTAAATTAAATTGCAAGGCAAGAAAGTAAACAATAGCAGATTGGTTGTGAAAGCAAGTAATTAAAAGCGTCAAGCCTAGGGTATTCTCAGGAAATCAGACAAGCAGACAAGTTAATCAGTCAGGATCTAATTAAACACAGTTCAAGAACTCAAATCACGGAATTAGAATTAACCAAATATCTTTGCGAAAATCCTCTAAGTCTAAGTGCAATAACCCAAATCTCTTTGCAATTACTAACAGATTAAACTAGAATTAAGTTCAAGTTCGATATGTTCACAATTAAATTAAACCAAATCTCTTTGCGAATAATTTAATTGCTCAACCTAAATAGTTCAGATTCTAAAACACACTCTCGTGTCAAATTTAGCAACCTAAGATCTAGATTCTAATTGATCAGGTTAGAACTAGCATTAAGCACAATTTAGATCGAAGAACATTCTATTCATGTGAATCCTTAACTGAATTAAACAAGTCTAGCAAGTCATCAATCCTTAATGAGAAACCCTAAACCTAACTATGAATCTACTCAGACATAGATAATGAAAACATAATCAATGAATTAATAGATTGCATAAAAGAGAATAAATAATCAAAGGGGTTCAAAATCTTCTCCAAAATAACTGAAGTACAGGATTAGATCAGCCCCAATAGCTCTAAAAACTCTCTGCTAATAATTATGAATGCGTAAGTAAGCGTATCTAAAATAAACACCAAAATCCTAATATATATAGCTAATCACGTCTGGGGCTTCTGTGTAAACTCTGAAACTTTCTGGGCAAAAGTGCAAATCTTCAAACTTCATTAAACCGCCGAGATTCTGGCCCATTCGCTAGTGTGTCGACCGATGCACAATGTGTGTCTGTCGATGCAAGATGTCAATTCTGGACAGTGAGTTCTTCTTCTCGGACCAAATCGCCAAAACGCTCCAAATTGCTCCAAAATTGTCACATTATCTCCAAACGTGCATAATCCTAATAATACCTGTAAATGACTCTAAAAAGACATAAAAAGACACTAAAACACAATTATATCATGGCATAAAACCGGTAAAAACCATGATATATCAACAAGCGCTGAGTGGGAGGCAACCCACTAGTAGGTTCGTTTTTCTTTTCATTTTTCGTTTTGATTTGGTGTTTTTGATTTTTCTGTTTTGGTGTATTCAAAAGCGTGAGAAACAGGCAGAATTGCTCAGCATCGATCGACACATACTCTGTGTCGGTCGACGCAAATGTGATTTACGGTTTGCCGATACAATTGCGGTTCAGACACCGGTTATTTACATAACCACGAGCATATTCGCCTTGCATCGATCGTCACCACTTGTGGCATCTATCGACACAGGTCGACGACAGGTAAGTGTTCTGACTCTTTTCGGATTCTCTTAATTCCGATTTTTCGCGCCAATCCTGAGCTTGACACCATTGGGGACATTGTGTTTCAAGTGTGGGGGAGGTAGCGACTGACACACCGCTTTTGTTTTCTTAGAGTCAGTCCAAATTTGTTTTATTGAGTCAAAATTGAGTAGGAAACAAGGACTTTTTAAGGAGATTACCACACTTGCAGGAACTTAAGTGACCATTGGATAAGTTGCAGATGATCTATGACTATTAGAAAACCCAACACAGACCAGCCTACTGAGGACACCCATATCACTTCAGGTATTCGGAGGATCCATTACTTGACTTCGCAATTTAACTTGACTTAATTTTCTCTCCTATGGGCTTGGTATACTTTGAGAAGGATTCCTCTGTTGGTTCTGGCACAGCTTGTAAACCTGTTTGATTATGGTTCCCTTCTCTCCTTCCTTGAAAGTAAAAAAAAAAAAAAGTGATAAACTGAGGATAAGCTAGTAGCTTCGAAGTGGTTGCGAGAGTGGTAGAGACCCCTATTACCTCATTTGCATCCATGGAAACATGTCCAAAGTATGCCCCAGTAAGGGAAGAGCACGGATAGAAAAAACAAAATGATATCCAGTGGGGAAAAATCAGTGCTAAGGAAGGGAAAAGAGAAGAAAGGGACCAGAAGTAACAGTTGAGTGGTCAGATGCTAACAGAGTAAGAGTCCATGTGTTCTTTGATCGATACCCCATAGGTGAGACCGCACCTAATAGCTTATAGAAGTCAGTATGGTGAATTTGGATGCTCTGAATGTGATTGTGGAGTTTACTCAAGACAGTTGCTAAGTGTGGGGGAAGTACATGTTGGTCTTGATGTTTGCAGGTTCATTTTCATGTGGATTACTAAGGGGAATCTGAGTGTGGTGCTTCTACGATGAAACGAGTTTCTGAAGTTTTCAAACTTCTTCTCCTGGTCTTGGTATTCTGTTTGCTTGAGGGCAAGCAAAACCTAAGTGTAGGGGGAGTTGATATATCATGGTTTTTAGTACTTTTAACCATGGTATATGTCTTATTATCCAGTCTTTTAGAGTCTTTTGGAGTCCTTTTATGTGTGTTTACAGGTCTAGGTACGTTCTGAGCGGATTTGGAGATTATGGCGCATTCTGGAGCATTTTGGAGCATTTAGCCGAGAAGAAGAAGTCATTGCCCATATCAGACATTTGTGTCGATCGACACAGAATGTGCATCGGTCGACACAGACGCGAGTCAGACAATTCTCGGCGGTTTAATGAAGAGTTTGGAAATTGCACAAAAGCCCAGAAGTTTCTCATAATTACAAAGAAGCCCCAGCCGTGATTAGATCATTATATTAGGGTTTTTTGCCACTGTTTAGGCTACGCTTTTACTTACGCATTATTTTACTTTGAGAGAGTTAGGGGCTGATCTTGTACTCGAGAGAGAAGAGATTTTGAACCCCAGTTCTTTATTCTATTATAAGCTATTTGGTTTTCTATTCATAATGATTTCTGTTTCATTGATTATGACTGAGAAGTTTACCTGTTAGATTTAGGGATTCTCATAAGGGATTTCATGGAATTATAGGTTGATCAATCTGTAGGGATTCATATCTTTCTAGTTCTTCATCTAGGGTTGTTCTTATTGCTTGATCTAAATTGGCCACTTAGATTATTGTTGTTAGGTTGATTTCTGCAACGAAAGTTGATTAATTAACTAGAAAGAACCTAGATGGGCAATTTGACTATTCGCAACGAAATTTGGTTTAGAAGAATTGTGAACGAAAGAACTTAAGATTAATGCTTGTTTAGAACTCTAGGATTCGCAACGAAAGTTGGCTTGATAGGTTGTTAGACATAGATAATATTCGCAACAAAAGTTGGTCTGTCATAATTCTGTGATTCTAGTTCTAGAACAGTTCTTAATTTGATCCGGATTGATTGATTAGTCTGTGTTCCTGATTTCCTGAGAACTCCCTTAACCTGACACTTTGCCTTCTTGATTTACAACCGTTTACCTTGCTTTCTGATTCGATTTACTGCTTTCTTACTATTGTTGTCTAGCTTAACCTAAAATTCTATAGTCTATCGTAAGATTCTTGAGTCTCTGTGGATTCGACCCCTATATACTACTAGTCACGTCTGTGCACTTGCAGTGTAACTCTAGGGATTAAACTCTGAGCATATCAAGTTTTTGGCGCCGTTGTCGGGGACTCTTTTGAGTCTTCGATAGATTTGAACTTAGGGTTTAAACTAGGTTTTTCTTTTTTTGGTTACTGATTTTTCTTTCCTTCTTGCGTTTCAGGTACACCTAGAATCGCACTGCATCGATCGACACGGTCCTGTGTGTCGATCGATGCAGTGCGATTCTAGGTGTATCTGAAACGCAAGAAGGAAAGAAAAATCAGTAACCAAAAAAAGAAAAACCTAGTTTAAACCCTAGATCGACATCTTTTCGCGCAAAGCATCGATCGACTCTCTTCCTCCATCGGTCGACACAAAGCGAAACCCGAAACTGAATCGATCGTTGCGGTCGTGTGCATCGATCGATGCTTGACGATTACCGACAGTTTATGTCTGATCGCGACTTCAGGAGTAATACGGACAAAGACCTTGTGAAACTTGAACTTGAGGAGCTTGTTAAGCTAGAGAGAGTACAGAAAAGCTCAGAAGAAAGCTAAGATGGTGAACGTTAATCAGATGCCTTTGATTTTGACACCTGATGCTGAAGGTGTTCTGAGAGATGCGCAGAACAATCCTTACAATGCTCAAGGGCAGAGGATTGATGCTGAAGGGAATGTGATTCCGCAGCAGGTTCAGCAGCCTGAAGCTAGAGCACCAGAGCCTCCTGTTAGGAGGACACTAGCTGATTACAATCGCCCAGATGAGTTCTACGCTAATAGATCTGCGATTGTACCTCCTGCCTTCCCTAGGAATGAGTTTGAGCTTAAGACATCCTACTACACACTTGTGGGGCAGCATCTTTTCTGTGGGCTTCCACATGAGCACCCTATGGATCACATTGAGACTTTTGAGTCTTTAGTCACTGGGATGAAGCACAATGGAGTGACCTATGACTACTTACACTGTAAGTTTTTTCCTCTCTCTTGGAGGAGAAGCTGCTAATTGGCTGAAGCAGATTCCACCTGGGACTCTGACTACTTGGGATGCAGTGAAGAAGAAGTTTATGCGTCACTTCTATGATGATGGTAGAACTGAGCAGCTTAGACAGTATCTCTTGACTTTCAAGTAGGGATCTACAGAGCCTTTAAAGGCAGCTTGGGTGAGATTTATGAGGCAACAGAGAGATTGCCCACACCATGGTTTTACTGAGGTTTAGCTGCTGGGCATCTTCTTCAGAGTAGTTGATTTGTGGTACCAGATGGCTCTGGATGCTGCAAGCAATGGGAACTTCTATACTAAGTCACCAGAAGAAGCAAGGGAGCTTATTGAGAACTTGATAACTAGCAATAGTATCAAGAATGCTGATAAGGAGAGACAGAATGGATCTGGGAAACCTGATAGCTCACAGATAGCTGAGATGAATAAGAAGATTGATCTGTTGCTTGGAAAGAAGGTGGCTGTTCAGGAAACTGAGGAAGTGAATTACATAGCTGGAGCTAGTTATCAAGGTCAGAGGTATGGAAATCAACAAGGACAGACTTCAGGTTTCGCACCAAAGTCTGCATTTCAGAAACCTTTCCAGCAGAATAGCTCATTCACCAGAGATTATGGTTCTCAATCGTATCAGCCTGCTCCTCCTCAAAATGAGCAGAATGATAAGATGATGGGTCTCTTGGAACAGCTTTTGGAAGGACAACAGAAGAACACAGTGGATTTTAATGGGAAAATTGATGCTATGTACTTGGACTTGAATGGAAAGATTAAATCGGTGAGCACTCATGTGAAGAAGCTAGATGTTCAAGTTCAACTGACTGCTCAAGCAATGCAGAGGCAGGATGGAGCTGGGAAAGCTGAACAAAAGCAGTACATTAATGCTGTGATCACAGGAGATGAGATTGACTTGCTAGGAGAAGAAGAGAGCATCATCTCGGATTTTCTGGATGAATTTTGTCTGTCTAAGACATGCGTCGATCGACACACTCTCGATGTCGATCGATGCATGCCCGATACGTCTGATGAATGTGCTAATAATGGCCTTGTGTCGATCGACACACCTCATGCATTGATCGACACATATCGCAGATGAGACCAGATTCCTGCAACAGTCCCTGAACGAGTCTGTGAGCCTTCTGTACCACATTATAAGCCTCGTAAGTTATCCAAACAGGAGCTAGACGAAGCCAATTGCATGAAAGTGATGGAAAAGCAGTTGATTCAGATTTCAGAGAAGCTTCCAGATCCAGGAGCATTTGTGCTAGACTGCTCCATCTCTAAGGAAAGATTCAAGCATTCTCTGTGTGATTTAGGCTCTGGTGTGAATCTCCTGCCATACTCTGTGGCTAAGAGATTGGGACTGATGGATTTCCAGCCTACTTGGATCTCTCTTATCTTAGTTGATCGTTCAAAGAGGTACCCAGAAGGAGTTCTTGAGGATATACCTATCAGAGTTGGAAACTACTTGATTCCAACGGACTTTGTGGTGCTGAAGTATAATGTTAAGCCAGATTATCCTATTCTGCTTGGAAGATCATTCTTAGCTACTGCTGGAGCTGTGACAGATGTGAGACGCGGTCTGATTGATCTCCATCTAGGAGATAAGCCATTAGTACAGTTCAAGATGGATAGGAAGCAGAGAGCCACCATTGATGGACAGAGCTTCAGTGTTGAGGTGGAACCAGAGGTTCCCATTGGAGAAGAGAAGATGGCAGTTCATTCTGAACTTGCTCTAACATCTTCAGAGCCTGCAACTGCTCTTAAGCAGAAAGCTCCAGATCTCTCTCATCCACCAAAGCAAAGGTTGAAGGAATTTCTAGCAGATCCTAATCTAATTAGGCAATCCTGGTCTGAATTCCAAGCCTAGGATCTAAGGTTCATGTAATTGAATCTATGGGATCTCAGAATTACCTGGTGATTAGCAGCGGAAGATTTGCAGATAATCGAGATCACGAAGCACCTCAAACGCTGTGCCTCTACTGGTATCCACACGCACACAAACTGAACAGCAGGGATGCTAGTGCCTATCGAGATCGAATCTCCTGAGAGGTTTCTTTTCTAGTTCTGGTGGCTGTGAATTAGGTCAAGTTTGAGTTTAGGTCGACCATATATCTTATATATGTCAACTTAAACCGCAACGGGATTAACCAACGATTAAACCGAATTAATCTGGTAATCCGCGAGTTGTGTCGACCGACACACTCTCTGTGTCGATCGACACTGCCCCAGAATTTCGATATCGAATGCATATCAAATATGCATTCACTAGATCATTACATTAATGATCAACCTCGTCTTTAACGTCCAGTTTGCTTAGGTGTGTGACCCTGTAGGATCATATAACACTGGCAATGAGTTCTAAACTCATTGATCATAAGTGGCTTCTAGCAAAGCATTATGACTGCCCAGTATTACATGACTGTCTTATCTCGACAATACAACTATCACTTAAGAGCAAGTACAATAGATTTCAGGACACTCCCAACAATCTCCCACTTTTACTGGAATCATCTATTCCCATAATCCCTTGTCTCTATATCTCGATCTGTCATAAGGCAAGATCTGTGTCACCCTTATTCAGCCAAGATCATGTTCATCGAAATCCGATTTATACTGACAATACAAACGACTGACAATCACCTCGTTTGTGTGTGGCCACACATTTCTCAGTATCAAATCTTCGATGGGCCCTGAGATATTTATCTCCTGTTATATAGGAGGGACAAATCCCATCTTGTTACATCCATGTTTCTTCACACACTTCATGATACGCCCAATCAATGCCTTTATAATCACCAGTTACGGCTGACGTTTGACAAAGTTAAAGCGGACCAATTCATATGTAAGAAAACATGATGAACTCAGGTTTAAGGACTATGCTCTATAGTCGTAATAAAAACTCTCATGACACTTATATAACTATCCCGTAGAGTTCTCATCAGTGGGTCATGTCCGATCATGTATTCTCTAACACATATCTATGTGATTGACTTTAATACTCTTATTAATGACTCCATGAAACTTAGTCATCAGTCACCTCACATACTAGTCTCACGCGGTTGTTAATGTCCCACTTTAACAACCTTGACCAGGGACCAACTTAATTTATGTCATTTATCACTTATAGGGTTTCATGATCAAGTCACATACTTGATGACCTATAAAATGTCATAAATTACTTTGGGACCATTATTTAATAACCATTATTAAATAATACAGATGTCAGATTTCAATAACATAATCAAATTATGTTTATATGAACATCATATCATAACTAAAATTAACAACAACAACTCCCACTAAAATTAAGATCACATCTTAAGACATCTAATGCCTTTAGGAGTAGTCTGACCCTCATTCGCTCTTGCTCAGCGTGTGTCGAAAGACAATGCGTCTTGCTAAGAGTAATACCAAGAGTCATTTGCACGAAGCCCTTCTTGGAATCATGCATACTGGACCTGTGCAAGACCTTATCACCATAAGTGTCTTAACACAATCCAATTAGCTTGTCCAATCTATCTCCATAGATTCTTATTCCAAGAATGTATACGGTTTCTCCCATAATTTTATCGAAAAACAACTTTCGAGTCAGGTCTTTCTTTTCTAGTTCTGGTGGCTGTGAATTAGGTCAAGTTCGAGTTTAGGTCGAACATATATCTTATATATGTCGACTTAAACCGCAACGGGATTAACCAACGATTAAACCGAATTAATCTGGTAATCCGCGAGTTGTGTCGACCGACACACTCTCTGTGTCGATCGACACTGCCCCAGAATTTCGATATCGAATGCATATCAAATATGCATTCACTATATCATTACATTAATGATCAAACTCGTCTTTAACGTCCAGTTTGCTTAGGTGTGTGACCCTGTAGGATCATATAACACTGGCAATGAGTTCTAAACTCATTGATCATAAGTGGCTTCTAGCAAAGCATTATGACTGCCCAGTATTACATGACTGTCTTATCTCGACAATACAACTATCACTTAAGAGCAAGTACAATAGATTTCAGGACACTCCCAACAAAGGTATGGTTCTTCTAAACTCAAACCTCCTCAGCCATCAGCTGTGAATGCAGGAAAACGTAGTATCCCACACACGCTTCGCTCCCGCCCTGATTCTCATCACTCTTTCCTTGGGAGATATCATGATCACAATGCTTATACGCCACCTTGGTTGAAAAGACATTCACAGAGACACTCCAAGTCTCTGTTGAATCCTCCATAAGTCCGATCTCCTTTCCATAGTCAAGCTACTGACTTTAAAAAGCGCTGAGTGGGAGGCAACCCACTAGTAGGTTCGTTTTTCTTTTCATTTTTCGTTTTGATTTGGTGTTTTTGATTTTTCTGTTTTGGTGTATTCAAAAGCGTGAGAAACAGGCAGAATCGCTCAGCATCGATCGACACATACTCTGTGTCGGTCGTCGCAGATGTGATTTACGGTTTGCCGATACAATTTCGGTTCAGACACCGGTTATTTACATAACCACGAGCATATTCGCCTTGCATCGATCGTCACCACTTGTGGCATCGATCGACACAGGTCGACGACAGGTAAGTGTTCTGACTCTTTTCGGATTCTCTTAATTCCGATTTTTCTCGCCAATCCTGAGCTTGACACCATTGGGGACAGTGTGTTTCAAGTGTGGGGGAGGTAGCGACTGACACACCGCTTTTGTTTTCTTAGAGTCAGTCCAAATTTGTTTTATTGAGTCAAAATTGAGTAGGAAACAAGGACTTTTTAAGGAGATTACCACACTTGCAGGAACTTAAGTGACCATTGGATGAGTTGCAGATGATCTATGACTATTAGAAAACCCAACACAGACCAGCCTACTGAGGACACCCATATCACTTCAGGTATTCGGAGGATCCATTACTTGACTTCGCAATTTAACTTGACTTAATTTTCTCTCCTATGGGCTTGGTATAATTTGAGAAGGATTCCTCTGTTGGTTCTGGCACAGCTTGTAAACATGTCTGATTATGGTTCCCTTCTCTCCTTCCTTGAAAGTAAAAAAAAAAAAGTGATAAACTGAGGATAAGCTAGTAGCTTCGAAGTGGTCGCGAGAGTGGTAGAGACCCCTATTACCTCATGTGCATCCATAGAAACATGTCCAAAGTATGCCCCAGAGTGGTCAGATGCTAGCAGAATAAGAGTCCATGTGTTCTTTGAATGATACCCCATAGGTGAGATCGCACCTAATAGCTTATAGAAGTCAGTATGGTGAATTTGGATGCTCTGAATGTGATTGTGGAGTTTACTCAGGATAGTTGCTAAGTGTGGGGGAAGTACATGTTGGTCTTGATGTTTGCAGGTTCATTTTCATGTGGCTTACTAAGGGGAATCTGAGTGTGGTGCTTCTACGATGAAACGAGTTTCTGAAGTTTTCAAACTTCTTCTCCTGATCTTGGTCTTCTGTTTGCTTGAGGGCAAGCAAAAGCTAAGTGGGGGGGGGGGGGAGTTGATATATCATGGTTTTTAGGACTTTCAACCATGGTATATGTCTTATTATCGAGTCTTTTAGAGTCTTTTGGAGTCATTTTATGTGTGTTTACAGGTCTAGGTACGTTTGGAGCGGATTTGGAGATTATGGCGCATTCTGGAGCATTTTGGAGCATTTAGCCGAGAAGAAGAAGTCACTGCCCATATCAGACATTTGTGTCGATAGACACATAATGTGCATCGGTCGACACAGACGCGAGTCAGACAATTCTCGGCGGTTTAATGAAGAGTTTGGAAATTGCGCAAAAGCCCATAAGTTTCTCATAATTACAAAGAAGCCGCAGCCGTGATTAGATCATTATATTAGGGTTTTTAGCCACTTGTTTAGGCTACGCTTTTACTTACGCATTATTTTACTTTGAGAGAGTTAGGGGCTGATCTTGTACTCGAGAGAGAGGAGATTTTTAACCCCAGTTATTTATTCTATTATATGCTATTTGGTTTTCTATTCATAATGATTTATGTTTCATTGATTATGTCTGAGTAGTTTACCTGTTAGGTTTAGGGATTCTCACAAGGTAATTCATTGAATTATAGGTTGATCAATCTGTAGGGATTCATATCTTTCTAGTTCTTCATCTAGGGTTGTTCTTATTGCTTGATCTGAATTTACCAATTAGATTATTGTTGTTAGGTTGATTTCTGCAATGAAACTTGATTAATTAATTAGAAAGAACCTAGATGAGCATTTTGACTATTCGCAATGAAATTTGCTTTAGAAGAATTGTGAATGAAAGAACTTGAGATTAATGCTTGTTTAGAACTCTAGGATTCGCAACGAAAGTTGGCTTCCTAGGTTGTTAGACATAGATAATATTCGCAACGAAAGTTGGTCTGTTATAATTCTGTGATTCTAGTTCTAGAACAGTTCTTAATTTGATCCAGATTGATTGATTAGTCTGTGTTCCTGATTTCCTGAGAACTCCCTTTACCTGACGCTTTGCCTTCTTGATTTACAACCGTTTACCTTGCTTTCTGATTCGATTTACTGCTTTCTTACTACAGTTGCCTAGC
The DNA here is from genome assembly GCA_030180135.1 of Orychophragmus violaceus. NCBI lineage: Eukaryota > Viridiplantae > Streptophyta > Magnoliopsida > Brassicales > Brassicaceae > Orychophragmus > Orychophragmus violaceus. The sequence continues at coordinate 102,705,888 of CM058239.1, forward strand.
TTAACCTGAAATTATATAGTCTATCGTAAGATTCTTGAGTCTCTGTGGATTCGACCCCTATATAGTACTAGTCATGTCTGTGCACTTACAGTGTAACTCTAGAGATTAAACTCTGAGCATATCATCCTCCGCCAGAGTTAAATGGAGAAGAAATCTTGCATGAAAGGATAAACAACATCAACGGACTTCATAAGATAGTGGTTTGAGGAGGCGATGAACATGACAACCCTGCTCAAACAATCGAATCGTATGGTATGCACGACAATTGGGCGAATAAAAATATCTTCTGGGAGTTACCGTATTGGGAGAAACTTCTTCTTTGGCACAACGTTAACTGTATGCACATTGCGAAGAATTTCTTCCACAATCTCATCAACACAATCCTAAATTTTCCTGCCAAGACAAAAGATAGCATAAAATCAAGGTTGGACTTTCCTTTGTTCTGCAGAAGACCAGACTTAGAAGTTACTCAAGATGGAAAAGTACCTACTCCAGTCGTTAAATTGTTGAAGGAAGGCAAAGGCAAATTTCTAAGATTGTTGAAGGATGATATCAAATTTCCAGATGGGTATGTATCAAAAATTTCTCATTTTGTTAACGTCGACCCTAGGAAGATTTCAGGTTTAAAATGTCATGACTGTCATGTCATCATGCAACGACTTCTCCCATTTGCATTTTCAGAACTACTCCCGACAGCCGTTCATATGGCTATTTCAGGTAAAATATTTATATAAGATTTATATAATTTGATATTGAAATATATTTTCATGTATTTAATTCATTGATGTTTTATGTAGATATTGCCCTTTTTCGAGATATATCAACTAAAGTTCTAAGGACCGGAGATGTTGCAATTTTGAAAGAAAATATTGATGTGAGGTTGTGCAATATGGAAAGAATCTTCCCACCAGCTTTATTAGATGTGATGGAACATTTACTGGTGCATCTTCCAGATGAAGCTGATTTAGGAGGTCCGGTCCAATACAGGTGGATGTATCCTTTGAATGATACATGTATCACTTGAAGAAAAAGTTCAAGAACAAAGTACGGATTGGAGGATCGATATCAATGTGTCATCGAAGAAATTTCCCATGTGACAGCTAATTATATTACTTCTCCGGAAGATTTAGATTCCGTAGAAGATGTTAACGAAATTTGATTCATCTACACTTATCCTGATGTTCCTACCATGTTGCAGCAAGTCGGATGAATCAATGGAAAATCAACAATAGCATGGTTAAATGATGAAGATCATAATGTACTTCGGACATTTTTACTCCTCAACTGTCAGGAGTTTGAACCATACGAAAGGTTTGTTTTGTTGTTTACATTAAATATTAAATATTTGCTTATATGTGTATATAATCTATTTTCTAATTTATATGTAGGATGTATGAGGAAGAGATAAAGAATGATATGCCTAACATTACTCCAGACTCATTAACGCAAATAAAAGATGCAAATTTTGCAACTTGGTGTAAAACTATGTAAGTAATAAAATTTAAATAAAATAAGGTATAAACACTTGCTATATATATATCTTTCTCATATACTAGATTTAAAATATGTGCAGGTTAATGATGCAAGCAAATCGTTTGAATTTCCATTGTGATTTCTAGAATTTGTGCAAGGGCCAAAGCATAAATTCACTTCATGGCCTATGTATTTCTTAAGGGGGTACCATTACCAAACACAGATTCATGGACAAAATAGAAAGGCTATAAATTATGGTGTTACCGTTCATGGAACCGCTGAAAAAGAGTATTTTGGGTTGATTGATGAGATATTCATGATTGAGTATAGTGGCGTTGTTGGTTTAAAAGCCATGATTTTCAAATGCCAATGGTTCAACACCAGTCGAGGAATACGAAGACATCTTTCAGGTATTGTCGATGTTTGTCCGCAATTGCATTATGAGAAGTACAATATTTTCATATTACCAGAGCAATGTGATCAACTATGTTACATCCCTTATCCACGACTACGGCAAAAACGAGAGTACAAGATACTGCTATACTATGAGTCGAAGCTCATGCAGTTCAAGATGCTTTGGATTATGAACCTACACCGATGACAAATCCAAATCATGAGTATGTTTATGAAGATGATGTTGATGATCAGTATAGTGAATATTCGGATTCAGATTCATGTTCAGGCGAATAATTGTATTTTTTGTATGTTTTATGATATTAATAAAATTTAGTGGTTTGATATTATATATTTTTATGGTCATTTTTAAAACAATTGTTTTATCAAAATCAAACAAAATCATAAATAAACGAACAGAGGAACTCGTGAAGGATGTTGAGGAGTTGGCTTTTTCTAGATCGCAACAGTCTTCTGTCTCTGATGGAACCGCCCCTACTCCCTCTAGCCAAGAGCTCACTGCTGCATACATTGAGGTAAGAATCCAGTAATCCTTTATCTTTATTTAGTGTGACTGCATTGAGGATGTTTGGGGAATGATTAACTTATGTTTATGTGTGTTAAGTTGTAACTGTTTGTGTGGTTTAGGAAATACTTATGATTATTTTATTAGGAATTTTTAACTCTTATTGTTTTGGAAATGGTTATGTCTGTGTTTATCAGATTAGAAATTGACTGTATTAGGTATTGTTTACTCTTATTGTATTGATTCTGTAAAGCCTTAAAATGTTATGCGTTGCTTTTATTATGATATAGCAGTTAAGTGTTATGATTTATCAAGGTTGATGTTAATTGCATTTGTATTAAAATGGCAATAATGTGTTTATGTCCTCTCAGTGTTTATGGTTCTGTTAAGTTTTCTGTTAAGTGTTATGTATGTTTATTGATACTGCTCTTTGTGTTTTCATGTTGCAGACAGCAAAAAATAGCAATGGTCGTGTTTATGGTCTCAGTTTTATCTAGTATTTTGAAGCTTCACCAAATGAGACTGCAGCTGCTTCACTTCTCGAGCATGTGGAAGCTAATGCTAGAATGAGAAATATGGAGGAAGACATTTCAAGGATGAAGTAAAATATTTCTGAGATAAACCAAGGGCTGGCAGTTCTCCTAAGCCTTGTTGGAGTGGATCATGTGACTTTTCAGCCCATTGTTCGACAGGCTCCACGTGAGAATGTTGCTTCTTCTCCAAGCTTCCATCCAGAGTCTTCCCAGCAGCTGCTACTCATCATTCCCTCTCAATCACTAATGAACAAGTTCAGAACTAAGTTTATGTTTTTATTTAAGTGTTTAATTAATTAGGATATATAGAATATTAACTTCTTTTTGTGAACTCAAAACATCATTTGATATTTTTGTAATGTATATAATGGATCTCTTGAATCAACTAATGTAATGAATTTGTGTGATTAATGTTGTTTAATTTTATATAGTTTGTTTAATCACAACAATTAAGTAATAGTTAATTGTCTATTCGTGGAAATATAAAAAAAAATTTGTGTCTATTCGAGTTTACATTTCCATGGATTACTACAAATAGTGTGTGGCTATTTGGCTACTAAAACTAGTTCTCACCATTCATGGCTATAGCCACGAACATGTTCGTGGATATCCGCAGCAAAATAACTACAAATCCATATCGTAGCTAATTTGTGGCTACTTATCTATGATATAGTCGTGGTTATTCGTGGCTAATATCCACGAAATCTTCACAGCTATTTCGTAGCCATATCAAGAACCAGGTCATGTATTCGTGACTATTATAGCCACAAATATTAGTTATAGCTATCCGTGGCTAGGCCGTGGAAATGTGGCCTCGGTAAGCCACATTTTTTCAATAGCAACGAATCCATAGCCACGAAACGCATCTTGGGCTATCCGTTGTTATGGAAAAATAGCAACAAATAATTGGTCATAGCCACGAAAAATGGCCGAGATTTCTTGTAGTGTTTTTAATGAAATTTTTAACTAAATTTCCTAGTTTTATTTCTATTGCTTTAGCTTAATAATAAATGTAAACATGTTATATAAGTAATTAATGAAAATTATAACATAAAAATTAATTGTTTTTTAATATGTGTGAAAAAAAAATTAAACGATACTTAAAATGAAATAGAGAATATATATTTCTATATCAGTTAAGTTTTATGGGATTTTAATTTAAAACCAAATGGTGATAAGTGAAGTGGCTTATATCCCTTATATATTATTTGAGATCCCTTTCAACTTCGGATGTGGGATATTATGTCATAATACGCCTCTCCGAGATAATGGTTCTTTAGCCATTAATCTCGATATATTCGGACTTAGATCGACAGCACCAATTTTAGACATGGTTTTTTTATTGTTGGACCAACTTTGGGTCGGATTGGGTTGGACTGGCGTGGATCGGGCTATAATATTATGTTAAGTGTTATAGGTTTTAACCTAAAATCAATTAGTGATAAGTGAAGTGGCTTATATTCTTTATATATTATTTGAGATCTCTTTCAACTTTCGATATGAGATATTATATATAGGACATTATGTTCTAATATATACTAACAACAAGGAAAAAAAGGAGAAAACACCTCATAGAGTTTTTACTTCGGACAAATTGTCTGTGATTCATAGCAGTGGCGGAGGGGAATGGGGTGGAAGGGGTGCAGCTGCCCCCTATGAAATTTTTAAAAAAGTTTGTTTTAACACTATTTTAAAAAAATTATAAAATGTAAGTGTTAAAATATCTTCTAATACCCCCTATAAATTTAAGTTCAAATCTATATTGCCCCCTTTTAATCTGATTTTCCCCTTATATTTCTCTTTAAACTTGGCTTTTTGTTAGTGTTTCCTATTTTAAATGTTTAATTTTTAAATAGATTTAATATTTAAAGTTTATTTATAAAAAAAATTTCATTTTACTTGTTTTCTTAGAATTATAAAGATGAATCATTTCATATTTATTAATATTTTTATTTCATTTACGTCCCTAAAATTATACATATTTCAACTAGAACATTCGTATTTCATAACTAAAACTTTTCATATTTTTTATAGAAAACAAATGCATTGTATGTAAAAAATGAAAACAAGTATTGTTTTGACATATTTACTATATTTTAAAAATAAAAGTCTATGATGTATTAAATAAATAATATTATTGATAAAACTTTTTTGCTATATATAACTTATGCCTCCAGTAAAAATATTTTCTGGCTCCGCCACTGATTCATAGCAAATATAGAATTCACTTTATCATATATGTATTTAAAGTATTGAATACGTATGTGCCTATCAATACAATTAAAACAGGAAGGTTTTAAAAAACTAACCTTGCCTTCATGTGTTATTTACAAACTTTGCCATTAAAATTATAACGTAATTTAATATATTCATTAAGGGTAAATTGGGCATATACAAAAATCGCTTGGAAAACAACGCGGATCTTCTTTTCGGAGCAGCACGCGGATCTTGGAGCAGCACGCTGATCTTCTTTTTGTGAAGACCAATTTCATTTCTGGGCCATCAGGGTATTTGGCCCATCAGGAAATTTGATTACGACTACAATTACAAGATTCCATATCTGGGCCATCATTTCTAATGCAATGGGCTATCAGCGTATTTGTGATCCAAAACAGGATGCCTACATATCAAAAACAGAATCATCGGATCAATATATACGATATAAAATTAATATCGTATATTCTCATGAAACCAAACTATGATCCATGCTATACCATCTATATATACAGTCTTACATTTTCATACGTTTTAGGCCTAAAAGAGATGTTACCAATGTATCTAAAACATCATATAATAGACGCCAACTTCATATATTAAGTTATGCATCCGTAATTAATCGTAACTCTGCTGTAAAAAATACATTAGTATAACTTAGTCTTAAATGTTTATAATCATTGCTAATTTCCATTACTATTCAATCAACTTATTCAATTTTTTGTAAAGATTTTCTACCAAATCGAGAATCCGTTATAACTAGTATATATATTAACAACCAAACTCATAAATGTTCCAATATTTTTTAGATCTTAACTATTCTAACAACCTAAAAAATCGAAACTTCCTAAACATATGATAAAAAAATTCAAAATCATAACAATTCTAACAACCTAAAAATTCGAAACTTGCTATATCTATTATAATTATTTATTTAAATATTTCCTAAATCTTAACTATTCTAACAAACTAACAAATCGAAACTAATTTATATATTATACTCTCAATCAATTGAAAAGATATGCGAATATTCTTTAGTCTCATTTCGCAAAATAATAGGGCTTACAAGCTTCTATATAAGAAGAGACCATAAACCTTATAAACTCACGTTATCCAAACAAAGCAAAAAGTTGCGATCTAAAAATGTCTCTTGCGAGTAAGATTACTAACCTCGACAGTGTGAAACCTTTCAAAACAAGTTGGAAGATTCAAGTGAAGGTTATGCACTCATGGAAGCAGTATATTGTACAATCTGGAGAAACTTTAGAGTTAGTATTAGTCGATGAAAATGTAAGTTTGGTTCAAATTTCTATATATTTTTATATTATGTGCTTATAATCGTTTATAATACTAACTTCAACGAGTTTATTTTATTTGTAGGGTACTAAGATCCATGGTAGCTGTAAAAGACTTTTGTAAACCGTTTGGAAAGACATTTTCAGGTTGGAGAATGGAAAATGATTCAAAAAATTTCACTAAGTCCTGCCTCTGGATTATACAGGTCAACAACCCATGTTTACAAACTTTCATTCGTAAACAACACTGCTGTTACACGATCTAATATCAGATCCCAGAACATGTTCCTGTCTTTGGTTGATTTTGACACTATTCTGAGTGGTCAATTAAAAACATGTTTCCTGATTGGTAAGTATTTATTAAATTGGTTTAGTTTTTTTATTCCTTTATATAAATTGTTCTAACCTTTTTTATGAGACTACACAGATGTTATTGGACAAGTATTAGATGTTGGTGAAATGTAAATTCTTCAATGTGCTGGAAAAGAAAGGAAAAACTAGAGTTCAACCTAAGAGATGTCAAGTAAGTTCGTAACTATTTGATGCAAGTTCGTATCTTTAAGTTTTTTAGTTTTATCATGTCTGATAAATCTGTTTCTTCTACTTTTTCAGTGATCAACGCTTAAGATATTGTCTATGGGGAAAGTTTGCTGAAATAGTAAACTCAGCATGCCATGAGTCTAATGGCGAAGTGGTCATATGTTTGATATGATTTGCAAAAATTGGATCATACCGAAGTATATAATACGATAAGCTTCCTGTTTTTATATTGAGTTTGTCATATAAAATTCATATGCTAAAACCTAGATGTCACTATACTGTTAAATAAAAACATGGTCACGAAAAATCAGGTTTACTTACATTTGTTTCTGTATGTAGATGAGCTGCAAATATCCAATGCGTATGATGCATCCCTCGTGCTTATTAATCATGAAATAGAAGAGACAGAGCTACTGAAGGAAGCGTAAGAATATTACACAATAATATATTGATCAGAATTTTTAATTTCTTTACTCATCTGTATGAATCGTTTTCTATTGATATTTTAGGTTTAGTGGTGATTGTAACTCAGTTACGATATTTTAAAATCAGGAAGACTCGCTTGAAGTAGCTGTCAGACGTGATCAATGGTTGCAGTACCCAGACAAAACAATTTCAGCTATCTTAGATTCTACAGAGGTTATCAATTTTTAAACATATGGATGTTATATTTTTAATAGTATTGATTGTTCTAATATTTGTTTGCTGCCCCATTCTTTCTTTGGCTGAGAAGTGCAAGGTTGTATGCACTATTGATGCTATAGATAAAGACTGGAGTTGGTATTATTTTGGTTGTGGTATATGTAACAAGAAGGTTACAAAAGAAACAATTGATCCTAAGAAATATAAACCTCAACCGGTTACTACACCTAAATGGTGGTGTGAGGTCTGTCAGGCAACTGTTACATACGTTTTACACAGGTAAAACGGTAGATAAAATTTAGGATTTTATTGTTTTAAGATCAATATAAAATATTTGACATCAGTTTTTCCATTTAAAGGTTTAAAGTGCATCTCATTGTCAAGGATGACTCAGGAGTGTCCAAAATCATGCTGTTAGACACTCCCGCAAAGGAAATTGTTGGAGAAACTTGTGCAAAGCTACTAAATGGGTCATTTGATGAGGTAAAAACATTTAAAATGTGGTCACTTATATCTAATGACTATACTAAAGAAACTTTTGACTACTAAAGTTTCGATTTTGATCTTAATAGCTAGAAGATCCAGACTTAATACCAGATGAGATCAAGAATTTGGTTGGAAAAACTTTCAAATTGGGAGTTTGTATTGAAAAGGATAATATTCATTATGGTAATGATATCTACAAAGTAGGTAAAGTTTGGAATAACAATGATTCAAGCATAGAGAATTCACTTTCTTTGCCAGATGCTCACTCAAACAGGGAATCAACACTCATTAGTGGTTCTGAGGTACAAGATGAAGGAATGTTTAGTTGTTAATCCAGATTCAATTCTCAGATTCAACAGTCCTAAACATGCGGATCTAGGTTCTCTTGAATAGAAACAATGTTGATCTCACCTTTTTACATGTTTGTGCAGCGGAAAGAGAGAACAGGTCAGAGATCAGAGAGCCACCGAGAGATAACTCCTCCAGAGGTTCACACATGCACACCAAGTAGGAAGAGAGGCTGCTAGACCACACGGGAATCGGCGCAGAGAGAGAGAGGAGGCTCGCGGCTAGGTTAGGGTTACTGGAGAAAACAGACTCAAGTTTTATTTATAAAACTTGTTCGGTTCCGTTTGGGCCTTTTGGCCCAAATTCCAATTAACTCGACAGCGTTCTCGCACTGTGTCGATCGACACGCCTTGTGCATCGATCGACACACAGTGGCTAAACCCTTTTATTCTCTATAAGTACAGTAAATGCCTAGCACTTTTACCGTACTTCTGCTAAACCGTTCCTACACGTTTTCCTGTTAGCTTAGGCGTGTGACCCATATGGGATCATATAATAAAGGCAATAAGTCCAAGACTTATAGATCATGAGCGGACTCTAGCAAGCCATCATGACCCCCAGTATTATATGACTTATGTCTGATCATTGACATACTCTTACTTTCTAGAGACAGTACAGAGATTACTGGACATAATTCCAACAATCTCCCACTTGTACTGGAATCTCTGTATTCATAATCCTTTTGTCTCAATATCTCGATTAGTCATAAGGCAAGATGAGTGTCATCCTTATAGAGCCTAATCTTGTTCATCGGACTCTGATTTGATACTGACAATCCAAACGACTCGGGACAGTCCGTTTGAGCATGGCCATGCATTTTCCAGTATTCAAATCTCCGATTGGCCTAGAGATATTCACTCCATTTATATTGGAGGGACAAATCCCGTCTTGTTCCATCACTGTAAACTACTCATTTCATAATACACCCAAACAAGGTCCTTATAACTATCGCAGAACGACAGCGTTAGACAATGATCAAAGCGCATCAGTTCATGTGCAGCCACATGCATGCGAACTCAGGTCTAAGGACTATACTCTATAGTCGTAGTAAGAATCTCTTATGACACAGATATAAATATCCTGAAGAGTTCTTATAAGCGGGTCTTGTCCGGTCGTATGTTCCCCAACATACACCTATGTACTGACTTTGATGCCGCGCATCTATGACACACTGAGACTTTGTCATAAGTCACATACCAATCTAGTCTCACACGGTTGTTGGTGTTCCAATTTCAACAACCTTCGACTAGGGACAGGATGATATAAGCCATCTATCAAATATAGGGTCTCATGATCAAGCTAAATGACTTTGATGACTCAAGATCAAGTCACTTACTTCGATGACCTATAAAATGGTTTTTATCACTTTGGAACGATTATTTCATCACAGTTAAAATAATCTTGAAATCATAATTTCATTAAACATTTTAAAATGTCTTACAAGAACATATCAATAACTAAATAAAGCCCTTTACTAACTCCCACTGAAATTAAGACTACATATTAATTTCACTTATCCTACAGCAACAGTCCGCGACTCGTGCTTAGGCTTAAGGAGTGGCTTCGTTAATAGATTAGCAACGTTCTCATTCGTTGAAACTTGCTGATCTACTTAACATCTCTGTCATTTATCTTATGGAATAGGTTATACCTACCCACAAGGTGTTTGGACCTCTGATGTGCAGCTAGTCTCATCTATGCTGGAATCACATCAAGTTCAGTGACGAACTCTTCTTTCCAAACAACCTCTTTCGCCGCTTCCCAAGCTGCGAAATGTTCAGCTTAAGTCATGGAGTCAGCAACAGTGCCTTGCACCGCCAGATAGACACAAGATATAACCGGACTGTGACCGGAAATCATCTTTGTCCGTTGGAAACTTGCCTTTCAGACTCTATCGACTTGTAGCACCTCACTTTCTCCTTTACCTAGAGAACTTATCCTTAGCATTCCTTAAATACTTTAGGATATTCTTTACGGCAATCCAGTGATTCTTTGCTGGAATTGACTGGTCGTTACTCGTCTTGCTTAATGTTAAAGCAACATCAAAACAAGCACGTGTCATGGCATACATGATAGATCCAATTGCCGACGCATATGGAATCCTATCCATGCTTTCAAGCTCAGCAGTTATCGTGGGACACTGTTTCTTGCTTAACGTTATGCCATGTGACATTGACATAAAACCCTTCTTGGATTACTGATTAGGTGCAGGACTTTGTCAATTTAAGAATCTTGACTTTGTCCTACCAGCTCTTTTGGATCTCTATCTTTAGATCCAAAATCCAAGAACTACGTGGCTTTACCCATGTCAATCATTAAAACCAACTCCCAAACTAGTCCTTTACCGACTGCAGCATTGGGACGTTATGTTGGAATTGTGTCCAGCAATCTCTGTACTGTCTCTATAACGTAAGAGTATGTCAGTGATCAGACATAAGTCATACAATGCTGGGGGTCATGATGGCTTGCTAGAGTCCGCTCATGATCTATAAGTCTTGGACTTATTGCCTTTATTGTATGATCCCATATGGGTCACACGCTTAAGCTAGCAGGAAATAATGTTGGAACGGCTTAGCAGAAGTACGACAAAAGTGCTAGGCATTTGTCGTACTAAGAGAGAAGACTAATGGGTCTGATTAAATGGAATTTAATCAGATTGGGCCCAAAAGCCCAAAAGGGAAAGAGAAGGCTTTTAAATGACTAAAAGCCAATTCTCTTCTCCCTTAACCCAACCCTAGCCGCGCCTCTCTCCTCTCTCTGCGCCAGCCTCCTTGTGGTCTAGCAGCCAGTTTCCGGTGATTGCGTGTGTGAGCCTTTGGAGGATCCATCTCTCGGTGTATCTCCCTGATCATTGACCTGTTCTCAATTCCGCTGCCAAACAAACAGGTAAAAGGTGAGATCATATGATTCTAAATAAGAACACCTAGATCTAATGCATGTTTAGGTTGATATCAATATGAGAATTGAATCAGGATCAACCGAAACTCCCAACAGTGGTATCAGAGCCATTGGTTCTTAGGTTTCTTGTTTTAGATTCATTGTTTAGGTTGTTAAATCTGTTTAGAATTGTTTTTGAATCAATTATTGATAAGATAAAACAGTTAAGAATCAGAATTGAACTCTAAACAAACACAGAAATCACAAACCGAGCTATATGACTCGGGTTTGTTGATTGGCCGAGAGAATGGCCGGTTGGGTCGGATCGATGGATCGATCGCGTCGCGATCGCGGATCACGTCCCGATCACGATCGTCCCGTTCCGCCTTCTCTCACGTCCCGATCGTCGCCATGCTTGCTCGATCGCGTGAGGCTTCATGCTGTCCGGATCGAGGCTCGCTCGTGGATGACTCGGCCAGCACCGTCCCACGATCGTCCCGCCTGTCCCGAGCTCGTCCGACCGTCCCGATCAAAACGCAAGCGTCCCGTCCGGCAATCCGAGCGTCTCGATCTTGGATCGAGCATGCGGCTTGCGGCTGGACGGCTCTTGCCTGGCCGGTTAGGGTTTTGGGTCTAATGGGCCGGTTCAATCTCGGTTAGGTGGTTCGGTTTAAAATTTAATTAAAATCTACGTTCTGGTTTAATAAACAGATTAATAATTTTATTAAGTCTGGTTAAACCGGAATAAGAAATCCAATGTCGAAAGAAATATTGGATTTAGTGCCTAAACCAGGAATTTCTAATTTGATTTGGTTGGACCAAATAAATTGAGAAATTCCGGTTTAGTAAATAACCGGTTGACAATTGTGGTCATCGTAGTAATTGAAACTTGGTTAGACCAGTTTTAATGAACCAGACCGGTTATGTCAATTAATTGGACAATTGGGTCATGTCTTGGACATGGACCAATTCTTGGGCCTCGGGCCAAGAAGTTAAAACAATTGGGCCATTAATTGAGTCATTCTTCAGATTTAAATTTAAAACTTATTTTATAAAATAAAATTATGAAATTCGATTTTAAATTTTATAAAGTTCCGAAATTTCGAAATTAGAAAGTTTCCAAAATTAGAAGTTTCTGAATTTGCGGGTTTTGGATTTTTAAAGAAGTTTCTAAAGTTAGAAAGTTTCCGGTTTTAGAAAGTTTCCAATTTTAGAAAGTTTCCAAAAATAGTAGGTTTCCATAAATAGAAAGTTTCCCGAAATAGTAATCTTCTATTTTGGGAATGATTTTAATAAACCTACGGACCTCAAACAATATCAAGCGTTGGATGTCTTGTCCAGGCTATGTCAGCTGTCAAAGCCCATTCAATTGCATTCATGGCCTTACAGTGTGAGGATGTCTGCTTTTGCGTGGGTAAGACGGTTTGTGATTCATAAATGTCATTGGGAGTCCCAGACATTAATGATTACATGACTGTATAGTCCGGTTTTCTTGACTAGGCCATCGGGAGTCCCGGGCCTTGAGACATCAGGGTGGATTGGGCCTCGGGCCCAGATTCACAACCAAGAGTTATATCACGGATATAATTAGCCGAAATAGGGCTTACCGATATAAGCTAAGGTTGGGTGACGGCCAGTGGCCCACTTTGATCTTAGTTATATGTGGATCTTGGAATCATTATATTCTATTGAGGGTAACTTAGGTTATTGAATATAATGCATGATTAATCATATTATACTTTAATACGAGATTAATCATTTTGAACATATAACTAATAACCTTTTTATTTATATATTTCAGATATGACTACTACAAGCACACAAAACACGTTCTCGATCCGGTCTGTTCTCGAGAAGGAGAAGCTGACTGGAACGAACTTCCTGACATGGTCAAGGAACTTGAGGCTGGTCCTCAAGCAGGAGAAGAAGGATTATGTCCTTCGAGATCCCCTCCCCGAGAGGCCTCTTGCCAATGCTGCCAGGACTCTGCACAATGCTTGGGAAAAGCATTCGTCAGATGAAAATGATGTTTATTGCCTGATGTTGGTGACAATGACTCCAGAGCTGCAAAAGCAGTTCGAAAGTGTATTGTCTCCAATCGAGATCATGGCAAGCCTGAAATCGCTTTTTCAGGAGCAGGCTAGGACCGAGAGGTTCCAGACAGTTAAGAACCTCTTGGACTGTAAGTTGGCTGCGAATGCGGCAGTGAGTCCTCATGTGTTGAAGATGATGGGTTATCTCGATCATCTTCACAAACTCGACTGCCCAATCAGCCAGGAACTTGCCTGCGACATCATTCTGCAGTCTTTACCTGCAAGCTATGATCAGTTCATTCTGAACTTTAACATGCATGGCTTGAGTAAGACACTACCTGAGCTTCACGGAATGCTCAAGACTGCAGAGCCCAACTTGAAGAAAACCGCCAAGGACCCCAATGTACTTATGGTACAAAAGGGCAAGGGGTTTAAGAAGTCTTCTGCTAAGGATAAGGGAAAGGCCAAGGGTGTCCAAGTCGTGGACTCAGACACGCCAAAGCCCAAGCCCAAGTCCAAGGCTGGGCCTACTGACATGTGCAGGTTCTGCAAAGAACTGGGGCATTGGAGAAGAGATTGCAAGAAATTCCAGGAAGGTCTAAAGGAATTAAAGAAGAAGACTTTCGAGACTTCTTCATCAGGTATTTTTGTTATAGAAGTTAATACAACTACTTCTGATAATACCTCATGGGTCATGGATACTGGTTGTGGGGCTCATATTTGTACTAATATGCAGGCACTCAGCAACAGTAGAAGGCTGAAGCAAGGACAAGTGGAACTACGAGTTGGGAATGGAGCGAAAGTTTCAGCACTAGCTGTAGGAACTTACTTGTTGTCTTTACCTTCGGGATTGATTTTAGAACTTAATAATTGTTATTTTGTACCTGCTATAAGCAGAAATATTATTTCAATTTCTTTGTTGGATTTGGAAGGTTATGATTTTTCAGTTAAGAATAAATTATGTTCCTTCAATCGCAACAATTTGTTCTATGGTTCGGCCCCTCTTACGAATGGGCTTTACATACTCGATCAATCCGCGCCAATTTATAACATTAATACAAAACGGTTTAAACCTAATGAGGAAAACCGAACGTTTCTATGGCATTGTCGTTTAGGGCACATCAGCGAGAAACGCATCAAGAGGCTCCATTCGAATGGACTTCTTGGCTCATTTGACTTTGAGTCATGTGAGAAATGCGAATCCTGCATGATGGGCAAAATGACACGGGCCCCCTTTAATAAACCTAACGAGAGGGCCAGTGACTTATTGGGCCTGATACACACTGATGTGTGTGGCCCAATGTCCACTAATGCAAGAGGAAACTATCAGTACTTCATTACCTTTACTGATGATTTCAGTAGGTATGGATATGTTTATTTAATGAAACATAAGTCTGAATCTTTTGAGAAGTTCAGAGAATTCCAAAATGAAGTACAGAACCAACTTGGCAAAAGCATTAAGGCTCTTCGGTCCGACCGAGGAGGAGAATACTTAAGCCAAGAATTCAGTGATCATCTGAGAGAGTGTGGGATCGTATCCCAACTCACTCCTCCTGGAACACCTCAATGGAATGGTGTGTCTGAGAGGAGAAATCGGACCTTATTGGATATGGTTCGATCTATGATGAGTCACACAGACCTTCCAATATCCCTTTGGGGATATGCTCTGCTAACAGCAGTGTTCACACTAAACAGAGCGCCATCAAAGGCAGTAGCAAAGACACCATATGAATTATGGACTGGAGAAGCTCCAGTGCTGTCTTATCTCAGAATTTGGGGTTGTGAAGCCTATGTCAAGAGATTAATCTCAGACAAGCTTACACCAAAATCTGACAAATGTTACTTCATTGGTTATCCACGGGAAACCAAGGCTTATTACTTCTATCTACGTTCCGAGAACAAGATCTTTGTTGCCCGGGATTGTAACTTTCTTGAGAGAGAGTTTCTCTCTAAGAAAGGCAGTGGGAGTAAGGTACTGCTTGAAGAAATTCAAGATGAACAGGATACTGCTCAACCTAATGAGGAAGAGCAGCAGGAGGATCTACAAGAAATTGTAGAGCCTGAACCTGTAGTACCTGAAGTTCGAAGATCCGGGAGGATCCGTCACGAACCCGAGAGATATCAGGGATTCCTCGTGACTGACTGTCATGATCTTTTGATCATTGATGGTGATGAACCATCGAACTTCAATCAAGCCATGATGGGCCCAGATTCCTCTAAGTGGCGCAAGGCCACTGATTCCGAAATGGACTCCATGTCGGTCAACCAAGTATTTTCGTTGGTTGACTTACCCGTTGGTGTAAAAGCCATCGAGTGCAAATGGATCTTCAAGAAGAAGATTGACGTGGATGGAAATGTCCAGATTTATAAAGCCAGGTTGGTGGCAAAAGGTTTCAGACAAGTTCACGGTGTGGACTACGATGAAACCTATTCACCGGTGGCTATGATGAAATCTATTCGGATTCTACTAGCAACTGCAGCTTTTCATGATTATGAAATTTGGCAGATGGACGTGAAAACCGCCTTCCTGAATGGTATTCTGGAAGAGGATGTGTATATGACGCAACCTGACGGTTACATAGATCCAAAGAATGCTGGGAAAGTATGCAAACTTCATAAATCCATTTATGGATTGAAGCAAGCATCGAGGAGCTGGAATCTTCGTTTTGATGAAGCGATCAAGCAATTTGACTTTATCAGAAACGAAGAAGAACAATGCGTGTATAAGAAAAATAGTGGGAGCAAAATCGTTTTTCTTATTCTGTATGTTGATGACATACTGCTTCTCGGAAACGACATTCCAATGCTGAAGTCTGTAAAAGACTGGCTTGGAAGTTGTTTTTTCCATGAAAGACATGGGTGAAGCCGCATACGTTCTTGGAATTAGGATCTATCGGGATAGACCTAAGAGGCTGATAGGCTTGTGTCAAGACTCATACATTGACAAAGTCCTACAAAGATTCAGCATGAAAGATTCCAAGAAGGGCTTCACGCCAATGGTACATGGCACAACGCTAAGCAAGAAGCAGAGCCCTACGTCGGCTGCTGAGCTTGAGCGCATGAAGAATATTCCTTATGCATCTGCAATAGGATCTGTCATGTATGCCATGATCTGTACTCGTCCTGATGTTGCTTACGCATTGAGCATGACGAGTAGATACCAGTCAAATCCAGGTGAAAACCATTGGATTGCCGTAAAGAACATCTTGAAGTATCTAAGACATACTAAGGATAAGTTCTTGGTGTACGGTGGAAGTGATGTGCTTAAAGTCAGTGGATTCACGGACGCAAGTTTCCAGACAGACACAGATGATTTCCGGTCACAGTCCGGTTATGTCTTTTGTCTGAATGGCGGTGCAGTAAGTTGGAGAAGCTCCAAGCAGGACACCGTTGCTGATTCCACTACAGAAGCTGAATATATCGCCGCCTCAGAAGCAGCGAAGGAAGCTGTTTGGATTCGAAAGTTCATTATGGAACTAGGTGTGATACCAGATGCGGCTGAGCCTCTGGCACTATTTTGTGACAACAATGGTGCTATAGCTCAGGCAAAGGAACCAAGATCACACCAGAAATCCAAGCATGTTCAAAGAAGATATCACTTGATACGTGACATCATTAATAGAAAGGAAGTCAAGATCAGCCGAGTTCCGACAGATGATAATGTCGCTGATCCGTTGACAAAGCCACTCCCAAGGCCTAAGCTCGAGTTCCTGACTGAAGCTGTAGGCATTAGAAACATTGAAATGTAATCTAAATTTGAGTGGGAGTTTTGTGAGCTTTATTTTAGTTATTTGATATGTTCTTGTAAAACATTATTATTTATGTTTTAATGAAATTATTATTTCAAGATTATTTTAACTGTGATGAAATAATCGTTCCAAAATGATATGAACCATTTTATAGGTCATCGAAGTAAATGATTTGATCTTGAGTCATCGAAGTCATTTAGCTTGATCATGAGATCCTATATTTGATAAATGTTTTATATCATCCTGTCCCTAGTCGAAGGTTGTTGAAATTGGAACACCAACAACCGTGTAAGATTGGATTGGTACGTGACTTATGACAAAGTCTCAGTGTGTCATAGATGCTCGGCATCAAAGTCAGTACATAGGTGTATGTTGGGAACATACGACCGGACAAGACCCGCTAATAAGAACTCTTCAGGATATTTATATCTGTGTCATAAGAGATTCTTACTACGACTATAGAGTATAGTCCTTAGACCTGAGTTCGCATGCATGTGACTGCATATGGACTGATGCACTTTGATCATTGTCTAACGCTATCGTTCTGCGATAGCTATAAGGACCTTGTTTGGGTACATCATGAAATGAGTAGTTTACAGTGATGGAACAAGATGGGATTTGTCCCTCCAATATAAATGGAGTGAATATCTCTAGGCCAATCGGAGATTTGAATACTGGAAAACGCATGGCCATGCTCAAACGGACTTTCCCGAGTCGTTTGGATTGTCAGTATCAAATCAGAGTCCGATGAACAAGATTAGGCTTTATAAGGATGACACTAATCTTGCCTTATGACTAATCGAGATATTGAGACGAAAGGGATTATGAATACAGAGATTCCAGTTCAAGTGGGAGATTGTTGGAATTGTGTCCAGCAATCTCTGTACTGTCTCTATAACGTAAGAGTATGTCAGTGATCAGACATAAGTCATACAATGCTGGGGGTCATGATGGCTTGCTAGAGTCCGCTCATGATCTATAAGTCTTGGACTTATTGCCTTTATTGTATGATCCCATATGGGTCACACGCTTAAGCTAGCAGGAAATAATGTTGGAACGGCTTAGCAGAAGTACGACAAAAGTGCTAGGCATTTGTCGTACTAAGAGAGAAGACTAATGGGTCTGATTAAATGGAATTTAATCAGATTGGGCCCAAAAGCCCAAAAGGGAAAGAGAAGGCTTTTAAATGACTAAAAGCCAATTCTCTTCTCCCTTAACCCAACCCTAGCCGCGCCTCTCTCCTCTCTCTGCGCCAGCCTCCTTGTGGTCTAGCAGCCAGTTTCCGGTGATTGCGTGTGTGAGCCTTTGGAGGATCCATCTCTCGGTGTATCTCCCTGATCATTGACCTGTTCTCAATTCCGCTGCCAAACAAACAGGTAAAAGGTGAGATCATATGATTCTAAATAAGAACACCTAGATCTAATGCATGTTTAGGTTGATATCAATATGAGAATTGAATCAGGATCAACCGAAACTCCCAACACGTTATATCCGAGAATCAGTATGTCATCGACATATACTATGAGAAATGCAATATTGCTCCCACTAATCTGTTAGTAAACGCACAGTTCCTCTTCGTTCCTGTTCAAGTCAAAACCTTGACTACTTCAACAGAACGAAGATTCCAACTCCGATATGTTTGCTTCCATCCATGAATGGATCGATGAAGCTAACTTACATTAAATGTAATTTTTCCGGAGTCCGGGCTCACTTTCGCTTCTTTGAGTTTCGCAGACTCGTCGCTTTCAATGATCATCAGATCATGCGATCTTTCAATGATCATCAGGTTCAACTAATGATGAGAATTCCCTCTCGGATTAGTGACTGATTCTTTCATATCTGCGAACTTCAGGCTCCACAGGTGTAGATTCTATAGAAATCTATAAATCCATCCGCTGCTCTCCCTCAACTGGCTGAGCAGCCGCCTGTATTTCTCGAATTTCTTCGAGTCACGCTTTTACTCCCACTGTTCTTCTTGGAAAGTAACTTCCCTTCTCAGAAAACAGAATGGACGTAAAAGTAACAAGCCTTGGTTTCCCTAGGATAACCAGCGAAGTAGCTCAACTACAAATACTCAGTAAAGACGAATTTGGATCGATTCCAATCCACATTTACGTGGTGTCTTTCAACTGATATTTGGTGGAACTATTTCAGCGCAAACTTAGATATTTCTAGAGCATTATTCTCAAAATATCATGGAAGATTCGTGTGACTCATCTTTAATCATTTCTGATAAGATCTGATTCTTTCTCACAGAAACACCTCCAGGTTTTTCAGGAGAATTGAGCTGTGAAACGACTTCACACTCATTCAGATGATCACACCATCAATGACTTAAGTATTCTCACTCTGATTTATCTCAGAGTCTTAATACTTCTGTCACTTAGATTCTATACCTCATTCTGGAACTCTTTCGACCATGTCAAAGAATTCCGACTTGTGTCTCATCAAATGAACACAGTCTTACTCACTGAATTAATCAGTCGAGACAATGAAGTACAGGAAATTTTCTCTGGCATTACTGCTCATCGGACCACATCAATGAGTATGTTCAATCTCCAATAAGCCTTTGGGCCTTTCTCTAGCTCGGCTAAGACAGGCCCATTTGTCTTTTTGGTCCAGTAAACAGAATTCATGTCTCATAAGATATCCATTCAAATGAGCCCAATAGTGCATAACTATGGGATTTCTGAATCCGACTTACTTTATGTGACCAAGACTTTTATGCCAAGAGAAACAGGTTTAATTCATCAGATTTAAACCAATTTGGTATTTATGTTACTTTTAGGCACTCTTTGGCTTAAGATATAAAACCCATTCCTTGAATATGGTGCTACAATTAATATTTCATTAAGATCAAAAGAACAAAACTTGTCTTTTATCAAAATGAAAAACATTCAAATTCTCACAAGAAAATGAAAAACAACTCTGCTTAAAGCAGGTACATTGTAGCAATTACTTAATACAAAACCAAGCCTCGAAGGCATCTACAAGTGAAAACCCTACGGCTGAGGCAGCATCCAAAGCTCCTTCCAGACATGCAGTTCCACTTGTCCTTCCTTCAACGTTCTACTGTTGCTTAGGCTCTGCATATTATATCAAATATCAGTGCCACAACCAGTATCCAATACCTATAAGGTAGAACTTGAAGTAATAACATGAATACTTGAGGAAGTAGTCTCATACATCAACTTCAACTCCTCATTATCTTCCATGAATTTTATGCAATCTCTCTTCCAATGCCCTATCTCTTTACAGTAGCAGCACTTACCAACGTAAGAGGTATCTGACTTGGGCTCGGAAGACACACGCTTGCCATGATTCAAAATCTGGACAACTTTGTCTTCACCCTTGTCAGTACTAGGTTTCATAAACCTACCCTTCACGTTTGGCTCAACCGTCTTGAGCATATCATGCAGTTCAGTCAGCGTCTTCGTTAAGCCTTTCTTGATATAGTTCCTTCTGAACTTATCATAGCTTGACGGCAGTGACTGCAGAATGATCTCAGTTGCCAATTCTTGGCTAACTGGATAATCCAGTTTCCTCAGGTTATCAATATAACCTATCATTTTACTGACATGAGGACTCACCGAATTATCATTTGGTAGCTTGCAGCTAGTGAGAGACTTAACCAACTGGTATCTCTCCACTCTTATCTGCTCCTGAAATTTCAATTTCAGGCTGCTGATCATCTCTATTGGCGACTCCATGTTCTCATATTGCTCCCGCAAGTCAGAGTCCATGGTAGCCAATATCAGACCACGCACATCTACCACATCATTATAATGCTTATTCCAAGCATCATATACTGCATGGGAGGTATTGGACCCGATCCTTACGGGGAGAGCTCTCTCAAGAACATAGTCCTTTCTCTCCTGCCTGAGGACTAGCCTCAGGTTCCGCGACCAAGTCAAGAAATTTGATCCGTTCAGCTTGTCCATCCCAAGGATAGACCGGATCGAGAAAGTGTTTTGATTGTTTGTGCTAGTCATAACTGAAATATAAGATAAAAGGATTTTAGTTAATATGTTCAATATGATTAATCTCGTATTAAAATTAATATGATTAATCACGCATTATATTCAATAACATAAGTTACCCTCAATAGAATATAATGATTCCAAGATCCACATATAACTAAGATTCAAGTGGGCCACTGGCCGTCACCCAACCTTAGCTTATATCGGTAAGCCCTGTATCGGCTAATTATATCCGTGATATAACTCTTGGTTGTGAATCTGGGCCCGAGGCCCAATCCACTCTGATGTCTCAAGGCCCGGGACTCCCGATGGCCTAGTCAAGAAAACCAGACTATACAGTCATGTAATCATTAATGTCTGGGACTCCCAATGACATTTATGAATCACAAACCGTCTTACCCACGCAAAAGCAGACACCCTCACACTGTAAGGCCATGAATACAATTGAATGGGCTTCGACAGCTGACATAGCCTGGACAAGACATCCAACGCTTGATATTGTTTGAGGTTCGTAGGTTTATTTTAAAATTTCATCCCCAAAATAGAATATTAATATTTCGGGAAACTTTCCATTTTTGGAAACCTACTATTTTTGGAAACTTTCTAAAATTGGAAACTTTCTAAAACCGAAAACTTTCTAACTTTAGAAATTTCTTGAAATCCAAAACATGCAAATTCAGAAACTTCTATTTTAAGAAACTTTCTAATTTCAAAATTTCGGAAACTTTAATTTAAAATCGATTTATATAACTTTATAAAATAAATTTTAAATTAATCTGAAGAAAAGACTCAAATAATTGGCCCAATTGTTTTAACTTCTTGGCCCGAGGCCCAAGAATTTGTCCATGTCCAAGACATGACCCAATTGTCCAATTAAATGACATAACCGGTCTGGTTCATTAAAATTGGTCTAACCAAATTTTAATTACTACGATGACCACAATTGTCAACCGGTTATTTACTAAACCGGATTTTCTCAATTTATTTGGTCCAACCAAATCAAATTAGAAAATCCTGGTTTAGGCACTAAATCCAATAATTATTTCGACATTGGATTTCTTATCCCGGTTTAACCAGAAAATAATAAAATTATTAATTCTGTTTATTAAACCGTGACGATTATAATTTTAATAAAATTAAACCGAGCCAAAACCCTAACCGCATCGATCGATGCTCTCAGCATCGATCCTGCAACGATCGTGCATCGATCCTGCATCGATCGATGCTCTCACGCGTGCACGAACGGTTATCAGGTTTGGCCGAGAGATTCTCGCGAGATCCATGCGATCGTTTGATCGATCCATGCGATCGTGGTCGATCTCTCGCGGTTGCATCGACCGATCCAAGCATCGCATCGATCGATGCAATGCGATCTCAGCCGATGCAAAAAACGAGTTTAGGTCGCATACCAAATCATATAGCTTGGTCATGCGATTTTCAACAGTTTGTTTAGGATTCAAAACTTGTTTCTTAAGTGTTTTGCTCTTATCAGTAGATTGATTCAAAAACACCTCTTTAAACAATCCTAAACATGAATCTAAACAAGAAAAACCAGAACCAATAGCTCTGATACCACTGAAGGAATGTTTAGTTGTTAATCCAGATTCAATTCTCAGATTCAACAGTCCTAAACATGCGGATCTAGGTTCTCTTGAATAGAAACAATGTTGATCTCACCTTTTTACCTGTTTGTGCAGCGGAAAGAGAGAACAGGTCAGAGATCAGAGAGCCACCGAGAGATAACTCCTCCAGAGGTTCACACACGCACACCAAGTAGGAAGAGAGGCTGCTAGACCACACGGGAATCGGCGCAGAGAGAGAGAGGAGGCTCGCGGCTAGGTTAGGGTTACTGGAGAAAACAGACTCAAGTTTTATTTATAAAACTTGTTCGGTTCCGTTTGGGCCTTTTGGCCCAAATTCCAATTAACTCGACAGCGTTCTCGCACTGTGTCGATCGACACGCCTTGTGCATCGATCGACACGCCTTGTGCATCGATCGACACACAGTGGCTAAACCCTTTTATTCTCTCTAAGTACAGTAAATGCCTAGCACTTTTACCGTACTTCTGCTAAACCGTTCCTACACGTTTTCCTGTTAGCTTAGGCGTGTGACCCATATGGGATCATATAATAAAGGCAATAAGTCCAAGACTTATAGATCATGAGCGGACTCTAGCAAGCCATCATGACCCCCAGTATTATATGACTTATGTCTGATCATTGACATACTCTTACTTTCTAGAGACAGTACAGAGATTACTGGACATAATTCCAACACAAGAAACCACATCTTCTTATAGACATTCTAGACATTCAATATGTTGATTTTTGATAATACTAACTACAATCGTATCTTGGTTTTAGGAAGTTTTATTACTAACCGAAATTGAAGATAATTCAGATGTGTTAATTATAACAAGGATTTTTCAATCCTTTGAGGTACCAATTCCTCAAGCTTGTCATGTAGCTTTGAGATATCGAACCTTTTTGGGAATGGAATAGAGCCAATAAGAATACACTAAACCCAAACAGTCAAGCAATACCAATTTGAGTTGAAATTCTAATATCCTAAGTGCAATTAACAATATCAAGCAATAAAATCAAGCAAGAGAGAACAAACAAGATAATTCAAATAGATGATTAAAGATCAAGCTCTTGGGTATAGGAAATTTGATCTAAGCAACTAAGCATTGAATCAAGATGTCAAACACAACATTAAAATGCTAATCTTTTAGCTCAGGAACACTAATTCAAGTTAATACACTCTCATGTCATTAACCCTATGCTAATCAAGCATTAAACATCAACTTTCATTGATTAATCACAAGCAAGCACGCATTAAACACAAGTCTTTTAGCTACTAAGCACCTTACACATCAATTGTCATTGGATAAGAATGCAAAGCTCTCATTCAATCCTAGCTAGCATTTCATCGAACACCTTATGTGCAACAAAATCCCAAAGTTCTAGATCAAGGATAGCTAAGCCTAATCTAGCATTAAGAGCATCTAATGAGAAATGATCAATCAAATTTAAGCCCTAGACATCAAGATTCAACCCCTAATCACTCAAATCTTCCTAACCGAAAAGCTCAAAAGGAGACTACTCACTAATCATCATATGATTAACAAAACCCATAGAGATAGTGTTGATCATTGAAGATTAGAGATAGAGAGAAAGATTTAGAGAAGAAATCACCAAAAAGGTACTTAGATTCACCAAAAATCAAACTTGTTCTTACAAAGTGTTTAGAACAAAAAATAAAGCATACGATACCATTAAAAAATAGGTTTTTGGCTTAAGTAGTGAGTATGGGGCGAACCGGGTCAACCCGGATCAAACCGGGTGTTGACCTGGATCCAAGACAATTTATGGGATCTGTATCGGCTAGCCAGACCGATATGCTAGCCGATATGAGTCTTTGGGTTTTTCTGTCGAGGGGTCGTATCGGCCAGGCTGGCCGATATGGTGACCGATATGAATTGTCTGCTTTTAATCCGAGAGTGTGTATCGGCCAGGCTGGTCGATATGGTGGCCGATATGAACTGTCTGCTTTTAATCCGAGAGTGTGTATCGGCCAGGCTGGTCGATATGGTGGCCGATATGAACTTCCTGCTGGGTCTTGCTTAGTCCTTTGAGCTCTAGACTCCACTTCCAAGCTCACCAATACTTCTTGCACCTGCAACACACCAAAAACACTCCAAATGCAAGCCTAGAATGCCTAAACCTAGCTCTAGATGATCCTATACTCTAAACACACCAATGAGTAAAGAAATGAAGCTAAAAGAGGCTAAAAAGAAGTAAAACATGATACTAAACAATAGCCTAAATGCATGAAAATACAAGTATATCAATTCCCCCAAACTTAAACTTTGCTTGTCCACAAGCAAGCATAAGACAATCAACCAATTTGGGAGAAAGGTTTGAAGGCGGGAGCTCATATCCAAAAGTTTAGTCAAGATCAACAAGTTTCATCAATACTATACAACTAAGGCGCAACCGAGTTAAGCCTACTCCAAGGATGTAGCCATACTCGTCAAGACAATACTCTTAGCTTAATCCTCAACCTACACAAGCATTCAAATCCACTAGCTCCTTGACATTCATTAGATTTTTCAAGTGAATCCTTTTCAAAGCAATGTGATTAAACTCATTTGGCAAGGGACAAGGTTTTGAGATTAAAGTGATCTCAATCAAAAGAGAGGATTCTCCAAATGCATAAAGGTTCTCTCATGAAGAAGATGAATGAGCTATAGTAAAAGGCTAAGAGTTAGAGGCAATTGGTGCATACTAGGTTGATTTCCATCTACCCATGCCCCAATAGCTTCTTCTCCTAGTCTAACCCACCTAAATGAAGTTTACCTTTTGATCAAGGCCATTTTTGCCTTATCCCTCTTTCTCAATCAAACACTTCCCAATCGAACTCCCCAAGGACCATTCAAAACCCTTCAAAACAATGGCAATTCTTTTCTTTTAATCTTAGCTCAAATCTTTCTTTCTCTAGCAATGGTCTCTTTTCATAAACCTTATTTTCTTTCTTTAAGTTGAGCATTTGGCTTCTTTTCATTTCAAAACTTAAGACACTTTTTTTCTTTTCAAAACACATAAGAGCTTTTCTTTTTAAACACTTTTGCCAGTAAACATATGATCCCAACCAAAATCCCTCTTCGTTCTTTCCTTTCTTTACTCTCTTTTTCCTTTCACAACTCTTCCCCCAAACTTTGATCCTAGCCTATTGCAAAGCCAAAGATGTTGAGCTTGCATCTACATGGAAATTTCCCCTAGTCGCCTCATACTCAACACTTGTTACCTAGCTCATTCCAAGTAGGCCTACCACTCAAAATAGTGTTTGTGGCTTGAAAGAAGGGTGGTGAAAGGTATGGAAGCCTATTTGAGCAAATAGAGAGGGGTAGAAGGGATAAGAATGCTCAAATATTTTAGGGTATCCATGAGTTTAATACACAAGCAAGAATAGGATAATTTAGATGATTCATTTAAGGTTCTCACTAGATGGAGCTAGCTTAAAATCACAGCAAGTTTCAGCACTAAATCAAGTTTCAAAGCAAGCAATCAAAGCAGGGTTCGTTCTAACTTTCATGCTTTACTCGGGTTGCAAACCTAGTGTGATCTATCAAGCTTAAAAGCTAGCAATTGAAACAAGTTTTACTCAGTTAAACCTTACGAGGAAATTAAATCATAGCTCACTATGCAAAACAACCTATATGATGCAACTAGACTCGATCCTACGATGCTTTCTTTTTGTAAACATTTTTTTGAAATTTTTCGATTTTTTTTTTGTTTTTCTATGCCTTAAGTAAAATGCATGAGGCTCAAAGTGCAAAAGAGAAAAATAAGATCAAAAGAAACATGATTAGCAACTAGTCTCTCCCCCAAACTTAAATCACACAGTCCCTTGTGTGATCTAGGGAAGGAAAAGAGACCGACAACACAAAAAATGCAAACAAAGAAAAGAAACTAAATATGTACAAGGGAGGAGTGTTACTTGGCTAGTTGTGGTGTGATGGGGATGATGATTCCCTCATGGAGTAAGTCGGGTTTGATGAAGAGCATGGCTCAATCCCAAAACTCATTCTCTTCTTCTTTGCATTTATCCCAAAGCTCCCCAAAAGGATAGACATGGGAATTCCTCCCAAGTGAGCTTTTTTGAGTCACTTAGCTTGACTATCCCTTCACTCTTTTTGGTTAGGGATGTGGAATTAGTTTGTATCACCGGGATCATACTCATCGTAGAACCACCCCCTAAACTCCTTCAGCCTTATCTCCTCAAAAGGGATATTCCTTGGATCATGAGAGCTCAATGGTGTGGTAGAGACTATACCAAGAAGCTTGTGAGGGGGTTGAGCTATTGGAGATCCATCTTCTTCACCCTCCTTGAAGGCTTCTTCCTTGAGCTCATATTGCTTCTCTATAAGATTTCCTCCAATTGGCTCTTTCTTGTGAATTGGTTGCTTTGGCTCTTCTTTCATGATAGAGGGCTCATCTTGTATGCTCTCTTCCTTGATGTTCTTGCACTCAACAACCAACCCATCTTCATAATGCTCCTCCTCATCTCTCACAACTTCTCTTACTTCTTCGTTGTTGATATTGGTTGATTGACCCATGATTTTGCCTTCATCATCATCATCTTCATACCGCACTAAAAGGTCTTCACCAACTGTACAACCAAGAAGCAATTCAAATTCCTTAATAGTCTCTTCAGCTTCTTTCAAGAAGTCATCTTGGACTTGAGTATTCTCCTCATGTGTTGGCTCAACAATACTTGCACTTGACATCAAAGCTAGAAGAAGGAGCAAATTTAGTAACAAAGCCTTGAACTAAATAGGATTAGAAATCGAACTGGTCTATCCAACTTCCCAAAATAGCAACAGCGCCAAATTGATAACAAGGATTTTGAAATCCTTTGAGGTACCAATTCCTCAAGCTTATCGTGTAGCTTTTAGGTATCGAACCTTTTTGAGAATGGAATAGAGCCAATAAGAATACACTAAACCCAAACAGTCAAGCAATACCAATTTGAGTTGAAATTCTAATATCCTACGTGCAATTAACAATATCAAGCAATAAAATCAAGCAAGAGAGAACAAACAAGATAATTCAAAAAGATGATTAAAGATCAATCTCTTGGGTATAGGAAATTTGATCTAAGCAACTAAGCATTGAATCAAGATGTCAAACACAACATTAAAATGCTAATCCTTTAGCTCAGGAACACTAATTCAAGTTAATACACTCTCATGTCATTAACCCTATGCTAATCAAGCATTAAACATCAACTTTCATTGGTTAATCACAAGCAAGCACGCATTAAACACAAGTCCTTTAGCTACTAAGAACCTTACACATCAATTGTCATTAGATAAGAATGCAAAGCTCTCATTAAATCCTAGCTAGCATTTCATCGAACACCTTATGTGCAACAAAATCCCAAAGTTCTAGATCAAGGATAGTTAAGCCTAATCTAGCATTAAGAGCATCTAATGAGAAAGGATCAATCA
Organism: Orychophragmus violaceus; assembly: GCA_030180135.1. Lineage (NCBI taxonomy): Eukaryota > Viridiplantae > Streptophyta > Magnoliopsida > Brassicales > Brassicaceae > Orychophragmus > Orychophragmus violaceus. The sequence goes on from CM058239.1 coordinate 102,733,993, forward strand.
AATTTAAGCCATAGACATCAAGATTCAACCCCTAATCACTCAAATCTTCCTAACCCAAAAGCTCAAAAGGAGACTACTCACTAATCATCATATGATTAACAAAACCCATAGAGATAGTGTTGATCATTGAAGATTAGAGATAGAGAGAAAGATTTAGAGAAGAAATCACCAAAAAGGTACTTAGATTCACCAAAAATCAAACTTGTTCTTACAAAGTGTTTAGAACAAAAAATAAAGCTTAAGATACCATAAAAAAATAGGTTTTTGGCTTAAGTAGTGAGTATGGGGCGAACCGGGTCAACCCGGAACAAGCCGGGTGTTGACCCGGATCCAAGACAATTTCTGGGATCTTTATCGGCCAGCCAGACCGATATGTGATATATCATGGTTTTTACCCACTTTATACCATGATATAGTTGTGTTTTTAGAGTCTTTTGTATTCGTTTAGAGTCTTTTACAGGTTATATCAAGTTTGGAGCTAATTGGAGATATTTGGAGCATTTTGGGACTTTTGGGACGTTTTGGCCGAGAGCTTAGTTCACTGTCCGATAATTTGATCATGCATCGACCGACACACATTGTGCATCGGTCGACACACTAGCGAATGGGCCAAGTCTCGGCGGTTTGACAACTTATGAAGATTTACAAAGAAGCCCAAGATAGTTCCAGTATTTTCACAGAAGCCCCATCCGAGATTATGCCTATATATACTAGTTTTTGGCTTTTATTTTAGATACGCTTTCATACTTAGAGCTAAGAGTTATTTAGAGTTTTCGGGGCTGATCTAATCCTGTACTTCGTTTATTTTGGAGAAGATTTCGAACCCTTTTACTTATTTAATTTCTTATATGCAATCTATTATTTCTATGATTATGTTTTCATCAATCATGTCTGAGTAGATCCATAGTTGAGTTTAGGGTTTCTCATTAGGGTTTGATGACTTGCTAGACTTGTTTAATTCAGTTAAGGATTCACATGATTAGAATGTTCTTCAAACTAAATTGTGCTTAATGCTAGTTCTAACCTGATCAATTAGAATCTAGATCTTAGGTTGCTAAATACGTCACGAGAGTGGGGTTTAGGAATCTGAACTATTTAGGTTGAGCAATTAAATTATTCGCAAAGAGATTTGGTTTAGTTTAATTGTGAACATATCGAACTTGAACTTAATGCTTGTTTAATCGGTTAGTAATTGCAAAGAGATTTGGGTTACTGCACTTAGACTTAGAGAATTCTCGCAAAGAGATTTGGTTAATTCTATTATCGTGATTTGAGTTCTAGAACTGAGTTTAATTTGATCCTGACTGATTAACTTGTATGCTTGTCTGATTTCCTGAGAATACCCTAGGCTTAACGCTTTTAGTTTATTGCTTTCAAAACCAATCCCTGCTACTGTTTACTTTCTTGCTTCGCAATTTATTTCAATCACCATCTGCTTATTTCTAGTATTTATTCCTACAGTTTGATCCTCTTGAGACCAAGTGTCCCTGTGGATTCGATAACCCTATATACTACATTGACTATACTGTGCACTTGCAGTTTTAGAATAGGGTAAAACTTAGAACCTATCAAGTTTTCTACACATTTCGAACCCCTGTTGATTATTCTGTTTTATGATATTTGGTTTTCTACTTATGATGTTTTCTGTTTCGATGAACATGTCTGAGTAGTTTACCTGTTAGGTTGAAGGATTCTCATTAGGGATTTCATGGAACTATAGTTTAAATCAATCTGTAGGGATTCATATCTGCTAGTTCTTTGTTTAGGTTGTTCTTAATGCTTAATCTGAAGTAGCTAATCAGAATTATGATGTTAGGTTGATTGATACAACGAGAGTTGGTTAATTAGCTAGAAAGAACCTAGATGAGCAATTTGATCTACTCGCAAAGAGATTTGGTTTAGGGGAATTGTGAACATATCAAACCTGATCATTAAGGATTCACATGATTAGAATGTTCTTCAAACTAAATTGTGCTTAATGCTAGTTCTAACCTGATCAATTAGAATCTAGATCTTAGGTTGCTAAATACGTCACGAGAGTGGGGTTTAGGAATCTGAACTATTTAGGTTGAGCAATTAAATTATTCGCAAAGAGATTTGGTTTAGTTTAATTGTGAACATATCGAACTTGAACTTAATGCTTGTTTAATCTGTTAGTAATTGCAAAGAGATTTGGGTTACTGCACTTAGACCTAGAGAATTCTCACAAAGAGATTTGGTTAATTCTATTATCGTGATTTGAGTTCTAGAACTGAGTTTAATTTGATCCTGACTGATTAACTTGTCTGCTTGTCTGATTTCCTAAGAATACCCTAGGCTTAACGCTTTTAGTTTATTGCTTTCAAAACCAATCCCTGCTACTGTTTACTTTCTTGCTTCGCAATTTATTTCAATCACCATCTGCTTATTTCTAGTATTTATTCCTACAGTTTGATCCTCTTGAGACCAAGTGTCCCTGTGGATTCGATAACCCTATATACTACATTGACTATACTGTGCACTTGCAGTTTTAGAATAGGGTAAAACTTAGAACCTATCAATATGCTAGCCGATATGAGTCTTCGGGTTTTTCTGTCGAGGGGTCGTATCGGCCAGGCTGGCCGATATGGTGACCGATATGAACTGTCTGCTTTTAATCCGAGAGTGTGTATCGGCCAGGCTGGTCGATATGTTGGCCGATATGAACTGTCTGCTTTTAATCCGAGAGTGTGTATCGGCCAGGCTGGTCGATATGGTTGCCGATATGAACTTCCTGCTGGGTCTTCCTTAGTCCTTTGAGCTTTAGACTCCACTTCCAAGCTCACCAATACTCCTTTCACCTGCAACACACCAAAAACACTCCAAATGCAAACCTAGAATGCCTAAACCTAGCTCTAGATGATCCTATACTCTAAACACACCAATGAGTAAAGAAATGAAGCTAAAGGAGGCTAAAAAGAAGTAAAACATGATACTAAACAATAGCCTAAATGCATGAAAATACAAGTATATCAGTTAACCACTCCTTCTTCTAAACGTTCACAAGAAGAAAACGATGTGGCACCTGACCTAACTTCAACAACCAAAAGGCAATGTACCAAGATTATTAAGAAGGAGAAGATGACCGAAGATGAGTTGAAAAAACTTAATGTAGGTTAACAACAATGTCGTTACTAGCTTTTGATTCAGTTTTATGATTTCCCTTCAAGACTTTATTTTGTTGGTTATTTTTAAGTTTTAAAACATATGCATTTGTTTCGAATTCTTAATAATAAGTTTTTACTTCGTCTAATTCGGTTTATCTTAAATTAGTCAAAGTTTAGATAGAATTACAATATCACTCAAAGGTTGCTATACTTAAACACACAAAAATATCCTGAAGGTCAGCCTCGAGCTTTTATTCTTACTTAAGTTTGAAAACTAGGTTTTGACCCGCGCTACCTAAACGCGGGTTTATATTTCTTTACAAAATTAAACTTTAATTATTTTGTTATTAGTAATTTATATTTTTATAATTATGTAATCTAATTTCGATTATAATTGTTTAATCTGTATTATAAAAAAGAGTTAATAATTTAGGTTTTTTAAAAAAATGAATTGTGTGTTATTTAGGAGAGGTATATTTTAAAGATAAAAAGATTAAAATAGGGATTTCGCATTATAATTTTTTATCCGCATTGTATCGTAAATTTTTTTATAATTTTTTAATGAAAAAACCATTGTAAAAGTTATGTGATATAAGTTTAATCTTTATTGCATTTATTTAAAATATTCTTTTATAAACAACATATATTTTTCTCAACAAACAACATATATTTACATATATATAATTTATTATGATTTTAATATTTACGAAAGTAGAAACAGAACAATCCATTTATATTTTTGCATTTATTCAATTTAATTTAATATTTATATAACTAAAATTTGTTAATTCATATTTTTAACATTTTTGAGTGAATAAAGTTCAATTTTAATATTTTATAATCAAAAGTTTCTAATCTATTTTTAACATGTGTTGTTATGGTATACATAATTTGTAATTTTGTTGGAACAACCCGTTAAAACTGCATTCAAACATAAACCATAATTTGACGCATCAGATATTTGAATAATATAAATATTTAATAATTTTAATACTTTTATTAAATTTAAAATATATCAACTGAAATTAGTTAATATATATTTTAAACTCATGCAAACTTCTTTTTTAGAAAATTTATAATCGAAATTGGCTAATTTATTTTTCAACCCGTTCTTGTAATGATTTAAATATTTTGTAATTTGATGGAACAACCCGCTAAAAATGCAATCGTAAAAACACCAATTGTATTCTGACATATCATATATTTGAACAATATAAAATATCAACTAATTTTAATATTTTATCAAAGTATAAATATATCAATCTAATTTTTAGTATTTTTTAAATTATATATTAAATTTTAATTTATAGTAGTTCGTTTATTTTGTAATATTCACTTTTAAAAATTATTTATGTTAATGAATGTGCGTTTATATTGGTATAAATATAAGGATTTTTGTGTTTATTATAGATCAAATGTAATTAAATTATTTTTAGTCAATTCTAATAATAAATATGAATTAAATAATTATTTTATTTAATTATACTTATCAATTGTTTATTATTTAGTAAAATTTTAATAAATATGAATTTAATAGTATCAATTGGGTCAATATTATGAATTGGACCATAAATTAGGTCTATGAAAAATTTTTGGTCGAGATTAGTTCTATGGCAGAACACAATCAAAATGACAGGTAAAGGTGGACAATTTTACGCTTGCTTTTTTTCCTTGCATGCAGCTTTTCAGACCTGTAAAAAAAGTAATAAATGCTTTTTGGAATCTAAAGTACCGGTGGAAAGTGACAGCTGCGTTTGTCTGTTTCGACCAGAGCAGTTGTCTACTTTATACTATATTCGAATACCAGATGTACATAGTCAACTACTTTTCAATTATTTTATAATTTACATTGGAAGATTTTGATAAGATAGCTAACTAGTTTATAACGTACATAGTTAACTATTTAGACAAGATAAATTACATCATATCTTTACGACTATTTCACGTGGTATACGACTATACCACATGGATAAATTGTTGAAAAAGTAGTTGGATATGTTTAACATCCAATTTTAATTATACTCGATGGTTATTCGAATATTGGATGTACATAACCAACTACTTTTTCAACTATTACATTGGAATATTTTGATAAGATAGTCAACTACTATTTTATAATGTAGATAGTTAACTATTTAGATAACTAGTTGGAAGATTTTGATAAGATAGTCAATACTATTTATAATATACATAGTTAACTATTTAGATAAAATAAATTACACCATCTTTAAAAGTATACGACTATTTCACATGGATAAATTGTTGGAAAAAAAATAGTTGAATATGGTTGACATTCAATTTTAATTATACTCGATGATGTATTTTAATAATGAATGTACATAGTCAACTACTTTTATAACATACATAGTTAACTATTTAAATAAGATAAATTACATCATCTATTTAAAAGTATACGACTATTTCACGTTGGTAAATTGTTGGAAAAGTAATTGAATATATTTGAAATCCAATCTTAATTATACTCGATGATGTATTAGAATGTTGGATATACATAGCCAACTACATTTTCAATTATAATTTACATTGGAATACCTTGATAAGATAATTGACTACTATTTTACAACGTACATAGTTAACTATTTAGATAAGATAAATTACATCATAGTTTTAAAGTATACGACTATTTTGAATATTGGATGTATATAGTCAACTACTTTTTTAACTATTTTATAATTTATATTATAATACTTTGATAAGATAGCCAACTACTATTTTAAAATATACATAGTTAACTATTTAGATAAGATATATTACATCATCTTTAAAAGTATACAACTATTTCATGCGGATAAATTGTTCAAAAAATAGTTGGATATGTTTGACATTCAATCTTAATTATATTTGATGATGTATTCAAATACTGGATGTACATAGCCAACTACTTTTTCAAATATTTTATAATTTACATTGAAATATTTTGATAAGATAGCCATTATTATATTATAACTTACATAGTTATCTATTTAGATAAGATAAGTTACATCATCTCTTTAAAAGTATATGACTATTTCACATGGATAAATTGTTGGAAAAATAATTGGATATGTTTGACATTCAATCTTAATTATACTCGATGATATATTCGACTAATATATGTACATAGACAACTATTTTATAATTTATATTGGAATACTTTGCTAAGATAGTCAACTACAATTTCATAACGTACATAGTTAACTATTTATATAAGATTAACTAAATCATTTTTTTAAAAGTATACGACTATTTCATGAGAGATATTAAACATAGTCTACTACATCTGTATATTAAGTTAAGAGAAAATAAAAAGACTTCGATGAAAAAATGTCTGGTAAAAAACAGTCAAACTTAAAAAATGTTGACATGTGAAAAGTGAAACATATAAAAGGACAAAAAGAAGGAGAGAAATTGTAAAAGAAATAAAAAATAGAAAAAGTAAAAAGTAAGAGAGAGAAATGTCAGAAAATAAAGTAAAGATGATGGACTAAAAAGTCATTTTTACTTACCTTCAAAAATACTTTTTAGTTTCTTAATTTGTGTGTATGTTTTTAGCTATGGGACCTAATTTCCCAATTTAATAATAAATTATTTAATTATATTTATCAATTGATTTAATAGTTTCATGATTATATATATATATATATATATATATATATATATATATATATATATATATATATATATATATATATATATATATATATATATATATATTTATTTAGTTATTTATTATTTATTATTTATTAATTAAATCTTGGTTGTTTGGTTAGATGGTTAATAATTATCTTGTTTGGAAATATGGATAGTAGAGAAAATGTTATACTCCCTCATTACCCTTAATGAAATTTAATTAATTCATTAATTTATAATGGCATAACATGTAATATAACACATGGAAGAAGGTTAGTCTCTAATATACTCTATTTTTTAATAATATTGATTAATTGTAAACACTAAAAGAGGTTGAAATAAAATATAATATATGATCTTTAGCTATTAAACTTTGAAAAAGTTATGTTATGTTATGACGCCTGTTAAAATATTTTGTTGAAATCTGTATTAAAATTCGGATTAATAATCATTAACGTCTATGATAATCTAATTTTTTGTAAATAAATGATAGCAGTTTGAAATAAAATCTATTATATGATATGATCTTTAGCTAAAAAACTTTGAAAACATAAATGTAATATTGTAATAATGTTCGGATCTATTATTTCTTTGAATTTAAACGATTACTTATCTAATAATTTTAAAACAATGAAAGCATTTTGAAATACAATCAAAATCTATGATATGATATTTAGCAAAATAATTTTGAAAACATAAGTGTTATATTTTGCCGCCTGTTCAAGATTTTAACTTGCAATTTTTGAAGAATGTTCGGATCTTTAAAAATATCAAAATTTAAAACTATCCTTATATAATGTTTTAATAAAATCTAAACAGAACTATCATATCTATAATTTATAAATTATAGCAAGTTTTAAACATAAACGTCTATACTAAATATCATAGGGACAAAAGTAGACCTTAACATTTTTGCAAATCTCGATTTTTCTTATTGCAATCAATCAAACACAAACTCAACACGAAAAACAAGACATGGAAGGTGGAACATCCGGTACTTCAAAACCATCAAAAAAAATGAAGAGGATTAACAAGGATAGTGATTCTGAAAATCGTTGTGATGAATCAATTTCTAAGAAAATTCATAATTCTATTCCTTTGAACTGTGTTTTTGATAGAGTTCTACAGGATTTGACAAACATACCTCGAATTGACCGATGTCGTGATGAACAGCCTTTTGGATCAGATTCTGCCACTCCATCTAAAAGACCAAAATGTCCAATACTAGGTTAGTTGCAGTTTGAATAAAGTACTTCTTATGCTACTATTATACTTAATTTTCGACCTTACTAATGTATTTGTTTCAATCTGCCTACTGCACAAGATCCAAAAGGAAATGTGCAAAGCCAATATGCAGTTAAAAGAAGACCTCCATATAATGATCCAAACAGTAATGTTATATAGCGTTTTTTGTTTTATTTAACCATCATTCTTAAAGTAAAATATTGTTTGTATACTGTATTTTATAATATGCGAGTTTGACCTAAGCTTTTCATGCTATTGTATCTAAATAGATCATGCAATCTCAAGCAATGCACTAGATGTTTCAGGAGGATCCAGCTGCATTACTGCTTCACATAATCAAAGCTATCAAAGGTCTGAAAGTGCAACTTACATTGACCAGTTGGAAAATAGATACCAATCAGTGATAACATATGAAGATACGATCAGGAGAAATCTTCTCCCAAGTTACGATGAGCCTGTTGACTGCACAGACGAGATAGCTGATGAAAATACAGAACAAATTGACAATTATGAAGGTATAAAGACAATGAAAATTACAATCTAAATTATTTAAGATATTCTTATCAAGATTTAGTATAATATTTCAGGTGAATCAGAAGACGATACTGAACAAACATATGACTGCAGTAGTGGCGAAAGTGATACATGTTCTGATAATGAAGAGGAATCTTTACAGCAATAAACATACCAGAAACGTAAACAAATTTTAGCAATGGCTGAGATTTTAAAAACCATGTTTCAGATTCCACAATCTACCAACACTCATTCGACAAAAAAACAGGTAGTTAAGATGTTGGGATTACAATTAAACTATAAAATTGTTCAAGTTATATGTCATCATTGGTAAATGCTAACTTCTACTATTATGAATATGTCGATGAAGGGGATCCAACATACAAATGTGGATATTGTGGTGCTTTTATGTAGTATGGTGAGCGTGTAAACAAACAATCCAGAGCAAGACCTTCATTTGGTTTATGTTGTGGACATGGTCAAGTTCAATTGCCATTACTTAAAGAATCGCCCGAGTTTTTGAGAAAACTTCTTACTGAAGATAATGAAATCAGCAGATATATCCGTGAAAATATCAGGCTACTGAATATGCTTTTTCATTTACTTCGCTTGGTGGTAAGGTGGATCGATCGGTTCTGAACAGGAGAGGACCTCAAATGTTTCAACTTCAAGGCGAGAATTACCATTTAATGGATAGTTTGAAACCAAAAGAAGACAAAATACCCAAATTTTCTCAGCTTTATATAATAGACACTCTAAATGAGATAGAGAACAGAGTTTCTGTCGTCGGGTAAATTAAAAACTCAGTTTAGCAAAAAAAAAAAACGTTTCTAATATAGCTAATGTGTTCATCTAAAACTTTTTAATGTTCTTATATGTTTTACACAATTTTTCTTAAAGGAAGAATAAGAAATGTGACAACAGTGCTAGGAAAAAGAAGATGAGAAAGCAACTCATATACTCGTTTATCAAGATGTTAGATGAGGTCAATCCGTATGTGGAGCAGTTTTGAATGGCAAGGGAGAGATTTGAGATTAATCCATATGAAGCTTTTCATATCAGGATTATTAGTAGTCGTGAGAAGGATGGTAGGACATATGACACACCAATTGCTTCTGAAGTTGATGCTTTGATACCAGGAGATTTCAATTTAGAAATGAAAGATAGAGATATTATTCTGTATGATAAGAAGACTGGACTGCTCGAAAGAATAAGCGAAATTCATCCATCTTATCTAGCACTTCAGTATCCTTTAATTTTTACATACGGGGAAGATGGTTTTAGAATTGGGATTAAAAAAAGAGTGTGATAGGTCAAGAATTTTCTCTATTCTACTGCAAGTGCACAGTTATGCAAATGTAGTATTTCAGGGTATCGTATCCACAAGGACTCAAGTTTCACACGATAGACTATATGTCTTCAAGTTAAGCTAAATCAATCAGAAGAAAGCAGTAAACGAATGCAAGTAAATTAAAGTGTGTTTTCAATGGGAGAAAGGCGTCAGACTTAGGAAGTTCTCGAGAATTATACTATGTCAAATACTTAACTAACCAGATTCAGATTAAGCGCAAGTTCAAGAACTAGAAACACAATGATAAACAATCCAACTCTCGCTGAGATTATTTCTATATCTAGCAACCTAGCGATCCAAATCTCTTTGTAATCCTAGAGTTCTAGACAAGCATTAGAAACAGGTTCTTCGGTTCACAATTCTCCTAAACCAAATCTCTTTGTATCTAGTCAAATTGCTCGCTCTAAATTAATTCAGATTATAACTCACTCTCTCGTGCTAAGTTAATTATCTCAGATCTAAATCATAGGTGATCAATCCATAATTCAGTATTAAGTGCAACTTAGGTGATGAGCGAACAAATTTAGAATCCTAATCAAACAGTTATCTAAACATGCATAAAAACCCTATGAAAATTCCTAAATCTAACTAGGTTACTACTCAGACATATTATCAGATAAGCAACACGTCATTGAATAGAAAACCAAAAGACTGAATAGATAAATAAAAGGGGTTCGAAATCCTTCTCTCAAAGGTTACAAGTAGCAAGAACAGCCCCTTAGCCAAAATCTCTCAATCTCCAAGCAAGAACAAAAGTAAGAACTCGATAATGAGTCTGCTCTCAAAAACCTAATTAAAAACCACTTAACACGTTTTGGGGCTAGATTAGAATTAGGGAAACTTTCGGACCTTTTTGCAATACTTCAAAAGTTGTCTTCAACTAGCGTATAAGACTATGTCGCGCTCAGTGTCGACCGACACCAAGGTGGGTGTCGGTCGACATCCACTCGTGGTCAAGACATCAACTTAATCTCTCTGCTCAAATCACCAGAAACGTCCTATAATCCCGCTCTTTGCTCCAAACGCAAGCCTACCTGTAGAAGACTCAATAGACTCGAAAAGCCAGGTTAAAGACTCATTATATACAACTATATCATGGTTGAAAACCTAGAAAACCATGATATATCAACTCCCCCCCCCCCCACTTATATCTTGCTTGCCCTCAAGCAAGTAAAGAACCAAGGCATAAGAAAGAGGTTTGAAAACACAGAAACTCATTTCGTCCTAGGAACTTTCGCATTAACATTCACTTAGTAAGCCACTGAAAACTTTCCTGCAGAGATCAAGACCACAATGTACTTCCTCCACACTTAGCAATTGTCCCAAGTAAACTCCACAATCAGATTAGGACATTCAAATTCACCACACTAACCTTTGTATACAATTAGGTGCGGTCTCACAGAGGGAGTATCGATCAGAGGACACATGGACTCAACTCATTCAGTTCCTGACCACCAAACTGTCGGTTTCTGGTTCCTTTATTTTCTCTTTCTCCCTTATCACTGATTTCTCCCCACTGGGTATCATTTTATTTTTTCTATCAGTGCTCTTCCCTTTTCACTTGGGGTTTAACTTTGGATCTTTCCATGGATACACAGGAGGTAATAGGGGTCTCTACCACTCCCGTGACCACTTCGAAGCTACTAGCTTATCCTCAGTTCTTATCTTCTTTTTTTACTTTCAAGGGAGTAAAAAACCAGCAACCATACTCAAACAGGATTATAGGCTGTGTCAAACACATCAGAGGAATCCGATCCAGAGATACCAAGCCCCTAAGTGAGAAAATAAAGTCAGAATTTGAGGTGAACTTAGTGATGGATCCTCTGAATACCTGTTTAGATATGGGTGTCATGGTAAGTTGATCTGTGTGGGATTTTCTAATAGTCATAGAGCTGCTGCAAGTCTGTCCAATGGTTACTTAGTTCCTGTTCCAGCGAAAAATTTCCTCGAAAAATCATAGTTTCATACACATTTTGACTCAATAAAACTGTTTTGAAAACAAAGAAAAACAAGGGACTGACTCTAAAAAAACAAAACACAATGTCAATAACCACCTCTCACACACTTAGACTGCACTGTTCCCAGTGCAATCGTAGCATAGGTTCAGGAGAACAAGGTGTAAAATAACCGAAACTTGGAGAAGTAGAAACCGTACCTGTGATCGCAGTCGATGTCGACCGACACCCAGCCCGTGTCGAACGACATCAAGCTTTGGTCGACATCGATTTGCTCCTAATCGAGCATGATCGATTTCCATCCGTGTTTTCAAGTTTGACGTCGACCGACACTAAGGGGTGTCGACCGACACTGCTTTCCGCAGACTTGTTCTGTACGACTCTGACACACAACAACAAGAAAAAACAAAATACACAAGAACGAAAATCCAAAAGAAAACTAACCTACAGTGGTTTGCCTCCCACTCAGCGCTCGTTTAACGTTAATAACTTGACTATGATGGGAGATTAGACTTCTGGGGGGTTCGACAGAGACTGTGAGTGCCTCTACGAAAGTCTCCTCATCCATGGTGGAGAGTAAGCAGTGTCAGCGTGAGATCTTCCGAGGAACGAGGGAATAGGTCCAGAGTGATAATGAAGCTTAGGTGCATTCGAGTGTTTCCATGCGGTCATAGCAATGAGGTTAGCAGGTTTTAGTTTGGGAGATGCATACCTTTGCTAGGGTGGAGCTCTGAGGTATGGAGCTTTCTGCTTATGAGCAGTTGCAGGCTCTGAAGATGTTAGAGTGGAGTCTTGAGAAATCACCATCTTCTTTTCTCCAGTGTCAGAAGCTGAAGCCTCACTAGTCTGAGCTCCGACAGTATGGTGGTCTAGAGTTGACAAGGTAAGAGTCCATGTGCCCTTAGATCGATACTCCTTGGGTGAGACCGCACTTAAATACTTGCAGAAGTCAGTAGGGAGAATTTGAATGCGTGAATGTGATTGTGGAGTTTACTTAGGACAGTTGCTAAGTGTGGGGGAAGTATATGTTGGTCTTGATGTCTGCAGGTGAAATCTTTCATGTGGATTACTAAGGGGAATCTGAGTGTTATTGTTTCAACGATGAAAAGAGTTTCTGAAGAGTTTTCAAACCTCTTCACCATTCTAGTTCTTTGTTTTGCTTGAGGACAAGCAAAGGCTAAGTGTGGGGGATTTGATATATCATGGTTTTTACTAGTTTTAGACCATGATATAAGTGTGTTTTAGAGTCTATTTGTGTCTCTTTAGAGTCTTTTACAGGTTTTATTAGGTACACGCACGTTTGGAGCTAATGTGGTGATTATTGAGCTTATTGGAGTGTTTTGGAGATTTGGTCCGAGAGAGAGAACTCACTGTCCAGTTTTGGGATCATGCAACGATCGACGCACACCTGCATCGGTCGTTGCACTACGCGAATGGGCCAGATCTCGGCGGTTTATGAAGATATGAAATATTGCAGAAAAGCCCAGAAGTTCCAGAATATTACACAGAAGCCCCAAGACGTGATTAGCTATTTATATTAGGTTTTAGACTTTGTTTTAGATACACCATTCATAATTTAGAGCATGGAGTTTTTAGAGCTTTTGGGGATGATCTGATCCTGTACTTCATCTTTATTTTGGAGAAGATTTCGAACTCCTTTACTTATTTAATCTCTTTTATGATATCTATTATTTCATTGATTATGTCTTCATATTCTATGTCTGAGTAGATTCATAGTTAGGATTAGGGTTTCTCATTAAGGATTTCATGACTTGCTAGACTTGTTTAATTCAGTTAAGGATTCATATCAAATCTGTTCTTCGATCTAAATTTTGTTTAATGCTAGTTCTAACCTGATCAATTAGAATCTAGATCTTAGGTTGCTAAATACGACACGAAAGTGTGGTTTAGAATCTGAACTATTTAGGTTGAGCAATTAAACTTCTCGCAAAAGAATTTGGTTTAGTTTAATTGTGAACATATCGAACTTGGAATTAAAGTTGGTTTAATCTGTTAGTAATTGCAAAGGAATTTGGATTGCTGCACTTAGACTTAGAGAATTCTCGCAACGACAGTTGGTTAATTCTATATCCGTGTTTTGAGTTCTAGAACTGTGCTTAATTAGATCCTTACTGATTGAATTGTTTGCTTGTCTGATTTCCTGAGAACGCCCTAGACTTAGCGCCCTTAATTAACTGCTTTCACAACCAATCCTGCTATTGATTTACTTTCTCGCACTGCTTTTTAGTTTACTTCACATCTGCTTTCTCTTAGTTTAATTCTCTATTGTTCGTGATCAAACCGGAGTCTCTGTGGATTCGATACCCTATATACTACAATCACTTGACTGTGCACTTGCAGTAGAATAGGATTAAAACTAACACACCTATCAAGTCACCTCTGGAGAATTCCTCGGATACATAGTCACCAAAAGGGGGATAGAGGTGAACCCGCAGAAGATCGCAGCACTCACAGAACTCCCCTCAACAAGAAACACACGCGAAGTGCAAAAACTCACAGGACGGATCGCCGCGCTAAGCCGATTCATCTCGAAATCGACAGATAGATGCCTGCCATTCTACCAGCTCCTTCGAGGGAACAAACAGTTCGAGTGGGACGGCAGATGCGAGGACGCATTCCAACAATTGAAAGAATACTTATCTACACCTCCCGTCTTATCCAAACCGGAAGAAGGAGAAACCTTATACCTCTACATATCAGTATCGGGCCACGCAGTGAGCGGCGTCCTCGTCAGAGAAGACAGAGGAGACCAGAAGCCGATCTTTTATATCAGCAAAAGCCTAGATGACGCCGTAACTCGGTACTCCACCTTGGAAAAACTGGCCCTCGCAGTCGTCACCTCGGCAAGGAAACTACGGCCATACTTTCAGTCCCATTCGGTGACCGTCCTCACCAACCAACCATTGCGAACCATACTCCACAGCCCGAATCAATCAGGACGAATGGAAAAGTGGGCAATGGAGCTAAGCGAATATGATATCGAATACAAACCACGAACAAGCGCAAAATCACAAGTCTTGGCAGATTTCCTGATCGAGTTACCACCGGAATTGACCCGCGACGGGAACCAAGCCACAGTCGAGAAATGGACTCTTCACGTTGACGGTTCGTCTTCCCGTAATGGGTCAGGGATCGGTATCAGACTGACCTCCCCAAGCGGGGAAATACTGGAACAGTCATTTCGACTAGCCTTTCCTGCATCCAATAATGAAGCGGAATATGAAGCCCTGATAGCAGGACTGCGACTAGCAAAGGCAATCGGAGCAAGGCATATCGACGCGTTCTGCGATTCACAGCTCGTAGCCAGCCAATACAACGGTGAGTATGAAGCCAAAAATGACCGAATGGGCGCATACTTGAAGGTGGTTCAGAAGCGATAATTTGCCAGCCGACGCACTTGCGGCCCTCGCCTCCACAACCGATCCAGACTTGCGACGGGTTATACCAGTCGAATGCATCGAGAAACCGAGCATAGGCCAAACCAAGAACCTGTTCGTAGTTACCTAACCTGAGGATAAGATGGATGAGTCCGACGACGCGGACGGTTCTGCCACAAGGGATGCCACAGAACAAGCGAACGACTGGAGAGACGAGATCATGGCCTACATCTCGGAGGGAGAAACACCGGAAAACACATGGGCGGCCAGACGCCTCAAAGCAAGGTGCGCTCACTACGTTATAAGTGACGGAAAACTATACCGCGTAAGCGCATCGAAGGCCCTGATCCGCTGCATCAACGGAGAAGAAATCAAATGGGTGCTGGAAGAGACACATGAAGGAGCCGGAGGAAATCATTCCAGCGGTCCGACGCTCGCCACGAAGATCAAAAGTCAGGGACACTTCTGGCCGACGATGATAGCGGACTCTGAAAAGTACGGTGCCCATTGTGAAAAATGCCAACGACACGCACCAGACATACACCAGCCCACCGAACTTTTGACCACCTCGGCCGCCTCGTACCCGTTCATGCGATGGGCAATGGATATAGTAGGCCCCATGCCGGCCTCCCGGCAAAAGAAGTTTGTCATCATAATGACAGACTACTTCACCAAATGGGTGGAAGCCGAGTCCTACGCCAGCATCCGAGACCTCGACGTGCAGAAGTTCGTGTGGAAGTATATCATCTACCGCCACGGCCTGCCATATGAGATAGTAACGGACAATGGATCACAGTTCATATCAAATATCTTCGAGGGCTTCTGCGCAAGGTGGAAGATCCGCCTAAGCGAATCGACACCCCGCTACCCTCAAGGAAACGGGCAGGCCGAAGCCACAAACAAGACGATCGAAAGCAAAAAGGGTGTTTGGGCTGACGAACTGGATGGTGTACTATGGTCGCACAGAACAACCCCGAGACGAGCGACGGGTCAAACTCCTTTTTCTCTATCACACGGGATGGAGGCAATGGCACCAGCTGAAGCCAGCATACCTACAATCAGGTGCACACTTGCACCGGAACGAGAAGATATCAACAACCATATGATCATCGATTGCCTAGATCACGCCGAAGAAAAGCGCGACCAGGCGCTACTCCGAATCCAAAACTACCAACAGCAGGCCATACACTATTATAACAAAAAAGTCAAAGGAAGGCACTTTAACGACGGGGTCCTCGTCTTGCGAAAGGTGTTCGAAAACACAAGAGAGCATCGAGCAGGAAAACTCGAAGCAAACTGGGAAGGCCCATACATCATCTCAAAAGTCGTGAAACCAGGAGTATACGATCTCGTCACTATGAATGGAGAAGCAATACCCAGGTCGTGGAATGCAAATACGCTTAAAGGATACTGATAGGTTTCTAAGTTTTACCCTATTCTAAACTGCAAGTGCACAACAATGTCAAAGTAGTATATAGGGTTATCGAATCCACAGGGACACTTGGTCTCAAGAGGATCAGACTGTAGAGATTAAAACTAGAAATAAAGCAAATAGTGAATGAAATAAATTGCGTTGCAAGAAAGTAAACAGTAGCAGGAATCGGTTTTGAAATCAATAAACTAAAACCGTCAAGCCTAGGGTGTTCTCAGGAAATCAGACAAGCAGACAAGTTAATCAGTCAGGATCAAATTAAACTCAGTTCTAGAACTCAAATCACGGTATTAGAATTAACCAAATCTCTTTGCGAGAATTCTCTAAGTCTAAGTGCAGTAACCCAAATCTCTTTGCAATTACTAACAGATTAAACTAGCATTAAGTTCAAGTTCGATATGTTCACAATTAAACTAAACCAAATCTCTTTGCGAATAATTCAATTGCTCAACCTAAATAGTTCAGATTCCTAAACCCCACTCTCGTGACGTATTTAGCAACCTAAGATCTAGATTCTATTTGATCAGGTTAGAACTAGCATTAAGCACAATTTAGTTTGAAGAACATTCTAATCATATGAATCCTAACTGAATTAAACAAGTCTAGCAAGTCATCAAACCCTAATGAGAAACCCTAAACTCAACTATGGATCTACTCAGACATGATTGATGAAAACATAATCATAGAAATAATAGATTGCATATATGAAATTAAATAGATAAAGGGTTTCGAAATCTTCTCCAAAATAAGTGAATACAAGGAAATAGATCAGCCCCAAAAGCTCTAAAAATCTCTTAGCTCTAAGTATGAAAGCGTATCTAAATTAAACACCAAAAACTAGTATATATCGGCATAATCTCGGATGGGGCTTCTGTGTAAATACTGGAACTATCTTGGGCTTCTTTGCAAATCTTCATAACTTGTTACACCGACGCGTACGGCCCATCTCGGTAGTGTGTTGACCGATGCACGAGGTGTGTCGGTCGATGCATGATCAATTATACGAACAGTGAGTTAAGCTCTCGGCCAAATCGTCCCAAAAGTCCCAAAATGCTCCAAATATCTCAAATTAGCTCCAAACTTGATTAAACCTGTAAAATACTCTAAACGAATACAAAAGACTCTAAAAACACATCTATATCATGGTCTAAAATGGATAAAAACCATGATATATCAACTCCCCCACACTTAGCCTTTGCTTTCCCTCAAGCAAAACAGAGAACTAAAATGTAGTGAAGAGGTTTGAAAACTCTTCAGAAACTCATTTTGTCATAGAAGCAGCAACATTCAGATTACCCTTAGTAATCCACATGAAAGAATCAATCTACAGACATCAAGACCAACATGTACTTCCCCCACACTTAGCAACTGTCCTAAGTAAACGCCACAATCACATTCATGCATTCAAATTCTCCCTACTGACTTCTGCAAGTATTTAAGTGCGGTCTCACCTAAGGAGTATCGATCTAAAGGCACATGGATTCTTACCTTATCAGCTCTAGACCACCATACTATCTTTCTCTAGTCCCTTTCTTCTCTTTTCCTTCTTTAACAACTGATTTTTCCCACATTGGGTATCATTTTATTTTTTTTATCAGTGTTCTTCCCGTTATGGGGTGTACTTTGGACACATTCCATGGATCGCACAGGAGATAATAGGGATCTCTACCACTCCCGTGACCACTTCGGAGTTACTAACTCATCCTCAGTTTATTATCTTTTTTTTTTTACTTTATGGAAGGGGAGAAGGGAACTAAATAGGACAGGTTTACAGGCTGTGTCAGAACTAACAGGGAATCCGACACAAAGTATACCAAGCCCTTAGGTGAGAAATCTAAAGTCAGTATTAAGGTGAAGTCAGTAAAAGATCCTCTGATACCTGAAGCGATGTGGGTGTTCTCAGTAGGTTGATCTGTGTCTGGGTTTTCTAATAGTCATCGATAAATCTGCAGCTTCATCCCAATGGTCACTTAAGTTCCTGCAAATGCTGCTAATCTTCTCAAAAAATCATTGTTTCCTACTTAAACCAATTTTGACTCGAAAAACAAATTTTTTAAAATTTAACTGACTCTAAGAAAACAAAAGAAAGTAATTAGTAGAACCTCCCCCACACTTAAGACACACTGTCCCCAGTAGTGTCAAGCAAGGGATTGGTTAAAAGAAAGAAAGTAAAATTATGTTAATGGAATGGTTAGTTCTCTCGGGTTTTACCTATGTCGCAGTCAGGCATCGATCGTTGCACTAGGTGCAGCGACCGTTGCTGTGCAATTTCTTGTTGTAGCGATCGACACAATGGTGTGTCGATCGACGCAATGCGATTTTCACGAAACCTGCAACCAAAAACTCACCAAAACAGAAACAAAAACGTAAAATCTAGAAAATACACTAAAATCAAAATGCAAAAATGAAAACAGTGGGTTGCCTCCCACTCAGCGCTCTTTTAACGTCAATAGCTTGACGTTTCAGCTGATCTAGGTGGAGGGTGCATCATCCAAAGGCAGAATCTGACCTTCTGGAATCTCGGCCTTAGCCCAATAATGTTTCACCCTCTGTCCATTCACAGTAAATTCAATGCCATCCTTACCAGTTAGAACGACAGCCCCATATGGACACACCTCTTTGATTGTAAAAGGGCCAGACCACCTTGATTTCAGCTTTCCTGGAAACAAATGCAAACGAGAGTTATATAAAAGTACCTGATCATTAGGCTCAAATTGTCTGGAGACAATCTTCTTGTCATGATATGCCTTATTCCTCTCCTTGTACAGCTTTGAGTTTTCATAAGCAAAATGTCTAATCTCATCCAACTCATTAAGCTGCACTAATCTCCTTTCCGCAGCAGACTTAAGATCATAGTTCATCTGTTTCACAGCCCATGCTGCTTTATGTTCAAGTTCCACTGGCAGATGACATGCTTTTCCATATAGCAGATGGAATGGAGTGGTCCCAAGTGGTGTCTTGAATGCTGTCCTGTAAGCCCATAATGCATCATCCAACTTTGCTGCCCAATCCTTCCTTGTCTTTCCAACTGTCTTCTCAAGGATCTCGTTGATTTGTCTGTTAGAAACTTCGACTTGTCCACTAGTTTGAGGATGATAAGGAGTAGCGACTCGATGATGTACTCCATGCTTCTTCAGCAGCTTCTCGAAGACCTTATTGATGAAATGAGATCCTCCATCACTGATCACTATACGAGGCACTCCAAATATGGGGATTATTATGGTCTTAAACAGCTTAATGACCACCGAAGAATCATTGGTTGAACTAGCTATTGCTTTGACCCATTTAGACACATAGTCCACAGCAACCAAAATGAATTTATTCCCATAGGATGAGGGAAAAGGACCCATGAAATCTATGCCCCAGCAATCGAAAACCTCAACTTCCAGAATGAAATTCTGAGGCATCTCATGCTTCTTGCTGATTTTCCCTCTCCTCTGACAAACATCACACTGAGAGACGAAAGAATGAGTGTCTCTGAACATTGTAGGCCACCAGAAACCTGCTTGCAGAACTTTAGACACAGTCTTGAATGTAGCAAAATGTCCAGCATAATCTGATCCATGACAGTGGAAGAGGATGTCTGGAACTTCTGATTCAGCAATGCATCTCCTGTAAAGGCCGTCTGAACAGTGTTTATAGAGATAAGGTTCATCCCAGTAATATCTTCTAAGTTCCCTAAAGAACCTTTTCTTTTCATAGCCCTTTAGATCATCTGGTTCAGTCTCAGCAGCAAGGTAGTTAGCTATATCTGCATACCAGGGTCGATCAGAGGTTGCCACAGCAGAGATCTCGAAATCATAATTTCCAATTTTGATCTTAAAAGACTCTCGGTTCGTATCAGGTGTGCATCGACCGTTGTGTGTGCATGTGTCGATCGTTGCTTCCCCGATACATGTATCGACCGTTGCCAATGTAGCATCGATCGACACAAGGAGATTTTCCCGACAGTTCTGCAACTCACCTCCCAATTCCATCTCAAAAACTGTACCAACCATGTTGACGTTTTCCTCAGGCAAATAGTCATTTATGGGCACGTCTTCCTCAACCAGCATCCTTGAAAGGTGATCAGCAACTCCATTCTCAACTCCCTTCTTATCTCTCACTTCGATATCAAACTCCTGAAGTAACAGAATCCATCTCAACAATCTTGGCTTAGCATCTTTCTTCTGCATCAGATACTTCAAGGCTGAATGATCAGTATGAACAATCACTTTAGAACCAACAAGATAGGGGCGGAATTTCTCGAAAGCAAAGACAACGGCTAGCAGCTCTTTCTCTGTGGTTGCATAGTTCCTCTGCGCATCATCTAGTGTCCTACTAGCATAATAGATAGCATGAAGCTTTTTGTCCTTCTTCTGTCCCAGAACAGCTCCCACAGCAAAATCACTTGCATCACACATAACCTCAAAAGGTAAATCCCAATCCGGTGGCTGGACTACTGGAGCACTCACTAAAGCCTGCTTGATCTGTTCAAATGCAGTCTTACAGTCTGCATCGAACTCAAATTTGGTATCCTTACACAACAAGGCAGTTAGTGGCCTAGCAATCTTGCTGAAATCTTTGATGAACCGTCTATAGAAGCCAGCATGCCCAAGAAAGCTTCTTATAGCCTTAACAGAATCAGGTGCCTGCAGATTTGTCATTACCTCAATCTTAGCGCGATCCACTTCGATCCCTGCTTCAGACACTTTATGTCCAAGAACTATACCATCTTTGACCATGAAATGGCATTTTTCCCAGTTAAGGGCCAAGTGCTTCTCTTCGCATCTAGTCAGCACTTTGCACAGATTCTCTAGGCATTCATTATAAGATGATCCATAGACTGAGAAGTCATCCATGAACACCTCCATAAAGTCCTCAATCATATCAGTGAATATGGACATCATGCATCTCTGAAAGGTGGCAGGAGCATTACAGAGTCCAAAAGGCATCCTACGGTAAGCAAATGTGCCATATGGACAAATGAAAGTAGTCTTTCCCTGATCTTCTGGGTGGATAGGGATCTGAAAGAAACCTGAGTATCCATCGAGGAAGCAGTAGTAAGGGTGATTTGCTAACCTCTCCAGCATCTGGTCAATAAAAGGTAAGGGAAAGTGATCCTTTCTAGTCGCAGCATTCAGTTTCCTGTAATCTATGCACATCCTGTGTCCCGTTACAGTCCTAGTAGGTATCAGCTCATTCTTCTCATTCTTCACAACTGTAACTCCACCTTTCTTAGGCACTACATGGACTGGACTTACCCAATCACTGTCTGAAATAGGATAGATGATCCCAGCATCCAGGAGCTTCATAATCTCTTTCTTAACCACTTCCTGGAGATTGGGATTAAGCCTTCTCTGATGCTCAACAGATGTCTTAGACTCATCCTCAAGATGTATCCGATGCATGCACAGCTTTGGTGAGATACCTGAAATGTCATCAAGAGAATAGCCAAGAGCTTTGCGATGCTTGCGCAGCTTGCTTAGCAGTAAAGTGAGCTCTGCGTTGTTTAAACTAGCGTTAACTATCACTGGATAAGTGGAATTAGGTCCAAGAAACGCGTACCTTAGCCCGGATGGAAGTTGTTTCAGATCTATTTTCGGAGCTTTTTCCTCTGCCCAGTCTGTGTCGCCTTGCAACGACCGATGCTTGGTAAGTGTCGATCGTTGCATCGTCGCGTCAGATACTTCAACCTGCATTGCAACTTCAACAGAATCCATCAGTCTTGTATAGCACATTGCTGGCTCGTCCTGCAGGTATTCCAACTCCATTATAGAGCTCAGTAAAGCTCTTTCCAATGGATCTTCAGCATGTGACTGGTGAAAGTACTCTGCAGCTAATTCACTAAGTGTGTCCACATAGAAAGTCTGTCCGTCGATGGTTGGTCTTTTTACCATCTTGTTCATATCAAAACTCATCTTTAGATCCCCCACATTCAGAACTATTTTACCTCTCTGACAGTCAATCATTGCACCAGTTGTAGCTAAGAAAGATATGCTCAAAATTAGTGGATCCTTTGGTTCCTGTCCATACTGCAGAACCACAAAGTCAGTAGGTATCGCACATTGGCCAATCATTATAGGCACATCCTCCAATACTCCTTCGGGAATCCTGATCGTTCTGTCTGCTAGAACCAGTGATATCCTAGTGGGTCTGAAATCAGTCATACCGAGCCTCTTGGCAACTGAGAGAGGCATAAGGTTTACACTGGAACCTAGATCACATAGGGATCTTTCGAATCTCTCCCTGTAGATAGTACAATCCAATACAAAGCTCCCAGGATCTTTTAATTTCTCAGGGGTTCTGCCTTGAATCACTGCACTGTATACCTCACTGATCATCATCACACTCTCTTCATCAGTCCATTTTCCAGCAATCATATCCTTAAGGCATCTTCTCATCATAGGCGAGGTATCCATGGAGTCAAGCAAAGGCACTTCAACTTTCACTTTTTATGAACTCTTTGCATTTGGCATACTGCCTCTCGCTTTTAGATTTTCTGGGATTCTTGGGATAGGGGATTTTAGGCTTGTAAACCCTTTCGCTTGACTGGTTTGATTTCTCTGGTTTCGAATCCTCAGCAGTCGCCTTGCATCGATCGTCACTGGATTTGTGTCGATCGTTGCTGGGTGACTTCGCGACGGCAGTTTCTTCGTTATCGCTTTGCGTCGACCGTTGCTTTGTGGCATCGATCGATGCATCGCGAATGTCACGGATTTCATCTTCCAACTCTTCAATCTCCGTGAGCTCCTCAACGCTCAGCTGCCTCTTCTGGTTGGGTAACAATTCCTTACCACTTCTCAAGGTCACTGCATTGCATTGATACTTGGGATTAGCGTCTGTTCTTCCTGGAAGATATCCATTTTCCCTCTGGGCATGTCCAGCAGTTCTTGCAACCTTAGCATCCAGCTCCTTCATATGTGTGCTCAGGTATTCAACCTTTCCATCTAGCTCCTTATAGACTGTATCTATTCTCTTGTGTATGTCTGCGGTACTCTTAATCTGTCCCTCCAGCAGCTTGTTCATCATGGTCTCCATCTTAGTCTCAAAAGCAGATCTGTAGGCTCTCTGAGAATTATTGGTCTGTCCTCCACCGGAAAATCTGTTCCCAGATTGATATCCAAATCTGTTTCCTTGGAAACCAGATCCTCCGATGTAATTCACATCTTCTTCCTGAGTGTCCTCCTCAGTCTGAATTACCTCTACTTCTTGAGCAAAGTGGACAGCTTTCTTTTCACCTAGAAGAGTGCAGATTTTGTCCATCCTGGATCTCAATTCAGCCATCTCTGAGTTATCAACACTTCCACTAGGTTTCTTTCTCCTCTCATCCATAGTCTTGCAACTGTTGCTGCCAATCAGATTCTCAATCAACTGCTTAGCCTGTGTAGGAGTCCTGGTGTTGAAGTTGGCATTACTGGAATTGTCCAGCGCAGACTGATATGGAAGATCTATGCCTCTGAAGAAAATACCAATCAGCTAAACTTCAGTGAATCCATGGTGTGGGCAGTCACGCTGATACTGCTTAAATCTTATCCAGGCAGTCTTTAAGGGCTCCACAGCTCCTTGGGAGAAAGTGAGTATGTCCTGTCTGGATTGGTCTGAACGCGCATCATCATAGAAGTGACGCAGGAACTCACTCTTTAAGGCTGCCCAAGTGGTATACTGGCCAGGTGCCAGCTGTCTCAGCCATACACTAGCGTCTCCAGCAAGACTGTGTGGAAATAGTTTAAGGAACAGATAGTCCGGGCACACTCCCTCATACTTCATGCCAGTAACTATGTCCTCAAACCGATCAATGTGATCCATAGGCTGCTCAGCTTGGTGACCATGAAAAGCAATCTGTCTCATCAGCTGGTAGTAGATGGTCTTGACCTCAAAGGCATTCCTCTCAAAGGCAGGAAGCACTAAAGCTGCTCGGTTTGCATGAAACTCATCCGGTCTGTTGTAGTCAGCTAAAGTCCTTTCGTGAATTACCATCTGTCTACCTTGGGCTTGTTCCTGTTGCTCTTGCTCAGGAGGGTCAGGGATTACATTTCTCTCAGCATCAACTCTTTGATATGCAGCATTGTATGGATTTTTTTCTGGATCCCTCAGGGTACCGTTGGCATCTGGTATCAAGATCAAACGTTCTCGTACCATTCTCTCTCTTCTTTCTCTTCTGTTAGCTCTTTCTAAACGTCCAAGCTCTTCAAGGTTGAGATTAACTAAGCTCAAGTTCGGATTACTTCTAGTTTTCTGCGTTGGCATAAACTGTCTGTAATCGTCCAGCAACGATCGATGCTATAAGTGCAACGATCGATTCAATCTCAGAATCGCCTAGTGACGATCGACGCAAGGGATGCAACGATCGACGCAAGGCGAAAGTCGTACCTGCGACAGAAAGAAACAGAGAAAAAGTTAGCAAAAATCAAAAATAAAAACGAAAAAGCAAAAACAAAACGAAAAATTTCTAGTAAAAACCCTAAGTTCGGTCCTTTCGAAGACTCTAAGAGTCCCCGGCAACGGCGCCAAAAACTTGATAGGTTTCTAAGTTTTACCCTATTCTAAACTGCAAGTGCACAGCAATGTCAAAGTAGTATATAGGGTTATCGAATCCACAGGGACACTTGGTCTCAAGAGGATCAGACTGTAGAGATTAAAACTAGAAATAAAGCAAATAGTGAATGAAATAAATTGCGTTGCAAGAAAGTAAACAGTAGCAGGAATCGGTTTTGAAATCAATAAACTAAAAGCGTCAAGCCTAGGGTGTTCTCAGGAAATCAGACAAGCAGACAAGTTAATCAGTCAAGATCAAATTAAACTCAGTTCTAGAACTCAAATCACGGTATTAGAATTAATCAAATCTCTTTGCGAGAATTCTCTAAGTCTAAGTGCAGTAACCCAAATCTCTTTGCAATTACTAACAGATTAAACTAGCATTAAGTTCAAGTTCGATATGTTCACAATTAAACTAAACCAAATCTCTTTGCGAATAATTCAATTGCTCAACCTAAATAGTTCAGATTCCTAAACCCCACTCTCGTGACGTATTTAGCAACCTAAGATCTAGATTCTAATTGATCAGGTTAGAACTAGCATTAAGCACAATTTAGTTTGAAGAACATTCTAATCATATGAATCCTAACTGAATTAAACAAGTCTAGCAAGTCATCAAACCCTAATGAGAAACCCTAAACTCAACTATGGATCTACTCAGACATGATTGATGAAAACATAACCATAGAAATAATAGATTGCATATATGAAATTAAATAGATAAAGGGGTTTGAAATCTTCTCCAAAATAAGTGAATACAAGGAAATAGATCAGCCCCAAAAGCTCTAAAAATCTCTTAGCTCTAAGTATGAAAGCGTATCTAAATTAAACACCAAAAACTAGTATATATCGGCATAATCTCGGATGGGGCTTCTGTGTAAATACTGGAACTATCTTGGGCTTCTTTGCAAATCTTCATAACTTGTTACACCGACGCGTACGGCCCATCTCGGTAGTGTGTCGACCGATGCACGAGGTGTGTCGGTCGATGCATGATCAATTATACGAACAGTGAGTTAAGCTCTCGGCCAAATCACCCAAAAGTCCCAAAATGCTCCAAATATCTCCAATTAGCTCCAAACTTGATTAAACCTGTAAAAGACTCTAAACGAATACAAAAGACTCTAAAAACACATCTATATCATGGTCTAAAATGGATAAAAAACATGATATATCAGATACTACTACTAAAAAATATATATACATATATATATATATATATATGTGTGTATCAGTGTAAAATTGAACTACGGTCGGCTTGATTCCTCCTCGGAGGATACGTAGGCAGCCTTTTTTAAGGTCCAGCTACTTCAATAAAAATCTTTATAAAAACCTCTTTTTCATAAAAAAAAAAGGAGATCCCCGTTTGCATTCCCCTACGCTCACCGACGTTCTGGCCAAACGATTGGTGAGAGCAATGCATTGCTTAAAGAAGTGACTAAGGCAAAAGTCACGGACCAAGCCGGGCCCAGATCCGCAGAAAGTCATAACTAAACGGACAAAATAAGCCGAGCACCCGCTCGCACATTAAGTTTAGACAAGACTTCAACAGGATAAGCCGAGCACGTACTCGCACCTAAAATTAAATATAAAACGAGATAAGCCGAGCTCGAACTCGCCCTCAAAAAGAACTACAGGATAAGCCGGCATCAGATCCGCATCTACAATAGACCACAGGATAAGCCGAGCACGCACTCGCCCCTTCGAGTCAGACACAGGATAAGCCGAATTCGCTCCTAAAAATTATTAACAGGATAAGCCGGCAACAGTACCGCACCTAAGAACGGCCACAGGATAAGCCGAGCACGTACTTGCACCTAAAGGTTATCACGGGATAAGCCGGCAATCGCCCGCACCCCAAAAAGATATAAACATAAAGGTTACAGGACAAACCGAGCACGTACTCGTCCCTAAAAACCAGTAACAGGATAAGTCGGCAATAACCCTGCCCCTAAAAACGCAAAGGAAACGACTAAAAACAGAAACAAAACCAACCTCATTCATTGTTTTGAAAGCAAACAATAAGCAAAAAAAAAAAGGGAGGTTCACAAAGGACCAAGTAAAAAAAAAAACAAGCGACAACAACAAAAACAAAGATAAGACCTAACTTTCTCCCGCAGGAACAAACCCTTCACCACGAAGCCTCACGACATCAGCAGCGGTAATGATCCCCTCATTCGAACCATGCACGTCCCAGACAAATCGACCGGCCAAAATATTCCTTCGGCGATCCCGACCACCCAAAGGAGTCATATGAAGATCTCCCTCGGAGAGCTCGGTATAGTCCATCGAGTGAAGCTCCTCCCTGAGAATCTTCTCGTCCGCAACAAGTCGCTCAATCTTCGATCTCGGAACGCCCACACCACCGTCAATCAAAAGCTGGTACGATGCTAAAACCGAGGTAACCTGGTTCAGCTCCAAAAATTTATCCTGGGAACGAATCTCCTCCTCCCTAGCCCGCCTGATCTTCGCCAAACGAGCCTCCGCCCTACTAAATACTTTGGCCTTCGATCGAGAAACCTCACGAACACAAGACGCACGCAGCCTATCGTACTCTGCCCGACACGAGACTTGGGCAGCAAGTAACAAGTCCTTTTCCCGCAGAGCATCAGAAACCCAAAGCTCGAGGCCTTCAGCCCTTTCCCTCTCACGACCAAGAACCTTGTTAACTCCTTCTAGCTCGCGAACTTTGGAACACGCCTCAAGAAGCTCTGCCCCTAGCCTCCCCTTCTCAAGCTTCAGAGCACGAACGTCTTGCTCATAAGCATCAATCAATCGATTCTCGTCCACAATCGCCTAACAGAGGAACTAAACTTCGTTACAAAAAAGAAAAAGAAAAAAGGAGGTTGGACCTTACCCGAACACGAGAACACCCAACCTAACGATGTAAGTCGGACCGAAAAAATGAGGAGACCGGAAAGCGATTTTTCAACGAATTCGCCCCAATTGACCAAAGAAGTCGAGTGCACGCGTCAGCATCATTTGTAATCTCCTCGGAGCCAGAATATTCAAAGCATACTGAAGGGTCAGCTGTCCTAGCACGAACCAATGGCGCAGCTACGGACGAAGAAGCCAAACAACCCTCACCCGTTTTCACCTTCTTTACCTTCGGTAAATGGCGGTCACCACTAGCAACATCAGACAGCACAATCCTAGACGGCCGACCTTCCTTGAGCCTCCATGTGGCTGCACCAGCATCTATACGAGAAAAGCACCTCTGAATCTTCTCCATCTTGACATCGGGCCACACCAGAGGGCCAAGCAAGGACAGCTTCCTCAAACCTAGAGGAAAATCCTTCGGATAGGAAGCATTGAACGTACGACGATCTGAAAAGAGAAGGCTTGAACGAATTCAAAAGAAGACAAAAACAAACAAAGAAAGAAAGGAATTATCCTGTGGTCATGATTCCATGATGACTGAAACAACATGTTGCTATCAGGAACCGAAGCATCGTTAACCTTCGCGAAAAAATACATGTCCTGCCAATCAGATATCTTACTCACAGCCCCATAAACAAGTTTGAGCCTGTATCAACTCCTCGCGGAGACATAACGCGTGCCAGCAATCGTCTTGTTGGTAGAAATCCTCATCACTTCCTCGAAAAACCGAAGAGTCACATCAACCCTTCCCTCAGCGCCAAGCAATAAAATGGCAACCATGTTGCGAATCGCGGCCGGACAGAGTTGGGAAAGAGCGATTCGGCGCTGCTCGCAGTAACCGATCAGAAGCTTAGGAAGAGGAAACCAAAGGTGGCATTTCACAAACCAGCAGTCATAAAGACATATCCACCCGTCAGGAACGGACCACGGTCGCTCATCCTTAGTCGGAAGATGACGTCATTCGACGGACTCACGCCTCGTACCATCCTGTTCATTGCTCGGCTCCGACCTTAAGATTAATAAAGAATCATTTCGTCCTCCTATTATATTTACATTTTCACCTCGTAGTTCAGATACTCCAGATCGCAGCCGCAATATTGACTAGGTCAGATTTCTGTAACAACATTAGAGAAGAGAAGCTTGCGATTTCATTACAGCACAATGTAGTAAATCCTTATAAGATTGACATATGGATTACGACTAAGATTGATGCCGAAATGGTGTCGTGGAGCAAGTTCTTGAAATTGGATACACAACCTAATTGTCTGATTTCACCTGGGAGTAGTTTCTTCATTGACGAGGAAAAGAAAGTCGCCATGGGTTTTGATGAAGATGATGGCTATGATCACCACAAATTTAGCATCGTTGGTGAAGATGGATACTTCAAACAATTTCTTCTCGGAGAACGCGTCGACATAAACTCTAGGTTTAGCGCACACATATGCTCTTATGTGCCAAGTTTAGAGCAAATCAAGCAAAATGCAGGATGCAAAAGGCCAAAATATACCAGTTTAGAAAATAAAAAAAGTAAGTACACTTGTTGCAATTGAAAAGCCAATCAATAAGGAGCGATATGGTTTGAGGAAGCGGAAGAACCGAAGGTGAAAGTTAAGACCATGAATGTTTTTGGTTTTTGGTTTTTGAATTTTAACTTTTAGATTTGGGTTTTTAGATTTTTAGTTTTTTTATTTTTCTGTAGATTTTAGTTTTTAAGAAACTTGAATGTGCTTTCGGATTTTAGGATTTTTAATATTTTTATTTTTATTTTAAATGCTAAATTTTCAAAACTAAATATCCAAATTTATTAATAAAAACAAATTATTTATAAAATAATAACTAAACAACATTTATTTATAAAATGCACATAAATTTATTTTTAGAAAAATACAACAAACACAAACTAAAATCATCAGAAAACTATAAAGACAACAAACACAAACTAATATTTATTAATGCAGAAATTTTTTTTTTTTTAAAGACAACCATTATTATAGGTTAAATAGAAAATTAAAAATTCTTAACAAAAATAAATAAGATTTTATTTGAACTTAAATTTTAATTCATTTATTCCACTGCTCAGTCGATTCCTGTTATCCTATCAAGATATCTAATTTTAACTTCATC
This sequence comes from Orychophragmus violaceus, assembly GCA_030180135.1. Classification (NCBI taxonomy): domain Eukaryota; kingdom Viridiplantae; phylum Streptophyta; class Magnoliopsida; order Brassicales; family Brassicaceae; genus Orychophragmus; species Orychophragmus violaceus. The sequence goes on from CM058239.1 coordinate 102,764,163, forward strand.
CATCGTGACCTCCCTTGTAAGTGATTCATTCATGGCAGGTGTGAGAACATGTTTAGTGTTACTGAGTGCGTCCGTTAAATTGGTTGGAGAAGCAGAGTAAATAGATTCTGGAAGTATCGAGTACCTTCCTCTGCAAGCATAGTTGTTCCCACCAAATCCGTACCATTTCCATCTTTTAGCGATACTAGACTGTTCCTTGCACGTCTGTTTTTTGTAGATCCATGAAAAACACGAGTGTTGCGATCTCCTTTGTGCAACCATTTAACACGGCTTTTTTGAAACCAGAAGGATTCTTCTTCACGGTACGCTTTAGCCAACTCAAAACGCATACGATGAATGTCAGTAATTGGTACTGCAGGATCCGAATGCGCTGCATCAATTTGAGCGATAATAGTTTTAATATTCTTCGCTGAGTTCGTCATTGTTGTCTTCTTCCATTCAGATATCGCCTTACGACAACTAACAATTCTGTTTAGAATCGTCGTGTTTTTTTTAGCATGCCAACTTGAGTGGATTATCTCTTTTAGGTCTTCATGCTATGTGAAACGCTGATCAAAGATGAAGTTCTTACGGCCGTACTCAGCTTCACGGCAGATATGTATGATTGTCGGCATGTGGTCTGACTCGACCATTTCAAGATAACGAACATGCGAGGCTGGATATTTAGCTCTCCATTCCGTGTTAGCGAGACCACGATCCAGCCAAGATTGAATCAGTTGTTGTTTGCGTTATTACTCCATGTTAAGTTGTTTTCCACGTAAGGTAGGTCTCACATCTGACAAGTTTGGACCATATTTCTGAAATTTTGTAGACTCGCTATGTCTCGTAATCGGCCACCAATCTTTTCATTTGGATGCAATATCTCATTAAAATCCCCACACATTAGCCAAGGATCTGATCTTGTTATTGCCATTCTCTCAAGTTTCTCCCATAAATTATGTCTTAAAGCTTTATAGGATGCCCATAAATGCAAGACAAGTAGAAAGAAACTTCATTATTCATAACTTTACAATCAATCATTCTTTCGTCCATAGAAATGATTGTAACTTTAACATTTTTATTCCAAAACAAAGCTAGACCCCCTCCCCCCCCCCCCAATACCCAAAGGAGATACATACTTTATATAATCATAGCCTAGCTGAGCACCTACATCACGGATTACATCATCAGGATTCTTCATTTCAACTAGAAAGAATATGTCCGGGGAGAAAGTTGCCTTTATCCCTTTAAGGCGTCGAACTGCTAGGGACCCTTTCAGCCCTCGACAGTTCCAAAAGGCTGTATTCATCCTGGCTCTGGTGGCTTCTGGCCCACCGAACCCTCTCTATTCTGTTGTTGATGATTACCGTGACCAGTAAAACCATTGGACGAACCTCCTTCACCAGTTCCTGACCTTGTGAACCAGTTTCTTGTCTCCCGAATATATGCCTGTGTTCTTCTCCTCTTTAACAATTCTTCAAAGTCATCGACAACCAATATATGTCTCATCTCATTGCAACTTGCCGTTGGTCCACTTCCTCCTGAGTTTTCTGTCTTACGCTTCTTATTGGCACTCTGTTCTTGATGCTCTTCCTTCGCAGCATTTGTATCATTCTCCACCGGTTGTTGGGTTGTGGTATTAGGATTGTTACCATGTGGAAATCTCGGGGTGAATCGTCATCATTTGTATCATCATCATCACCAGAATCGCCATCTTCAGGAGGGGGATCAACCGGTGCATCAGGTCAGTTCAGAGGGCATTCAGAGGTCTCATGTGACATCAGGCCACATGTAGAACAGAAACCACGCAATTTCTCATAGCGGAACTTCAGTACCACACGCTGAGTACCAAACATGAAGAGACGCTGGAAGCGCAACGGTTTGGTGATATCACAAAGAAGACGAACTCGGACGAAATTAACATTTAGTGCACCATCCACTTGGAAATCAATTTCCAAGTACTCTCCCATCTCATGCCCAATGTGGATCACCGTGCGCTGAGTAAGGTATTGAAGAGGGATTCCCCTTATCTGGACCCAGAAGGAAATGTAGTTCATTTCCTCGTCCGAGTGGTGTGGGTGCCAACGTTGAATGGAACACATTCATTCATTAAAGGACCACGGTCCTCTCCGGATTACAGAGGTCATCAGTTCATCAGAAGGAAATAGAAACTGTATCTTCTTGTTGTCAATTATCCGACCAATGACATCCGTATGGACTCCCCACAGACGCGGAAAGGCAGCCATCATAGCCCGGAGGTTTTGTTTCCGCATGTTTACCAGCCTTACTATGAGACTGAATTGCGTCTCATCAAGCGCCTCTTCACATAAATCCGGTGGTAATGCCACCGCTTCATCCTCAATTCCCAAAGTTATGTCTTGCATATTTCTTCGGATTTTCTCCGTCATTATCAGTATGAACAAAGGAAATTCGTGAAGAAAACTCTGATCATCAATGGGAAATAGAGGCATGAAACAGGGTATATATAGAAACAGGGAATCCGTTACTTGAAAAATAAAGGTCAGGCAGTTTCTAAACTCTGACATAACTGTCGATATCCGACGACATACTCTCTCCGGTGAGAGGCGACGGCAGTTGTTGCCGTAAGGTTGCGATCGCCCAAAAAGTCGCACTAGGAATCACATGGGTGTTTTTTTTTTGTAAAACTTAATAGTAAATGTGTGTTAACTTGCGTTCTTATAACTATCAAAGTTCTAATATTTATATTGTTTTACTTATGATTTTATTGATTTGTTTAATATCAGAGAATGAAAGATTTTCATTGTTTATCATTATAATGGTTTAAATAAAATATTAATTTACCTTTAAATATGTGTTATGATCAGGGAATGATGTCAGGAAGAGGAGAAGAACGGGTTTTAATAAATCGGACCCAGAAATATTAGCCGTTCACACCTCCACCGGTATGTCACCAGTCAACGCACTTTTTTACATTTTATTAATCAGCACACAGGTGCAAGATTAGTTTATCAACTAATCATATGCATGATCTATAAAACTTTGACTGGTAACTTATATATAAATGATTCGATCTATGAAACTTTGATTGTTTCAGAGAATATCTTGGCTCTTGCGGTCGCAAATTTGGCCGGTGGTCTCATCGTCCTAGCTCGAAACGTAATTACCGATTCTAATCCCTTAGAAACGTTTTCTCGTGCCACAAACTGCTTCAGCGGTTTCTTGATTTAACCAGTTCCGGTTTATTATTGCAGCTTCATGATCTAAGAAACAATTCAGATCAAGAGAAATATCAGTACAATGAATTGTTAGGGAGACGTGCTAATATCTGGATGCATGTATTAGTCTTACATTTTCTTCGGCCTAATTGCTCCATTGTTTACGCATTTTCTTTCTACGAAACCGGAATCAAGAACTACAAGCTTGTCCATTTTTCTCGGTTTATCTGATTTGTGTACTTATGCTCGGTCGGTATGATCAAGGTCTACGTCCGGAAACCTCTTATCGTACGTGAATCGCCTAAACCTTATCTAAATTTTGCTGCTTATACGGCTATTGTTGTTGTCTCTTCCGGAATTTCATGCATCATCGGAGAAATTGTGGGAGAGTATGTCCGAAATCTTGGTTGGTTTGGTTTATTCCATACCGGTTTGATTTCAACATTTTACGGAAGTAAACCAGATGAATACATGTTTACTTCCTTTTAACGTAGTCAAAGGAGGAAGAGAGGGAACTATGAAGTATGAAAACCAGGATATCATATCAGCGTTGTATTGTGTAAACTAAATCTATTTTGTTCTTTCTTTTGGTATATGCAAAGTGGAATTTGTAAAAACTTAAAAAGATAAAACAATGCTATTCTTGGAATAAGGATCTATCATCTTTAAGGTTTTTATTCGTTAATGGAGTTTCTCTTTGAGTTTAGTTGAGTGATAGAAGACACACTGATTTGACCCAAAACAGGGGAAAAAAGGGCAAATCGCATAAATGGCACAAAAACATGCGTTGTCACAAATATAGCAACAAGGAAGAAAAATCACAAAATAACATTTTTTTTTAGGATAAGACAAATTTAACCCTAATCCTAAAACCTTAAATACTAAACTTTAAACCCTAAATACTAAACTCTAAACCCTAAATAATAAACCATAATCCCTAAATACTAAACTCTAACCCTAAATAATAAACCCTAAACAGTAAATAATAAACTTTAAACCTTAGTTTATATAATGCTATGAAAGTCTTTGTAATCAAAATAATGCTAAAAATGTCAATTATTTTTTTTGATGCTATATTTGTGACAAAGTGTGTTTTTGTGCTATTTTATGTCTTTTCTCAAAAAAGAAAGATACAATGATATATCAATAGCACAATTATTTATTAAAAATTATCAATTTATGTTAGCATCAATCATAGTATGACCAAATATTTATATCATATTAATTATAAATAAAAACATATATAGACATTATTATATTTAACAATTAAACATACATATAGACATTATTGTATTTAACCTCTTATTATATTTTTTATAGTTTATATTAAAATTTAAAACTATTAGCATGTTGACAAAAAAAAAAAAAAAAAAAACTAATAGCAACAAAATAAATTATTATCTAAAATCATATTATAAATATCTGAATTTACTTTGTATACATATTTCATATTAATTATAATACATTATTTTGTATATTTATAAATATCAAATTGTATCCGTATATTTTTTAATACATATTTTCATATTAATTACATATTAAAAACAAAAATCGACAATTAATAAAATTCAAATAAATGGCATTTCCTAAAAAATCGAAGGTAATCATAACTTCTTCTCTAAATTTTAGATTACCATTAATATTTAATACATAATATATTTCCTTATTTTTCAAATTTGAAATAACACTCCAACAAAAATTTAGGAACTAATAACTACCGATAATAATGAGTAAATTTTAATTTATGGCAAATACGACGAATCATATATAGCCTACTGATTAAAATATAATATTTCAAAAATAAAAATTTAAAATATCTTATAGAATATTATAATCTTCCTATAGAAGATTTCGAATACTTAAGTCAACCCTAAATAATTTGATCCTTATAAATAGAGCATATTCAACGCTCATAGAACATCTACATATCGAGACATTTTTTATATTCTATCGAAATTAACATGGTTCTAATTTTGTTTTGTGGTTTTGATGAATTTGCAGGTTTGTTTCATACCAAGCTAAACAAAAGGTATTTATTTCTTATAATTAGCTAGAATTATAATTTTTTTATTTTGCTATTTATAATTTTGCAGATTTTCCATACCAATCATTACGAAAAAGTATTGAGTTTTTATCATTATCATTGTTCAAATAAAATATAATTTTTCTCTATATATTTTTGTTCTATGCTCCATAGATAGAATTTATTTCGTAGAAGTGTTTTCAAACCATTTGTATGATAGCTACTCATTAAGCACTGTTGGGAACTATGGCAAGTTTTGATGAGAATATTGCAAATCTTCTTATTGTAAGTTTTTGTCATCTTGTTTATCCTTCGTATTTTTTATTTTAATACCTAAATCAATAACAAAACTATTGTTTTTGGTTGAAAACATTAGGTGTGGAGGTTCTAAATCACTTTTGCGGATATTCTTAGCCTTTGGCCATTTAATCTAGATGAGTTTACTCAAGCATTTCATGACTTTGTAAGTGTTTCTCTCTTTCTTATGATGTATATCGGGTTTCTTTTCTCATCTTTGCCATGTTTGTCATGTAGGACCTACAACTCATGGGAGATATACACATGGGCGGAGGCATAGCTAAGGGTGGGGGGTCAGCTGACCCCACCCAATTTTAAAAAATATTTGTTTATCCTTTAGACAAAAATTTATTGATCCCATGAAGAAAAAAAAATTGACCCCATAATATTAATACAAATCTAAAATTTAGAATTTAACTGTAGCTATAATGGGTTTAGTTAAAATTTGGAGTTAGTGGATTTAGTTTCAATTTAAGCCCAAATGATGTAATAAAAAAACTAATAACTTTAATAGTTTCAATTAATACTAGTTTAATAATGTTTCCAAAAACTTAAGAAAACAAAACCTAAGTTTACTAATAAATTTTTAGACCTTTGTCGTCGATAACCTCTTGTCTCGTCTGCGTCTGCGTGCCTCGGCTCCACCAAGCAACCTTTTCTTGAAATTCAGGTTTTAGTCTTTTACCTTTTTATGTTATATTTTAATTTATTGTGTTATACTACTTTTTTGTTAAAACATAAATAATTATCATTCATAACTTATATTGATAATTTACGAAAAGATAAAATGTTTGATAATTTGAAAATTTTTGGAGACTTATCGTGAGTAATGGTAGAAACCAAGAAACATCTTTCTGATATTTTGGTTTATAGGTTTTTGAAGTTAGTTTTGATTTTCTTTGTTGCTACTACAACCATTGAGTGATATTTTTTAAGAATAAAGATCGTCAAGACAGCTTTACGGAATCACATCGGTGATCAGTTTATAAGTGATCGTCTTATATGTTTTATCAAAAAAATATATTTAAAAATATAACAAATGAGACCGTGATAAAAAAAAATTTCAAGCTATGCGTGATCGTAGGATCCATTTGTAGTTTTTTCAATAATTTATAATAAAAAATTGATATTTTTTTTTGCTCTCGGTGTAAAAAAATTATGCCTCCCCCACTGGATATACACATTATTCTTTTGGGGACTTTAAATTAGTGTGGGAGCAAACCAGAATGCTGCAACTATTTTTAAGTTTTAGATGGTGTAATTTTATTTGTTCGATTTTATATTTACGAATTTAGTGTTAAGATTTCTCCTCCTCCTTATGTTTACTATGTTGATTTTTTTATTTCAGGCATATGCGTGGGCTTTTGACATATGCAGCTGGAGAAGAAACTTGAATGTTTTTTACTTAGCCTGTAATCTTAAGGCAACTCGCTCACGATTAATTTGTCTATATTAAAGAAATTATATGTTAAAGAAATGTGAAGTTGTCAATTTGTCTAACTCCTATTTAAGAGCTGTTTCTTATGCATTTCGATCAGAACAATTCAACTTTTGTCATCTAGATTTCTTTTATTTGTATGTCATATCTTGATTATTTGCAAGTGATGAGATATTTTTAGTCATTAATGTAGTAGATATTATAGTAACTCATATCTGGTATTTTTTTTTTTGTCAACAAAACACCATATATTAAATCATTGTTGCTCGGTTCGGGATTTCACTCAAGAGAGTACACCGATCCGACTCGTCATAACTTACATGGGAAAATATAGTACCTTGTGCTCTTGCCCTTTTTGTAAGGAAACATCTGCTAATTTCTATAATTATAGTATTCATATATTCAAATTTGTATGGTTTGTAATATTCATACATGTTATTATTCTAAACAAAGTCAAACAATACTCAAAAAAATCATTCACTCCGCACAAGATGCGGGAGAATCATCTAGTATAACTTTAAGACTCAAAAACCAAAACTAAAGTAAATTTAAAATTGTAATTATGCCCAAACTTAAATCAGTGGTTAGGCCCAAAATTTTAAATAGACACAAAATTTATAATAGTTCATACTAAAAAGAATAAAAATAAAAATAGGACTTTTAAATCTACTTAAAACAAAATAAATTGGTTTTTAGACCATACTAAAAAGAACAAAAAATCAAAATAGGATGTCAAAGGAAATTTAAACCAGCGTTAGGGGGTTAGCGAGCTGGTTTTCAACCAATTGAGCTGTTAAGTTTCAATATTTCTCCTTACAATTAAATTTTTATACTTTTTAGGGGTGTCATATGACCCCTTACCTACAACGTAGATCCGCCGTATCAGGTATGTTGATTACCATGTCAATATCAGTAATGGTCTTTTCGGGTCGGTTTCGGGTTAGATCCTCGGATCCAGGTATATTAACATATTGGATCTAACTAGGGATGTGAAAAAGGGTACAGAATAAACGGGCCCGTTTAAGCCCGTTTATTAAACGGGTTTTCACATTTTTAAACGGTAGCCCGTTTAGAGCCGTTTAACTTTTCTGTTTTTTTTTTTTTTTTAATTCCTAATTTTTCTTCGGTCAATTTTTCTGATTTTTTATTTTAAAAAAAATTATAAACGGGTCTAAACGGATATCCGTTAATTTAATAGGGCTAAACGGGCGGACCTAAACGGATATGAGTTTAGACGGGCCTAAACGGATACGGACATAAACGGATACGGGTCTAAATGAGTCGGGCCAGCCCGTTTTAACATCTCTCTGTCTAACATTTGAAAATCCGCGGATATAGATTCGGATCTCGGGATTACTTGCGGGTATTTCGAATATACATATGAACCTGTAAAAAAAAAAATATATATATATATATATATATATATATATATTGTATATATTAATAACTTGTTCTGAACCTGTTCTAAACTTGTTCCAAACCCGTCTTGTTCCAAACCCATCCGAATCTGTATTTGAATCTGTATCTAAATCTGTTCGAATATGTATTTGAGCTTGACCCGATTAGTATCTGAACAAAAATGAATATTTGCAGGTACGCTATTCCAAGACCCGACTCGAACCCGATAGTATCTGACCTGAATCCGACGTGAAACTATTAGTCCTTAAATGGATCTTTCTTTTCTTTTACCGGACGGATTTGAACTCGATTGGGACCCGAGGACCCAAAAACAGTTCGTAGCTACATCGAAACTGAGCAAATTAGAAACACCAAAACGACAAAAAAAAATTCTTCCTCACCATGGTCGTAAAGATAAGATCTATCTAGAAAGTACAAAAGGAAAGAGAAAATTACCGATTGAATCAGGTTGCGAGGTGCGAATCGAAACCTTAACTGTTCGATGAAGAAAATCTATCTGCTCTTGGTCGGAGGCAACAATTGGTCGGGTAAAAATTGTTTGGGTCGGGTTCTAGAATGAAATTTTTTATTTATGATCCTGACTTCAGATAATTAAACTGGGCTTTTAAAAGCAAGAAATCAGAGGTCGGTGAAAAACAATTGGCCGACCTTCGTTTAGGGTTTCCGTGTCATCAATTGAAATATAAAATTTACAGACACTTTCCCCAGCAACACAAGAAATCAGAGGAAACGAGAATTTGAAATTGAAACGATGACGATGATCTACAACCTTCCAATGGATTTGATTGAGGAGATTCTCTCTAGGGTTTCTGTGAAATCTATGAGAGCGGTGCGATTAACTTGTAGAAAATGGGACAATTTATGGAAATGTCAGAGCTTTACGAAGTTTCACTTCGCTAAAACAGCAGACGCAATAAGAGAAGGAGAGTCTCGTATGATAATGTTGATGGATTACAAGCTTTATCTAAAGAGCATTGTTCTCTTCGATGGAATTGATCCATCTGTAGAGCATATAGGTAGCCTAAACGAAGTCAAGATATCTCAAGTCTTTAACTGCGAGGGTTTATTGTTATGCGTCTTGAAAGACACTTTAAAGCTTGTGGTTTGGAATCCGTATTTGGGGCAAACAAGTTGGATTGAACCTAGATATATTCACCGAAAACAATACGGAGCGTGTTTTAAGGACAGGTACAGGTATGCTCTTGGATACGAGAATAAGAAAAACAGATGCCACAAAATATTGAGGTTTATGGATGATCCCAAAAATGGCTTTTTCTGGTATGAGATGTATGATCTTGACTCTAATTTATGGACAACCCTTGATGTCACCCCACACTGGAGTATGTCGTATCATCAGCGTGGAATTTCTCTCAAGGGAAACACTTATTTTTGTGCTACGAAAATTAAGCCAGGAGACGGAGTGGATGATCACATAATCTGTTTTGACTTTACCAGCGAGAAATTTGGACCGCTTCTGAGTCTACCGTTTAGCGCTATGTGGCATGACTTTGTGAGTTTATCTTGTGTTAGAGAAGAGAAGCTTGCGGTTTCATTACAGCACAATGAAGCAAATCCTTATGAGATTGACATATGGATTACGACTAAGATTGATGCCGAAATGGTGTCGTGGAGCAAGTTCTTGACATTGGATACAAAACCTAATTGTCCGATTTCACCTTCGAGTAGTTTCTTCATTGACGAAGAAAAGAAAGTGACCATGGGTTTTGATGAAGATGATGGCTATGATCACCACAAATTTGGCATCGATGGAGAAGATGGATACTTCAAACAATTTCTTCTCGGAGAACGCGTCGACATAAACTCTAGGTTTAGCGAACACATATGCTCTTATGTCCCAAGTTTAGAACAAATCAAGCAAAATGCAGGATGCAAAAGGCCAAAATATACCAGTTTAGAAAAGAAAAAAGTAAGTACACTTGTTGCAATTGAAAAGCCAATCAATAAGGAGCGATATGGTTTGAGGAAGCGGAAGGACCGAAGGTTAAAGTTAAAGCAACATGCTTAGTCTCGATTACAATGCCTTTTTTTTTTTTTGCAACCAATGTGATGTAGCAGCTACTATAACTAATGGACTTTGGTGTTTGGTTTATGTCCGCGCTACGCTGCGGGTAGGATTATTCAAAATATTTTTTTGTTAAAGGTTTTTAAAAAATAGATTTTCGGCTTATGAGAATTTTCTTTTGATAGGTGTCATCTGTTGTTCCACGTTGTTTTTGTGTCTTTTGTTTTCTGTTTTTTTTTTTTTTTGTATATGTAGTGAGCATTTTAAGTTATATTTGAGTGTGCTAGTTATTTAGTTTTATTTTAGTTTAACAATCATTGGTAACTTATTCAGTGATTGGGATTGATTTCTTTTTTTGATATTATTGGGATTGATTTTTATGTTTCTTACTATTGTATTTAAGTTTTTCACATTTCTTTTGAACTATCTCATGTGTATGTTGTTTTTTTTTGTCAAATCGCTAAGCTATCTCCGCTATTTTCTGCTTATTTGTTTCAATCCATTGTTTTAACTTCTTCTTATGTTTACTCATTTGGCTAGATTCCTCTTCTAACTCATGAGATTATTGTAGTTGGTTAGTTTTACCTTTAACTCTTTGGAACGTTTGATCCATGGATGAAGCATTTGGATAAGGTAAGCATTTGGATACGGTATTTTCTTGTTTAATATGGATTTTATGGCTGGATATTGAGATGAATTCAATAAGTCATCTTTCAAATCATCGTTTTTATACTCGCAATAATTCTCTCGCCATGACTTCATAGTCTTTTTGACGTAGTTTTCCATAGTGTACTATATTATGGGATTGTTTTCGTCTGTTGGGCAGTGTTTTAGATGGTAAGTTGGTGTTTGTTGCTTTCATTTTAAAAAATGTGAGTATTATCACATAGATCTAATAAAAAATAGAAGAAAAGTCATATCCAAATATATGTATTCCAAATTTATTTCGTTCTTCCGCTTTTCATTTTTCTATGTGCTCTATTTCTCCATTTATGTCATTTGTCGTTCGTTTTCCATTTGTCGATATCCAAAATATTATTTTGGTATTTATTTTGGAAAAAAATATCTAAAAATAGATAAAACCGAAGCATAAATAAAAGTAACTATGTGTTTCATAACACGACCAAATACATGTTTGTGTTATTTTCATATTGTCTCAACTTTTATAATTAGTTTCATTTAGTTTCATTTACTTAGAACTCATGTATTTTAAAATAAGAGAATATTATTGTTTTACTTTCGAGTTTTGCAATGTATATGTCACATTAATTTTAAAATCCTTTCATGTATATTATGTCATTTTTATATATTTATTTTAAAGAATTAAAATACCTCATCCGGATTTATTATTTTGAAGACGTTTTCAATTTTTTATCTATATTCTCTTAATAATTTAAATTCTCCAAATGAGACCAGATAATTTATTTTTCCCACCACTCATTTAAACACAACTTCTTTTTAAATCTTTATTTAATCTAAAATGCTATATAATTTGTTTATTTTGGGATGACATTTAATGCAAAATAAACTGGGATAACTTTTTCCACATATCTTGTCTATAGTAACTCTCAACCATGGTCTAATGCAAATTCTTATAATAATATTTTATTCTTCTTTCATTTTTACATCTAATAGTGTCATTTATTCTTCTAAGATATGACTTATCTCATATTCGTCATTTATTTTATTTCGTTCATTTTTTCAGTTGTTGTAACTAATTGAAGGTTTTATAGTTAATACCATTGCTGCAGATCTCAATTTCTTTTATTTTTGAAATAAAATGTCATAAACTTAATTAGAGTTTGGAAAATTTTATGAAGTGAGACAATATTTCTGAATTCAAACGATATTTCTCAAACGTCAATCAAATTGAATTATAAAGTAACCAAAATGTTAAAATTTTGTATACTAAACTAATCGATTTCAAACTGAACCGAGTTGTATCGAAACCGAACTGACCAAAATTCATTTAAAATTAAAATTTGAATTATAAATATAGAAAAATATATTCAAATATTCAATAATTATATAATTAGAAATTGTATGCTTTCTTATTTTTGTTAAAAACAAAATATAAATTGACCTCGAGTGAGACTTATTTTTAAGATCTGAAAAATCTGAAACTCAAGAAACGTGATCCTAACTGAACAAATTATATTTTTTTTTTTATCATGAATAGGATATTTTTATAAACCCGTAAACTTCCTTAGCCGAATTTTACAAACTCAAACAAAACTAAATTATAAAATTACTCGAATGAATCAAAATGTATGTTCTACAATCTTTAACTGAATCAAACCAAAATAAAATATAATTCGATTTGAGATTTATTTTTCAGAATCCTAAAAATCTAAGACCCTAAAAATTCGAATCAAAACGAATTATAGTGTGATTACGAATGAATCTATTTTCTAAATCTGAGCTACCAAAAACCAAACCGAACCGAATAGTTGAATGTCTTGCCAAACCAGTTTTAAACTCAGTAGAGAGTTCAAGATTCGGAATCATTCCTCAACATCAACCCAACAGATCAATACTCTGACGAAGAAATCTGGGAGGTGATGATGATAAAAACCTATTCTAGCTAGAAAACGTTGTAGTTAGAATCCAAATCAATTCACTCATCTGTTTTTTTTTATCCAAAGCCTCAAACGATGCCAACTCAAGGATGTTGACATGTTGTTGCTACAAAGCCGGAGAAGCTCGATTCTTTGATTGAGTTCTTCTTAAAATCAAGTTTCTCATATGTAAACATTACATGAGATATATAGAATCTTGAATGAACATACACTTCATTGTTAAGATCAAAAAAAAAATCTACACTTCATTGTTACAGTGGTTGATAGTGGTGAGAACTAGAGCGTAGGACAGAGGCAGCTTCTGTCTTTAGGGAGGGTTATGCTGAAACGAAGCAGACTTCTGTTCCTAGATGAAGCAACTGCATCTGTAGATTCCCAAACTGATGCCGTGATTCAGAAGATTATCAGAGAAGACTTTGAGTCGTGTACCATAATCAGCATAGCTCACAGGATTCTTACGGTGATGGACTGCGATCAAGTCCTTGTCATTGACGCAGGTATGTAAGAGAACAAAACTTCAATCACAGATTCATAATTATGATTAGTGACTTACGAATGGAATATTGAAACAGGAAAAGCGAAAGAGTTCGATAGCTAGATGTACAATTGAGAAAGACTGCGTTTTCAAGGCTGTAGTAAAGTTGAGATGGGTATGAAGATCTCTAGAAAGGAACTTAATCCTCCGTTTATCTCCACAAACCCTCTGAGAGTTTGGACTACACTTGAAAAGATGTTTGCTCTGTTTCACCAAATACCAAAAGTATCTTAAACTGGGAAATTGATTTCAGAAGAGAGAACAGGCCTGAAGTTACAGCTGAAATACAGGGAGTCTGCTGGGTGATCCATTATCTTTAGAAAGTGTAAAGGCATAACCTCCTTGACGTCGTTTTGTATGCACAGGAATTGTAACGCTCCTTTCCCATTCTCCGCTGACCGTCGAGCTGACCGGTCAACAATCAAATAAGAACATGACCGATCGAACCCGAGCAAGTCGAACAGGAAAAGTTCGTCACAGGACGAAGCCAGAGACGGATCAGTTTGAGACAAAGGCTCGCACTAACCCATCCTTGACTCCGCTATCCTCACATCCGTAGTACAAGTCGATCGCCTTGCACTACTTCTGCGAGTTGTGTCGGTTCGGACGAAACACAATATCAGGAAAGCATGTTCATTTCTGAGTAAATCAAACGTTCAGTACAACGTTTAACCAACATTTTTACAAACAATTTCACCAATCAATGAATCAACAAACAAAGCTTAATACGAATTGGCGACAAGCCGAACCGAAAGAAAAACTCCGAAATCATCGAATCAAAACCCCGCCACAAGCAATCCCGAAACTACACCGAAGACCTCCCGCGTCCGTCGCTGCAACACCTGAAAACACAAAAAGAGTCTAATGAGCGATCTAAGATCACCCAGTGAATCGGCTCCCCACTAAGGCTTCTAATCTATCTATCAACTATAGATTCCCGCCCGAAACCCCAAAATAACAAACAATCATAACAAATAGCCGATCACACACTACCACGTCACGTCGAGCCCACACACAATCAATTGCCAAAAGAAAGAGAAGGCGATTAGAGGAAATCGGGAGCACTGCGGCACATGTCCCCGATTGAGACTCGATCTATCTACCGCGCAACACCAACCTACAACAAAACTCCACGCTGGGCCCCTACGATCTTGGTAACTTCCACGGATTCTCACCGTTACCGATATGGTAACTTACCCACGACTCCTAGCCATCCAACGAATAGGACACCGTTCTCTGTCCATCGATATGCGGCGACTCAGGCTACCCCTAGATAACCCAAGTTTCCATGCAGTCCGGCTCTAGGACGCGACCCCGTGTTCTCCGGACCACACACCTACAGACGTCACTCCATAGGTTAACACAATAACCATAATCACCACGGTCCGGTTAGGTAACTACCCGAGGATCCAATCAGGTCGGAAGTACCAAAACGTAATCAATACCTAGACTTGCGGGATCTAACGCACCCTAGAGTCCTAGTACAGAAATGTAAACACGCAGACTCGCTTGGACACTAGCAATCATTCTCAATCAATAGCATCAATAAACCCAATCCCGCATCCCGCAAGTCTACTCACACACACCAACACTGCCCCCCGGACTCAGCACCGTACCGAGTCAGCGGTTACAACTTAACCGGTCCCGTGACCAGATTAAGTATCTAAACGGATCGCTCGGCCCAACACCGAGACGATCTAAAGGCCTGCACAGAAAGCTCAACAACCACACAACAATATAATCACGCAAACAACACACAATCAACACACAACATGCCTATTAGGGTTTCTAACATCTTTTAACCAAGTTACGCCCGCTACTTTGGATTAGCCGCTTGCTAACCCGTAGACGGTTCCCAATCACAATACTTCTCAATCTTAATCATCCTAAGCATCTTTTAATAATTCCCGATCCGTCGGTTAGAGCTAGTGGCTTACTGAACTTCCCGATGTCTCATCATTCATTACTTAATTCATTTATTCTCGGGAACCCCGATACCGTTCCATACTCTATACGTTTGTTCAAGTTTAACTCTGTATTTTAACTCGTCTTAATTCCCGTATATAGATTCATTTAATACCGTTCTTTACTTACATATATATGCATATACAGTCCTACTCATGCCACGACTATATGAATGCATCACACAACGTTCTAACAACCTAACGGCACGCAATAGGTTTAATCCGTTTTAATCTAACATGCTTATTTAACCCTAGCCGGTTTAATGTTAAACAATCAATCAATTCCATTATCAATTCAATTCAATTCGGGTATGCAAGCCTATCACTACGGTTTCCCATTTACTGTTCTAAATTTAACTACGGTGTTTGAGCCGACTCACAGTGATTTCGCGGAACGGCGGACCGGATGCGGATACGATCTCCCGAAACCCGAACTAAACCCGAACCTTTCCGAATACCCGAACACGAACCCCGAGACTTCCCGAACACCCGTAGATGAACCGCAATACCAAGGAACCGGCCGGAGTCAACGCGTTGACCGGCGTTGACCGAAGATGACCGTTGACCATTGACCATCTTCTCTCTCCTCCGGATCTCTCTCTCTTCTTTCTCTCTCTACTTCCTCTCTCTTCTTCCTCTCTCTTCTTTCTCCGGCTTCTTCCTCCGGCTTCTTCTTCCTCCGGCTTCTCCTCCGGTCTTCTTCTTCTTTCTCCTCCTTCTTCTTCTCCTCCTCCTTCTTCACTCACGCTCCTTCTTCTTCTCCTCCTTCCTCTTCCTCTTCCTCCGGCTTCTTCTTCTTCTTCTTCTTCTTCTTCTTCTTCTTCTTCTTCTTCTTCTTCTTCTTCTTCTTCTTCTTCTTCTTCTTCTTCTTCTTCTTCTTCTTCTTCTCCTCTCACGCATATCTCCTTCTCTTATCTCCTTCTATTTGTTGTTTTTGTGTTTGATGAGATGAAGAAATAAGAAGAGCAAAGGCTCTTTATATAGAAAAGTGAAGTAACTTTGGTGTGTGACATTTGTCACTCTCTTGCTTCTATAATGGACACCACATCAAGGTAGGTGTTAGAATAATATATTGACAGCTGCCCCTCCTCTCCTCCTGTTTTGCCACGCCATTCATCAAGCAAGGGGAGATTCATTGTACCTCTTCTTGTTAGCTTCATCTCCAAGCAACTATGACAAGTGTCACTTCTTCTAGAACAGGTTGCTGGCGCCTCCAGGTAGAAACACTTGTCATTCTGGTGAGTTTCTGAGCCAGCTAATCCATTCCTTAATCCCCTAATCTTCTCCTTAATCCCCTTAATCACTCTTGCTCGGTTTGCTCGTTTTTTCGATAATTGTTTTAGTAAATACCAAACGATTCCCATAAATTTCCAAACCTCCATAAACTGATTCTTCTTGATTTTAGATGAATTTAACAACTTGAATCATCCCATTTGAAGTTTCCTAGCTCCCGTTATGATTTTCCGAAGTTTTCCCGGTTTATTCGGTTTTCCGACCGATACTCCGAAAAATGTGTTTCTGCTCCGTTTCTTCGAATTCTGACCTTGTAAATGTTCTTTATGAGTTAAAAAATAAGAAAATTTGGCCCGTCACGTCTTCCGTCTTGAATTTTGGCAAAATTATTATTTTGCCCCTAAGTTTGGCAAAATTACGGTTTTGCCCCTGTTGACTTTTCTTCTGACCGTTGACCGTATTTTTGGATACGGGGTATCACAGGAATGGAGTCAGAGTTAGTGGGTCTTAATGCACACACCAAAATCATCTACAGTGAGCGGAGGAACCTATCAAACGTGCCTTATCCAGAGGCTCTGGCTTGGGAGTTAACCGTATATGATTATCAGCAAGTAAACAAACCAGATGTTCCCTCTGGTTCCTGACATCGGCGAAAATATTTGAAATAATATGTAAGAAAATAAATACCAGAATCATTAGAAACCATGGGATGAATCATTCAGATAATACGTACCTCCTCAAGTTGCATAGCAGACTGCGAGGCCCAACATAATCCAGTGGAAGAATGTTGTACGGTGCATAAAATTTTCGTTGTTTTCTTGGACATGACTCTTGACACTCCGACCGTACCTCTAATACTCTCTGACGCTTTGCTATCTTGTCCCAAACTTCTCACTGACCTTCATACTGCCTATCTAGCCGCCTCTCCAATACTCGATTCGTAACCCAGATGTCATTCTCCTTCCTTACGTTTTACTCTCACTCTCTTAACCATGGCTTCGTTTCTCGACCTTCGTTCCCGCTGTATTGTGTCACTTCTCTCTTTAACTAATCTTCCCTGAACCTCGATCGTCCACAAGTATTTACTTCGTGTTGATTTTCACTCCCGACTTCCCCACTTTGCTTCGACTTCCACATCTTTCCCGATAATGGTTTGTCTCCCCGAGGCACTCTTTAAGAATTTGTATTCCAAATCCTGTCATCTCTATAGCTCCAACTCCATCCGTACCAATAACTCCACTCTGTTTCCGCTACTGACTCTTTCTTTTCAAACGCTCCCCAAGAATTTTGATATATGTATCCGAATTTGCTAAACCTCCATTCCAACTCATACCGATCGCTTCACTCTGGTTTTCACACTGTCGCTGGTGTCACCTCAAATCTTTTCGCTAACTCGTCATACCAACAACTTCGTCCGCACAATTGTCTTGCACTGATATATTTTTCCACTAACAATCGATACCAACTGCTGCACTTTTCCAGGTCAACTTGTCTTGCGGCCTCTTTACATTCCATCTCGCTTTCGGGTTCGGGTTCGGTCTCGTATTCGTATCGCATCGTCCATTCCGTCCTACATTCAATTCAACAACTTTCACAGGAGTGGTGAAATTCAAACCAATCCATCCCTCGATATCACTTCCTCATAGAGATATAGTTAGCTAATCATGTACCCAACGGTTACCCATGATTAAGTAACGATATTCTATAATTCCGCTCTCTCGTGAATTGACGGTCGAATCCAACCATTCTCAAGTTAGCTCAATACCTTCAACGAAAGGTTCTAACACTTTTTATTTTTTAACAACTTAACGACAACGATAACATTCAAATTACTCAAGCCAACGAAATATAGCTACCAATTGAATGGCTCACCAATACCATCAATGCTACTCAAATGTTATGCATGCCATAAACAAAACTAGCACCCCAACAGTGCTACACCAAAGAACGAAACACAATCCCCAATTAACTAATGCACCACTCAAGCAGTAGATAATGTACGCAAGCATAAACACATAAGCAAATAATTACCACACACAATCAATCAAGCAAATCGGCGGTCGCAGTTGTCTCTCAGGGTTCGGATGGAAACCGTTTGCTCGGATTATCATTCATTTTCACATCGTAACTATATTGCATTCACAACCATCATAAGTATGCAATATAGCCACTCCGCTATTCAAAACGACAACCGGAATACTCCACATCTACTACGTAAATAAAACATCTATTCACCGCATAGAGTTTTAGATACGTAGGTCCGTCGAAGTCTACATATTAGCGGTTACCAATCCGTACCACAAGAAATACCACTACACGCAACTGAATCGTCAGAGACGATCGCAAGCCGATCTACACACATCAAACAACGAGTTAGAGCCCATACTTACCTGGGCCTAACTATTTTAAACCCTAACACGACCGGAATGCCTAACACATGCGGCATCGCGGCTCGCGGTGGTAACCACTGGCAGGTGTGCCGGGAGGGTGTGGTGGGTGTGCATCTCTGAACAGTGCTCTAACTCGCTGCGGCTCTGCCGTCGAACATAAACGGGCAATGTGGCCCTCACGATCACGAATCTGACAAACAGTAACGGGCGCTGGGCGTGGCCCACGGTAACAAGCTGGTGCATGGTGATCCGAAGCACCACACAACTCACAAAAGGAAACAGACTCCGAAGAAGGATCCTGAAAACACTCGGACGCACGATGACCCTGCACTCCACATATCTGGAAAACTACTGGCGCTGAGCGAGACCTACGGGAACAGACAAATGCTTGATGTCCCCCGTCTCCACATCTCCAACAAGTCCTCGATCTTCTCGGCGACTGCACCAAGGACGGTTGTGCTATAGGTAACTGAGCGACTGATGGCTGACTGGCAGGCTGCGGAATAAGCTCTTCGTCAAACATACGTGGTCCTGGTCCGATTGGTACGGCTCACGATAGTACGGGTCGGCTGGTCAAGGACACCAGTGTAAATGGAAACTGTGAACTCCGTATGCGCTACACTCCCGGTATGCAGGCATCGCTGGTAGCGAGTCGTCGTGTCTTCTGATCGGATCTCTGGCGGCGCAACTGGCTCGGTCGGCGGTGTAACAAGCTCAAACTGTGTATCCGACTTCGACATCGACTTCGGCTCAGCCCCTGATAATGGCTCCATCGCAGAGAGTGGCTTGGTAAAACCGAGTGATGGTGATGCCAACCTATCAAGTGGTGTACAAAAAGCAACCCTGGCCGTGGATCCGGCTGTTGGTGCAGTCCAATCTGCTGCTAGAACGTCCCCAAATATCGTCATCTGCTCATCAACGTGCTGCTGCCAATAAGGATGCTGCTCTAACTGAGCTCGACACTGTGCCGCAGTCATTCCGGTGATAACTCATACCGTTTGTTGATATCCCACACTATGCACCCACACCCACACACATACCGTCCAGGGACACTCTGCTGCTGACTGCAAACAAAACGCAGATAAACATTAGTACAAATAATACAATTCCTACGCCATCCCAACCCCGAATTCACGGACGCGGCTCGGTTTCCTAATGGATGCTTGGGTAAAAACACAATTTTGACTCGATAAAACACGGAAAACACTCAGAAATGAATAGCTTTGAAACCCATGACGAACCATGCTCTGATACCACCTTTTGTAACGCCCCTTTCCCGTTATCCACTGACCGACGAGCTGACCGGTCAACAATCAAACAAGAACATGACCAAGTCGAACCCGAGCAAGTCAAACAGAAAAGGTTTGTCACAAAACGAAGCCAGGGACAGATCGGTTTGAGACAAAGGCTCGCACTAACCCGTCTTTGACCCCGCTATCCTCACTTCCATGATACAAAGCTTTGCAACTTGTACCATTTCCATGAGTTGTGTCGGTTCGGACTAAACACAATATCAGGAAAGCGCATTCATTTCTGAGTAATCAACGTTACGTACAACGTTTAACAGTCGTTACAAAACCATTTTCTTTATTAAAAATAATCATCGTGTGGCCACACAAAATGGTACTACAAGGTACCAAAAGCCGAACCGAAGTAAAATCCCAAAAACGTCGAATCAAAATTGTTGGAACTCCCTAGGATCCAGGGTCTAGGTGATTGAATCCAAGAACTGACCTCATGATTACCTGGAGATTGGCAGCGGAAATTGTAGCAGGTAAACGAGATCTAGAGCGCCTCAATCGCTGCGCCTCTATAGTAGTCCACACGCACACAAGCTGGAATCCGCCGGGATGCTAGTACCGGGAATCGGATCTCCTGTGGATGTTTGAGTTTCTATGTTTCTGCTTTCTCTCTGAGAAGCAACACAGACGGCTTAGGCTTAGGTCGATCATATAAGACATTATATATCGACCTGGGATGACGGAAACGACCTATGGATCAAACCCGATTCGTTTAAGTCTCGAGGCCCAATGTGCATCGATCGATACACATACTGCATCGATCGACACACCCATTCGAAACCTGCGTCGATCGACACACTCATTGCATCGATCGACATGCTTCTTCTAAACTCAACTCAATGTGTATCCAATACACATTGATCAGATCATATACCAATGATCAATCCCACATAAAGTGTATCCAGCTCGTTTAGGTGTGTGACCCTGTAGGTTCACACGATACTAGAAATGAGTTACAACTCATTTGTCATAAGCGGTTTCTAGCAAAACATTATGACTACCTAGTATCACATGAATTGTCCGATCTCGACTATACAACTATCTCTAGAGTACAATGTGATTTCAGGACATCATCCCAACAATCTCCCACTTGTACTGGAATCATCTATTCCCATAATACCTTTATCGCTATATCTCGATATGGCATAAGGCAAGAAACTGTGTCATCCTTATTATAGCCAACATCATGTTCATCGAATTCCTGATCTATACTGATAAAACAAACGACTGACAATCACCTCGTTTGAGCACGGCCATGCATTTTCTCAGTATCAAATCTTCGATGGGCCCTAAGATATTTATCTCCCGTTATATGGGAGGGACAAATCCCATCTTGTTCCATCCCTGTTTCTACACATACTTCATGATACGCCTAATCAATACCGTTATAGCCGCCAGTTACGGAACGACGTTTGACAAGGTCAAAACGCACCAATTCATATGCTAGAAAGCATGATGAACTCAGGTCTAAGGACTATACTCTATAGTCGTAATGAGAACCTCCCATGACACTGATATAACTATCATGTGGAGTTCTCATTAATTGGGTCATGCCCGATCATATGTTCACCAACATATATCTATGTGACTGACTGTGATAATCATATCATTGACTCCATGAAACTTAGTCCAACAGTCACCTCACATACTAGTCTCGCGCGGTTATTGGTGTCCCAGTTCAATAACCTCAACTAGGGACAATCATAATTTATATCATCTTTTACTTATAGGGTTTCATGATCAAGTCATCAACTTGATGACCTATATGATGATCATAAAATACTTTGGGACTATTATTTAATTATCCAATAATTAAATAACACCGATGTCAGTTTGACTTACATAAACACTACCATAGCATGTCTATGTAAAGTTTACAACATAACTAAAATTACTCCCACTGGAGTCAAGATCATCTCTTCAGATATCTTATACCTACAGCAACAGAATAAATTTCGTGCTTAGGTTGTGGGAGAGCCTGCGGTGTCATTGCTTGAAACAATTTCAACAAACCACACCGCCATTCAGACAAAAGCACTATTCTGCGGTCCACCGCTTGGAGCCTTTCCAACAGATAGTACCGTTATTCAGACAAAGAGACATAACCAGGTGGGAACCGGGAATCGTCTTTGTCTGTCTAACTACTTTCAACTGGTTCGTCACTTCCTTAGTTCACCACGAACCTATCCTTCGTGTTTCTCAAACGCTTGGGATATTTCTGGTAACTGTTCAGTGACTATTACCGGAACATATTGGTATTTTCTCGTCATGCTTTATGCGCAAGCTGCATCTCGACGAGCGCAAAATATGGCATTCATGATGGATTCTATTGCAGCAGCATTAGCAATCACACTCATTAATAATAGTTCAGACAGTGTTCAGAAACACTTCTTCTTGCTAATATTGTTACTAGCTCAGCCAGTGTCCAAGACACTTCATCTTGCTTAGATTATTGCCATAAGACCTTTTGGTATGAAGCCATTCTTGGAATCAAGCGTATTAGATCTGTCCAATACCTTATCAACATAAGGATTTTGACACGATCAAGTTAGCTACTCTGATCCATTCCAATGGATCCTTATTCCAAGAATTCACGCGGCTTCTCCCATGTCTATCATTAAATTTGACTTCCGACCCAAATCTTGACAAGACTTCAGCGTCGGAACGTCGTTTGTGAGACTCAAGTATGTTAATTACATACTGTGTGAGAATTGCCATTACGCTCCCACTAGTCTTCTTGTAAACGCATGGTTTCTTTTCTTTCTGATCAAGTCAAAACCTTTGACCTATTTGTCAGAATGTTGATTCCAACTCCAAGATGTTTTGCTTCAATCCAGAATTGGATCGATGAAGCTAACACTCACGCCCAGCCATTTTTCGGAGTTGGGGCTCACCATCGCTTCTTTGAATTTCGCATGTTCGTCACTTTTCAATGATCAGCAGATCACGACATTTGGTTACGAGAAATCACTCTCGAGTTAGTGACGGATCCTTTCGGATCTGCAAACTTCAGGCTCCACAGGTGTAGATCCTACAACACTTTGTAGATCTCACCGCTACTCTTCCTCAACAGGTTGAGCAGCCTCCTGTGTTTATCGAATTTCTTCGATGTGCACTTTTACTCCCACTGTTCCTTTTGAAAGTATGATCTTTCTCAAAAGACACAGTTCCGAACAACAATACTTTGTCCTCGGATTGGTTGAAAAAGTAGCAAGCCTTGGTTTCCTTAGGACAACCAGCGAGGTAGAACTTATCAAATATGGGTTCAATTTTGTTTGTTGACTACTGTCTTACTCAAACCTTGCAATCCCAATTAATCAGAAAAAACAAATTTGGAAATCACCCAGTCCACATCCAATGTGGTGTTTTTCACTAATTCTAAAAGAAACTCTTTTTCTGCGCAAAGACAGACATTTTAGAACGTATTCTTAAATCGTTATGGAAGATTCCTGTGACTCATCCTTAATCGGAGCATATCTAATAAGATCCGATTTATTTTACCAGATGATCACCCATTTCTTGACTTTAGTATTTTCCTCCGCGATTCAATCGATGATCTCAATACTTCTGTCAAATCGGTTCTACACTTCATCTTGGAACTCCTCAAGGGATTCAAGCTCGTGTCTCATCAAATAAACACAGCCATGCTTATTGATGCCATCAATAAGGTAATGAAGTACAGAATGTTTCCTTTGACACTAATACTTGTTAGGCCGCATACATCAGTATGTGTAAGGCCCAATAAGCCTCTGGCCCGTTTCCTTTTAGCTCTGCTAAATGAGCCTTAGTCATTTGGTCCAGTGAACAGAATTCATATCTCAAATGATTAAAATCAAATGAGTCCAAAACCATGGATTTACTGAATCCGCTTCACTCTTGTGGTTAAACGACTATACCAAAGAAAAGTCGAGTTTGAGTCATCAGACTCAAACCTTTAGTATTTGTGTTATGTTCAAACTTATTTTGGTTTAAGATACAAAACCCATTCCAAACGGGGCGCTACCATGTGATATTTCATTAAGATCTATAGAACAACACTTGTCTTTTATCAAAATGAAAAACATCCAAATTCTCAAAAGAAAATGAAAGACATTTCTGCTCAAGGCAGATACATAGCAGCAATTACTTAATTTCTAAAACCAAGCATGAAAGGCTCCTAGAAGTGAAGAATCTCTACGGCTCATGCATCAACCATTGGTTCATACCAGACACGCAGTTCCACTTGTTCTTTCTTCAACGTTCTACTGTCGCTTAGGTCCTGCATATTTCAAAAATATCAGTACCACAACCAGTATCCAATACTTATGTAGAACTTGAATAAATAACACAATACCAGAAGAAGAAGTACTATACATCTCCTTCATCTCTTGTGAATCTTCCAAAAATTTAATGCAATCTCTCTTCCAATGCCCCGACTCGTTACAGTAGAAGCACTTACTAACACCAGATGGGCTTGACTTGGGCTTATAAGATGACACAGGCTTATCCTGATTCCTAATCTGGACGGCCTTGCCTTCACCCTTGTCTATACAAGATTTCTCAAATCTTTTACCCCTTTTGATGTTTTGCTCTGCTGTCTTGAGCATGCTATGCAGCTCAGTCAACGTCTTCGTCAAGCCTTTCTTGATATAGTTCTTGATGAACTTCTCATAACTTGACGGCAGTGACTGCAGAATGATGTCAGTGGCCAACTCTAAGCTGATAGGACATTCCAGTCTCCCCAGGTTATCAATGTAACCCATCAGTTTAATGACATGAGGACTTACTGGAGCATCCTCTGGTAGCTTGCACTCAGTGAGAGACTTCACCATCTGGAATCTCTCAACTCGTGCCAGATCCTGAAACTTCAGTTTCAGGCTGGTGATCATCTCTATTGGCGACTCCATGTTCTCGTATTGACTCTTCAAGTCCGAGTCAATGGTAGCCAACATCAGACCACGCACATCTACCACATCAATATAATGCTTATTCCAAGCATTATATACTGCATGCGAGCGATTGGTCCCAAGCCTTTCTGGAAGAGCTTTCTCAAGGACATAGTCCTTGCTCTCCTGCTTGAGAATTAATCTCAGATTCCGATACCAATCCAGGAAGTTTGATCCATTTAACTTGTCCTTCTCAAGGACGGATCGCAACGAGAAAGTAGTCATAGACATAAGCTGAAATCCAAGGAAAAGCAAAGATTTAGTTATGTATATGATGAGAAATCTTATCAAATAAGAAAACTCGCATTATATTCAAGCAATGTTTCCTCTATGAATATAATGATCCAAGATCCATATATCACTAAAATCTGAGTGGACGACTCGTCATCACCCAGAGTTTAGTAATCTAGGTAAGCAAACCTTTGCTAATTGTACCCAGTACAACTCTTGGTCGCAGATGAGACAATCCATGTTTCATCCACTCTGACGTCTCTGGGCCCAGAACTTCTGATAGCCCAGTCAAGTAAACCAATCTCTTCAGTCTAGTGATCATTGACAGTCGCACTGCAAGTCTATCAATGATCACCTGTCTTACTCATGTAGCAGTGGATACCAAGGACTCCAAGACTATCCAACAAACGAAACAAGTCTTGACAGTAGACAAGATTGGGCAAGACATCAAGATCACTTGATATTTAGTTGAGGAAACTAAACCCAAATGTTTAGCAAATCAATCTCTTAGGTCATGAAATTGTTGATGTTTAGCACTGCAAGTCCATCAACTTAACTACCTGCCTTACTCACGTAATTGTGGACACCAAGCTCTTGGCTAGACCATCACACAACGAAATGAGTCTTGACAGTTGACCACATTGAAGCTAATCTTTGATCAAGGTTTTGGTCGAGTTTGGTTTCTGCAAATTCAAGGTTCAATAACCAGAATTCCGAGCACTGTATCGATCGACGCAGACTGTGTCTGTCGATCGACACCACCAAACAAAACCAAACTTCAATAACCGGTTAATCCAATTAACCCGGTTCATTGAACCAGTCATGTCGATCGACACAACCCATGTGTGACGGTCGACGTAGACCTAAACCGAAGACAGTTTTGATAACCGGTTCAATCCAATTGAACCGACTTATCAGATCATACTGATCTTTACCATTCAAATCGGTTTATGCTAATTGCGATAACTGGTTCAATCCAATTGAATCAATTTATCCAATTTAAACCGTTTTAACCAGTTTCAACTGATTGCGATAACCAGTCCAATTCAATTGAACCGTATTATCCAATCAAACTGATTTAACCCATCGGTTCATGCTAATTGGGATAATCAGTTCAATCCAATTGAACCAATTCATCCAATTTAAACCGATCTATTCGGACTTAACCAAGCATGATAACCGGTCCAATCCAATTGAACCGATTAACCATTCGCTCGGTCTGTGTCGACCGACACTTAAACTGTGCCGATCGATAAAGTTGGGTATCAGGGAATTTTAATCGAATTAAACCGATATAACCATGCGACATAACCGGTTCAATTGGATTGAACCGATCTATCCTTTCGCACAGCCTGTGTCGATCGATGCACCCAGTGAGTCGATCGACACAGTGCGATTTCTAAATCGAAACCCATTCTTTAATTAGGCGAATTCGCGGTGCATCGATCGACACAAACTTGTGTCGATCGACGCTATGCGAAAACACAATTGCTTTTGCATTTTCGCGCTGCATCGATCGATGCACCCAGTACACCGATCGATGCTGTGCGAAAACCCTAAATCAGTTTTGTCATTTTCGCGCTGCATCGATCGACACACCTAGTGCATCGATCGATGCTGTGCGAAAACACAGTTCTTCGTTTTCGATATTAACAAATCCGAGATTCTAATTATCAAAACGAAACCTAGCTAGCATCAATTCAATCAAAACCATTCTAATCGAATTCCAGGCTACTGATTCAATCTATTAAACCCTATGGCTCTGATACCACTGTTGGAACTCCTTAGGATCCAGGGTCTAGGTGATTGAATCCAAGAACTGACCTCATGATTACCTGGAGATTGGCAGCGGAAATTGTAGCAGGTAAACGAGATCTAGGGCGCCTCAATCGCTGCGCCTCTATCGTAGTCCACACGCACACAAGCTGGAATCCGCCGGGATGCTAGTACCGGGAATCGGATCTCCTGTGGATGTTTGAGTTTCTATGTTTCTGCTTTCTCTCTGAGAAGCAACACAGACGGCTTAGGCTCAGGTCGATCATATAAGACATTATATATCGACCTGGGATGACGGAAACGACCTACGGATCAAACCCGATTCGTTTAAGTCTCGAGGCCCAATGTGCATCGATCGATACACATACTGCATCGATCGACACACCCATTCGAAACCTGCGTCGATCGACACACTCATTGCATCGATCGACATGCTTCTTCTAAACTCAACTCAATGTGTATCCAATACACATTGATCAGATCATATGCCAATGATCAATCCCACATAAAGTGTATCCAGCTCGTTTAGGTGTGTGACCCTGTAGGTTCACACGATACTAGAAATGAGTTACAACTCATTTGTCATAAGCGGTTTCTAGCAAAACATTATGACTACCTAGTATCACATGAATTGTCCGATCTCGACTATACAACTATCTCTAGAGTACAATGTGATTTCAGGACATAATCCCAACAAAAATCCCGCCACAAGCAATCCCGAGACTACACCGAGGATCTCCCGCGTCCGTCGCCGCTAAACCTGAAAACCACAAAAGAGTCTAATGAGCGATCTAAGATCACCCAGCGAGACGGCTCCCCACTATGGCTGCTAGTCTATCTAGCACCTACAAATTCCCGTCCCCAAAATCCCAAAACAACAATCAATACAATAAACGGTCGATCACGTACTACCACGTCGTGTCGAACCCACAACACACAAGCGTTCAAGTAACAACACCGTCACCAACATAAGAGTAACCAAGGGAATCGAGAACACTGCGGCACATGCTCTCGATTGGAACTCGATCTATCTATCGCGCAACACCAACTCAACACAGGGCCCTTTCGATCTCGGTAACTTCCACGAGTTCTCATTGTCACCAACATGGTAACTAACCCCACGACTCCTAGACGTAAACACGAAGTATCAAGTCTAGAACACCGTTCTCAGCCCATCGATACGCGGTGACTCAGGTTACCCCGGCAACCCAAGTTTCCATGCGATTCGGCCCTAGGACATGACCCCGTATTCTCTGAATCACACACCTACCGGCGTCACCCAGTAGGTTAACACCATAATCAGCCCCACTGCCCGAAGGCACGTGTCCGATCAGGTAACTACCCGAGGATCCAATCGGTCCGGAAGTACCGGAACGTAACCACCCACCTAGACTTGCGGGATCTAACGCACCCTAGAGTCCTAGTGCAGAAAAGTAAACACGCAGACTCGCTCGGACTCTAGCAATCATACTCAATCATTTCTCAACAACCATCTCAACACCACGTCCCGCAAGTCTACACACCCACTCACACGAACACCACCACTCTGACTCGGCATCATACCGACTCAGCAACCACGACTTAACCGGTCTCGTGACCAAGTTAAGTAACCACACGGATCGCTCGGCCCAACACCGAGACAATCTAAAAGGCCTGCACAACAAAGCACAACAACCACAAAACAACAACACCACAACAATCACCACACACACATGCCTCTTAGGGTTTCTAAAGTCTTTTAACCAATTCATGTCCGCTACCTTGGATTAGCGGATTGCTACTCCGTAGATAGCCCATATCTCATTAACGTCCGCTACCTTGGATTAGCGGATTGCTAACCCGTAGACAGCACACAAATCACACGCTTTACACCTCATCTCTTATATGTCTTTTAGCCACTCCTCGATCCGTCGGTTTAGAGCTAGCAGCTTGCTAAACTCCCCGACGTCTCATCATTCATTTACTCAATTCATTCCTTTCTTTAACTTTATTAAGCTCAAGCCCGTTATCGATTCATACACCTTACGTTTGTTAGGTTTAATTCCATATCTTAACACCGTCGTAATTTCCGTACTTAAATTCATTCGATACCGTTATTTACATACGTATATATGCATATACGGCCCTATCATGCCACGACTATATGCATGCAACAATCAACGGTTCTAAAAACTCAGCGGCACACAACAGGTTTAATCCATTTAATGTTATACTTTTAGCATGCGTCTTAAACCCTAACCAATTTACCGATATTCTGTCACTTCAGTCATCAAACACCAATTAGTCTCAACTCGAGTATGCAATTACTTAATTCTATGGTTTCTCATTTCCCGTTCTATATGCTTCATCTACGGTGTTTGAGCCGACTCACCGTGATTGGTCGGAATGAACGGCACGGATGCAGATACGACTCCCCGAGACCCCGAACTAAACCCGAACCTCCCGAACACCCGAATACAAACTCCGAAGCTTCCCGAACACCCGTATACAAACCACAAATGCAAAACCGACCGGAGTCAACGCATTGACCGGCGTTGACCACGGCGTTGACCGGCGTTGACTTTGACCTCCGGTTGACCGTTGACTTTGACCGTTGACTTTGACTTTGACTCTTGACCGAGCTTGAACCGGTTGACCCAATCTGAACCAACTGAACCACCTCAATCGAACCAAACCAACTGAACCGGTCTAAATCGAACCGGTTAGGTTAAACCGGTTTAGGTCCAATTGTTGACCGGTTTGACCTAACCGTTGACCAAGGCTTAACCAAGCCTAAACAACCCAATTCTTGAACCAAACTGATGATAAACCACCCATAGTGAACCGGCGGAGGAGAGAGACGGCGGAGGAAGAATTCCGGCGACTTCTCCGGCGTTGACCGGCGGTGGTCCGGCGTTGACCGGCCGGTTCACCCCTTTTTCCGGCGACTCATGTGACGATCTACCTATAAAACTGATCGGAAAGAGGAGATCTATGCATCTAGAGCTTCAAAACGCCCAGATCTGGTGAAGGATGAGAGAGATACACCCAAATCCTAACCGCGACAGCTTTCCGGCCACTTTCCGGCAAGCTCCGGCGACGGCGTTCCTGGTTGGATGGATGGAGGTTGTAGAGGAGGGAGAGAGGAGTCCACCAGACTTTGCAGAAGTGGATTAGGGTTTATATTGAGGGAGTTATGATGTTTTTGGTGATGAAAGGTTTTAAGAACACTTGAAGATGTTCTTGGTTTTCCTTTGAATCTTCAAAGGTTCCTGGCTTTTTCTGGGTTTATTGGGATGAATTTAGAGAGAAGGGAGAGCTCTGGTCGTGGGTGAGGCTAGAGAGAGATTGAGACACCCAAAAATGAGTTTTTGGTGAGATGGGATGAATACTTCTTTGCTTCACATGGGGTTGACACCTCAAGAGGAGAGGCTGGAGACCTGAAGGTGTAACACCTGTCTCTGGAGCTTCTTCTTATCCATAAAATCAAGCCCATAACCGGCCCAAACCACTTCTCAATCTCTTTTTCAATTTCTTCTCGGTTTCCTCGGTTTCACGATAATTGTTTTAGAAAATACTTCATTCTTCCCATAAATACCAAAACCTCCAGAATCTGATTCTCCCTGATTTTAGATGAATTTAGCAACTTGAATCACCTCATTTGGAGTTTCCTAGCTCCGGTTATGAATTTCCGAAGTTTTCCCGGTTTTCTCGGTTTTTACTCCGATAAGCCGAAAAATCCGTTTCTGCTCCGTTTCTTCCAATTCTGGTCATGTAAATGTTCTCTATGCATTAAAACAAGAACATTTGGACCGTCTCGGTTTCCGTCTCGAAGTTTAGCAAAATTACGATTTTGCCCCTGGGTTTGGCAAACTTACAATTTTGCCCCTGTTGACTTTTCTTCTGCCCGTTGACCATATTTTTGGATAATGGGTATTACACCCTTGGTCAAGTGCCCCGACATAGTGCTCATACTCCAACTCACAAATCTTAAATAATATTGCACTTCTTTTCCACATGATTATATGATCATCACATCATGTAAATGAATCACACATTCAACTCTAATGAATGTGTCCACTTTTTTAATTGTATCTTTCCAGCATCAGGTTACATTGATTTAATTACCTAGTGAGAGTATGCATAAGCCAATTCCCTTTCCCTTCTCATCGTTGTATGTCGTGTAGCCTTGTCTGAAGCTTCACTTTTCCCTATTTGTAGCATAGAGTTTGGAATTGAAGGAGAATGCAAAGCCACGCCGGTTTGGACAAAATCTGTATGGCTCCATTGGTTAGTTTCCGAGACTGTATGCTTCTGCGTTGGAAAGGCTATAAGCATCTGTGAAATAGCTTCGGATCACATACAAAAGGCCATCCACTTCAACAAATGCAGAGTTGTAACGAGGATTGTTCATTTCCGCTAGTTTTCTCCAGTTGTTGATGTAATTACGACAAAGATATCAGAGAAGAAAAACCACACCCAAATCACTCTGATATCATACATTCGATTAAGATATCCCACAAAAGATTCGCTGCAAAATTCAGAATAAAGATTATTATTGTGTTTGTTTAGAGAAGATATATGGAATTAAGGAAAGAAAGATTCAGGTTTAAGAAGACTTGGTAGTTGCAGGATCGAACTCGTAAATGTCGGCCGAAGCAGAGATTGATTTCCTCCGTATATTCTCTGATGGCTACGATCTTCCTGCAAGTAAGGAAGACTCAAAGATTTCACATTTTTCAGAGAGACATTTGAAGAATTGAAAAAAAAAGCTTTGAAAGAACAAATTAACAAACCACTGTTGAATGTGATTAGACCCGATTCAATTCACAATTAAAAAGGAGGAAACAATACATGTACTAAACAATACTTCTAGAGCCCAATCGAAGGTTTGTCAGACCTTTGTGACTCTGTGACTGTGATTATCGGTGGGGAATTGACGGCTGCCGACGGGATGGCGAGGATATCACCTAGAAGTGTCTGAGAAAGAGAAAGATGGATCGACACAAAAAGGAGGGTGATGCTAATGAACGATTAACCTACGCAAGTAATGAGTTTTTTTTGGAACATGTATACAATGACGTGGGAGAAGAGTATGTTGTGATTGGTTTGGACTTAATTTCACTAAGCTGAGTTGTCAACTCCACAAGCATTTCTGAGGCAGATGTGTCACCACAAGTAGATGCACAGCTTCTATTATATATAGAATTAGGTATATGCCCGCGCTACGCTGCGGGTTTATTCAAAATACTTTTACTCAAAGTTTTTCCTAAATATTTTTTGGCCTATAGTATTACCGTTTTATAGTTAAAGTGTGATGAATATAATTACTCAAAGTAGAAACGACTTGCAGTGATTAAAATATATGATCCTAAGCCACCAAAATAACGATATTTATATCTCAGAGAACTTAAATATTTATTTAATAGAATCGTTTATGATTGTATAGGAAGATAATAAAAAACAATTTTATTCACAATTTCAGTTATATATTGAGTCATCACCACAACATACTGAGCTCTATAGCGTCTTTGCAACAAGAAATTGAATAAAAATTGACATCGATTTTTTCAGTATGTTTATATGTACTGATGTTTTCCCCCTTTTTGTAACTAATTTAGCATCCATCTAAATTTGCAAATGATTTTTTATACTTTTATATTGCAACAGTCGTGGACGGACAAACGGATTCATATTTTCTTGTGTCGAAAGGATATGAATCACCAAATGTATTTTGCGGACAAACGGATTCATATTTTCTTGTGTCGAAAGGATATGAATCACCAAATGTATACTGCTAATACAAAAAGTTGTTTTCTTGTGATGCAGGAACAAGCCTTATTTAATATAGAAGATTATTAATTGAATGTCAGGAATTCCTACGGTTTCCCTTGTGTACCTCTTAATTATATTGTTTACCATAGCCTATGGCCAATATTAGAAGAAAAATAAATGAGAAACTACAAGACGATTATCAGCATTGCATCAAACTTTTCAAAATGATGTCCTACCTCCGAGATTGCATTGCATCAAACCTACAAGAGACGATTATCAGCATTGCATCAGAAATCATTCCATGCTGATCTAGTACTCGAGGAATCAGATGACACATTGCGATCTTAAGTTTTTCCTCTTGCGTATTGGCAACTCAATGAGCTCCATCCTGACTAGAAGAGGAGGTGGAATAGGCTGAACCCTATTCGCAGTGGCAACAAAAACCACCTTTGATAAGTCATATGGAACATTCAAATATTTGTTTTTTCAATTATCATCTGTGCATCTATGAAAGAATATGGTTGTTTCCTACGAGAAGGTAAGATTTCCAATTTTAAGATTTAAAACTCAAACTTTAAGGCTAACAAAGTTTGTGCACTGAATCTGATATATATGTTGAATAAAAAAGATATGATAGGATACTGATCATTGAAAGATTTCTGCTCTGGAACCAAAACCTCTAGCAGTCCTGAAGCTGGATCACCCCGAACATCTGAGCCTGTTTTGTCGATCTCATCCAACAGCATAACTGGGTTGCAATTTTGCAAACACCAACCCTCTAGAATAAGAAAACATAAAGTGAAATCCTTAGTAATAAAAAGATATAACAAATCATCTGGCATGAATGATTGTAGCCAAACTGGACATTCACATATCAGAAGCAACTACAATGCAGTTTTGCAACAGCCCGTTCTGAAAAGCTAAATGGAAATCACTTTCATGATCTATAATACTTTATTTCACTTATAGTTTTCAATGTTAGACAGACAGAGAGCGATAAAACTTATCTGCTACAGCTTATATCCTTTTTCAAAATACACCCCCAAGTTTATTGTAGACGTCTTCAGCATAACTTAGATATGTGTCTTTAGAAAACAAATACTCACCTTTAACCCATCAATGAGGCGCCCTAGCATGATTCCTATGCAAGTCCTTCTGTGTCCTCTAATACAGCTTCATCTTTCACACCACCCAAATATAGGCGAACAAATTTTCTACCCAACGCAACCGTAATATATGATGCCAAAGATGTCTTGCCCATACCTGATGGACCAACAAAGCACAAAAATGGGCCCCTCGCATCTGGTTTAAGCTGCAGTAGATAAGTTTCAATCAAGATAAAACCTACTCTCAATCTGTTTTCGAGGGAATCAAAGCAGAAAGGTCTTAAAAAGAAACAAAATCGAGCATATAACACCTCTCGAAACCTTCCAAGCACATATCTTCAACCCTGCAAACACTTAGAAGCATAACCAAATATGTGAGAATGCTGATTCCAATATCTATATAATTGCAGTGAATTAGGCATAAACTCAACAGCTAATAGGTTTCTTCACCTTAAAATCAGCATCCAAGTAGATTTGCCATCCTATGATTCTGTAATTGGCTTCTTCCTAATCTCACAGAATAAGGCCAAAAAGGGTAAGAGTTTCATATTGAAAAGGGAGACGCAAAACAGAATGGATCACTGAGTGCAAAGAAATAGGCTTACCAAAAACTGATGAGAATCAGTCCAAGCTTTCCTATTAAACCTTTTAACAGCGATTCGTGTTTGATTCTCCGACTTCCCTTTGTATGCAACATTTGGAGCTCTCTCTCCGTGCTGTGAAACTATACTCTACTACAAATCATGAAGTATCACTCCTTTAAGTATCGATAGAGAATTTAAGAAACTGGAGCAAATCATCTGATTCACCGATCTATTTTTTTCTTAGAAAATCAAGTGAGATAGGGGAAGAGGGGATTTAGGGTTAAGAGAGGTAAGTTTTCTACATAAATGAAGGGAGGCGATGAGTTTTGACTTTTGATATGCTCGACGACACAAAACTGTATACAGCTGGATTATGATCTGGATGCATGTTTTAATTTGATTGGTTTTTACACTGATTTCATTAATCTGATGTGTCATGTTTTATGGGCTTTTCAATGGCAAGCTCCTTCTATTATATACTCCCTCCGTTTCACAAAGAGTGTCATTCTACGGATTTTTTCTTGTTTCATAAAGAGTGTCAATTTACATTTCCAATACAAATTTTTACACTATATTCCTATTTAACCCTTCACCTAACACTCATTTTATTTGAAAATAAATTATTTTTATGTAATTAATGATATATTAAATAAGGGTATATTTGTATAACTAAAAGTTTTCTTAATATGTGTGAAATGTGTCAAAATGACACTCTTTGTGAAACGGAGGGAGTATATAACTAGGAATTTTTCCGCGCTACGCGCGGATTGTTGTTTTAATCATATGTTCCATTGATTTCAAATTTATCTTAGCTTGGTTTCAACGTGGTTTTTGGCCTGTTGTGTGCTTTTTACATGTTCTGCCTTGGTTGCACCGCATGTTTGTGTGTGTTTTCTTATATCTTTGTTTTCTGAGAGTGTTTTGCCCGATGTATTATAATTTGGCATCCAAACTATGAATCAGTTATGTACTCTTAAGACGGGCGGTCGGCTGGACTGATATTATTAGTCATAAATGGGTATCAATCGTTGGACACTTTAATTTTTTTTTAAAATATAGAGTTGGATGGATGGGACGTGGGGTTTTTTTTTTTCTTTTTTTTGGGACATTCGCCAGCTGATATCTAGGAACTCTTTATCTTCAGATCACCACTTTCAGGTTCCGGTGTGCGTTCCTCCTATCATACTTTCTGATAACGTTTATGGTTTTCTTGAAGTAGAATCTTGTTGCGGGTGTAGAGGCTACCAATAATTTCCTTGTTTATTGTTTGTTATAGTTAGTGTTATGTGGCTCAAATGGTTAAGTAATGTACACCACGATTCTGATTACCGTTGTACGTCTTGGGATTTAGGCTTGTCACCACGAAGGTTTCGTGTTTGCGGTTTCTTTTTGTTGATCTTCCTTCGTAAATTAGCTGCTGGGTCACCCCAGATAGATAGCCGGACGAACGTGTTCCTGCTTGTTATGGGATACGTGTTTGTAATATAATTAAAGCCGAACGAAGTTTGTTTGGTATTGGTAGTGGTCGTACCTGCTAATTAGTAGGCCGATGACAACCTCTGTTTTTGAACGTGGATCTTCTAGATTGGTTCCCTGAATAATCCGTATCTCGCCTACGACATCTGGTTATGTAATCTTAATTTGTTAGTATGACTTTGCAACTTTAAGTTTAAATACCTTGTACTTGTAAATCTTACCTGGCAGCTCTCTCAGTGTATTCCGCAAGCATAGTAAGGTGGAGTATTTCTGTATCCAGAATTTGTATGCCAGTATGCGTAATATGTTGTGCTCAACCTCGTCTATAGTGGTTTGGATTGTCAGCTCAATGCTAAATCGATGGTTGGTGAGCCTGTATTTTTTGCTGTTAGGATGGACTATGAAGTTTGACACCTATACATCCTTCCTTCCTTGAGTGTTTTTGTTTCTTGGGTATCCCTAGCCTGATGTAGTCAGCAATTGTATTATTCGCACCTATTGTAAATGTCCGTTGGAATACCTGTCTGTCCAAGAGGTTGAGGACTACGCCTTATTTTCGTTCTTGTTTTGGTGATTTTGTATTGCCCACATCCGATTTATTCGTGCCGTGATCGTAAGGTTTGTGGGGCCCATTGTTAGGCTTCGTAAATCACTGTACTGGCTGTGTGTTCTGCTCAGGGGGATCATCTGCGCACATGTGTTAAGTGCCACGAAGGACGTTTAGGACAAAGAGATAGTTTTCTAATCTACCTGATTGTAATTATGTTTGGTTTCCAAGTGCATTTGTGCAAAAGAATTGTGTAATTTCACTTACCTTGTGCATCCCTGGTCTCCATTTTTAGCATGTCTTGTAGGATGCTTTTAGTGTTGTTGATGTTTTAGTCAGTGTTGTGTTTTCATTCGTGGAGCGGCATTATCTTTGTGCCTGTGGTGCTTATATGGACCCCAGTATCGGTGTGACGTTATGTTGTACTGCCTTGGTAATTGATTCGTGTAATCAAATTTGATTGACAGGCTGTGGCTGGCCGTGCAAATTTTATGGTCATTTTACCCTTGATTGTTGCGTGTCATTACTCAGCTTCCATATCAGTTGTGATCGTGTATTTGTGTATAAATCTTTGGGCCGTCATTACGCCGCATATTTGTCCGTATGTTCGTTGCTTAATTAAGTCCTCTTAATCAATTGGTCGGGGACTAACAAATGGTTGTAGAATACAGTACACACATTTTTTTTCTCTAATCCCCTCATTGTTAATGATTTTTTTTTATTGTGTTATTAGTATGTAGTTATCCTCGAGCCCTACTTTGCCTCGTAGGAGATCCCTGCTATTTTTAATTGTTTTTGTGTTGTGGAAGCCATTTGCGTATACGACAGTCATTCCCATGTCGACTTTCCCTATCTTTGATATATTCTTATGTTCATGTTGGGAGAAGTTGATTTGAGCTTCTTTTGTCGATCTGTATGATTGAGCTGTTTTTGTTTTGTGGTTGTGCCATTTGAGGGTACCACATGAATGATTTAAAAACAACAATAGTATGAGCAAATGTAAATTCCCGTCTCATACATTTCTAGCAACGCGATCTCATTTGGTTTCAGCCAAAAAAAGAAAGAAAGAAAATTTTATGTATGTTTTTTTTTTGTTTGGGAATTTTAATCCGCGAGTTTTGTTCCATCCCATTGTTGCCGGCGCTCTCGAACTGCTAGGCATTGACGTCGTGTACTGCAATAGTCGCTGAAACGTTAGTTTGGTTTGGTAAGGCCTTCTAATCTTCCTCTTGTAAATAGACAGGCCATTTGGGGAGGTCACCCTCGATAGAGCAATTTTAAAAAGGAAATCAAAATCTTTGGGAAGAAAATAATCAGTTAAACAGTAGCAATGTTTCTTTAACTATCTAGGTCAAGAGCCGACTGATACACAACAATTAGAAGATATCCCACAAGGGTTTTGTTCAAAATCATTTCTCTATTCTTCCTCTAATTGAATATAATGAAATAATTAGGCACCGACTTGTGTAAAAATATAATGAATTCCTTCTTTATCTTCTTCCCTACTCTCCTCTCTCCCTCTCCCTCTCCCAGTAAACAGGTCTCAACATAGCTGCTTTGATCTTGATCTTGCAATGATGAGAATCAAGCCAATGATGTTTGTAAATAAGCTTCCCAACAATGGCAAAACTGCACGCACCTCTTTCTTGTCTTTTTCAGCTTCTGGTTTATTACTCTTCTACTAAAAGTTTATAGAACAGAACGTAAGCAGCCGACGTCTTTATCTTTTCTTGGCTGATCTGATTGACATGGCTGTCATCAAAGTCGTACCATCGATCACCTCCCATGCTACAAAACAAGAAAAACGAAAATGAGTTCAGAGATTCATAAGTCGTATGGACTTAACCCAATAGACAATACAGAAATTGTAAGCATGTTAGCACAAGTGATATTATCCCATTTAGTTACATCCAGATCATGGGTAAGATAACCCATCCAGTCTAATTCAACTTCTTACAGTTTATTGATATCCTACGCTACTAAGGTTTCATTATTTTGTAACACAAATGCTTGAAAAATAGACGGAACGTTGAGACATACAAAGGAGATATAGATTTTTTATCACTTACGTGGATATATGCAGTGTAATGACCACCTCCCATGCTCCCATAGTGATTGCTAATCGCATAGAGCATGTAGCGATAAGTCTTCTGACCATTCGTGTAGGAGATGGTAGCTTGACAGATCAAGACCATCTATTGGGAAGTCCACATAGGCCTCCAGCTTGTTCTTCATAAACCGGCTATAGGAAAACCTCTTCAGATGAATAACCAGTATCTCTAGCAACCTCCAGAGATTCCAACTTTTTAATGGCTTGCAGGTGTTCTTTGCAGCCAGGACAATACCTAAAACGATTTTTACTCATGTCAGCTACCAAATATCAAAGTAACCCATTAAATAAGTAAAAGCGCAAGCCAAGAGATTGACAAAAAGTCAAGGTAACTTCAAAAGAGGCATGAAAGCTCTTTACCGGTGGCCTTTACCGGCATCCCTCTCTGTCGCCATTGATGATTTTGTCTATGTTGCTGCTCCTAAAGCCTCGCTCACTGGACTTCCCTCGTTCCTGCGATAAATACCCCCATAAATAGCAGAAACAGATGAAAGAAACGCAGAGATCAATATGAGTGAAGAAGGGAAAACAACAACAGTTAAACTAAATCTGGGGAAAATAATAATTTGAAGAGAGATTATGAACCTGAACTTATCTAAACTTAGGTTATTCTATGTTTTACATAGATTCATAGATTTATGTTGTTTGACTATCCCCTCTCGTTTACTTGGTGATTATGGGTGCAAATGATTGTCTTTTTAGAGGGCTTAAAATCAATGGATTTAAGTATTATACTGAATTACTTTAGAATACATCTATTTGTTAATTTTTATTTTTTTTATTGGAATAGCATGGGACCTATTTTTTAGATAGGAAAAAAATGAGATTACGCTGAAATTTGTTCCTCTCATCAATATTAGAGGAAAAAAATCAGCATAACTAACTCAATTCCACTAAATTCAGTTAATTTCACATATGTGTTACCATTTGCACCCTATGTCTTATGTTCATACCCATGCTTTTAACTTTTCCTTAGATATATACAATGTTGTGTGAAAGTTTTAGCAAATACAAATAATAGTAGAGTTTAGGGATAACCAATATATAATTAACAAAAGAGGAAGAAAAAAAATTCAACGCTAGATGATATGCATGCTCCGCTTTTATTCATACATTGTTGTCTTGTTAATTAAGTGTTGGATCGAAATTCCATCTAGTAATGTGGGTTTATATGTGAAGCTGATGATAACGTCGATGGATTTGGTGAAGTAGAATCTTGTTGTTGTTGTTGGAATGAGTAATAATTTCTCTGTTTATTATTTTTAGAAAAGTAAATAAATCATAAGACAAAATGTAATAGAATTTGAATTATATATGTAGGTATCTTTATATATTTCGGAATAGATACTTGTTACCGATATGATTGCGTGCTTACGATCTTTAATGACCATTTTTATGGAAATCTGTTGTTGGTTCATTACATATAGACATTCCAACAATTGTGTACCTGCCAGAAATGTGATATGTATGTGTTATGTTTGATGCTCTTCTGTCAACTTGTATTTTTTGTTTGGTTTATACATGTTCAGTTGTAAATCTATTACAATTTCTGTTTTTGTGAATGTTTTTTTGTAAATTGATTATCTATATGTTTCTTATTTTACTGAAAACATCTAACAATAAAATGTGAATTTGATAGGAATTTCTAACTGGAACATATAAATGTTACCTGAAAGTTCTATTTTGTAACTTGGATTGTAGTTTTACTCGGAATTTGTAGATCGGTATGTTATGTACATTTTGCTTGAGCGCGAGTTATTTGGCATGTCATCCTGATGGCATATCCATGGACAATGAGTTTGAAGGGATTTAACCGCGTTATGCACAGTTAATTTACAGAGAGTTCGTAACTCATATGTAGAGAAGATTGATTAATTAGGTAGAAATTCTGACAGATTTTAGAATAGTATTTTTATTAAAGAATTGACAAAACACCATTTTTGTTTTATTTGCTTTTAATTATACTAACTTTATTCTTTTATTTAATAATAAATATTAATTTGGCTAGCATGATATAAGTTAGCAAGTTTATCATGGTATTTTCTATGTTAACTTATTACCAATATCATATATTATTGTTAACATTTTAAATGTATATGATATTATTGTGATCACATGCACTAACAAAATAACAAATATTATTGTTATCACATTATAAATTTTAATTATTAATTATAAATTGATTTGATATGATTTTTTATAGTATGTTAATTGATTTAATAATAATATTTTTATAGTAACTATAAATTTATCATGATATATTTTATGTTAACACGTTTCCAATATCATATATTAATGTTAACATGTAAAAGTGTTAGCTAATGTTGTTAACATAATAGTGAATAGTGTTACAGAAATGATGAGTAGTATTTTCTCAGCTAAAAATGAATAGTGAGTGTGTTTTATTTCAATGGCATTTTTGTAGTTTTTTCAAATAAATAAAGATAATTGTGACATAAATTTTATTTCTCTTTTAGGTTCTTAGTTTTAAGTTAGTAGTGTTATAAACTTAATAAAATGGGCAACAATGTATATTAACCTCAATCTCTCTTTATAAAGAAATTGTAACTTGTAAGTCACATGAATCTGTGGTTTTGACATACCAATGCTTGAACATAAAAAAGTATAGTCAATAAAAGAATTTAGGAGAGCTTACTTGGATGGTCAAATGCATTGAACATGTGATCAACTTATATAAACACGTTTTGTACCGAGTTTTTATTTTCTTAGACTTTACTACTTTTTGTCTTATATTCTTGGGGACATATATCTCATTTAAATGTTAAGATGGTTTGCATTGTTCCATCGGTTATGAGCCTATTTATTAAAAAAGTTCAAGCGAGTTAAAATTCAATTAAATAGGAGGAAAAACAACTAAAAACTTACTTATAAATAATGAACCAACTCTAAACAACAATCTCTTACATCTATATTTGAATAGTAAAATCCAACAAAATAAGAAATCATAAACCCCAAATATGCACATCTCTCTAATGGTCATTTTCGTATCTGTCTTTGCAACGATTGAAATCTATTAAGATATAGGAGTTCTTGAGCTTGTCCTACGTAGCCCCTCATGGTTGTTTTTTATGCTTGTACTTTACAATCTTTAGTAACCATCTTTTTCTGGATCCTAATAAAGATAGTCAAATTATGAGATGTGTTAGCTCTGAGCCTCCTTGGCACAAGCTCAACTACAAAATGAGGAAAAAACGTTAGTGTAACCTCTACTTGCTTGTTTTACATGAGACTTTAGATTAAGAACTCGAGAGGTACATGTTTAAACTGTTATTGCTTGATATTAGCAAAACCCTATGTTTTTTAGCTTTTTTGAACAAAGAATGCATAAACTGTACTTGTAGCCATTAGAGTCCTTGCAACAAACTTCTTGAACAAAGAATGCATAAACTGGAAAACTGTGTTAAGCTTAAGGAACCTTGCAACAAACTTCTTGAAATGCAGACTGGGTAATGGTCGCAAAGCAATGTTCTGGTTTGATAATTGGACCTCTTTGGGTCCGTTAATTAATTTGACAGGAGAGCTGGGGCCTTCTCTGCTCCGCATACCATCAAACGCTTGTGTAGCGGATGCTTGCACTTCCACAAGGTGGCTTCTTCCATCGCCAAGGTCAGATGCTGGAGTGGCTATCCATGCCTTCCTCACCACGGTACATGATGAGATCATAACCGGCTAAACCGGAGTGGTTTAGTGATGAAGGAGAACGAGAGTTAGTGGCTTTGTCACATGTCCTAAATTAAGGGGTTGTATCCCCACCTTCTCATGTTTGTAGCTGTAGGTTTAGTAGTTAGTTATTCTCTTTTGTCTGTGTATTTAAGCATCACCAAAGGCTTGTTGAACGATATGAAAAAGAATATTGAAGTTACTTGTGTCCTAAGACTTTGATCCTTAACAATTGGTATCAGAGCAACTCTCTTGGCTTTGAAGAGGGACCAAATTAGCATTAGTGCTATCATTTGGTATCAAAGCAACTATCCTATCATTTCCTTTCCACCATTTTCATCCATGGATCGATACAA
Organism: Orychophragmus violaceus; assembly: GCA_030180135.1. Taxonomy (NCBI): domain Eukaryota; kingdom Viridiplantae; phylum Streptophyta; class Magnoliopsida; order Brassicales; family Brassicaceae; genus Orychophragmus; species Orychophragmus violaceus. The sequence goes on from CM058239.1 coordinate 102,807,087, forward strand.
CGAGATCTATGGAGCCCCGATCTTTGACGTCTACGACGAAAAACCATCAATGGCAGCAGTGGCAGTTCAACATGAAGCTGTGAAGGAAGAGTTCGTGGCTCTTGAAGGTATGAGAAGCATTGAAGATTTTAAGGTCAACGTCCTCCATGAAGTGTATGATGAGTTCCAGAAGATGAAGGTTGGTATGATGAACGAATTCTCAAGTCTCCAGGAGACCATGAACCGTTTGTTGGAGAAATTAAGGAATTTCAGAGTTGTTGGTAGAAAAGCCGGTGGTGACAGTGCTAAACAATCTTCAAAAAAAGCAGCACAAGAAACCATCACAACAAGCAAGAAGGAGACGGTGATGGTGAAGAAAAACCGACCGACCAAAATGGCTGAGGAAATGCCCACGGTAGAGATTCCAACTTCACCAACGAAACATCGACGAAGTCGAACGGTGCTATTAAGTGTGATCGAAGAAGTTGTATCGCTAGCGGGTAGAATTGGACCAAACCAAAAGCGACCGTTTGATCGTGGACGAGCTTGTTCAAGAACCTTGAGGACAAGGTTCTTTGGAGGGTGGAGTATTGATGAGATCATAACCGGCTAAACCGGAGTGGTTTAGTGATGAAGGAGAACGAGAGTTAGTGGCTTTGTCACATGTCCTAAATTAAGGGGTTGTATCCCCACCTTCTCATGTTTGTAGCTGTAGGTTTAGTAGTTAGTTATTCTCTTTTGTCTGTGTATTTAAGCATCACCAAAGGCTTGTTGAACGATATGAAAAAGAATATTGAAGTTACTTGTGTCCTAAGACTTTGATCCTTAACAGTACAGCTATCGTTAAATCATTCTATCACAGACTCTTATGAATGGGATGCAAATGGAAAGAGTGCAAACAGATTTTCTGCCAAGCGAACTTGGAACTCAATACGAGTGAAAGAGGTGGAGCAGGAATGGTTTAGGTCAGTCTGGTTCAAAGGAAACATTCCCAAACACGCGTTCTTCATGTGGACGACTAACCTTGACAGACTCCCAACTAGGCAAAGGCTGGCGAGATGGGGCTTAAACGTTCCGATTACTTGCGGCATATGCTCCAACTTTGCTGAGACTCGTTCCCATCTTCTGTTCAGATGCGCCGTGAGTGTAGAGGTTTGGAATGCGGTGATGCTTAAGCTAGGATACCAACCTCTATCGATTCATTCTTGGTCAGGTTTCATGCGATGGCTGAAAAGTGGTTCAAATGTTTGCCCCTCTACGCTTCGGAAGTTGGCGTCTCAAGCTACTCTGTACACCCTTTGGACAGAGCGAAACAGGAGAGTGTTTTTGAATGAGACTCAATCTTCTGCCCAGCTCATTAGGGCAATTGATAAGCTTGTGAAGATAGCAATCACGGCTAGGAAATTACGCAAGAATTTCAGAAATCTCATGTCGATTTGGATAAGTTAACTTAAGTGTAGTATAATCTGCCCTTTGTTTATGTTGCCTTGTTTTTTCCTTACTTTTTTTGCCTTGGCACCATTTCTGGGTCCTGCTCTATTATGTAGATCGGAACTCTCTTTTCTTTTATGAAAATTTACAGTTTTGCAAAAAAAAAAACTGTACTTGTAATTCTAGAGAACTTGGCAACTTTCAAAAGCACACAATAGCACCACACACACAATGGCACTGATGAGATCATAACCGGGTAAACCGGAGTGGTGTAGTGATGAAGGAAAAGAGATGTGGTTTTGTTAGTATCGTAAATTAAGGGATTGTATCCCCATTTTCTCACGTTCCTAGCTATAGGTTTAGTTGGTAGTTTATTATCTTTAGTTTTGTATTTAAGACCACTCATCGATTGAGAAAAGATATGAAAAGAAAATTGAGTAAACTTGTGCTTTAAGTCTTTGATCCTTATCAATTGGTATCAGAGCAAATCTCTTGGCTTTGAAGAGAGACCAAATTAGCATTAGTGCTATCATTTGGTATCAAAGCAACTATCCATCCTTTCCTTTCCACCATTTTCATCCATGGATCGATACAATGAAATCTATGGAGCCCCGATCTTTGACGTCTACGACGAAGAACCATCAATGGCAGCATTGGCAGTTCAACATGAAGCTGTGAAGAAAGAGTTTGTGGCTCTTGTAGGTATGAGAAATACTGAAGATGTGGAGGCCGTTACAAATCTCCATGAAGTGCAAGATATGATTCTACGCGAAACGCATGATGAGATCCAGAATATGAAGGTATATATGGTGGACCAGTTCAAGAGTCTCAAGGAGATGATGAACCGTATGTTGGAGGCAGTAAGAAATTTCAGAAATGGTGCCACAAGAGTAGGTGGTGGAAGAGTTAGTGGTTGTAGTGCTAAAGGATTCGGTGGTGGTAACGCTCAACAATCTACGCGACCTAAGGTCAGAAGTTGTCACACCAACCATAATGTTAAAGCCAATATGGTCATCGATCTGAAGATTATATCAGAATATCAACGAAGGGTTAACGACTCAGTCCAAGAGTTCATCGACGAATCTCATGTTGAAGCCTTTCTCACAGGCCTTTGGATCCGGAGTGTTACACACAAATATTGGCCCACAGATCTGCCTCCGACGCGTCCAATTCAAAGCTTAGAGCCACTGACACCATCATTAGAGAAGCTTGACGAAGAAGAAGACAAACCACCACTGATCCACTCGTAACAGACATGACTTAGAAAGATGCAATTCAACTCTAGAGCAGTTATTAAAACATGAACCTTGAGGACAAGGTTCTTTGGAGGGTGGAGTATTGATGAGATCATAACCGGGTAAACCGGAGTGGTGTAGTGATGAAGGAAAAGAGATGTGGTTTTGTTAGTATCGTAAATTAAGGGATTGTATCCCCATTTTCTCACGTTCCTAGCTATAGGTTTAGTTGGTAGTTTATTATCTTTAGTTTTGTATTTAAGACCACTCATCGATTGAGAAAAGATATGAATAGAAAATTGAAGTAACTTGTTTCTTAAGTCTTTGGGACCTATCAGGCACCACTCACAAAGCTTCTGATGCTTCATACTCTGCATCCATTGCCCGTTTCTGTGAATACCAAACCATAAAGGTTAATTGAGAGTCATGTGATAGTATTGATAAAAAAATTGCAGATATGGGTGAGATTTTTAAAAGTTTAGAAATGTATCTGTGTACTTTTCAGTCCTTTTCGGCTTTCTATAGTTGAACTAGTAACTCTACTGCTGCTTCAACAGCGCTGCGGCACTATCTCTTAGCTGTGGCTGAAGACTCTTGTTATCAACTCTGAAGTATTGTGCCTCTTTCTCTCTTCGCACTTTCAAAGCTGAGATTTCTGCTGCAAGGTCGTTTATGAATCTCGACTTTGCTCCCTTGACTCATGTTCTGGCTGCTGCTTTTTGACATCTTCTATTCCTTCTCGGATCCTCATGTGCCTTGCAAGAAATTGTATATGTTTCTCTTCAAGATCTGCGTATTATTCAATCATTTGTGCATGCCCCTGCATTGCCATCTGCATTGCTTCCGTCTACTCTTCTGCACATCTTTTCTCGGTATCCAGTTCATGTTTCTGTTTTCCATTAGCTTCCTTTTGGTATCAAGCTCAGCCTGAGAGATTCAGTTTATCTCTGCTTCAGTCCAACGAACTATTTCCTGTTCTAATGTCTTCTCAGGAATTTCGTCCATTGACTCAGGAATGGCGTTAAGTGGTGGAGCTTGATTAGGGTGCATGTCAGCTTAAGCTGGGAACCTCTTTTCCAAGCGATGTAAGAGACGTGTTAACGTAACATTTTATTCTGCGTCTTTAAATAAATCTCTTCCAGTAATACTTCCCTTTCTCCCATTTCACCAAAGAAATTCTTGCAACTTTCGAGCTCTTCTTGTGCTTGTTTCAACTCAATCCTCGTCTGTATACTTCTGGGTGGTTCTCGTTCATTTCCTTCAGAAGCTGCAGTATTGTTAATATAAGGAAAATTTTCTGCATCGAGTCAATAACCTTCTAATTAATGGAAAACCAAACCCTACCTTATGCTTATGAATGAGAGATGCAAATTCTTCATCCAGAAAAACATCTTTAGATAACACGCAATCCGTGAGGCTTTCTAGGCGAACAATATAGTCCTCACTTGTTTGTCCTATGATAGACCCTGCTAGAACCTTTCCACTGCCTGTAAAGTGCATAAAACTTCCATTATATCCTTACACTATATAATTGGAGAACATAATAAAATACTGTATACATACTCCTTACTTTAGGAACTTGGAAATTCGGCTTTTCTGGAACTTTTGAGCCGTCAACAGTTTCCATCTACTTGTCCTTTTGAACGACTTGAAGCTTTGCATTGGAGCTACCTGATTAGTGTGGCAGTGAGTGAAAATTATATATAAAAAAAAACTTAAGAGGTGAATTCTACAGACTCTTATTAATACTGTCATACTGGTAGAAACTCAACCAAACCAAAATCAAGTCCAAACGTTTCAACTATTGTTTCCTTTTATCAACACGTTGTTATCAGCGATATTATTAGATTTCAGCTCTCCTGCTTAGTTGTTAATTACAAAACTTCACAAAGAGAAGACAGAAAATCAATAGAGCAGAGGTTATGAGAGGCATGTATAATAGAAAAAAATACCTTTCTGAATGTATAATAGTATTCTGAACCATCGTTTAGTAGCCCAAGCCGGCACAAGATCACACTTAAAAGCACAAACACAGAAGACAATTAGAAACCCAGTAAGTAACTTTCTCAATTAAAAACAGTCATCTAAAGCTAGCTGAGTTAAAAGATGAAAACAACTAACTACGTTCAACAATAGATCATGTGTTTATGCTTGCCATGCTTGAGTACGCTGGCTCCGACCATTGCCAAGGAGATACCGATGTAGAGAGAAACTTCTCTCAACCTTCATCTCCTGGACTGATGATGTTGATTATGCTTCAATGGATAGTTCCACAAGTAGCTTTATTAGCTTTAGCAATAAACCATGTTCCGGGTGAGCCTTTGCACTCCTCTTCAACATTGTTTTAAGTGATGTCTAAATCCGTTGATAAAGTTTTGGACGAGAAGTATCTTGCATACAAAGACATGCATCAGCTTGCGGTTGAAAGATAGAAGCACATTCACCATAACACAGATCAGTGCCGCCGGTTGTCTAAGTGGATGTGACATCGTCTTTGTAATCGTCGACCAGAAGAAACGGTGACAGAGCTTGTATCCATGGGAACGAGTTCAGTCGAGCTTCGATTGACGTCGTAATGGTCGTCTTCGATGGCTCTTGGTATTGGACAGCTCCCTCCAACAAAATGAATTATCTATTATTATATGCTATCCCTTGATTCTGATTTCTCACTGAAAGTTTGGTCTTTCTTCATGTTATTGTCGGAGCAATCCGAGGCAATGCTCAACGCAAATGCTTGAGGAGGTTTGGGGGTACTATATCTACAAATCTATGGTATGAATGTTAAATGGTGTATGTTTCTTTTAATTTATTCTCCATTCACACTCTTCTTCTATATTTCTTTCGTATAATGAAGCAGCTGCTGGAAACTACAGGGTCATCAAGGATAAAGGAGTTTACATCTTGGTAACATAATTGATACAACGTGCACCCTTTATCAAAAAAAAAAAAAAAAACATTTTCACACTGCGGTTATGATTATGTGTTTTTGTTATTTGTTTAATGCATATTGATTTTTAGATCACTTCTGCAGATTTCATATGGAGCTCCGATTTACTGTATTTGGTTGTTTGAAGAACCATGCTCTTGGACAACGAAACTTCATGTGATAGGTTAGCTGCAGTACAGAACACCATCAGTTAATTTGTACTTTGGTAAAATCAGATGCTGACGGAAGTTCAGTGGAATATGCAATTGGGAAAAGACATGATGTCCACTAGATCTATGTCTGTATTAAGGTTTGTAGTTTGATGCAAGTGGTATCCTGTATCCGCTAAGAGCCCGAACTTATCGTTTAAAAGCAGGGAAGCTGATGAAGTAGCCAGTCCAGTAGGCGCTTTCCCGCATATCTACAATGAACATATAGTTTAGAAAGTGAAGCATAAATCAACAATGCAAATAGTTGTAAGTCACTCACGGGAAAAAGGCATATGTTTTGAGAAGCCAATAGACATTACTGGCACCATTCTTGGCATCAACATAGAGAGATGGTCTGGAGTACAAGGCGTTCACACGGCCAACCTGTGGGAAAAAAACATCTTCATCTTGAGTTATATTGGCAAGAAAAGTATTGGCTCTGCATAATCTTCAAGGGAAGGAAAGTAAAAACCTAGCAGAATCGACATAATAAGTACCATGTTAGATTTCTTTGTACATTATTCTTAGTTATATGTGGCATTTAGTGGCTCACACCCCAAGCCTTATTTCAAACAGCAGTTATTTCATTTTATCTTTATTCTTTAATGTTCTAGACACTCATGATTTATAATGAATTTGATTATGTGTACGTGTCTACTTAGGTTATTGCCTTTTGATGTCACAATTAGTTGCGGTGACCAACATAGGAGTGTAAGGAGGAGAGTAGTGTTAATTGCAATCAAAATCCTGATCAGAGAGATATGCGGGTGGAAAATTTAGATGGGGGCTGCGTTGAGAAGTGGATAACAACAATGAGAATCTTTGTCACGAGATCTTTATGGAGTCCGCTTCGAATAGCTCCATAGGAGGCGCAGGCGCGCAACAGGAGTAGCAGTAGCAGCAGTGGATTTGCTCTGGTAACATAACAAAAGGGAAAAATGCAGATCATAAAATGATGATGATGATGATGTTGGGTGTATAGATGCTTGGGAATTTCTTTCTGATGCAGTAGCAGTTGAGGAGGAAAATAATACAGAGAATCTCCTCAATGAATCTGTCAAGAAGCAACAGAGTGTTAGACTATCAGCTTCTAATGTGGGTGATTTGATCACTGATGCATCAGATGTTGTGGGTGTTAGAGATGTAAAGCATGATTGTTTGAGGATGCAATCAAGAAAGCAAAAGAGCAATCGAACTTGGAGACCAGACTATGACATTATCCTTCGAGGTCTACCTAATTTGACGAAGCAGCTTAATTTTCCGTCCTAATGTGGAAGGCCTCCAAAGCTACATATATCGGTATAAACATTTATGCTTCCACTTTTTTTGTCTTCTTACTGTAAAAAATAGAGTAGCCTCGAAATTCCAAACTTATTTCTCTTCTTGGCTTCCATTTGCTTACGAATACATATTTTAGCTGTGAAATTTGTTTAGCATATGTTCTTGAATCTTCATTTTATCATGTATACTACACAGTGAGAAATTGATTGAATCGTGTAACTACACAAGGAGAAGTCCTTAACTAAGATCTTTAGGCACTGCAAATGTTGTGCCAAGACAATTTCGTTAATGTCGTTGAAGTTAATAACTTATAATTCCCCTTAATTTCGCATATTAAAATCCTCATAAGAAATAAAAGAGATATGCTCACTAAGATCCAACAATACTTATAGTTTTCCGTTGACAAACAAAAAATAGTTTTCTGAACTTGGATATATTATAGTTTACATAACTAAACTGTTTCATTCGTACAACATAACATAAAATACATTTTACTGAGGTGTGTTTTTATTACCTGCAGAGAATAAAATATCTAAAAATATAAAGAACAACTAGATTTTGATCCGCGCTTAGAAAGCGCGGATTTACTTTTCTTTACAAATTTAAATTATATTTATTTTGTTATTAGTAATTAAATTTTTTTAATTATGCATTCTAATTTGTTTATAATTGTTTAATCCGCATTATAAAAATAAATTAATAATTTAGGTTTAAAAAAAGAATTGTGTGTTATTTGATAAGAAGTCGTAAAGAAAAAGAGTTTGAAATAGCGATTTTGCATTATAAGTTTTAATATTGAATAATTTTGATATTTTTTTATCAAATTATAATATATGATTTTGAATTAATATAGATATATATATTATATTTGTTTTAAACTCGTCCAAAGTTTATTTTTAAAATTCGAAATTAGCTAATTTATTTTTCAACCCACTCTTGTAATAGTTTAAATATTTTGCAATATGATGTAACAACCCGCTAAAAATGCAATCGTAAAAACAAATTCTTACGAAATAAATTAATTTAATATAATTTTAAAATTTTATTATAATATAAACATAAATATTTATATTTAAAATAAAAATAAATAAGATATTAAAATATATTATATTTGAATTTTGAATATAATCATAATTAAAGAATATTATCTTATATATAAAATAGTTGATGTTTAAATTATTTAGTTATATGTATCAATTGATTTAATAGTTTCATATTTTTTTTTAATTAATTAAAAAAGTAAAACTCATTATATTTAGCTTGTTTGGATACATGTTTAGTAATTGTATTGTTTGGAAACATGGATAGTAGAGAACTAGGTAGCACGGAAGCTTCGCCGGACAACCGCTTCCCGCTTCGGAATCGGAATCGGAATCGGAAGCTTGTGGAAGCTTTCGGAATCTCGCTTCCAAGACGCTTCCAAAAAAACTCTTTAAAAATGCATTGGAAGCTTACGCTTCCGTTTTGGAAGCTTGTGCTTCCGTTTTGAAATCCTGAAATCGTAAACAAAGAACAAATGTAGAGTTGTATTTTATATAATTTTTTATTTTATAAAAAAGGTTTTAGAGCTAGAAGAAATAACATCATATATAAAACGTTGAAATTAATAGTAAATTTTGATATTTGTGCATAATAAATTTTATCTTTTTACTTACAAAGAATTTTGTTTAAATAGACTATATAAATAATTTGTGAATTACTAGAAGTGATTAATTTAATTAGTTGGGCAATATTATCTTTGAAAACTTGAAATTTTTTAGTTATTTTCACAATATATTTTGAATTCGTCTTATTTGATATAGTTAACTAAAAATGAATACAATATTTTGATATTTAATTTTGAATCATATAAGTTTTAATTATGAGTTCTATTATATTTTTAATATATGTGTATATATACATATATATTTATGTATATACGCTTCCAACACGTACCCGCTTCCTATATATTTTAGAAAAGTCGCTTCTGCGCTTCCATACGATTCCGCTTCCGCGTATCCGCTTCTGATTCCATGTAACGTAGGTAGAGAAATTGTTATATTCCTTAATTACCCTTAATGAATATTAAAAACACTCTTACATCTCTAATGGTACAAATTGTAAATAACACATGCCACAAAGGTTAGTTTCCTAAAGACTCTAATTTTTTAATAGTATTGATAATCCAACCCAAAAAACAAAATTATTCCTTCTCAAACTTGAAAATAATAATAATAAAAGATATACGACAAAGACACAACTACGACTTAATTAATTCTGTATTCATCTTCACAACCATCTCATATGTATTTTTAGATCTTTTAAAACAACAAATTTTGAGTTCTAATCATTTAAATTTCGTCTCATAATTTATTTACCATACATTTGCAGTATATATACAATATATATACTCAGATGTGGGCAAAAAAAAAATCAGCAAAATAATCTACAAATCAAAACATCAAAAGTTGACACATCATCCCTAAATATCAAAAAATGGCATATATATATATATATATTTATTTATTTATTTATTTGTAAACAGTAAAAATTCCGAATTTTATTTCATAATTTCTCATAGGTCCAAAGACAGTCTTTAGAAACTCTTATTTAAAAAGTAAATTTTGTGTCTAGATGGTTTGAACCCGAGATACAATCTCAGTTATATTCCTTTTTCTAAATTCTAAGTTGATGCTCTCTCTAAAATATGTAAGAAACAAAAGAGAGATGCTCACTAATATCCAAAAATATGTTCTCTAGATTTGGTCACGACCAAAAACAAATAATGAGTTGTGCATGTGAACTCACACATCATATCAAACTTGCATATGTTTTGGTGGTTATCAAACTTGCATAACCATGCATGTGGAAAAGTTAGACATGTAACACTTTATGAAATTTATATGACACAAAATGAAAAGCTAATTAATAATATTCAATCCATAAATATAATTACAACAATTTTGAATACATAACTCGCGCGTAGCGCGGAATAACCCTTTCGACTACAAAATATCGAGGTTCTCGAGGTATAAAACTCCACTCGAACCCGATCGGACCTAAATTCGACTTGAACGTGACCCGGATGTCTAAACCAACTTCTTAGTTCCAATCCTTACTTTTGATGGCCCTGATTTACTATCAATATTCTCTAAATGTATAATTAATTATCAATCAAAATAGGTAGTTAATAAGGTATAACTAAAAATATTAATAATAAAATAGAAAAAAAACTATTATAATATTTTTTATGTTAAAAATAAAATAATATTTTATTGGAGTAAAATATTATTCTCTTTTAAAATTATTATATTTTGAAATAAAAATGGAATAATATCGAATTGTTTGACCCATTTGAAACACTAAAATTAACACATCAAAGGGTAAAGACACATTCTCAAATTGAGTGAAAAATACATTCTTATATCTGTAGCTTTTGCAAATTAAAACTGTTGCGGAATGTGGGTAGCCTCTTCTCTTTTCAAAGCTTAATATATTAAATCTCCTAAAACAGAGGAGAACCATTCTTTCTTTGCTTTTTGTTTGTTTGTTTGTTTGGTTACTGAAGGAAGGGAATCATTTTCGTGTGGATTTCTTTTCCTTTTTTCACGTTGCAGATCCGAGTTTATAGGATATCAAAACTCTCGCACAGATTCATTCATCTGTTTTCTTTCTTTTGTGAACTCTCAATCTTTCTTCTGCCAGCTTTCTTGGCTGTTTTTCTTTATATGTGAATTGGATCTTTACTTCCTTTTGTTCTGATTCGATCTCACTCAAGTTGATTTTCTTTCTTTGTTCCATCTTGAAATAGATTGAAATTGGGCATCTTGAACCACATCTTCCATGGATCAGGTGGGTCATCATACCCTTGTCTTTGCTTATACTTATATTTTCATTCTATTTTGTGATTAAAAGATGAAATTAACCCAATAAAAATTCAGTTTGTATCAGATTATATGTTAAACATTGCCTCTGATGTTGTTTTGACCTTGCAGGTCAAGAAAAGCATTTCTCCATCGGAGGCGTACATGGCAAGTAACACAAGTTCTGAAAGCCTAAGAGCACAGTTGCTGGATGCAGTAAGAGTTCTATATTCCCCTTCATGCATTTTACAGAAACTATCAATATAATAATTGAAAATTAGTCAATTGATTGATCAATACAGTGTTTATATCCATGGTTTCCTATGGTTTCATGCAAACCTATCTAAAGTAAAAGTTATGAATACGTCTCAAACCTAGAATAAGGGTAATGTCCTCTTGATAAAATGTTCTTTCAAACGGCAACGGGGAACATCTCATTCTTTGGTCTCTCTCATATCAGTTTATGAATAATAAGACTAGAAGTGAAATCATACCTTTTGGATCAATAGATTATGTTCTGAAACTTTAAAATAGTTTTTTCTTAACAAAGAATTTTCTGTATTTTTAGTTAGAGTTGTCATGATAATCCCATGATGAAACCAGAATCTTTTATTGATATCGAAATATCTTTCATTAAATTAAAAACTATTTAACGTATACATACATTAAATTTCTATAAGATTTATGCATCATAATTTTTTTTATTTTATACCAAAGTGATTAGGCAAGTTTTAACGATAATGACCCTTTGATTACACCCAATATATTTACACATTAACCTAAAAAAAACAAGATAGTTGCTTAAATTTGGTTTGCTGTTCTCTGTTTCGCCGCTGAAGGAAAATTCAAAAGAAATGGAGGTGGAAACTGAAAGAGCCGTGACTGAGAATAATACAACAGTTTCGCCGGCGGCTCAACAAGTGATCGGAGAAAAAAATGGGAACAACATCGACACTCAGAGTGTAAAGGAAGAGGTGAAGAAGCAGTTCTGGCTCTCAGCTCCACTCATCGGCGTGAGCATCCTCCAATATTCTCTCCAAGTCGTCTCCGTCATGTTCGTCGGCCATCTCGGCTCACTTCCTCTCTCCGCCGCCTCCATTGCTACCTCCTTCGCCTCCGTCACCGGCTTCACGTTCCTGGTTAGTCTCTTGAATAGTTTGACCGATAAAATCAAAACTTAGGATCATTTTCAAGGGTTTGGTTTGATGCTATGATGCATGGGTACTTCTAAATGCATGCCTTCCTGTATCGGAAATGTTTCGGGAATTGAGAAATTTAGGGACAGCTCGAAAAATTTTCCGAGAAAAATAAGATAGAAAAATGATCAAAAACATTAAAATTGAAATTTTATGACATTTTCTAAATGGTTAAGTTTCGAAATTAGTGCATCATATAAAATTAAAGGCCTTCTAATTTGTTATGTTGAAATTTAAATATAATTTACTTTATAATTATATGTATATGTATATTTTTACATATGTTTCTTAATATATAGCCGACGTACCATGTTCACAAATTTTTATTTTTTACTTTGTTGTTTCCCGTCTCCTTCCGTCATGTTTTTTTGTATCAGTATTCGTATCAGTGCTACTTAGGTTTGATGTAACACCACATATTTGTGTTTTTTTTCCTAACAGATGGGCACAGCGAGTGCGTTGGAAACACTATGTGGCCAATCATACGGAGCAAAGATGTATGGACAGCTAGGTATTTACATGCAGAGAGCCATGTTTGTTCTTCTCATACTCTCGATCCCTCTCTCGATCATTTGGGCTTACACGGAGAACATCTTGGTCTTCGTCCACCAAGACAAATCCATAGCCAAGCTTGCAGGCTCATACGCTAGATTCATGATCCCAAGCATCTTCCCATACGCACTTCTTCAATGCCTAAACAGGTTCTTGCAAACACAAAACAATGTGTTCCCTGTATTTATCTGCTCTGGAATCACTACTTGTCTTCACGTGCTTCTCTGTTGGGTCATGGTGTTAAAGACTGGTCTAGGACTCAAGGGAGCTGCACTTGCTATCTCGGTTTCTTATTGGCTCAACGTCATTCTTCTCTCGTTTTACGTTAAGTTCTCAGCTTCTTGCTCGAAAACATGGACCGGTTTCTCTAAAGAGTCTCTCATCCACATCCCTGCTTTTATGAAACTCGGTTTTCCTTCCGCGGTTATGGTCTGGTATGTACTGTTCTTATTTCCAATGATATGAACCTTATTAGTCTTTGTTTATATTTGTCATGATTCTGTGGTATGTGTATGGTGGATAGCTTAGAGCTATGGTCGTTCGAGCTTTTGGTTCTCTTGTCAGGACTACTTCCTAATCCGGTTTTAGAAACTTCAACTCTTTCAGTCTGGTAAGAAAGACAGATTACATTTATCTTTGTCCTTTGAACTGCATAGTTCTTGTTTTTACTGATTTTTGCAAAATTTCTCAGCCTTAATACTTCATTAACGCTTTGGATGATCCCTGTTGGCCTTGGTGGTACTGCAAGGTAAATACAAAAAAAATAGACACTAAAATGAGCATAAAAACTCAGTACTGTTGTCCGGGATCTTTTGGTTTTGGACGTTACAGCGCTTCAAATATAATTCGATCTACCTGCTACGAGAAACTACAACACATTTTCATGCACAACCACACGAATATGGGCCAAAATCTCAATACAGTTAGTAACACTGTTTTTTTTTTCGGTCACAGCACGAGGATCTCGAATGAGTTAGGAGCAGGGAATCCAAAAGGAGCAAAGCTGGCTGTACATGTTCTTTTAGCCACAGTAGTCGTAGAAGGTGTTATGATGGGATCAATTTTGTTAGGGGTACGAAATAAATTAGGATATGCGTTTAGCAGCGATCCAAACGTCATCAAATACGTAGCGTCAATGATACCAATTGTCGCAGCAGGCAACTTCCTCGACGGATTCCAATGCGTACTTTCAGGTTCTTCCATCAATACAAAAAAACAAATGTGAGAGTAACAACCCTTTTTTTCTGCTGAAACCAAATCTGGTTCTATGTTTTTTTGGTTGTAGGGGTTGCTAGAGGGTGTGGATGGCAGAAAATTGGAGCTTGTGTGAATCTTGGCTCATATTATCTAGTTGGAGTTCCCTTGGGGTTATTACTCGGTTTCCATTTACATCTTGGTGGTCGGGTAAGATTAAGAAAAAACATCTCAAGATACTTTTTGTCGCCTATACTTCTTAAACTAAGTTAAAATAGACAGGATATTTTGGTTTTTTTGTGGAATTCTGAAATTCGACAAGTTATAATTTATAAGTGAAAATTCTCGACCATGTGCCCTACCCACGTAAGATATTTCTTATTGCTACAGAATCATGATATCTATCAGGATAGAGCTGCATAGTAAACTATCACTTGTGCATTTTTCTAGGGGCTTTGGCTGGGTATTGTCACGGCTTTAGTTGTTCAAGTGGCGTCTCTTTCAATCATCACATTATTTACAAACTGGGATAAAGAGGTAATCAAAAATCTCCAGCCCTATCTAGTTTTGGTTCTTGAATCTTTCTTTTACATATTGAAAATAATATTTTTGTTATTTTGAAAGGCCAAGAAAGCTAAACACAGAGTCGGGTCTTCATATAATGAGGATAGGGAAGCTGAAGCATCGATAATGTAGTAGTGTATAGTATGATCTGAATGGCTCAGAAAATGCTTTGATCTAATTTGTATCGTCATGTTTCAAATTGGATCTTCTCAGTCAGGCTGAAGCTTCCCAAAGCTTTGTTATTGTAGCTTTCTTGGTAGCGTTTCTATAAACTTATACCAAATGCAGGAGTAAACTGTTGGCAAATCTTAGAAACAGCATTATGATGTAACCGGTTTGGGTCATCGGTTCACCACGATTTGAATATATTTTGTAAGATTCCAGCAATGGCATGAAACAAACTTAAGATTACTCTGACCGGTATATTTCGTGTGTTTTCATATTCATTTTATGTAACTGTTGATTTTTGGCAATGTTTCAATTGGGTTTATGTGATTGGATCTTACAATTAACTGAAGTTTGGTATTGTTTCTATGGCACAAAATATTGTTTGAAAACCAGTAGACTGAAGGCAACAATGATTTAACTTCGGTAACGATCTCATGAATCGCCGAGTTGGATATAGGCGGCTTCGAACCGGTAGCATCCGCCTCAGCCAAAGCATAGGATTAGGCTTGGGCGTTCGGATTATCGGTTCGGTTTCGGTCGGTTATTTTTCGGTTTCAGTTTTTTCGGTTGTAATGATTTAGTATCCATTTGGTTATTTTCATATTGCGGTTCGGTTATATTTCGGTTTCGGTTAGTTTGGTTATGAAATTTAAAAACCAAAGACTGGCCAAATTATTTTCGGTTTGGTTCGGTTATATTCAATCCAATTTATCCAAAATAATCATATTTAACCGAACAAACCGAAATAATCAAAAATTATCATCATGTCTTATTGTTTGTATGATAATTTTGAAGATTCTGTAAAAAATATTTGACTCTAAACGTTTAAGTTATACTATAATATAATGTTTTGATTTACAATTTAACATTGTTTCATATTAATGTTGTTTAACAATTAATCTGCTATAAATGTAAATTATGAATATTATTAATAACTAGAGGTTATCCCGCGCTATGCGCGGGATTAGTATTAAAATTTGTTGTAATTATATATCTTGATTGCATATTAGTCAGACTTAAAAGGCAGTCTTCCAAGATATTTGACTTTCCTAGCAAATTAGTCATTCCTTTGGGTTGCACTAAGTTTCCGAGTTTAATACAAAAACTGCAAGAGTATTTTCCAATTGGATAGATACCGACACTCGTTTCATCAACAGATTAACATAAAGACGAATCCATTTTCTAAAGTGAGTGTTCTTTACTCTTTTCATTTTTAGTTCTTGAGACATCTTAGAACAAACAGAGTTGTTAATACTACATATAAGCAGTATGGTGTTTGATGCATACCCCCCCCCCCCCCAATAATCATCAGTTAAGGTTTGGCTTTTCAAATAAATCGATCAAATAAATCGAAGAAACATGTAAATGATAAAACTAATTGTCAATACAAATTATGGTAGGTATATTCGGTCATTAACACGAACTAAAAAGTACAATTTACCAATGTTCATGACATTATTTGTACAGTTTAGCAACTCGTAGCTAGAACACACGTACACAACACATACTGAAAATTTGATTAATCAAGACTGGTAAGGATAAAAAATCTAAAAAGGAAAAATAGAAAATAGGCCATAAACACATTTTCCTATACTGTAACAAATTAGCAAGACAGAAGACTAACTTTTGGTGATGCATGATGTTTTGGAGTGAAGAGGTTTAAAAACCAAGTAGAGAAAATTGTTTAAGCAAGATAATTGTATATCTGAGGATTACTCTTGTCTCTCTCCATGTATTCCCGATCAATAAAACTCTTTATTCTCTTCTTCAAATCAGCCGGTTTTATTGGGAATTTCAGCTGCACAATATTCATAAACAAAATTAAGACTATAAAGTTAAGAGTATGGTGGTTTCAAGACTTTTCTCGTTTAGGAGCATGAGTCATTATTGGAAGCGGTCGTGTTCTTTTAGTAGACGCAACGTCTGCGTTAGAGTCATTATTTCGTCATTATCCATGCATACAAATCCAAGAAGTTTCACGCCATACTACTCTTATGCCGCTGCATTTATAATTTTACGAAGTTTGTTCGTGTTTTACTTTATTTCCGGTGCCGCTGGTTTTTCCGGCGGCAAGTTTCACGCCATCTGCTTTCTTTTTTTTACATGCTGCTTTGAACGTGCGTTTGGAATTAACTATAAATCAGTGTTATTTTTATGGCCGCTTGCGTCTACTAAAAGAACACGACCTATGTCTCAAGACTTTTCTTGGCTTCATAATCCGGATAATAGCTGCATCGAACTGCAAATTGGATCATTGAGAGAGACAAAAAATCTCGTTTTGTTAAATCTCCTTCTCACGTTCTAAGGAACCAAGTCACTAAAGTTTTACAAAAGGAAGAAACAAACATGGTATTGGTGGTCGTGGAATACTTTTTCAGTTGTACTTGCGTTCACCTCTATTGTTTCTTTCATCTGGATCGCGTTTACCTGCACCATGATTTGATCAATTAACTGGAGAAGATTTCTAAATCTCTGAAAAGGCATTAACATTCAAGAAAAGATGAAGTGAATGAGGAAGAAACAAACTTTACCTTATGCGATAAAGAGGAGCTGTAAAGTCGTCACTGGAAAAAAAAATCGTCACCATCCTCGACACCTTTTCCTTTTGGAACCTACAAAGAAATTGTTTAAGTATGTCAAGAGGTTCTGCATAAGTAGAATATACGGTTAGCAGAACCAGAAAAGAACCTTTTTATTTTCTTATATTTCAACAGAACGATTTAAACATAAAAGACATGGGATATGAAGCGAACCAGCTTTCTATTTACCTTATTGGTTTAACTTGCATCAATACTTATCAAAGCCATGACTAAAGAGAAGAAATAATCCAGATTAATGCAAGAAGCTATAACTCTGATGACAAGATCAACATTCAATGTCAGGTTTCTTGAAATGGATAGGAAAAGAAAGTTAGATAGAAATCTGGGAATTTTGTTGTAAATGA
The DNA here is from genome assembly GCA_030180135.1 of Orychophragmus violaceus. Classification (NCBI taxonomy): domain Eukaryota; kingdom Viridiplantae; phylum Streptophyta; class Magnoliopsida; order Brassicales; family Brassicaceae; genus Orychophragmus; species Orychophragmus violaceus. The sequence continues at coordinate 102,824,608 of CM058239.1, forward strand.
TGATAAGATGATGGTACCTAACAAATATTTAGTAAATCTATACTATTATTTGGGAAGTGATTTTGAGGGAATGGAGCTCTCTCATTAACTCTCAAATTTAACTCTCAAATTTAATTATTAATAATTATTTTTAACACAATATCTATAATATCTTTTAACGTTATTTTATTTTATCTTAGATATATTAGATGATGCCATAACATTATCACATCTATACAAAATATATAAAATATATTTTGCAACTGACTCACATATATATTATATCTATTGTATATGGTGATTTAGGTTTATCTATTTAGGTTTATCTAATAGTAATTAGATTTTACAGGACGACCACCACCAATTTTCTAATATTAACAGCTTTCAATTTTCTAATTCAAAATCATGTTCTATTTTAGAAGAAAAACAATTTCTACTGTTCTCTTTAGTGAAATTAATCCTACACATAATAGATATAAGATAAAAGTCCAAATTATAAAATTATGGAATGAAATCAGAAATAACAAAATTTCTTCTGTGACGAAAAACGCGATTTTGACAGAATACATGATTTTGATAGAAAACATGATTTTAACAGAAATACTATTATGCGGAAATTGTGATTTTGACGTAAAACATGATTTAGCCAAAACACGATTATGTGGTTGTGACTGAAAATTTGATTTTGTCGGAAAACACAGTTTGACGGAAAACAAGATTTTAAAAGAAAACATGGTTTTAACGGAAAACGTAATTTTGCGGTTTTGATGGAAAACGCGATTTTGACGGAAACACAATTTTGATGAAAATTGTTAAATTTACTTAGCTTATAAAAAAATTAAATAAAGTTTGTAAAATATGTTTCAGTTAATTTACTTATTTAGAGATAAATTAACTATATATGTAGACATATACGAACATTTATGATTTTCACTTTTAAGAAATATATATATATATATATATATATATAAAATTAAAATTTTAAGTATTTTAACAAATATATTATATGAAGATTTTACTTTATCTAATAGTATATACCATTCTGTAAATATTTTATAGAACCGACTTACACTTTGTTAACCCCATACAACCGATTCTCACACAATTAGATTATATGTTTGGCTTATATATAGATTCAAATGATTTTACATTTTATATTTTCTTTAGATCAACAATTGGAAAATATATAAATCAACCCAACACAAAAATAATTAATTTAAGTTTAAATAAATAATATTAACTATTAAATTTTATAATATAATTTAAATTTATATTAGCACCCCACACAAAGTGTGGGGCAATCACCTAGTGTATAGTAAAGAGGAATCAAGTACGAAAATAACACAAAAAAAATCTAAAATATGTAATCTTTATATAAATAAAGAAACAAAATAGAAACAAATAAAATAGTTAAGAATTTTTCGATAAAATATAAACAAAAAATAAAAGGAATAATTTATATTATTGAAGAAAACACATAAAAGAATATAATCTAAAAGTGAAATTATTATAAAAACAAAATTTTATACCCTGAAAAAGAAAACAAACAAATTAATTAACTACATTAAAGAAAATATCAAGTACCATTTGAGGATAGAAAAATCTAGAATTCGTAGTTTTTATATAAAAATATGAAAATAATTAAAAGTTTTTGCACCAAAAGGTATAAAAACAAACAAATTTAAAGTAATGAAGAAAATTACATAAAGAATGTAGTCTAAAATGAAATAACTATTAAAAATATATTAATTCAGAAATACAAAATAAAAAACAATAACTAATATTTACTTAAACTATATTAAATATGAATATTAAGTACAGATGGACTAAATAAAAATCTAAAATGTATTAAGAAAAGTCAAAAATATATGAAAATAGAATAGTTAAGAATTTTTCGATAAATGAGTGTACAAAACGGAATGAACAATGTTATAGTGCAACAAAAATCCGCAAAATATAGGTTTAAAATGAAATAATTATATAAAAAATGTAACTCAGAAATACAAAACAAATTAAAAAAACGACTGCAGTTATATTAAAAAAAATATCAAGTAGAATTGAATGACAAAAATTTATAAAATATGTCAATTTCTATGAAAAAGGAAGATATTACATTACTAAAAAAATAGTGTATTAAAATCAAATAATAATGAATTCATAAATATAAACAATTTCGGCTAAGGTAGGCCCAAATAACACAAACAAAGCTTCTCATGAAGCCGCGTAAGAAAATATATTGTCTAGAAATCATGCTTCTCACTTGTCCCTATGGCACATTTGCATACCGTAGGATGCCTTTTGGACTCTGTAACACACCAGCCACTTTCCAGAGATGCATGATGTCCATCTTCACTGACATGATTGAGGACTTTATGGAGGTATTTATGGATGATTTCTCAGTTTATGGATCCTCTTATAATGAGTGCTTGGATAATTTGTGCAAAGTGCTAGCTAGATGCGAGGAGAAGCACTTGGTCCTTAACTGGGAAAAGTGCCACTTCATGGTCAGAGATGGTATTGTACTTGGACATAGAGTGTCTGAAGCAGGGATCGAAGTAGATCGCGCTAAGATTGAGGTTATGACCAGCCTTCAGGCACCTGATTCTGTGAAATCTGTAAGAAGTTTCCTTGGACATGCTGGATTCTATAGAAGATTCATTAAGGACTTCAGCAAGATCGCTAGACCACTAACTGCTTTGCTATGCAAGGATGTCAAATATGAGTTCACTGCAGAATGTCAATCTGCATTTGAACAGATCAAGCAAGCATTAGTGAGTGCTCCTATAATGCAGCCACCGGATTGGGATCTACCTTTTGAGGTAATGTGCGACGCAAGCGATTTTTCTGTAGGAGTTGTTCTGGGGCAGAAAAAGGATAGAAAGCTTCATGCAATCTACTATGCAAGCAGAACATTGGATGATGCACAAAGAAACTATGCCACTACAGAGAAGGAGTTATTGGCTGTTGTCTTTGCATTTGAGAAGTTTCGCCCTTACCTTGTCGGTTCTAAGGTGATTGTGCACACTGATCATTCAGCTCTGAAGTATCTGATGCAGAAGAAAGATGCTAAGCCAAGGCTTTTGAGATGGATTCTGTTGCTTCAGGAGTTTGATATAGAGGTAAAAGACAAGAAGGGAGTTGAAAATGGAGTTGCTGATCATCTATCAAGGATCCTGGTTGAAGAGGACGTCCCCATTAATGATTTCTTACCTGAGGAAAACGTCAATATGATCGGGACAGTGATTCAGACGGATTTGGACGTCCCACATTGGCAACGGTCGATACAAGGAGTATCGGGGAAGTAACGATCGATGCAAACTCATGCAACGGTCGATGCATACCTGATACGAAACCAGAAACTTTAAAGCTTCAGATTGGAAATTTTTACTTGGAGATTGATGTTGTCGCAACCACCGATCGACCCTGGTACGCAGATATAGCTAATTACCTAGCTGCAGAGACAGAGCTAGATGATTTGAAAGGATATGAAAAGAAAAGGTTTTTCAGAGAGCTTAGACGGTACTATTGGGATGAGCCTTATCTCTACAAGCACTGTTCGGATGGTCTTTACAGGAGATGCGTTGCTGAATCAGAGGTACCAGAAATCTTGTTCCACTGTCATGGATCAGATTATGCCGGACACTTTGCTACTTTCAAAACTGTATCTAAGGTTCTACAAGCAGGTTTATGGTGGCCTACGATGTTTAAAGACCCCCATTCTTTTGTCTCTCAGTGTGATGCCTGTCAAAGGAGAGGGAAAATCAGCAAGAAGCATGAGATGCCTCAGAATTTCATTCTGGAAGTGGAGGTTTTCGATTGCTGGGGCATAGATTTCATGGGTCCTTTTCCCTCATCCTATGGGAATAAATTCATCTTGGTTGTTGTGGACTACGTGTCTAAGTGGGTAGAAGCAATAGCTAGTCCAACCAATGATTCTTCGGTGGTCATTAAGCTGTGTAAGACCATCATATTCCCCAGATTTGGAGTGCCTCGGTTAGTGATTAGTGATGGAGGATCTCATTTTATCAATAAGGTCTTCGAGAAGCTGCTAAAGAAGCATGGAGTTCATCACCGAGTCGCTACTCCTTATCACCCTCAGACTAGTGGACAAGTCGAGGTCTCTAATAGACAGATTAAAGAGATCCTTGAAAACACAATTGGAAAGACAAGAAAAGATTGGGCAGCTAAGCTAGATGATGCTTTATGGGCTTACCGGACAGCATTCAAGACACCACTCGGGACTACTCCGTTTCATTTGCTGTATGGAAAAGCATGTCATCTACCAGTAGAACTTGAGCACAAAGCAGCATGGGCTGTAAAACAGATGAACTTTGATCTTAAATCTGCTGCAGAAAGGAGATTGGTGCAGCTTAATGAGTTGGATGAGATTAGAAATTTTTCCTATGAGAACTCAAAGTTGTACAAAGAGAGAACTAAGGCTTATCATGACAAGAAGATTGTCTCTAGACAATTTGAGCCTAATGATCATGTACTTCTGTATAATTCTCGTTTGCATTTGTTTCCAGGTAAGCTGAAATCAAGGTGGTCTGGTCCTTTCACAATCAAAGAGGTACGTCCGTACGGAGCTGTCGTTCTCACCACCAAGGAAGGTAATGAGTTCAATGTGAATGGACAGAGGGTGAAACATTATTGGGCTACGGCCGAGATTCCAGAAGGGCAGATTTTGCCTCTGGATGATGCACCCTCTTCCTAGATCAGCTGATACGTCAAACTATTGACGTTAAAAGAGCGCTGAGTGGGAGACAACCCACTATTTTCATTTTTGCATTTCAATTTTAGTATTTTTATAGGATTTTACGTTTTCTTTCTGTTTTTGGTGAGTTTTGTTCTGCAGGTCTCGGACACAGACGCAGTGCGTCGATCGACACATGATAGGTCAAGAATTAATCCCTATACTAAACTGCAAGTGCACAGCAATATCAATGTAGTATATAGGGTATCGAAATCCACAGAGACTCCGGTATTCAATAGCTCAAGAACAGGAATTTAACTAAGATGAAAGTAATGTAATTGAATTAAAAGCAATGCGAAAAAGTAAATCAGTAGCAGAGATTGATTGGTTGTGAAAACAAGTTATTAAGAGCGCTAGGTCTAAGGCGTTCTCAGGAAACCAGACAAGCAGACAGTTCATTCAGCAAGGATCTAATTAAGCACAGTTCTAGAACTCAAAACACAGATATAGAATTAACCAAATTCCTTTGCGATAATTCTCTAAGTCTAAGTGCAGCAAACCAAACTTCCGTTTGCGAGAACTAACAGATTAAACTAGCAATAAGTTCAAGTTTGATATGTTCACAATTATCCTAAACCAAACTTTCGTTTGCGCAAAGTTTAATTGCCCAATTTAATTAGTTCAGATTCCTAAACCCCACTTCCGTGACGTATTTAGCAACCTAAGATCTAGATTCTAATTAATCAGGTTAGAACTAGCTTTAAGCACAATTAAATTGAAGAACAGATATAGTTTGAGTCCTTAACTGAAATTGAACAAGTCTAGCAAGTCATGAAATCCTATGTGAGAAACCCTAAACCTAACAAGGAATCTACTCAGACATAGATAATGAAAACATGATCATATGATAAGTAAATTGCATAAAAAAATAAGAGTAAAAGGGGTTCGAAATCTTCTCCAAATACAGATGATGTAACAGGTTCAGATCAGCCCCAAAAAGCTCTAAGAATCCTCTGCTCTTAATTATGAAAGCGTAATGTAAAGCGAATAAAGCGTCTCTAATTAAAACACTAAAAACTCTATTATATAGGTCTAATCTCGGCCAGGGGCTTCTTTGTAAATATCAGGAACTTCTGGATCAAAGTGCAATATCTTCATTCTTCTAAACCGCCGAGTTTTGGCCCATCTCGCTGGTGCAACGATCGATGCTAGAGTGCAACGATTGATGCCTTCATCTGTTTCGGACAGTGAACTCTATCTCTCGGCCAAACACTCCAAAAATCTCCAAAATGTTCCATTATCTCCAATTCAGCTCCCAACCTGATTATACCTGTAAAAGACTCTAAAAGAACACAAAAGACACTAAAACACACTTATATCATGGCCTAAAACTAGTAAAAACCATGATATATCAACTCTCCCACACTTAGCCTTTGCTTGCCCTCAAGCAAAACAGAGAACTAAAACATGGTGAAGAGGTTTGAAAACTCTTTAGAAACTCATTTCATCCTAGAAGCTACAATACTCAGATTCCCCTTAGTAAACCACTGAAAGAATCAATCACAAGATATCAAGACCAACATGTACTTCCCCCACACTTAGCAACTGTCCTAGGTAAACTCCACAATCACATTCAAGCATTCAAATTCTCCCTACTGACTTCTGCAAGTATTTAAGTGCGGTCTCACCTAAGGAGTATCGATCTAAAGGCACATGGATTCTTACCTTATCAGCTCTAGACCACCATACTATCTTTCTCTAGTCCCTTTCTTCTCTTTCCCTTCTTTAACAACTGATTTTTCCCACATTGGGTATCATTTTATTTTTTTTATCAGTGTTCTTCCCGTTATGGGGTGTACTTTGGACACATTCCATGGATCGCACAGGAGATAATAGGGGTCTCTACCACTCCCGTGACCACTTCGGAGTTACTAACTCATCCTCAGTTTATTATCTCTTTTTTTTTTTACTTTATAGAAGGGGAGAAGGGAACTAAATAGGACAGGTTTACAGGCTGTGTCAGAACTAACAGGGAATCCGACATAAAGTATACCAAGCCCTTAGGTGAGAAATCTAAGTCAGGATTAAGGTTGAAGTCAGTAAAAGGATCCTCTGATACCTGAAGTGATATGGGTGTTCCCAGTAGGTTGATCCGTGTCTGGGTTTTCTAATAGTCATAGATAGATCCTGCAACTTCATCCCAATGGTTACTTAAGTTCCTGCAAGTCTTGTAAATCTTCTCAGAAAATCATAGTTTCTTACTTAAACAATTTTGACTCAATAAAACAAATTTTTTTGAAAAACGGACTGACTCTTAAGAAAACAGAAAACAAAAGTCAGTAACACCTCCCCCACACTTAAAACACACTGTCCCCAGTAGTGTCAAGCGAAGGATTGGTAAAAAGAAAGAAAAATTGAAAAGGTGAAATTATGTCTGTCGGGTTACCTATGTCGCACAGGCAACGATCGTTGCACTAAGTGCATCGACCGTTACTTGGCGATTTTCGTGTATGGTCGATCGTTGCTCAGGACCGCAACGATCGCTGCAATGCGATTCCTTTCGTGTTGAGACGATCGACACAGAAGTGCATCGATCGTTGCACTGCGATTTCGTCCGAGACCTGCAAACATAACTGCACCAAAAACAAAAACAAACGTAAAATCCTAACAAAAACACCAAAAATGAAAAAGAAAAACACCAGTACCTAATGGTGGGTTGCCTCCCACCCAGCGCTTGTTTAAGGTCAATAGCTTGACCGGACGCACAAGATTTTTCAGGCTCCAAGAGATCCTGACAGAGATTTTTTCTGTCTCTGCTCAAGTCTCCTCATCCAATGGTGGAGAATAGGCTGTCGCAGAATGCTTCAGTCCAAGAAAAGATGGAGTAAAATGCGCTCCAGGATCTAGTATCACAGTCTCATCTGGCTGCTCATCATCTGCTTCCATGATTGTGAAAGTCTGTCCCTCTATGAGTGGCTTTCGCAGCTTCTCCATTTCATACCGCAGCGGTTCATCTCCCAGGTGGAGGTCTATTAGACTCTGTCTAACATCAATCACAGCTCCTGCTGTAGCCAAAAAGGGTCTCCCAAGCAATAAAGCTTCATCCGGATCATAGTCATATTTCAGCACGAGGAAGTCCGTTGGAACTAAGTAGTTTCCAACTCTCACCGGAATGTCCAGAAGGAGTCCTTCAGGAACTCACATGGATTGATCAGCTAGGATAAGACGAGTCCTAGTAGGAGTAAAATCCAACATACCCAGCTTCTCTGCCACAGAGTAGGGCATTATGCTTCCAGCAGCTCCTAAATCACACAGAGAACGCCTAAAGCTATCTTCAAAGATAGAACAATCCAGCACAAAGACTCCAGGATCAGGCAGTTTCTTCGGGACCTTGGTTAGCAGAACATCACTAATATGCTGAGGAACTATTATCACCCATTCTCTCAGCTCCTCATCTAAAGGCAACATCTTGTTCAAATATCTCTGAACACATGGATGATAAGGTGGATCATCAGACGGTGGAATTTCTCCCAAGTCTTCACCACTCTCTTCTATCTTTTTCAGCTCTTCAATCTCTTGTTTAATCACTTCAGATACCTTGGGATATTGCCTAATGGCTTGTGCATAAACCTCTTCTTGAGTGATCTCAGATATATCAGGGAATAGGCGGGCTAGTTCTGCATCAATCTCTTTTTCATCCCACGGATCTTCTGCTTGTTCACGACCTGCATCGATCGATGCTAGATGTGTGTCGATCGTTGCATCACTGCAGTTTCTACCCGAGAGTTTTTCACTCAAATCCAAAAATTCTGCCTCATTCACCAACTCAGCTGTACTTAGCTCAAATTTCTCACCTAGATAGGATCCATCATTAATGAGTACGGACCAGGCCTTAATATGAGTCTCTGCAACTCCTTTTCCCTTCAGTGAGCTGGACATCTGGTTCACCTGAGTGTCCAACTGCTTCATGTGAGTGCTCAGTGACTCGAACTTCCCGTTGAGATCTCCATAGACAGCGTCCAACTTCTTGTTGCAGTCCACAGAAATCTTGGTCTGACTCTCCATCATTTATTCCATCATAGCCTCCATTCTGCTCTCATGGGCTGTAAGTGCAGGAGGAGTCTGATAGGATGTAGATCCATAGGTTCTCTGAGTACCTTGTCCATACGTCTTCTGAAAACCACCAGTCTGTCCTCCATTTGAGAATCTGTTCCCCTGTTGATTACTAAATCTATTACCTTGGAAACCAGAACCTCCTATGAAATTCACATCTTCTTCCTGAGTGTCCTCCTCAGTCTTAATCACCTCTACATCTTGGGCAAAGTGGACAGCTTTCTTACTTGTCAGAAGATTGTAAACTGTGTCCAATCTGGATCTAATCTCAGTCATGTTAGAATCCTCTATACTTCCATCGGATTTCTTCCTCTTTTCATCTATAGTCTTGCAACTGTAGCTGCTAATCAGATTCGCAATCAGCTACTTAGCTTGTGTAGGAGTTCTGGTGTTGAAATTAGCATTACTGGAATTATCCAGCGCAGTCTGATAAGGGAGATCTATGCCTCTGAAGAAGATACCAATCAGCTGTACTTCTGTGAATCCATGGTGTGGACAGTCACGCTGATACTGCTTAAATCTCATCCAGGCAGTCTTCAAGGGCTCCACAGCTCCTTGGGAAAAAGTGAGTATGTCCTGTCTAGACTGATCTGAACGTGCATCATCATAAAAATGACGCAGGAACTCACTCTTTAAGGCTGTCCAAGTAGTATACTGACCAGGTGCCAGTTGTCTCAGCCATGCACTAGCGTCTCCAGCAAGACTGTGCGGAAATAGCTTAAGGAACAAATAGTCCGGGCACACTCCTTCGTACTTCATGCCAGTGACTATGTCCTCAAACTTGTCAATATGATCCGTAGGCTGCTCTGTTTGGAGACCATGAAAAGCAATCTGCCTCATCAGCTGGTAGTAGATGGTTTTTACCTCAAAATCATTCCTCTCAAAGGCAGGAAGCACTAGAGCTGCTCGGTTTGCATGAAATTCATCAGGTCTATTGTAGTCAGCTAGTGTCCTCTCGTGAAGTACCATCTGTCTACCTTGAGGTTGTCTTTGGGCTTGCTCCTGCGGTTGTGGCTCCGGTGGGTCAGGGATTACATTTCCCTCAGCATCAACCCTTTGAAACGCAGCATTGTATGGGTTGTTGTCTTGGTCCCTCAGGGTACCATCAGCATCTGGTATCAAGATCAGCCGTTCTCGTACCATTATTTCTCTCTTTTCTCTTCTGATAGTTCTCTCTAAACGTCCAAGTTCCTCAAGATCGAGATTAATCAAGCTCGAGTTCGGATTACTTCGAGTTTTCTGCGTTGGCATAAACTGTCTGTAATCGTCCAGCAACGATCGATGCTATCAGTGCAACGATCGATTCAATCTCAAATCGCCTAGTGACGATCGATGCAAAGGGTGCAACGATCGACGCAGTGCGAATTCGGTACCTGCGACAGAGAGAGAAACGAAGATTAGTAAACTAAAACTAAAAATAAAAACAAAAACGAAATCAAAAAGAAAAATCCTAGTAAAACCCTAGGATCGAAGCTATTGAAGACTCTAAGAGTCCCCGGCAACGGCGCCAAAAACTTGATAGGTCAAGAATTAATCCCTATACTAAACTGCAAGTGCACATCAATATCAATGTAGTATATAGGGTATCGAAATCCACAGAGACTCCGGTATTCAATAGCTCAAGAACAGGAATTTAACTAAGATGAAAGTAATGTAATTGAATTAAAAGCAATGCGAAAAAGTAAATCAGTAGCAGAGATTGATTGGTTGTGAAAACAAGTTATTAAGAGCGCTAGGTCTAGGGCGTTCTCAGGAAATCAGACAAGCAGACAGTTCATTCAGCAAGGATCTAATTAAGCACAGTTCTAGAACTCAAAACACAGATATAGAATTAACCAAATTCCTTTGCGATAATTCTCTAAGTCTAAGTGCAGCAAACCAAACTTCCGTTTGCGAGAACTAACAGATTAAACTAGCAATAAGTTCAAGTTTGATATGTTCACAATTATCCTAAACCAAACTTTCGTTTGCGCAAAGTTTAATTGCCCAATTTAATTAGTTCAGATTCCTAAACCCCACTTCCGTGACGTATTTAGCAACCTAAGATCTAGATTCTAATTGATCAGGTTAGAACTAGCTTTAAGCACAATTAAATTGAAGAACAGATATAGTTTGAATCCTTAACTGAAATTGAACAAGTCTAGCAAGTCATGAAATCCTATGTGAGAAACCCTAAACCTAACAAGGAATCTACTCAGACATAGATAATGAAAACATGATCATATGATAAGTAAATTGCATAAAAGAATAAGAGTAAAAGGGGTTCGAAATCTTCTCCAAATACAGATGATGTAACAGGTCCAGATCAGCCCCAAAAAGCTCTAAGAATCCTCTGCTCTTAATTATGAAAGCGTAATGTAAAGCGAATAAAGCGTCTCTAATTAAAACACTAAAAACTCTATTATATAGGTCTAATCTCGGCCAGGGGCTTCTTTGTAAATATCAGGAACTTCTGGATCAAAGTGCAATATCTTCATTCTTCTAAACCGCCGAGTTTTGGCCCATCTCGCTGGTGCAACGATCGATGCTAGAGTGCAACGATCGATGCCTTCATCTGTTTCGGACAGTGAACTCTATCTCTCGGCCAAACACTCCAAAAATCTCCAAAATGTTCCATTATCTCCAATTCAGCTCTCAACCTGATTATACCTGTAAAAGACTCTAAAAGAACACAAAAGACACTAAAACACACTTATATCATGGCCTAAAACTAGTAAAAACCATGATATATCAACACACCACTGTGTCGATCATTACAATACGAAAATCGCCCAGCAACGGTTGATGCACTATGTGCAACGGTCGATGCAGGTGCGACAGGTAAAATCCGACAGAACTTAAAACATCCATTAACATTAACTTTTATTTTTCTTTTACCGATCCTCGCTTGACACTACTGGGGATAGTGTGTCTTAAGTGTGGGGGAGGTGCTACTGACATCTATCTTTCTGTTTTCTTAGAGTCAGTATTTTTCAAAATTTTGTTTTATAGAGTCAAAACAGTTAAGTATGAAACAATGATTTATTGAGAAGTTTTATAGCACTTGCAGGAACTTAAGTAACCATTGGGACTAGTTTGCAGATGATCTCTGACTATTAGAAAACTCAGACACGGATCAGCCTACTGAGAACACCCACATCACTTCAGGTATCAGAGGATCCTTTTACTGACTTCAAACTTAATCCTGACTTAAATTTCTCACCTAAGGGCTTGGTATACCTTGAGTCGGACTCCCTTGTTGGTTCTGACACAGCCTGTTAACCTGTTCTATTTGGTTCCCTTCTCCCCTTCCATATAAAAAAAAAGAGTAATAAAACCGAGGATACGTTAGGAACTTTGAAGTAGTCATGGGAGTGGTAGAGACCCCTATTACCTCATGTGTATCTAAGGAAAAGAACCAACTAATAGCTTCGAAGTGGTCACGGGAGTGGTAGCTACCACTATTACCTCCTGTGCGATCCATGGAAAGATCCAAAGTACACCCCAAAACGGGAAGAAAACTGATAAAAAAAAATAAAATGATACCCAATGTGGGAAAAATCACTTGTTAATGAAGGGAAAAGAGAAGAAAGGGACTAGAGAAAGACAGTATGGTGGTCTAGAGCTGGCAGGGTAAGAATCCATGTGCCCTTAGATCGATACTCCTTGGGTGAGACCGCACTTAAATATGTTGGAATTGTGTCCAGTAATCTCGGTACTGTCTCTAGAAAGTAAGAGTATGTCAATGATCAGACATAAGTCATATAATACTGGGGGTCATGATGGCTTGCTAGAGTCCGCTCATGATCTATATGTCTTGGACTTATTGCCTTTATTATATGATCCCATATGGGTCACACGCTTAAGCTAACAGGAAAATGTGTAGGAACGGTTTAGCAGAAGTACGGTAAAAGTGCTAGGCATTTACTGTACTTAGAGAGTTTAAAGGGCCTGATTAAATCCATGGGATTTAATCAGAACTGAGAATTGGGCCCAAAAGCCCATGAGAACTAGAAGGGATTTTAATGAATAAAATCAGACCTAGCTCTCTAATTTTCTAATAAGTCTGCGCCTCCCTCCTCTCTCTCTGCGCCTCCCAGAGCTTGGTCTAGCAGCCTCTCTTCCTGCAGTGTGCGTGTGTGAGCCTTTGGAGGAGCTATCCCTTGGTGGTTCTGCTGATCTCTGACCCGTACCTCTTCTTCCGCTGCAAAACAAGGTAACAGGTGAGATCTATTATGTTTCTAATCAAGAGAACCTAGATCTGCATGTTTAGTAGGTTGAATCAATCTGTGAATTGAATCAGGAGAAACTAAACGATCCAACAGTGGTATCAGAGCCATTGGTTCTGTGGTTATTTCTTGTTTAGAATCATGTTTAGGATTGTTTAAGAAGTGTTTTTGAATCAATCTACTGATAAGGAAAAACACTTAAGAAACAAAGAATTAAAACCTAAACAAACAAGAAATCGCATAATCCGATCTATATGAATCGGTATGCGTCGGAGTGTTGATCAGTTTCGGATCACACGTCTGGATCGGTTGACGCACGAACCGATCATGGATTGGTTGTGTCGTCGACACGAAAGGCGACATGGCGCAAGCACGATCGCATGGATCGGCCGAGAACGATCGCAAGGATCCGATCGGTACGATCGCATGGATCGAAGCCGTATGCGTCCCGTCCGACCGCGAGAGATGAGCCGACCGATCGACAGCGATCGCGTCATGATCGCACGACTTGTGCTCGTCGATCGTCCCGTCTCTCTCGCTCTCGACCCGCCATCCCGTCCCGATCACTCGTCCCGACCATCGTCCCGTTCGTGCATCGCGTGCGGCTGTCCCGATCGTTCACTCGATCGAGTGAAGCTAGGGCTGACGTGATCGTGAACGGTTCACGTCTAATCGATCGGTTCGGTTCGTTTGACGGTTCGGTTTAAAGATAATTAAAATTAATCGTCACGGTTTAATAAACAGACTTAATAAATTTATTAAGTTCTGGTTAAACCGGGATAAGAAATCCAAAGTCGAAAAATTGGATTTTGTGCCTAAACCAGTGATTTTCTAATTTGATTTGGTTGGACCAAATAAATTGAGAAAATCCGGTTTAGTAAATAACCGGTTGACAATTGTGGTCATCGTAGTAATTAATTTTGGTTAGACCAATTTTAATGAACCAGACCGGTTATGTCATTTAATTGGGCAATTGGGTTATGTCTTGGACATGAACCAATTCTTGGGCCACGGGCCAAGAAGTTAAAACAATTGGGCCAATTATTTGAGTCTTTTTCTTCAGAATTAATTTAAAATTTATTTTATAAAATTATAAAATCGAATTTTAAATTAATAAGTTTCCAAAATTTTGAAATTAGAAAGTTTCTTAAAATAGAAGTTTCTAGATTTGTATGTTTTGGATTTTAGGAAATTTCCATTATTAGAAAGTTTCCAATTTAGGAAGTTTCCAATTTTAGAAAGTTTCTAAAAATAGTAGGTTTCCCAAAATGGAAAGTTTCCCAAAATAGTAATCTTCTATTTTGGGATGAATTTTAATAAACCTACAAACCTCAAATAATATCAAGCGTTGGATGTCTTGTCCAGTCTATGTCAGCTGTCGAAGCCCATTCAATTGTACTCATGGCCTTACAGTGTGAGGGTGTCTACTTTTGCGTGGGTAAGACGGTTTGTGATTCATAAATGTCATTGGGAGTCCCAGACATTAATGATTACATGACTTTATAGTCTGGTTTTCTTGACTAGGCCATCGGGAGTCCCGGGCCTTGAGACATCAGAGTGGATTGGGCCTCGGGCCCAGATTCACAACCAAGAGTTATATCACGGATATAATTAGCCGATATAGGGCTTACCGATATAAGCTAAGGTTGGGTGACGGCCAGTGGCCCACTTTAATCTTAGTTATATGTGGATCTTGGAATCATTATATTCTATTGAGGGTAACTGATGTTATTGAATATAATGCGTGATTAATCATATTAAATTAATACGAGATTAATCATATTGAACATATTAACTAAAAAAAAAATCCTTTTATCTTAATTTTCAGTTATGACTAGCACAAACAATCAAAACACTTTCTCGATCCGGTCTGTCCTTGAGATGGACAAACTGAACGGATCAAATTTCTTGACTTGGTCGCGGAACCTGAGGCTAGTCCTCAGGCAGGAGAGAAAGGATTATGTCCTTGAGAGAGCTCTCCCCGTGAGGATCGGGTCCAATGCCTCTCATGCAGTATATGATGCTTGGAATAAGCATTATAATGATGCGGTAGATGTGCGTGGTCTGATGTTGGCTACCATGGACTCAGATTTGCGGAAGCAATATGAAAACATGGAGTCGCCAATAGAGATGATCAGCAGCCTGAAATTGAAATTTCAGGAGCAGGTAAGAGTGGAGAGATACCAGTTGGTTAAGTCTCTCACTAGCTGCAAGCTACCAAATGATCATCCAGTAAGTCCTCATATCAGTAAAATGATAGGTTATATTGATAACCTGAGGAAACTGGATTATCCAGTTAGCCAAGAATTGGCAACTGAGATCATTTTTCAGTCACTGCCGTCAAGCTATGATAAGTTCAGAAGGAACTATATCAAGACAGGCTTAACGAAGACGCTGACTGAACTGCATGATATGCTCAAGACAGTTGAGCCAAACGTGAAGAGTACCCAGTATAATCTCATAATGGAGAAGGGTGGGTTTATTAAACCTAGTACTGACAAGGGTGAAGACAAAGTTGTTCAGATTTTAAATCATGGCAAGCGTGTGTCTTCTGAGCCCAAGTCAGATACCTCTTACGTTGGTAAGTGGTGCTACTGTAAAGAGACAGGGCATTGGAAGAGAGATTGCATTAAATTCATGGAAGATGATGAGGAGTTAAAGTTGATGTATGAGACTACTTCCTCAGGTATTCATGTTATTACTTCAAGTTCTACCTTAAAGGTATTGGATACTGGTTGTGGCACTGATATTTGTAGTAATATGCAGAGCCTAAGCAACAGTAGAATGTTGAAGGAAGGACAAGTGGATCTACATGTCTGGAAGGAGCTATGGATGCTGCCTCAGCCGTAGGGTTTTCACTTGTAGATGCCTTCGAGGCTTGGTTTTGTATTAAGAAATTGCTACAATGTACCTGCTTTAAGCAGAGTTGTTTTTCATTTTCTTGTAAGAATTTGAATGTTTTTTCATTTTGATAAAAGACAAGGTTTTGTTCTTTTGATCTTAATGAAATATTAATTGTAGCACCCTATTCAAGGAATGGGTTTTATATCTTAAACCAAAGAGTGCCTAAATGTAACATAAATACCGAATTGGTTTAAATCTGATGAATTAAACCTGATTTTTCTTGGCATAAAAGTCTTGGTCACATAGAGTAAGTCGGATTCAGAAATCCCATAGTTATGGACTGTTGGGCTCATTTGATACGATATCTTATGAGACTTGAATTCTGCTTACTGGACCAAAAGGCAAAGGGCCCATCTTAGCCGAGCTAGAGAAAGGCCCAAAGGCTTATTGGAGATTGAACATACTCATGTATGTGGTCCGATGAGCAGTAATGCCAAAGAAAAATTTCCTGTACTTCATTGACTCTACTGATTACTTCAGTGAGTAAGACTGTGTTCATTTGATGAGACACAAGTCGGAATTCTTTGACATGGTCGAAAGAGTTCCAGAATGAGGCATAGAATCTGAATGACAGAAGTATTAAGACTCTGAGTTAAATCACGAGTGAGAATACTTGAGTCATTAATGATGTGATCATCTGAATGAGTGTGAAGTCGTATCACAGCTTAATTCTCCTGAAAACCTTGAGGTATTTCTGTGAGAAAGAATCAGATCTTATAAGAAATGATTAAAGATGAGTCACACGAATCTTCCATGATATTCTTGAAGAATAACGCTCTAGAAATATCTAAGTTTACGCTGAAATAGTTCTACCAATATCAGTTGAAAGACACCACGTAAATGTGGATTGGAATCGATCCAAATTCGTCTTTACTGAGTATTTTTTTGGTTAAGCTACTTCGCTGGTTGTCCTAGGGAAACCAAGGCTTGTTATCTTTTACGTCCATTCTGTTTTCAAGAAGGGAAGTTACTTTCCAAGAAGAACAGTGGGAGTAAAAGTATGACTCGAAGAAATTCGACAAATACAGGTGGCTACTCAACCTGTTGAGGGAGAGCAGCGGATGGATTTACAGATTTCTGTAGAATCTACACCTGTGGAGCCTGAAGTTCGCAGATATGAAAGAATCAGTCACTAATCCAAGAGTGAATTCTTGTCATTAGTTGAACCTGATGATCATTGAAGGTTCGCATGATCTGATGATCATTGAAAGCGACGAATCTGCGAAACTCAAAGAAGCGAAAGTGAGCCCGGACTCCGGAAAAATTACATTTTGTGTAAAGTTAGCTTCATCGATCCATTCATGGATGGAAGCAAACATATCGGAGTAGGAATCTTCGTTCTGTTGAAGCAGTCAAGGTTTTGACTTAAACAGGAACGAAATGGAACTATGCGTTTACTAAAAGATAAGTGGGAGCAATATTGCATTTCTCATAGTGTATGTCGATGACATACTGATTCTCGGATATAACGTCCCAATGCTGCAGTCGGTAAAGGACTGGCTTGGGAGTTGGTTTTATGATTAACATGGGTAAAGCCACGTATGTTCTTGGATTTTGGATCTTAAGATAGAGATCCAAAAGAGCTGGTAGGACAATGTCAGGATTCTTAAATTGACAAAATCCTACACGTTTTCAGCAATCCAAGAAGGGCTTTATGACAATATCACATGGCATTCCGTTAAGCAAGAAACAGTGTCCTACGATAACTGCTGAGCTTGAATGCAAGGATGAGATTCCATATGCGTCGGCAATTGGATCTATCATGTATGCCATGACACGTACTTGTTTTTGATGTTGCTTTAATGTTAAGCAAGACAAGTAAAGACCAGTCAAATCCAGCAAAGAATCACTGGATTGCCGTAAAGAATATCCTAAAGTATTCAAGGAATACTGAGGATAAATTCTTGATTTACGGAGAAAGTGAGGTGCTACAAGTCGATAGAGTCTGAAAGGCAAGTTTCCAATAGACAAAGATAATTCCCGGTCACAGTCCGGCTATATCTTGTGTCTGACTGGCGGTGCAAAGCACTGTTGCTGACTCCATGACTTAAACTGAACATTTCGCTGCTTGGGAAGCGGCGAAAGAGGTTGTTTGGAAAGGAGAGTTCTTCACTGAACTAGATGTGATTCCCAGCATAGATGAGACTAGCTGCACATCAGAGGTCCAAACACCTTGAGGGTAGGTATGACCTATTCCATAAGATAAATGACAGAGATGTTAAGTAGATCAGCAAGTTCAACGAATGAGAACGTTGCTAATCTATTAACGAAGCCACTCCTTAGTCCTAAGCACGAGTCTCGGACTGTTGCTGTAGGATAAGTGAAATTAAGATGTAGTCTTATTTTCAGTGGGAGTTAATAAAGGGCTTTATTTAGTTATTGATATGTTCTTGTAAAACATTTTATGATGTTTAATGAAATTATTATTTCAAGATTATTTTAACTGTGATGAAATAATCGTTCCAAAATGATATGAACCATCTTATAGGTCATCGAAGTAAGTGACTTGATCTTGAGTCATCAAAGTCATTTAGCTTGATCATGAGACCCTATATTTGATAAATGGTTTATATCATCATGTCCCTAGTCGAAGGTTGTTGAAATTGGAACACCAACAACCGTGTGAGACTAGATTGGTATGTGACTTATGACAAAGTCTCAGTGTGTCATAGATGCGCGGCATCAAAGTCAGTACATAGGTGTATGTTGGGAACATACGACCGGACATGACCCGCTTAAGAGAACTCTTCAGGATATTTATATCTGTGTCATAAGAGATTCTCACTACGACTATTGAGTATAGTCCTTAGACCTGAGTTCGCATGCATGTGACTGCACATGGACTGATGCACTTTGATCATTGTCTAACGCTGTCGTTCTGCGATAGCTATAAGGACCTTGTTTGGGTACATTATGAAATGAGTAGTTTACAGTGATGGAACAAGACGGGATTTGTCCCTCCAATATAAATGGAGTGAATATCTCTAGGCCAATCGGAGATTTGAATACTGGAAAATGCATGGCCATGCTCAGACGGACTGTCCCGAGTCGTTTGGATTGTCAGTATCAAATCAGAGTGCGATGAACAAGATTAGGCTTTATAAGGATGACACTAATCTTGCCTTATGACTAATCGAGATATTGAGACAAAAGGATTATGAATACAGAGATTCCAGTACAAGTGGGAGATTGTTGGAATTGTGTCCAGTAATCTCGGTACTGTCTCTAGAAAGTAAGAGTATGTCAATGATCAGACATAAGTCATATAATATTGGGGGTCATGATGGCTTGCTAGACTCCGCTCATGATCTATAAGTCTTGGACTTATTGCCTTTATTATATGATCTCATATGGGTCACACGCCTAAGCTAACAGGAAAATGTGTAGGAACGGTTTAGCAGAAGTACGGTAAAAGTGCTAGGCATTTACTGTACTTAGAGAGTTTAAAGGGCCTGATTAAATCCATGGGATTTAATCAGAACTGAGAATTGGGCCCAAAAGCCCATGAGAACTAGAAGGGATTTTAATGAATAAAATCAGACCTAGCTCTCTAATTTTCTAATAAGTCTGCGCCTCCCTCCTCTCTCTTTGCGCCTCCCACAGCTTGGTCTAGCAGCCTCTCTTCCTGCAGTGTGCGTGTGTGAGCCTTTGGAGGAGCTATCCCTTGGTGGTTCTGCTGATCTCTGACCCGTACCTCTTCTTCCGCTGCAAAACAAGGTAACAAGTGAGATCTATTATGTTTCTAATCAAGAGAACCTAGATCTGCATGTTTAGTAGGTTGAATCAATCTGTGAATTGAATCAGGAGAAACTAAACGATCCAACAAAATACTTGCAGAAGTCAGTAGGGAGAATTTGAATGCGTGAATGTGATTGTGGCGTTTACTTAGGACAGTTGCTAAGTGTGGGGGAAGTATATGTTGGTCTTGATGTCTGCAGGTGAAATCTTTCATGTGGATTACTAAGGGGAATCTGAGTGATATTGCTTCAACGATGAAAAGAGTTTCTGAAGAGTTTTTAAACCTCTTCACCACATTCTAGCTCTTTGTTTTGCTTGAGGACAAGCAAAGGCTAAGTGTGGGGGAGTTGATATATCATGGTTTTTACTAGTTTTAGACCATGATATAAGTATGTTTTATAGTCTTTTGTGTCCTTTTAGAGTCTTTTACATGTTTTATTAGGATTATGCACGTTTGGAGCTAATATGGCGATTTTGGAGCTATTTGGAGCATTTTGGAGATTTGGTCCGAGAAGATGAACTCACTGTCCAGAATTGACCCCATGCATCGATCGACACACATAGTGCATCGGTCGATGCTCGACGCGAATGGGCCAAAATCTCGGCGGTTTAATGAGTTATCAAATATTGCAAGAAGAGCCCAGAAAGTTTCAGAGTTTACACAGAAGCCCCAGACGTGATTAGCTATATATGTTAGGATTTAGACATTGTTTTAAACACACAAGTCATTATTTAGAGCAGAGAGTTTTTAGAGCTTATTGGGGCTGATCTAATCATGTACTTCACTTTATTTTGGAGAAGATTTCGAACTCCTTTATTTATTTAATCTCTTTTATGTTTTCTATTAATTCATTGATTATGTCTTCATATTCTATGTCTGAGTAGATTCATAGTTAGGTTTAGGGTTTCTCATTAAGGATTTCATGACTTGCTAGATTTAATTAATTCAGTTAAGGATTCATAACTTATCTGTTCTTCGATCTAAACTGTGTTTAATGCTAGTTCTAACTTTATCACTTAGAATCTAGATCTTAGGTTGCTAAATACGGCACGAAAATGTGGTTTAGAATCTGAACTGTTTAGGTTGAGCAATTAAACTTCTCGCAAAGGAATTTGGTTTAGTTTAATTGTGAACATATCGAACTTGGAATTAAAGCTGGTTTAAACTGTTAGTAATTGCAAAGGAATTTGGATTGCTGCACTTAGACTTAGAGAATTCTCGCAACGACAGTTGGTTAATTCTATATCCGTGATTTGAGTTCTAGAACTGTGCTTAATTAGATCCTTACTTAATGATTTGTCTGCTTGTCTGATTTCCTAAGAATACCCTAGACTTAGCGCCTTTTATTAATTGACTTTCACAACCAATCTGCTACCTGATTTACTTTATTGCTTGCTTTTTAGTTTACTACAATTTGCTTTCTTCTTAGTATTAATCTCTTTCGTTCTGAATCTATTGAATACCAGAGTCCATGTGAATTCGATAACCCTACATACTACATTGACATTGCTGTGCACTTGCAGCTAGTATAGGGAATAATTCTTGACCTATCAGTCAACGATAGATATTAGAACAGTCGAGATTAAACTAGAAAGAAAGCAATGTGATGTAAACTAAAAAAACAAGCAAGAAAGTAAATCAGATAGCAAGATTGGTTTTGTAAACAGTTAACTTAAAGCGCTAAGTCTAGGGCGTTCTCAGGAAATCAGACAAGCAGATAAATCATTCAGTCAGGATCTAATTAAGCACAGTTTTAGAACTCAAACACGGATATATAATTAACCAACTGTCGTTGCGAGAATTCTCTAAATCTAAGTGCAGCAATCCAAATTTCTTTGCAATAACTAACAGATTAAACCAGCATTAATTCCAAGTTCGATATGTTCACAATTCAATTAAACCAAATTCCTTTGCGAGTAATTTAATTGCTCAACCTAAATAGTTCAGATTCTAAACCACATTGTCGTGTCGTATTTAGCAACCTAAGATCTAGATTCTAAGTGATCAGGTTAGAACTAGCATTAAACACAATTTAGATCGAAGAACAAATAAGTTATGAATCCTTAACTGAATTAATTAAATCTAGCAAGTCATGAAATCCTATGTGAGAAACCCTAAACCTAACTATGAATCTACTCAGACATAGATGATGTAAACATAATCAATGAAATAATAGATTGCATATAAACGATCAAAGAAGTAAAGGGGTTTGAAATCTTCTCCAAAATCAAAATGAAGTACAGGTTCAGATCAGCCCCAAAATCTCTCTAAAACTCTCAGCTCCAAGTATGAATGCTTTCTGAAAATAAAAGTCTAAAACCTAATTATAATAGCTTAATCACGTCTTGGGGCTTCTGTGTAAATATCTGGAACTTCTGGACAATTCTGCAATATCTCATAACTTCATTAACTCTCGCGAGTCTGGCCCAACGTGCATGTGCATCGATCGATGCTGATGTGCAACGATCGATGCTGATGTGCAACGATCGACACATTCCTCTGTTCTGGACAGTGAGCTTCACCTCTCGGGTCAAATCTCCAAAATGCACCAAATAGCTCCATAATCTCCACTTATGCTCCAAACGTGCGTGTACCTAATAAGACATGTAAAAGACTCTAAAGAAACACTAATAGACTCTAAAACATACTTATATCATGGTCTAAAACTAGTAAAAACCATGATATATCACTGTCCAATGAGACTATACCAACGGCATAAATCCAGGAAGCTCAGCAACTGCGTTAGAGAACTTAAAGGGTCGCTTTGGTTTGTGCATAACACCTTGAATTTGAATCCGACATATTAGATGAATGGAACAGCCGCATGCTTCGAATACGCAGTAGCTATTAGGAAAGCTGGCCATCCATGCATGATTTATTAGCGTTCTATCCAACTTCTTGCAGATGATACCTTCATCTCTTTTATTACACCAGGTCATCCTCGGTCCTTGGTAACTCATGTCAAAAAGATAGCAGTACTGCGTTATACTTTGAAAATCTCTCATTCCCGGAGGAATAGTAGGAGAACTTTCATAATTAGAATGCTCCTCAACGTCTAAGATTTCATTAAAATCACCGAACATCAACCACGGTTTATTTCTAAAGAGTGGTGAATCCTGATGATTCTTAATGTCTTCCCAAAGCTCTCGTCTCTCTTCTACTGAATTTGCAGCGTAGACGAAAGAGCACAGAAATTCGTCTTTCATTCCTTCCATCAAAAAGAAACAAGTGACCATTTGTTTACTTGTAAAACATGGTGTAATCCGCACCTTCGGGCTCCACACTATCCATAGTCTTCCCTTCCGACTACTATCATAATTTGTTATAATCGACCAGTCACGAAAAATAGAGGACACAATATTTGCAGCTTTGTTCTCCCTGACCCTTGTTCAATCATACATCCAAATTGAAGATCTCCAGCTCTTATCCAATCTCTTACTACTTTATGCTTCGTTATTTTGTTTAGACCCCTGATGTTCCAAAAGAAGCTAGACATCAGAGATTTCTGTTTATTCAATGGACCAAGGACATTGTCCTTAGCCTTTTGAACAGTAGAATTCGATAGGACTTTATGATTATCCTTCGAGATTCGAGGTAAGGATTGCCGTAGACGAGTTTCAGCACCTAGTAGCGTAGGGATGCCATTCTCCTCAGTACTCTCTGCCCCATTTTCCTGATGCCATTCTCCTCAGTACTCTCTGCCCCATTTTCCTGATCGGTATGCAACTCCATATTTGTAGCTTTTGTCACCGGAACTACCGTTGTCTTCTCTGGAACAATATCTACCTCTGTTTCATCATTTTATGTTTTGTTTTCTTCTCGCCATTTTGAACCGGTATTTCTCCCTCCTCTTGGCTTAGAATAGAATAGCGTGAGTGAGACAGTAAAGAGAATTGACCAAATTGAGGTCCTCTCTGTTTCTCCGAACATCTGCTAGCTTTACCAGGAGAAACTGTCAACCATGGACCTTCTGCATCCGATGCCTTTGTTGGTGTTTTAACCTCTTCCATAATCTCCCCATCCTCTTCCACTAATTTTTCAGATTGTTTATATTCATCTACCAACTCAGTCTCATCCCTCACCTCTTCAACATCCTTTTGATCTACCATTTTTGCTACCGGATTATGTTGCTCAGGTTGTTTAACATCATTCCCACCTACATTTGCAATACACGCTCCTGCGAGATGACCCCACTTCCCACAGTTGTTACACCGAGTTGGAAGCCACGGATACGAGTACTCTATCAGTGTATCTTGCCCCTGATAGTTAAATTTCATTGACTTTGGAAGCTCTTTAGTTAAGTCGGCCATAATAAAGACTTTGGCAACTTTAAAATTCTCGCAATGAGCTGTTTCAGGATGTAACCGGTCATGAATTCCAACTGGGCTGGATACAAAACTTAAAGCTTTCCATGAGTACCATTTTGTAGGAACATTCTTGAGATGAACCCACAGGGGGGCCGTTGTCACTTCAGGTTGTACTTCCTCTTCAAAGGGTGTCCACTTTGACATTATTACCGGAATATTTGCCAAATTCCACATTCCTCTGGGCATGACCCGGTTTTGAGTTATCGAACTGCATATCTTAAACTTCATCGTAGTGGAGTTAACCACAAACACATCAATCATCTCTGTTTTATCTCCAAGAGCCCAAATTTTATTTATTATAGCATGAACTTTAGCAACATGAGGAGCTTTTGCGAGGAACTTGCCAATAAGAAAATCTTCCCAAAGCGGAGAAGCGTCTTGAAACACCTCCTCCGACACAACCACAGACCCGATACCATTCTCCATTGTAACCTCCATATCGAACCTTGTTAAACCTTTCTTCTTTTGAACCATCTCTGCGTACGAACTTCCAGAACTTTGCGAAACAGGACGGTGTTGTTGTCGATCACCAGATAAATCCTCCTCGCCGGCCATAGCCTTCGTTGGAGACATCAAGCAGCGCCGGAGCTGCCGTGAGATCTAAGAGAGACACAGAAACCGTAGTCGTCCAAAAAATCCACCTCAAAGCTAAAACGCTGTCTGAATTAACTTAGTCCAAATAACTAACACCTTATTATATATGAAAATCTTGTTATGAAAATAAATTAAATAATGAAGATTAAACAACACCAACCTAAATAGTACGTTGAATATATTTTAGAAATACTTAATATACATAGTAACGATCCAGTCAATTCAACTCGGGATATATATTATCTATTGTACTAAAACAATGGAAAATTCAAATATGTTTTTGGTTAAATATATAATAATTTTAAGTCGGTTCCGACTAATTAGAGATTAAGTAGTCTAATCCTTTTACCCATAATGCACTAGCAAAATGTCTCTAAACTGCCTACTTATCATGTTGACACGTGGACAAATCCATCGTGTCATCCTCTCATTAATTTTCGGATTTTTATGCTTTTATTTATTCTTTTTTTTTTACTTTGTCAACACTTTTATTTATTCTCTTAAAACTTATATGAGCCAAAGCTCCCTTCTATTTTTTATTCTAATATGTTTCAGCTTTATTTTAGTTGTTCAGTTTATCGAAAAAGAAAAAAAAAATCTGGAAAATGTTATTCCGGCAAGAACACACGATCACACATCTCTCCACAATCTCTCCACGATCTTCTCCACTCTATTGTACCCCATCGATGAGCTCTAACCATTTTTCCTTACCCAGAATTCCCGATTACGATTGTTGTCTCTATCTTCTCCCCAAAGAAAAATCCAAACAATTGATTCCCTTTTAAAAATTGTATGTACTTTCTCAACCCTAATTATTTATATCTTTCAATTTGTTTCATTATCAGGGTGAGTATTTAAGATTTGTCTCTTCTATCTATCGGTTGATTTTGTAGGTTCAATCAACCCTAATTATTTATATCTTTCAATCTGTTTTGCTAAGCGTCGGCCGGTGGTTGTCGCCGCGGATGCAGCTCAACCGGCAGAGTTTAATATCATTCAGCGAGTTCAAAGATCTCTTGTGGAATTGCGAGAGTTGAGAAACTAATTTAATGCTATTCTTAGAGAATTAGAATTCGAAGGTTTGTTTCTTATTCCTTTTGTGTGTGTTTATTACTTAGTTTTTACTTTGTTGTTGTTGAAATAACAAGTTTGATGAATACACAGTGGGAGGAAAAGAAGAAGAGCAAGCGGAATCATCAGTGGAGGATCCAAAGGACGATGATTCCGCTTAATTCACTAGCTCACAAGAACCCTCATGTTCCTTACAGGAACAACAAACTCACACAACTTCTTCAGGACTCTCTTATTCCCGAAAACTTGCACCTTACAACTCGCTTTGTTCTTAACTTGGGATTGTAAATATGTTATATCTCAGAAGGACAAGCAAAGACATTGATGTTTGTCCACATTTGTCCTGAGGCAGATGTAGTTGCAGAAACAATAAGCACTTTGAAGTTTGCAGAGAGAGAGAGTAGCTGCAGTTGTGCTCGGTGCTACCCGAGTGAACAATGATACTTCAGATGTTAAGGAACATCGGCGCAGCCGTAATGTAAAACACGTAATGTAAAACAGAAGAAGAAGGCTGAAAGCTTCTGAATAATCGAAAATGGTAAATAGTAAGAGATTTTTAAATCGTCACTTTTTGTAATTTTCGGAGACCACATTTCCAGGGATTTCAAAAACGGTTTCAAATATTCACTAGATTATTCTTCCTTGATCAGGGTTTTAAGGTTGCCGGCTGGCCATAAATATTGTCTGTTGGGCGGTCTTTCTTCTGAAGTTGGGTGGAACCACTACGACACCATCAAGGTTTGTTTCACTTCATCTTTTAGATTCTCTTGTGTGCTACTCTTTTATTTTATGTGGAGCTTCCTGTTCCGGAGCTGATTTGTTTTATAGTCTAGAAAACCTGATTAAGAACCCAACCTTTATGTATACTATATATATCATATGCATACACCACATAAATGTAGTTAAAAAAGGATTTGTTATACGCATCTTAGATACGCATCCAATTGCACTTACTAAAGTTTAAAGGGTTGATCATCTAACCTAATGAATATATGATTGATAAAATATGAGCAGGAGTTGGTTTATGAGAGAAAGAATCAACTTAACAAACTCAGAGCTAAGGCCGAGAAGGTTGCGGAAGAGAACCTTGGATCTCAGTTGGACATTCGTGCACGTGTCAAGTACTGATTTTTATCAGTATATTATTTTGGATCGATTCTCAGTGTAATCCATCTCACAATCGATCATTGTGGATCAAGACCGGTTCTGGTTGGACCTGTACACAACATGAGGATCATCAAGAGGCGGCTTATCAGGATAAGTGTGTAATCTCACACGCGCGTCTCTCTTTCTGTGGGGAGGTTTTATATCCAAGCAAGAGAGCCACGGTCATTTGGAGTTTGTGGCCGACCTCTGGTTGGTGTTGGTGGTCTATTTGCACTAACTCCTGAAAATAAAATGCTCAGATACACCATTTTCCAAGTGGATAAAAGAAAGGATTAAAATTTGCTTGTGATATAAACCTGCATCCATGTGTCATCTATATGTCTTTCTGGTGAAGTTTCAGGTGATGTAATTGCTGGAGGTAAGGGATAGATAAGCTTAGGAACCACCACAAGATCTCTCCCCAACACCAAGATAGCCCCAGCATTGTTTGCAGTACCTGAGATGAAATAAACATATCATTTTATAA
The DNA here is from genome assembly GCA_030180135.1 of Orychophragmus violaceus. Taxonomy (NCBI): domain Eukaryota; kingdom Viridiplantae; phylum Streptophyta; class Magnoliopsida; order Brassicales; family Brassicaceae; genus Orychophragmus; species Orychophragmus violaceus. The sequence goes on from CM058239.1 coordinate 102,851,909, forward strand.
GAGATTATCATCAGAAAAAGATGTAATAAGGTACACCCATTTTGAATTTACAACAGAAGAGAGATCATGTGGTTCATAAACCTTTGTTGCAAGATGCAAGTGTGGATCGTACCTGGCAAAAACCGGAACGAATAGATGGTTCAATTTAGTTGTAGTACACGTGGGTTTATGTCATCAATAAATTTCGTTAATTTGTGTGTACACTTTGTACATAATTAAGTTTATAATATCAAACTTCAAATTTAACACGGCAAATGATCAAACCACATGTTCTCTTAATGAAATAAAAGTACTTCAATTTAAAACCTGATAGATCGTACGTGAATTTGATATATGCATAATCACACTGATATATTTTGTGTTAAAAAAGATCATTTACATCATTCTTACGTCAAGTCAAAGTCCTCTATCCGCTCTATGTGGGTGTAAACTATATATCTACATAGTTATAAATCACAGTTAAGATACATCAATCTTTTTTTTTTTTTTGAAGCTAATGTTAAATTATACTCAAAGAAAAAAGTTTCTTTTTACAACGTGTTTCCGAACTTTGATCGAGGACAGAGCAAAAAGGAAATAAATGAGCTTATGGTGATGAGGACCTCAATGGGTTCGGTCGGGTTTGGAACCAGACTCTTAGACCATCTTCATGTTTCTTTATCCCCTCTCTCTTCATCGTACTTAACCGGTTCCTCACAGCTATATCAATACCTTTGAGTAAGTGGGTGTTCTGCTGAGGCTGTTCTCCATGCTTTCTTCTGTTACGTTCACACCATATCATATGTATTGTCGTCTGAAACACATACCTGGTGATGAAAATGTGTGTGCTACTACCCCCTGGATCAGTCATCTTACTCACAAGTTCAGACCATACGTTCGTGTATTCTGAGTTCATGAAGCCCTGCATCATGCTACACCAGATTTGTTGCGTGTAACTGCAGGCGAAATACAAATGATCTCGTGTTTCCCTCGGTTCCGAACAGAATGCGCAGCTATTATCAGTATTCTGATTCCATCTTTCCATCCTGTCCCCCGTGGACAACCTGTTCTTCATAGCCAGCCATGTGATAAAAGAGTACTTTGGAGTAGCAAAGGAGAACCAAACACCTCGATGTTGAGGCCATGATGGAGTTGGGGTCCTTTGCAAAGTCCAAGTATCCTTCGTTGAGAACTTTTTGTGGTATTCGTTGTTTTTTCCTTTCCAAAGGGGGATATCATCTTCATCTTGCCTTACCCTCGCTTGTAAACCACGCAATTCCTCCTCTAACAAGCTTAGGTCTTCTCGCCTGTGCCTGCGATTGCGGGTACTTCTCAGCACTTCACCCAACTTGGCTTCGTTGTTTACACCCATATCTATCCTGCCTCGTTGACCAAGCAGTTCATCAAGCTGTCCCAGAGAGCTCCATGTATCGTACCAGAACAACACTTTATTCCCATCGTGTACCTCAATCTTATAGAACTGCTTTGCCATTGGTCGATATTTCAATATCTTCCTCCATATCCAAGAACCAGATGTTGTGTTATCTTTGATCGCCCAAAAAGAGTCATCTCGTATCAAGTATCTCTTTATCCAATTAACCCACAGGGAGTCTTTCGAAACCAATCTCCAGATAAGTTTTAAGACACAAACCTTGTTGACCTCTTCTAAGGATTTTACTCCTAGTCCACCTTCACTTTTTGGTGAGCAAACTGTGGTCCAGGATACCTTTTCTTTCTTGGAGGTTAGCTCTGGTCCAGCCAAAGGAAAGCAGCACAGATGCGGTCAATCTCTCGTATACAGGCTTTAGGTAATCGGAATGTCGCCATCCAGAAGTTCGTGAGACTAAAGATCACTGAGTTCAGCAGCTGTTAACGGCCGGCGAATGAAAGCTGTCTAGCTGCCCATGATCCAATTTGTGTCCTGATTCTTTCAATGAGTGGGGCATAGTCTGATGAACTCATTCTTCTAGTGATGAGTGGTAAACCTAAATATCGTACTGGTAACTCAGCAGATGCAAAGGGGAAGTCATTCAGAATATTCTCTCGCAGTGTCGTGGTTATCCCTGCCATGTAGATGGTGGACTTTTCGACACTGATTTTAAGGCCCGAACCAATTGCAAAATCGTCAAAGACTTCTAGCACACCTTCTATTGATCTTTTGCTTCCTTCTACAAATACCATAAGATCATCCGCGAAACATAAGTGGGTCAGATTCATGTCCTTGCAGTTCGGGTGGAAAGAGATTCTTTGTTCCATAGCCGCCTGGTCTAACTTCTTTGATAACACATTCATGCATATCACAAACAAATATGGTGAGAGAGAGCAGCCTTGTCTAAGACCCCTTGCACTTCCAAAATAGCCAGCCAGTTCACCATTAATCTGGACCGAGAATGATGCTGCGGAGATACATAAGTGAATCCATCTGATGTACTTGTCCGGAAAGTTTAGAGACTGTAGTGTGTTGAGGAGGAACTCCCACTGTACAGAATCAAACGCTTTAGATATATCTATCTTCATGGCGCATCTTGGTGCTATGTTTTCTTTGTGATAATCCTTAACTAGCTCCGTGGCAAGTAGCAGGTTCTCCATTAGCAATCTATCTTTCACAAAAGCTGATTGGTTTGGTGCGATGAACTTCGGAAGAATGATTTTCAGCCTGTTAGCTAATATCTTTGATATTACCTTATAGAGAACATTACAACATGATATTGGCCTGTAGTCCTTCATCATTTGTGCATCCTTCTTTTTCGGTATCAAAGCCAGAATTGTCGAGTTAACTCCTTTGGGCAGAAACCCAAATTTGAAAAAAGACTGGATAGCCACAATAACATCATTCCCCACAGTCTCCCACGTCTCTTTGAAGAACTCAGTAGTAAACCCATCCGGGCCTGGCGATTTATCTTGTGGCATAGTAAATATAACGTTCCTCACCTCTGTCTCAGATACCTCGTGTTCCAGTAATGCTCTGTCTGCTTCTGAACATTCAAAATCTTGGATCGATTGCAGCTCCGCAACAGTCCATGAGCAAAAATTTATCGGCTTCTCGTTTAGGAACTCCTCAAAATATCTTACTGCCTCAGATTTAATGGTATCAGCTCCATTCACCACCCGTCCATCTTGACATGTTTCTTCCCTTATATTGTTTCTCGTCTCCCTGATTTTTACCGCTGCATGAAAAGCTTTAGAGTTTTGATCCCCGTGCTTCACCCAAAACAACTTAGCCTTTTGTCGTAAATATTTCTCCTCAATCATCATAAGAGTATTCCAGCGAGTATAGGCACGGGCTTCAGCGTCGACCGCAGTAGCAGTAGGCCTAATCATGGTGATCTCCTGCGCAGAGCATAAGGCATCATACGCCTCCTTTGTTTTTTTTGTTAAATCTGAGAACATGCTTCTGCCCATTTTCTGAAGCGTTGGTTTGAGAGCCTTTAACTTCTTAGAGAGTCTATAAAGGGCTGATGTTGAATGGTAGAGTCTCTGGTCTACATTCCATCTTTGCTCAACCGTGCTTTTGTATCCATTAGATGAGACAATAGCATTTGTGAACTTAAAAGGTTTCTTCTTCTTAGGTTCTTGCTGGCTCATGAATATCTTGCAGCGAGTGTGGTCCGAGCAACCCCCTGCCTCAAATATGCTGTAGGACTGTGGATATTGATTTATCCATTCTTGATTGACAAGAACTCTATCCAACTTTTTGCTGATCCCTCCTTCTCTTCTTTTGTTACACCATGTAAATTTTGGGCCATGGTGACTCATGTCGATGAGCTTGCAATGTTGAGTAGTTTCTTGAAAATCATGCATACCCCTTGGCACGGTTGGGTCACTGTCAAAAAGTGAGTGTTCATCACAATCCAGAATCTCATTGAAATCGCCACAGATGAGCCACGGCTTTCCTCTAAACATTGGAGAATCATTGTGAGTTTTTAGATCTGACCAAAGTTCCTTCCTTTCCTCCAGCAGATTGAGACCGTAGACAAAAGTCATCAAGAATTCTTCATGTTTACCCTCCATAGCAATAGAGCAAGTTATCAGTTGAGCCGCCTTGAAGATAGGCGTAACTCTAACATTACTCTTCCAGACCACCCACAGCCTTCCCAATCTATGATGCTCATAGTTTGTCAAACAAGACCACCCATTAAACACCTTGGTAAGTATTTTTTGTACATTCCTTTCCTTTACTTTTGTTTCTATCAAACATCCAAAATCAAAACCACCTTGAATTAACCATTTCTTTACCACCTCGTGTTTATCCCTTCTGTTAAACCCGCGCATATTCCAGAAGAAACCTGACATATTAATGGTTGAGTTTGGGGACACCTTTTTCTGAGTACCTCGGTTTCCCTCCTTGGTCATCAGCTTTGTGATTTGTGTGTTACTCTTCCGGCTATCTTTCTCAGCGATGCGTCTAGATTGCCTTACTTTATGTTCTTCCTCTTCGTTTTGTTGTTGCGAGTTTTGATCAGACTGAACTTCCTCTTCCCATTGTCTTTGATCGCTGCTCACTTCACCCTCCTCCTTTTCCTTTTCATTCTCTGAGTCGTCCACATCCTCTCCATTTTCTCCTTTCCCACTCAGAGCCGCAAAGGGAGATTTGGTCAGTATGCCAATGATATATCATGGTTTTTACCCATTTTATACCATGATATAGATGTGTTTTTAGTGTCTTTTGTGTTCGTTTAGAGTCTTTTACAGGTTTAATCAGGTTTGGAGCTAATTGGAGATATTTGGAGCATTTTGGGACTTTTGGGACGTTTTGGCCGAGAGCTTAACTCATTGTCCGATTTATTGATCATGCATCGACCGACACACCTTGTGCATCGGTCGACACACTAGCGAGATGGGCCGTACGCGTCGGTTTAATGAAGTTATGAAGAATTGCAGAGAAGCCCAGAATAGTTCCAGTATTTACACAGAAGCCCCAGCCGAGATTAGGCTTATATATAGAGGATTTTGGTGTTTAATTTACTTACGATTTCATACTTAGAGCTAAGAGATTTTGAGAGTTTTCGGGGCTGATCTAATCTTGTACTTCAGTTATTTTGGAGAAGATTTTGAACCCCTTTATCTATTTAATTTCTTATATGAAATCTATTATTTCTATGATTATGTTTTCATCAATCATGTCTGAGTAGATCCATAGTTAAGTTTAGGGTTTCTCATTAGGGTTTGATGACTTGCTAGACTTGTTTAATTCAGTTAAGGATTCACATGATTAGAATGTTCTTCAAACTAAATTGTGCTTAATGCTAGTTCTAACCTGATCAATTAGAATCTAGATCTTAGGTTGCTAAATTCGACACGAGAGTGTGTTTTAGAATCTGAACTATTTAGGTTGAGCAATTAAATTATTCGCAAAGAGATTTGGTTTAGTTTAATTGTGAACATATCGAACTTGAACTTAATGCTAGTTTAATCCGTTAGTAATTGCAAAGAGATTTGGGTTACTACACTTAGACTTAGAGAATTCTCGCAAAGAGATTTGGTTAATTCTAATTCCGTGATTTGAGTTCTAGAACTGAGTTTAATTTGATACTGACTGATTAACTTGTCTGCTTGTCTGATTTCCTGAGAATACCCTAGGCTTGACGCTTTTAGTTTATTGATTTCAAAACCAACTCGCTACTGTTTACTTTCTTGCTTTGCAATTTAGTTACTTCACCATCTGCTTATTTCTAGTATTAATCTCTACGTTTCTGATTCTATTGAGACCAAGTGTCCCTGTGGATTCGATAACCCTTTATACTACATTGACAATATTGTGCACTTGCAGTTTAGAATAGGGTAAAACTTAGAACCTATCAAGTTTTTGGCGCCGTTGCCGGGGACTCTTAGAGTCTTCGATAGGACCGAACTTAGGGTTTTTACTAGGAATTTTTCTTTTTTGTTTTTGTTTTTCGATTTTATTTTTATAATTTGCTAACTTTTTCTCTGTTTCTTTCTGTCGCAGGTACGATTTTCGCCTTGCGTCGACCGTTGCACCCTTGCGTCGATCGACACTAAGCGATTTAAGATTGAATCGATCGTTGCACTGTTAGCATTGATCGTTGCTTGACGATTAAAGACAGTTTATGCAGAAGCGTGACACTCGAAGTAATCAGGACCCGAACTTAGTCAATCTCGATCTTGACAAACTTGGACGTCTAGAGAGGACAATAAGAAGAGAAAAGAGAGAAAGAATGGCAGCACGGAGAGTAATGCTGTTACGAGATGCTCAAGGTACTCTGAGAGACCAAGATAACAACCCGTACAATGCTGATTGGCAGAGGGTTGATGCTGAAGGGAATGTCATCCCTGATCCTCCAGAGCAACCGCAACAGAAGCAGAACCAAGGCCAAGGACAGGCCCAAAACAGACAGATGGTTTTCCATGAAGAACTTTAGCTGACTACAACAGACCGGATGAGTTTCATGCAAACCGGTCAGCTTTAGTGATTCCTGGATTTGAGAGGAATGATTTTGAAATCAAAACCATCTACTACTCGCTGATGAGACAGAATGCATTCCATGGTTACCCTACGGAGCAGCCTATGGACCACATCGATCAGTTTGAGGATATAATCACTGGTATGAAATATGATGGAGTCTGACAGGATTATCCTTTTCTGAAGCTTTTTCCGTACAGTCTCGCTGGAGACGCTGCTGCATGGCTAAAGCAACTGCCACCTGGGCAGTTTACTACTTGGGCAGCCCTGAAGAGTGAGTTCCTGCGTCACTTCTATGATGATGCGCGATCGGATCAGTCCAGACAGGACATACTCGCTTTTTCCCAAGGATCTGTGGAGCCTCTGAAAGCTGCATGGATGAGATTCAAGAAGTACCAGCGTGACTGTCCACACCATGGATTTACTGAGGTCACATTGCTAGGCATCTTCTTCAGAGGTATCGATCTTCCTTATCAGACCGCACTAGATAACTCCAGCAATGCCAACTTCAACACCAGGACTCCTGCGCAAGCTAAGCAGTTGATAGAGAATCTAGTTAGCAGCAACAGTTGCAAAACTATGGATGAAAGGAGGAAGAAATCCGGTGGAAGTGTTGATAACTCAGAGATGGCTGAATTAAAGTCTAGGATGGACAAAATTTGCAATCTTCTGGGTGAAAAGAAGGTTGTCCACTTTGCTCAAGAAGTAGAGGTAATTCAGACTGAGGAGGACACTCAGGAAGAAGATGTGAATAACATCGGAGGATCTGGTTTCCAAGGAAACAGATTTGGTAATCAGCAGGGAAACCGGTTCTTCAACCAAGGACAAAAGAGTGTCTTCACAGGCAATCAGAACTCTTTTGGACAGACTAGTGGTTTTCAGAAGCCTTTTGGACAAAGTGCTCAGAGAACCTACGGATCTTCATCGTATCAAATACCTCCTGTACCCACTGCTTTCAAAACAAAGATGGAGACAATGATGGAACAGTTGCTGGAGAGCCAGATCAAGACTTCTGTGGACTGCAACAAGAAGATTGATGCTTTATATGAGGATCTCAATGGAAAGTTTGAGTCTATGAACACTCACATGAAGCAGCTGGATACTCAGGTGAATCAGATTTATGGGTCTATGAAGGGAAAAGGAGTTGCAGACACTCACATTAAGGCCTGGTCTGTGTACATTAATAATGGATCTCACCTAGGTGAAAGATTTGAGCTAAGTACAGCTGAATTGGTAGAGGAAGAAGAATTTTCGGATTTTGGAGGAAAACTCTCGGGTGAAAGCTGTGAAAACCGTGTTGCAACGATCGACACACACCTTGTGTCGGTCGATGCAGATCGAGAACAGACAGAGTTGTCGGATGATAATGGCATTAATGCTGGCTTGGAGCTTGATCGCTTATTCCCTGGAGTTACTGAGATTACTCAACAGGAGGTCTATGCACAAATCATAAAACAGCACTCCTCAGTGTCTGAAGTGATTAAACAGGAGATTGAAGAGCTGAAGAAGCTAGAAGAGAGTGGTGAAGACTTGGAAGAAATTCCACCGTCTGATGATCCGCCTTATCATCCCTGTGTGCAGAGGTACTTAAACAGAATGTTGCCTTTAGACGAAGAGCTGAGAGAATGGGTGATTATAGTTCCCCAACATATTAGTGAGGTGCTACTGAACAAAATCCCGAAGAAGCTACCTGACCCTGGAGTCTTTATACTTGATTGCTCTATCTTCGAGGACAGTTTTAGACGCTCTCTTTGCGATCTAGGAGCTGCTGGAAGTATGATGCCATATTTTGTGGCAGAGAAGCTGGGAATGCTGGATTTTTCTCCTACTAGGACCTCTCTTGTCCTAGCTGATCAGTCTATACGAGTTCCGGAAGGACACTTAAAGGACATCCCGGTGAGAGTTGGAAACTACTTGGTTCCGACAGACTTCCTTGTGCTGAAGTATGACTGCGATCCTGATGAAGCATTGCTGCTTGGAAGACCATTTTTGGCTACAGCGGGAGCTGTGATAGACGTTAGACAGAGTCTAATAGACCTCCATCTGGGAGATGAGCCGCTGCGATATGAGATGGAGAAGCTGCGAAAGCCACTGATAGATGGGCAGACTTTCACAATCATGGAAGCAGATGATGAACAGCCAGATGATACTGAGATACTACATCCTGGAGCGCATTTTACTCCGTCTTTTCTTGGACTGAAGCATTCTGCAACAGCCTATTCTCCACCATGGATGAGGAGACTTGAACAGAGACAGAAAAAGTCTATGTCAGGATCTCTTAGTGCCTGAACGATCCTGTTCGTCCGGTCAAGCTAATGACCTTAAACAAGCGCTGAGTGGGAGGCAACCCACTGTTTTCGTTTTTTGCATTTTGATTTTAGTGTTTTTATAGGATTTTACGTTTTTCTGGTTTTGGTGAGTTTTTGTTTGCAGGTCTCGGACAAATCATAATGCGTCGATCGACACACCATTGTGTCGATCGTTACAACGGAAATCGCACAGCAACGGTCGGTGCACCTGGGCAACGATCGATGCCTGACTGCGACAGAGGTAATAACCCGAGAGAACTAATCATTCCATTAACCAAATTTTTATTTCTTTCTTTTTGTCAATCCCTTGCTTGACAATACTGGGGACAGTGTGTCTTAAGTGTGGGGGAGGTTCTACTAATTACCTTTCTTTTGTTTTCTTAAGAGTCAGTTAAATTTTAAAAATTTGTTTTTCGAGTCAAAATTTGTTTAAGTAGGAAACAATGATTTTTTTGAGGAGATTAGCAGCATTTGCAGGAACTTAAGTAACCATTGGGATGAAGCTGCAGAATATCTCTGACTATTAGAAAACCCAGACACGGATCAGCCTACTGAGAACACCCACATCGCTTCAGGTATCAGAGGATCCTTTTACTGACTTCAACTTAATCCTGACTTTAGATTTCTCACCTAAGGGCTTGTATACTTTATGTCGGATTCCCTTGTTAGTTCTGACACAGCCTGTTAACCTGTCCTATTTGGTTCTCTTCTCCCCTTCCATATAAAAAAAAAGAGTAAGATAAACTGAGGATAAGCTAGGAACTTTGAAGTGGTCTCTGGGAGTCGTAGCTACAACTATTACCTCGTGTGTACCTATGGAAAAGAACCAATTAATAGCTTCGAAGTGGTCTCTGGGAGTGGTAGCTAAAACTATTATCTCCTGTGCATCCATGGAAAGATCCAAAGTACACCCCAAAACGGGAAGAACACTGATAAAAAAAATAAAAAGATACCTAATGTGGGAGAAATCAGTTGTTAAGGAAGGGAAAAGAGAAGAAAGGGACTAGAGAAAGACAGTTCGGTGGTCTAGAGCTGGCAAGGTAAGAATCCATGTGCCTTTAGATCGATACTCCTTAGGTGAGACCGCACTTAAATACTTGCAGAAGTCAGTAGTGAGAATTTGAATGCGTGAATGTGATTGTGGCGTTTACTTAGGACAGTTGCTAAGTGTGGGGGAAGTACATGTTGGTCTTGATGTCTGTAGATTGATTCTTTCATGTGGATTACTAAGGGGAATCTGAATGCTGCTGCTTCTAGGATGAAAAGAGTTTCTGAAGAGTTTTCAAACCTCTTCACTGCATTTTAGTTCTCTGTTTTGCTTGAGGGCAAGCAAAGGCTAAGTGTGGGGGAGTTGATATATCATGGTTTTTACCCATTTTATACCATGATATAGATGTGTTTTTAGTGTCTTTTGTGTTCGTTTAGAGTCTTTTACAGGTTTAATCAGGTTTGGAGCTAATTGGAGATATTTGGAGCATTTTGGGACTTTTGGGACGTTTTGGCCGAGAGCTTAACTCACTGTCCGATTTATTGATCATGCATCGACCGACACACCTTGTGCATCGGTCGACACACTAGCGAGATGGGCCGTACGCGTCGGTTTAATGAAGTTATGAAGAATTGCAGAGAAGCCCAGAATAGTTCCAGTATTTACACAGAAGTAAACCGAGATTAGGCTTATATATAGAGGATTTTAGTGTTTAATTTACTTACGCTTTCATACTTAGAGCTAAGAGATTTTTAGAGTTTTCGGGGCTGATCTAATCTGTACTTCAGTTATTTTGGAGAAGATTTCGAACCCCTTTATCTATTTAATTTCTTATATGCAATCTATTATTTCTATGATTATGTTTTCATCAATCATGTCTGAGTAGATCCATAGTTAAGTTTAGGGTTTCTCATTAGGGTTTGATGACTTGCTAGACTTGTTTAATTCAGTTAAGGATTCACATGATTAGAATGTTCTTCAAACTAAATTGTGCTTAATGCTAGTTCTAACCTGATCAATTAGAATCTAGATCTTAGGTTGCTAAATTCGACACGAGAGTGTGTTTTAGAATCTGAACTATTTAGGTTGAGCAATTAAATTATTCGCAAAGAGATTTGGTTTAGTTTAATTGTGAACATATCGAACTTGAACTTAATGCTAGTTTAATCTGTTAGTAATTGCAAAGAGATTTGGGTTACTACACTTAGACTTAGAGAATTCTCGCAAAGAGATTTGGTTAATTCTAATTCCGTGATTTGAGTTCTAGAACTGAGTTTAATTTGATCCTGACTGATTAACTTGTCTGCTTGTCTGATTTCCTGAGAATACCCTAGGCTTGACGCTTTTAGTTTATTGCTTTCAAAACCAACTCGCTACTGTTTACTTTCTTGCTTCGCAATTTAGTTACTTCACCATCTGCTTATTTCTAGTATTAATCTCTACGTTTCTGATTCTATTGAGACCAAGTGTCCCTGTGGATTCGATAACCCTTTATACTACATTGACGATACTGTGCATTTGCAGTTTAGAATAGGATAAAACTTAGAACCTATCAGCCAACGTCTCCATACTTGGAGTCTTTGGTTACTCTTGGTGGGGATTTGATCGGGTTACTAGGTGAATTCCAACCTTTCTCTGCCACCTTAGTCTCCTATTGTGCATCATCATTGCACACGTCTATGACTTCTTTATTATTGTCCTGATCAATCTCAGGTCTCTCCTCAACAACCACACTCACTATTTCTGTAGGTATTGCTGCAGCCACTTCTACTTGTTTATCCGCAACACCAACCTTCTCTGCACTTGTGTCTGTAATCTTATTAACCAACTCATTTCTTTTGTGGCTCACCGTAGATGAGTCAACTTGTTTCTTCTTCTGCGAACAATCCTCTAACCTGTGTCCCCATTTGGCACATTCATTACACCTTGGTGGAAGCCAAGGGTAGTCGAAGGTCACCAAAGCATTTTCCCCACTAGTTAGCTTGAAGTTATACTGAGACGGTAGAGGTTCGTTAGGTCTGCTTCAACAAAGACCTTGCTCTCCTCAAAGTTTTTACACATCTCTGTGTCTGGGTGTAGATATTTAGGTTCTCCAATGGTACTTGTCATGAAGGAAAATCCATTCCATCCATACATTGATTTTGGAACATTCTTTACCACCACCCACAATGGCATTGACTTCATTGATGTGTTGTGTTTTTGAGTGTTTTTAGGCATGATTAAGAATGTGATTTAGCTTTAGGAAAAACATTTAGACAACATTATTGTGTTTTAGCTTTAGATAATGCATCTAGGCATCATTAGGAGTGCATGTGCTTTGTTTTTCTCTTTTGTAGGTGGTGGAAGACATGATGAAGCACCCAAATCATATGGAGGAGGTAGGGACTGAAAAACACCCAAAAAAGAGTGGAAAAACAGCTAAGGATCATGACCAGACCTCACAGCGGCATCCCACAGCGGCATACTGAAGTCGCTGTGAAGAAATGCGAATAGTCGGGAGCCCCAGCGACCTCCACAGCGACCTCCACAAGTCGCTGTGGATCAAAAAACCTCACAGCGGCCTCTCACAGCGACCTCCACAAGTCGTTGTGAGATTTGACCTTGAAAGATCGAGTCATTTGAAGAGCTTGCGTTCATATTTAGCTTTGAAGCTTCACACCAAAGTTGTAGGGAATTGAGTTAGCTTTCTAATGGAGGTGGTTTGAAGTCATTTGCAGCTATACACGAAGAGTTATGATCGATTTACTGGACACATATCAATTATGTCGTGGTGAGACCAACTTTTGCCCACATGCTACGTTTTCTCTTTTTCTTTTGGCTTGTAGACCCTCCCATGTTCTGAGGTCGACCAAGACACTTTGTTTTCTATTATTTAAGACCTCTTGGTGTATGTAGAGAGGCATGATCTACTTCTTGATCCATTTTTGGATCTAGATCAAAACATTATTTTCTTTTTCAAGTTTGGTTTGAGTTCTTCTTTTAGTTTCCTCTTGTTCTTCATTTCTGTCTTCTTAATTATGTTTTGCTTTGTTATTATCATGCCTATTGAGTAGTTCTTTATAAGTTTCTGGGTTTGAGCTGAGGTAAGGGTAATCTAGAAATGGTTTAGGTTGTTTAATAACTTGGGAATATTGGTTTCTTACTTGCTAGAAGTTCTTAATGCTAGGATTGAATTGGCCACTCAACTTCTTGATCCTAAATGTTGCTAGCACCGAGAGGTGTAGTTTATGTTTGAATCTCTATCAAGTGCTTTACATTCTTAGCCAACGAGAGTTGATGTTTAAGGTGTTTAGTGGTAGTAAGAACTTGATCTTATTGCATAGCTATCTTGAAATTGCCAACGAGAGTTGATGTTAATGCTTGATAGGTATAGGGTTATTATCACGAGAGTGGATTAACTAGAAATCGTTGTTCTTAGCCTAAGAAATCCCCCATTGTTTGTTGAATGCTTCTGAACTGAATAATGATCACCCAAACCGAAATCTCAACCCAAGGAACTTAGTCTTTTATCATCTCTGTTTTTACTCTGTTTTTGTGAATATTAGTATCTTGTTTAGTGAATGGTTTGTTCTGTTTTTATTTCACTTTTGTTATTTGTATCATTTGTATTTTAGTTTTCTTACTTTTGTTTCACTTAGGTTGTTAGTAAAAAACCAAATATCTTGTATTTGCTTAGATTAAGGAATTTTGTGCATTCTTGGTGTTATAGATCACTAGCTCCCTGTGGATTCGATCCTGAAGTGTTACATCGACATACCATTCGATTGTGGTAGCGTGCACATTAGGTTAATTGGTGCGTAAAACGCAAACATCAATTTGGCGCCGTTGCCGGGGAGCTAGGCGATTTATCATTAGGATTTCAAATTTCCTTGAGACTAAGCTTTCTTTTATTTTTTGTTTGTTTGGTTACTGATTTTCTTTCAAGTGTTTGCTCTTTTTGCAGGGTATAATCACAAGGGAGAAAGTTCGAGAGAGGGATGGCTTGGAACCCAACAAGCTACCACAGTTTTGAATGCCCATCCACTTATCAAGAAGATCTTCCATATGGAAACTTTGCTCAAGAATACCAATATGGAGATGCTGAGAGATACCAATCTTGGGACCCCACAAGCTACCAAAGTTTTGAAGGCTCACCCACTTATCAAGAAGATCCTCGATATGAAAACTTTGCTCAAGAGTACCACTATGGATATGGTGAAGGATGTCAAACTTGGGATCCTACAAGCCACAACGGTTTTGAAATCTCACCCACCTATCAAGAAGACATCTCATATGGAAATTATTCTCAAGAGCATCAATATGGACATGATGAGGTCTATCAATCTTGGGACATGGAGTACGAGCATGGAATGGATTATTGATATATCATGGTTTTTACTAGTTTTAGGCCATGATATAAGTATGTTTTTAGTGTCTTTTGTGTTTTTTTAGAGTCTTTTACAGGTATAATCAGGTTGGGAGCTAAATTGGAGATTATGGAGCATTTTGGAGATTTTTGGAGTGTTTGGCCGAGAGATAGAGTTCACTGTCCGAAACAGAGGAAGGTAGCGATCGTTGCACTCTAGCAACGATCGTTGCACCAGCGAGATGGGCCAAAACTCGGCGGTTTAGAAGAATCAAGATATTGCACTTTGATCCAGAAGTTCCTGATATTTGCAAAGAAGCCCCTGGCCGAGATTAGACCTATATAATAGAGTTTTTAGTGTTTTAATTAGATACGTTTTAGAATACGCTTTATTCGTTTTACATTACGCTTTCATAATTAAGAGCAGAGGATTCTTAGAGCTTTTGGGGCTGATCTGAACCTTATTCATCATCTGTATTTGGAGAAGATTTCGAACCCCTTTTACTCTTATTCTTTTATGCAATTTACTTATCATATGATCATGTTTTCATTATCTATGTCTGAGTAGATTCCTTGTTAGACTTAGGGTTTCTCACATAGGATTTCATGACTTGCTAGACTTGTTCAATTTCAGTTAAGGATTCAAACTATATCTGTTCTTCAATTTAATTGTGCTTAAAGCTAGTTCTAACCTGATCAATTAGAATCTAGATCTTAGGTTGCTAAATACGTCACGGAAGTGGGGTTTAGGAATCTGAACTAATTAAATTGGGCAATTAAACTTTGCGCAAACGAAAGTTTGGTTTAGGATAATTGTGAACATATCAAACTCGAACTTATTGCTAGTTTAATCTGTTAGTACTCGCAAACGGAAGTTTGGTTTGCTGCACTTAGACTTAGAGAATTATCGCAAAGGAATTTGGTTAATTCTATATCTGTGTTTTGAGTTCTAGAACTGTGCTTAATTAGATCCTTGCTGAATGAACTGTCTGCTTGTCTGATTTCCTGAGAATACCCTAGGTTTGACGCTTTTAATTACTTGTTTTCACAACCGAAAATCTCTGCTACTGATTTACTTTCTCGCACTACTTTCAATACAATCACATCGCTTATTTCTAGTATTCATTCCCTACAGTTTGATTCTCTTGAGACCAAGTGTCCCTGTGGATTCGATAACCCTATATACTACTTTGACATTGCTGTTCACTTGCAGTTTAGTATAGGGGTTAATTCTTGACCTATCAAGTTTTTGGCGCCGTTGCCGGGGACTCTTTGAGTCTTCGCTAGGACCGAACTTAGGGTTTTTACTAGAAATTTTTCGTTTTTGTTTCTGTTTTCGTTTTATTTTTATTTTTGGTTACTACTTCTTTCTTTTTCTTGCGTTTCAGGTACGCCTGATCGCCCTGCATCGATCGACACAGTCCTGAGTGTCGATCGTTACAACTTCGAGCCAGCATCGATCGTTGCACTCTTGCATCGATCGACACAGAGCGAAATCAGTGATACCGTGAGCTTGAGCATGTGACAGGGTATTTCTTGATGGAGCCTGTAATCCTGATTCGCGACGAGAACAACATTCTACGAGACCAGGAAGGTCACATATGTAACGCGAAGGGTCAAAAGCTGGATGGGGAAGGAAACCTCATCACACAAGATGTTGCTGTGGGCGCGGAACATCGACGAGAGGATGGTCACGAGAAGACACTTGCCGATTATAACAGACCAGATATATTCTATGCTAATCGGTCTGCAATTCGACCACCTCCGTTCACCAGAGCTGAGTTTAAACTGAAACCTGAGTACTACACATTGATTGGACAATATCAGTTCCATGGTCTTTCATGCGAGCATCCTATGGATCACATAGACACATTTGAGGAATTGGCTAGCAGTATCACGGCTGAAGGAGTTCCTTCTGATTATATTTTCTGTAAGCTCTTCCCATTCTCTCTTAAAGGAGATGCAGCTTACTGGCTGAGACAGCTAGAACCAGGATCTTTGACCACTTGGGAAGCAGTCAAGAAGGAGTTCCTTAGACATTTTTATGACGATGCGTTATCCGAGCAGCTTAGACATGACATCCTGACATTCAAGCAGCAGCCTACAGAGCCTTTTAGAGCAGCTTGGATGAGATTCAAGATGTACCAGAGAGACTGTCCACACCATGGATTCTCTGAGGTACAGCTTCTGAGTGCCTTTTTCAGGGGTTTGGATTTTTGGTATCAGAGAGCTATGGACACAGGAAGTGATGGGAACTTCTATACCAAGACTCCAGAGGAAGCTAAAGAGCTTATTAAGAACTTGATGACTAGCTATAGTGTCAAGAATGCTGACATGGAGAGGCAGAAGCCTAGTAGCAATGATGATAGCTTGCAGATAGCTGATTTGAGGGACAAGGTGGATTATATCCACAACATGGTAGTAGCTGGAGGATCTGTAGAGGTGAATTATATTAATGAAGCTGATTTTCATGGACAAACATCTGGAAGTCAACAGAGACAAGCTCTGAGATCGAATGATTACGGCTATTCACCTCACCAAGTTCCTCCCATTAAAGAGCAGACGAAGATTGAGTCTATGCTTGAGCAGATACTTCTTGGACAGGACAAGATGACGCAAGATCTGAATGGAAAGATGGACTTCATGTATCAGGATCTGAGTGGAAAAATGAAATCTTTGACAAGCAGAGTTGATAATCTGGATGCTAGGATGACGCAAGTGGAAACCAGTATACAGACAGAGCATGTTAAGGCAGCTTCGGCAGAAGAAGAAGTTGAGCAGAATCGAGAAACTGAAGTTCTGGAACTGGAAAATCCGAGGAAAATTCAGAATGTTCGCCATGCATCGATCGACACAAATATACATCGATCGACACATCCTGCGAGGGTCAGTATCGATCGTCACCATTTCAGCAACGATCGACACCATGAGCGTGAGCAGCCAAATTTCCCAGAGAAACCGAAAGCTGACACAGAAAAAGCCTACAAACCGAAGATTCCTTTCCCTAGGAAGTCCAAGCAAGAGATTAAGTTGGAAAAATGCATGGAGATAATGAGAGAAAAGCTAACTGACACCCCATTGATTGATGCCACTAAGACCAATCCCATGATGAAGACATGTGTTACAGACATCCTCTCTAGCAACATGACTGAAGAGGAAGGATGCTTGATGATCTCAGAAGTATGTGATGCTGTTGTTAATGGTAGGGTTCCTGAGAAACTAAAGGATCCAGGAGGTTTTATGATAGACTGCTCTATCTATAGAGACAGATTTCAGAGGGCATTATGTGATCTCGGCTCAAGTATAAATCTCATGCCGTACTCTGTGGCTGTGAGATTGGGACTACTGAACTTCCAGCCTACTAGGATCTCTTTAGTCCTAGCTGATCGATCAAGAAGACATCCAGAAGGAATTCTTGAGAACATCCCTCTTAAAGTTGGAAATTACTTTATTCCAACGGACTTTATGGTACTGAAGTATGAGATTGAGCCTGATGATCCTCTACTGCTTGGTAGATCCTTTTTAGCCACTGCTGGGGCTGTGATTGATGTACGATATGGATTGATTGATCTCCACCTGGGAGATAAGCCTTTACAATTCAAAATGGATAAGTTGAAGAGATCCACCATTGATGGACAAAGTTTCAGCGTTGATATAGAACTAGAAGCTGAGATTGGAGAGAAGAAGATGGCGGTTCCTTCTGAACCTGCTCTAACATCTTCTGTGCCTGCAATTGCTCATAAGCAGAAAGCTCCAGACATCTTATTTCCACCAAAGGTTAGGCACAAATCATCTAAGCTTAAACATCCTAACCGCGTTGCTTTGAATGCAGGGCAATGCAATATACCACCCAAGCTTCGCTCCCGCCATGATTATGTTGGCTCTTTCCTTGGGAGATCCCATGATCCGAATGCTTATACGCCACCCTGGATGAGGAGACTTGAACAGAGACAGAAAAAGTCTCTGTCAGGATCTTCCGGAGCCTGAAAAATCTTGCGCGTCCGGTCAAGCTATTGACCTTAAACAAGCGCTGGGTGGGAGGCAACCCACCATTAGGTACTAGTATTTTTCTTTTTCATTTTTGGTGTTTTTGTTAGGATTTTACGTTTGTTTTTGTTTCTGGTGAGTTTATGATTGCAGGTCTCGGATTAAATCGCAGTGCAGCGATCGATGCATTTCCGCATCGATCGTCACAACACGAAAGGAATCGCATTGCAGCGATTGTTGCGGTCCTGAGCAACGATCGACCATACACGAAAATCGCCAAGTAACGGTCGATGCACATAGTGCAACGGTCGATGCTCGTGCGACAGAGGTAACCCGACAGACATAATTTCACCTTTTCAAATTTATTTTATTTTACCAATCCTTCGCTGGACACTACTGGAGACAGTGTGTTTTAAGTGTGGGGGAGGTGCTACTGACTTTTGTTTTCTGTTTTCTTAAGAGTCAGTCCGTTTTTCAAAAAAGTTTGTTTTATTGAGTCAAAAATTGTTTAAGTAAGAAACTATGATTTTCTGAGGAGATTTACAAGACTTGCAGGAACTTAAGTAACCATTGGGATGAAGTTGCAGGATCTATCTCTGACTATTAGAAAACCTAGACACGGATCAACCTACTGGGAACACCCATATCACTTCAGGTATCAGAGGATCCTTTTACTGACTTCAACCTTAATACTGACTTAGATTTCTCACCTAAGGGCTTGGTATACTTTATGTCGGATTCCCTGTTAGTTCTGACACAGCCTGTAAACCTGTCCTATTTGGTTCCCTTCTCCCCTTCTATAAAGTAAAAAAAAAAAAAGATAATAAACTGAGGATGAGTTAGTAACTCCGAAGTGGTCATGGGAGTGGTAGAGACCCCTATTATCTCCTGTGCGATCCATGGAATGTGTCCAAAGTACACCCCATAACGGGAAGAACACTGATAAAAATAAATAAAATGATACCCAATGTGGGAAAAATCAGTTGTTAAAGAAGGGAAAGAGAAGAAAGGGACTAGAGAAAGACAGTTTGGTGGTCTAGAGCTGATAAGGTAAGAATCCATGTGCCTTTAGATCGATACTCCTTAGGTGAGACCGCACTTAAATACTTGCAGAAGTCAGTAGGGAGAATTTGAATGCTTGAATGTGATTGTGGAGTTTACCTTGGACAGTTGCTAAGTGTGGGGGAAGTACATGTTGGTCTTGATATCATGTGATTGATTCTTTCAGTGGATTACTAAGGGGAATCTGAGTATTGTAGCTTCTAAGATGAAATGAGTTTCTGAAGAGTTTTCAAACCTCTTCACCATGTTTTAGTTCTATGTTTTGCTTGAGGGCAAGCAAAGGCTAAGTGTGGGGGAGTTGATATATCATGGTTTTTACTAGTTTTAGTCCATGATATAAGTATGTTTTTAGTGTCTTTTGTGTTTTTTTAGAGTCTTTTACAGGTATAATCAGGTTGGGAGCTAAATTGGAGATTATGGAGCATTTTGGAGATTTTTGGAGTGTTTGGCCGAGAGATAGAGTTCACTGTCCGAAACAGAGGAAGGTAGCGATCGTTGCACTCTAGCAACGATCGTTGCACCAGCGAGATGGGCCAAAACTCGGCGGTTTAGAAGAATCAAGATATTGCACTTTGATCCAGAAGTTCCTGATATTTGCAAAGAAGCCCCTGGCCGAGATTAGACCTATATAATAGAGTTTTTAGTGTTTTAATTAGATACGTTTTAGAATACGCTTTATTCGTTTTACATTACGCTTTCATAATTAAGAGCAGAGGATTCTTAGAGCTTTTGGGGCTGATCTGAACCTTATTCATCATCTGTATTTGGAGAAGATTTCGAACCCCTTTTACTCTTATTCTTTTATGCAATTTACTTATCATATGATCATGTTTTCATTATCTATGTATGAGTAGATTCCTTGTTAGACTTAGGGTTTCTCACATAGGATTTCATGACTTGCTAGACTTGTTCAATTTCAGTTAAGGATTCAAACTATATCTGTTCTTCAATTTAATTGTGCTTAAAGCTAGTTCTAACCTGATCAATTAGAATCTAGATCTTAGGTTGCTAAATACGTCACGGAAGTGGGGTTTAGGAATCTGAACTAATTAAATTGGGCAATTAAACTTTGCGCAAACGAAAGTTTGGTTTAGGATAATTGTGAACATATCAAACTCGAACTTATTGCTAGTTTAATCTGTTAGTACTCGCAAACGGAAGTTTGGTTTGCTGCACTTAGACTTAGAGAATTATCGCAAAGGAATTTGGTTAATTCTATATCTGTGTTTTGAGTTCTAGAACTGTGCTTAATTAGATCCTTGCTGAATGAACTGTCTGCTTGTCTGATTTCCTGAGAATACCCTAGGTTTGACGCTTTTAATTACTTGTTTTCACAACCGAAAATCTCTGCTACTGATTTACTTTCTCGCACTACTTTCAATACAATCACATCGCTTATTTCTAGTATTCATTCCCTACAGTTTGATTCTCTTGAGACCAAGTGTCCCTGTGGATTCGATAACCCTATATACTACTTTGACATTGCTGTTCACTTGCAGTTTAGTATAGGGATTAATTCTTGACCTATCAATTATTACTCCCCAAATGAAGAAGAGATTCTCAACAGTCAAGGTTTTTATCAAAACCAAGGAGACCAACATTTCCAAGATCAAGGGAGTTTTTCAAACCAACAATCCAATGAGGACACAATGCAACAACTTCTGAGGCAGTTTATGGAGACTACCAACAAAGCCATAATGGACATATCAGCAAAATATGACAGCCTCGCATCGGATCTTGCAACTCTCAAACAGCACTCCACACAAGGTGGGGATATGGACTTTGAACCTGAGAAGGAAACTATTGATGAAGCTCTTGAGATAGGATATGAAGAACAAGTTTATGTTGGAACACTCATGATTCATCCAGCAAGGAGCACAAAGGAAGAAGTAGACATGGTGGTAAAGACTATTGAAGTACCTCATGAAGATGGCTTGGTTTTTGGATGCATAGAGAGCATAAAGGAGAGCTCAATGGATGATGAATTCTCAACCAAGGAAGAAATGCATATACAACCCAACTCCAAGCAAGAGACAAAGAGTGAAATGCCCAAGGAGAAACAAGAGAGTCTCATTGAAGAAATCTCCATGGATGGTGAGGAAGAAGTATTTCAAATGACACTACTTTTTGACAAGCATCTTGGTACAACTTCCACCACAAGAATGAGCATTGATGGTCAAAGGAAGATCTCTTTTGAAGAGATTAGGATGAATGAATTTAGGGGATGGTTCTATGATGAATATGACCCTGGTGATCCAAAGTCATGCCACATTCCCAACTAGAAAAAGTGAAGGGATAGTCAAGCTAGAGACTTTAAACAAGCTCACTTGGGAGGAAGTCCCATGGTATCCTTTATACATATACTTTGATTTTGTATGTTTGATTTGTTTGATGTGTGTGTGTGAATTTTATGTTTGTTTTAGTTTTGTGTGTGTGTTTTCAGCATGTGGACAAGAGAACAAGAGCTAAGTTTGGGGGACTACACTATAACCTTCCGCTTCAGGTAACATCACCACTACCTTGTACATAGTTTTTTGTTCTTTTCATTTTTTACCATCTTATACCTTCCTTGATTTACTCTCAAAAAAAAAAAAAAAAAATTGAAAAATTTGAAACATAAAAAAAGAAAGAAGCATGTAGTTTCATATTTGTTTCTTCTTTAGGATTGAGTCTAGTAGCATTATAGATTGCATTTACATTTGCATAGGAGACAATGATATAAATGCCTTGCAAGAAATCTAGATTTAGAACTGAACATGATGCCCTTGTTAATCATAGTATGTTGCTTAAACAACTATTGAAACACTTGTACATTTCGAGCTTTGATCACACCACTCAAATCTATTTGTCTTGTTTGATACTCTCAACATTGAAACCAACTCAAGTATATTGGACTTAAATGAACTTAATCTTCTCACTTATGGGTTTTTGATGCTTGATCATGGTCACCATATACACACTTGGATTATCTTTTACCACATTTTACCACTCTTTGTTAATCCAAGTGGCCATTCTCACTCTTAGGATGGTTTCCACACCATAGAACCCTTCCCTTTTCTTTCAAGCCTTCATTTGATTGATTGAGTGAGGCCTCTTTTTGACAATGCTTACATGTGCAAAATCTTAAAAGTATAAGAACGACAATGATTAGCTCTCATAGGCTAGTCTAGGAGTTCACTATTGGATTAGCATTAGAGGTTAAAGCACTTGAAAATGGGATTGGGAATGTAAGTTAAAAAAAAAAAAAGTGAAATGGGGAGGAAAAGAAAGAAAGAACCAAAGGCTTGTGTGAGAGAAACACTTGGGGAGTTGATATGATTAAAAGAAAAGTTCTAAGTTGTAATGAAAATGAAACATAAAGAAAAGAGTCTTAGAAAATATAAAGGATAACTTCTTAAGAACCAAAAATGAAAAAAGTCAAATGGTTAAGTTTGGGAGAGAAGAGAGATTGGTTAAATTTGGGATGGGATTTGGAAACACATTTGGGTAAGGCAATGAGAGTTAAAGTTGTATGTATAAATTGTTCTTGTCTTGCTAAATTTTGCAATATGTCTAGCATTCCTCTTCCTTGAGAGTTAGCCACCAAATAAAAATTCATGACCCTCCTCTAAACACCATTTGAAGCCTTTTATACCAAGCCAATTGATTGAGATCAAATCCCCATATATGAGACTGAACTTTGATGAATAAATGAATTTAAGAGTTGGTTAAATGTTGAGTTGGGAATCATGACAATGTGCTTAAGAGAAATAAAAATTGGTGTGTTGATAAGCCTAGAGAAATTAGAGTGGATTAGAGTGTTTGTTCATGCAACATATTATCATTTTCTAAGGACATCATATTGAGGGCTTGTTAAATTTCTTTGGTTATGAGTCTCCAACTTCAAACCTCTCCCCTTTGTTCTCATTGTTGATTGCTTGAGGACAAGCAAAGAAACAAGTTTGGGGGAGTTGATGTGTTGTGTTTTTGAGTGTTTTTAGGCATGATTAAGAATGTGATTTAGCTTTAGGAAAAGCATTTAGACAACATTATTGTGTTTTAGCTTTAGATAATGCATCTAGGCATCATTAGGAGTGCATGTGCTTTGTTTTTCTCTTTTGTAGGTGGTGGAAGACATGATGAAGCACCCAAATCATATGGAGGAGGTAGGGACTGAAAAACACCCAAAAAAGAGTGGAAAAACAGCTAAGGATCATGACCAGACCTCACAGCGGCATCCCACAGCGGCATACTGAAGTCGCTGTGAAGAAATGCGAATAGTCGGGAGCCCCAGCGACCTCCACAGCGACCTCCACAAGTCGCTGTGGATCAAAAAACCTCACAGCGGCCTCTCACAGCGACCTCCACAAGTCGCTGTGAGATTTGACCTTGAAAGATCGAGTCATTTGAAGAGCTTTCGTTCATATTTAGCTTTGAAGCTTCCACCAAAGTTGTAGGGAATTGAGTTAGCTTTCTAATGGAGGTGGTTTGAAGTCATTTGCAGCTATACACGAAGAGTTATGATCGATTTACTGGACACATATCAATTATGTCGTGGTGAGACCAACTTTTGCCCACATGCTACATTTTCTCTTTTTCTTTTGGCTTGTAGACCCTCCCATGTTCTGAGGTCGACCAAGACACTTTGTTTTCTATTATTTAAGACCTCTTGGTGTATGTAGAGAGGCATGATCTACTTCTTGATCCATTTTTGGATCTAGATCAAAACATTATTTTCTTTTTCAAGTTTGGTTTGAGTTCTTCTTTTAGTTTCCTCTTGTTCTTCATTTTTGTCTTCTTAATTATGTTTTGTTTTGTTATTATCATGCCTATTGAGTAGTTCTTTATAAGTTTCTGGGTTTGAGCTGAGGTAAGGGTAATCTAGAAATGGTTTAGGTTGTTTAATAACTTGAGAATATTGGTTTCTTACTTGCTAGAAGTTCTTAATGCTAGGATTGAATTGGCCACTCAACTCCTTGATCCTAAATGTTGCTAGCACCGAGAGGTGTAGTTTATGTTTGAATCTCTATCAAGTGCTTTACATTCTTAGCCAACGAGAGTTGATGTTTAAGGTGTTTAGTGGTAGTAAGAACTTGATCTTATTGCATAGCTATCTTGAAATTGCCAACGAGAGTTGATGTTAATGCTTGATAGGTATAGGGTTATTATCACGAGAGTGGATTAACTAGAAATCGTTGTTCTTAGCCTAAGAAATCCCCCATTGTTTGTTGAATGCTTCTGAACTGAATAATGATCACCCAAACCGAAATCTCAACCCAAGGAACTTAGTCTTTTATCATCTCTGTTTTTACTCTGTTTTTGTGAATATTAGTATCTTGTTTAGTGAATGGTTTGTTCTGTTTTTATTTCACTTTTGTTATTTGTATCATTTGTATTTTAGTTTTCTTACTTTTGTTTCACTTAGGTTGTTAGTAAAAAACCAAATATCTTGTATTTGCTTAGATTAAGGAATTTTGTGCATTCTTGGTGTTATAGATCACTAGCTCCCTGTGGATTCGATCCTGAAGTGTTACATCGACATACCATTCGATTGTGGTAGCGTGCACATTAGGTTAATTGGTGCGTAAAACGCAAACATCATTCATCTCGGGTTGCACTTCCTCTGCAAAAGGACTCCACTTTGTGATCACCATGGGAGTGTTACAAATGTTCCACATACCCCTGCGACATACTCTGTTCCGTACTCCTGCATTTTTTATTCTGAATTTCACCGTTGATTTATCAACTGGGAACACATCAATCTTCAACGTCTTGTCTCCTAATGTCCAAATTTTGTTTACCAACAGATGGATCTTTCCCACAAACGGAGCATCACCTTGGAATTTTCCTATAAGAAAGTCCTCCCATAATGGAGCAGAACTACTTACCTCGGTTGGTACTTGGATAGTTTGTACCCCATTCACTTCATGAATCGTGTAATCAAACTTCCTCAGTCTCGGGTTGTTTTGGACTATGGCCGACCATGATCCGTTCACTTTGTTCACGACTTTACCTCCTTCCACACCACTCTGCCTCGCTCCTTCCTCGGTTTTTGATTGACTACTCGACTCGATATCATCAGATATCCCCTGTGTGTTCAAAAGCTTCTCTTTGTTCCCTATCGTCTCTTTTGATTTCGAAGACCGTGAATCTTCTTCATTCACGACACTCTTGGGAGTATCCGTATTATTCCTTTCAGACTCCGGCGGATGCGCCGCCGAGATTTCCATGGCGTGCCGCCGACGAAAACCCTCAAAACCCTAGTCACTTGTCGCCTATGTTGCATGGAAACTCCGTCTGAGGACCGTTTCCCGTTTCGGAAACGTTTCGGAAACGGAAACGCGACGGAAACTCGTGGAAACCCAATGGAAACACGTTTCTTAAAAATTGTGATTTGGAAACCCGATGGAAACGCGTATCCATTTTTGGAAACACGACGGAAACGGCGTATCCGTTTTTGGAAACATCATTTCTTTTCTTTTTTTGAAAATCTCGTTTTCTATTTTAATTGTAAATAGTTTAAAATGTAAGAATTTAATGGATAATTTGTAATTTATTTAGAAAAAAGACATCACTACTAAAAGGAATATGAAAAGCTCTGCTAAATCATATTTGTACCCTAAAACTATCAGAAAAACTTAGAGAAGAAGTCGACTTTACCACTTATCATGTATTTTTATCATATTAAGGTTGATAGTTACAAAATTAGCTAAAATGATTCATATTCGTTTGTATTTATAGTTTTTTCTAACTAAAATTTGTGTTATTCCAAATTATATATATTTTTAAATATGGTTGGATTTTTGGTGTTTCAATTTTTTTTTATGGTTGGTGTTCATTATATTCATATTTTTTATAAATATATGTACATACGTTTCCAAAACGTTTCGCTTCCTACTTTTTTTAAAAAAATCCGTCTCCGCGTTTCCAGACGTTTCACTTCCGCGTACCCGTTTCCGTTTCCATGCAACGTAGCTTGTCGCCCTAAAAATCACCCTCAGAGCAAAACGCTGCGTCTACCCAAAATTTTCTTTTTAATGGATACATCAATCTTAACTTTGGTCTGTCTGCAAATTCTTGCTTAATCTCTATCTCTTCAGCTTCAAAGCTACTAGCCAAAATTCTATTAAGATACATAGTTATATATTCAACAAGAATTAAATTGAATTTTTGTCTGGTGTTTGTAGACTGACGTAACGTAACATATATATGTACATATTTTCTTCTTAATTTTGTTCAAATAGAATTTGTGTCCACTAACATAACATATATATGTACATATTATCTTCTTCGTGACAATTACACATTATCAAGCTAACCCTTTTTTATTCGATTAACAGCTTTCTTCCTCTCTTTTATCTGTTAAATCCACCCTCCCAATTAATTACAGAAAGAAAAAAAGAGTGGAATGATATGTTTGATATTTCCCCTGTTTTAAGATTTGTATGAGAGTGATTTGTACATAAACCCCAATATATTGAAAATTTGATTGGAAGATTTGATTGTTGTGTTACATTACATTCCATGAAAATAACATACTCATCCAAGTCATAAAGCTTTGGAATCAACCTGGACTCAGTGTATTGATTGTAAGTTTAATCCCAACTACTGCGGTCTCTTCTCGCAGCTTTCTTGTCCGAGAGAACTTTTTTGCTTTTAAGCCGTTTATCATCAGCTCTCGCAGCCCTGAAAATGTAAGAACTCACAGGGTAAGCGTTGAGAGTTGAGGGAAGAAAGAAGGTTTGGTTTTGGTTTGGTTCTTACATCTTTACGATTTTCTTCTTCTGTTCTTCTGATGGTGGTGGCGGAACATATGAAGCCGCATCAATTATCGCCTGTTGAATTTTATATGATTAAACCAAAACATCTCGGTGTTACATAGAATGGAACAACACCATGACTAAACACTAAAGACAAGGACATTCTAGAGTTATTTGGTATATTATTACCTGTAGTTTAGCAAGAGCGTCGTCGATGTTGCCTCTGCATAAAACATAAGATTAGAAATGGGAGAGTTTCCTTACAAAATGGAAGAAGAAAGAGAAGTTATATAAGGTGTGTGACTTCTGTGTTCTGGTTTTTGTTGAAGATATCACAAGTTCTCCATCCTTGTTGATCCGATTCTTCTCCTGTTGACAAACAACAAAAGCTAAATACCAAACGACATTTTCACAATGATCTGTACTGTGCTTCATGGAACATAACAGAGATAAAACTCGCACTCAGACTCAGAGAGAAAGCCATAGTATTGTACAAGGGATAATAGTGTAAAAACAAACCGTCTGTATGATTTTCTCTCTGATCCTGTCACTTAGCCAATATGCGTTTTTCACATTGAAGCGCATATCTACTTTGGTATTCACTGAAGAAAAGAAAAAGAGCAAAGGAATTGGTAACATGTGAAGGACATACAAGCATTGATACATTTAGTAGTCAAAACAAAAACTACAATGCAAAGAGCTGTAAGAAAAGCGGAAGAAAAGGTCAGACCTTTGTTCACATTCTGGCCTCCAGGACCACCGCTTCGAGCAAAGTTAAGTGTAACATGCTCTGCAAGCACCAAAAAGAGGATACAAAGGAAACTATGAACATATCATATTGTAAAATTACTACAGACCACAGAATTCTACAACTTTGTCGATATATAGTTTCATTATCAATCCCTTTCATGTAAATGAGCTTAATCTAATCCAAAGATGTTTCAATCAGATGCACAGAAATATGAAATTATCATTAGCTTCCATGACTTAACTCAGTTCTCTAGGTTGTTCAAGAATCATCATCAGAGAGTAGAGAATTCTTCAGTAACAATTAGAACAAACAAAACACAGTTTCATTTCTTCAAAACATTTATCATTTTTCTTTGTTTTGACTTGCATCAAGCAACACAAAGAAACCTTACCTAGAGTGATTTGAGGAGTAGGCTCGTTGCCAGCGGAGTTAGCCCTCTCCTCCGCGTCATGAAGCATCTGTTTCACCAGAGACAATCGAGACGAAACTTTCCGATCACCACCGCCTCCACCGGAAGATGACGCCGCACAACGGAAGGATTCGAATCGGGAATTAGCATGAACCAGAGCTATCCGGGGAGTGCGACGGAGCGATGGGAAAAGAGATTGACACGATTTCGATGAAGAATGAAAGAGAAGAGGGTGATGGATAAACTCGCGCAGGATCAAGTTCGTCATCGTCCTGATTGCCGCCATTTTTTCTCGGCCTTCGATGAGAAGATTCCGATGTCAATGACCGTGACGAATGTGGTGGAAGGGGGAAACAGGCCCTAATTTTGCGGGGTGCTCTGGTTGTAGCCCCATATAAAGTTTGGAATTTGGGAGAAACCACACAAAACTTTGAATTCATGATAATTCCCCATGTTAAAAGTATTTACGGTTTATTCCCCAAGTAAAGTTTCAATTATGGTTTTTACCACATTATCGTTAATTATTAACGTTTTCCGTCTAATCACCTTGTAAACCGGTTTTTTATTAATTAAACCGATTAAAAGATTAAAATCCCATTATTTTTTTACTTTTCTGAAACACGTGAAAAAATAAAAAAATTTGACGAACCCTAACTCACGATTTCAGAGAGGTAGAAGAAAATTTTCAGAAAAGTTGAATACAAAATCACAAGCAATTGTTGTTGTGGCTTCAATAATCGATTCTAATGAGGTAATCTACAATCTGTTTTTGCGATTTGAACCTGTTTTGCGATTTGAACCCGTTTTTTGATTTTCGGATTAATGGGTGTTCTTCGTTTCTGGAATTAATTCCAGACAATGTTTTGCAAAGATGAGAGTGTGTTCCTCATTTTCTTCTTCAATTTCAAAATTTTTCACAGCTTAATCTCTCTTTATGCATCTTAATCTAAAAAATTGTATTTTTTTTTGTTGCTTTTTCAGTGAAGAAATTCCATTAAGTGAGTTGCTTCAAAAGACCATGGATGAAGAGAGTGATTCTAGTGATCCAGACTTTGAGGACCAATGTGTAGAAGAAAGTGAGTCTCTAGATAGTGAATCTGAAGGTGAATTTGAGGAAGAAATTATGGATAAATTTCAGCTAGAGATCGAAGAGGCTATGACGCAATTTAGGGATGAAGCTGTGATCCCGCACCATGTGATTCCTGAAAGCGATGATGAAACTGTTGTTCCTGCAAAAATATCGAACCAGTCTATAAGAATGATAGCAGATGGAATATTTCATCTAGGGAAGTTCTTTGCTAGTAGTGTAGCTGTAAAAGAGGCGGTGCTCGATCATGCTCTCAAGGAAGGCACAAACATCAAGCAATACAGGTGGGATGAGGATAAAATTGCTTTCAAATGTGGTGATGCTCCTTGTGGTTGGCGAGTGTATGCTGCAGTTAACAAGAAAAAAGGAGCTTGGGAGATTAAAGTGTATGATGGTAGTGATGGAATTCCTGGAAAGCATTCTTGTAAGCCCAATGGAATATGTAAGATATTGAAAGATCCTGTTATTGCACGCTTATTCTTAGACAAGGTCAGGGAAGATCCGGATGCTTGGAAGCCTAAGAAGATTCGAGATCATATCATTGAGCAATGGAGCCTTTTCACAAGTAGATGATGCCTAGAAGAATTTACTAATAATAGGCTTCATTTTGTTTCTTTTTGTTAAGGTCTTTGTACCTTCTTATATATCACCTTCACCGTATGTTAATTTAAGAACAGATTACGAGAGAATGTCACTGATTTTGCAACTTTTTTTGTTTAGGATTAATGCAAATCAGATCTCAAAAGACATATAGTTTTTAAATAATGACATAGGTTGCAGTAATATGTTACAGAGACAAAAGATATGCCTTCTTCGCTAGATTTTAAAACACAAAAACCTGCAGGGTTTCTTAGATGCAGGATCACTTTATAGCTAAACACAACCTTAACTAAATGTCTGAATTTTTAACTTATCATTCCATTACAAACATAAAAACACAGACAAGAATACATCAAATTGTCTAAAGCATTACCTAAAACCTTGACTAAAATTTTACTCAAATAATTTGCTACAACCAATGATGATGATTAAACCAATGACAACAAGAACAAACATTGTCTTTCAAAGATTCCACTTCGCATCCGAGAGTGCCATCTCAATCCTCTCACTGATCCTCCCTTCTAAGTCCAGTTCCATTTTCTCAAACATTTTCTTCTCAAGCTCAATGCTCTCTTCCATGATAATCTTCATCTCCTTAACCTCTTCTTCAACTTTCTTAGCTTTAGCATCCACCAACCTTATCTCGTTTAGCAAAGACTCGTCCACCCATTGAAAAACATGTTCATCGCCCTCTAACTACAACACAAAAGCAAAATAGTTACGGCAATGCACTTCTCTTAAGCTCATTCAATCAAATGGTTCCTACAAAATTGATTCAACGACTTCCAGTTATATATCTAATTATGCAGTAACTACGTTCTGCACTTTCTCTCTAAGCTCATTACACTTGAATCCGAAGTGTGTAGACAAAGAGAAAAATGAGATTATCCTTAGCGTAAAGGTCAAATATTGAAGAGCAACACATCAATATATGATTTTTACCCTTTGTTCCGCAGCATATGCACACCTGTAGAATCTTCTAAATGGATTTGTATCCTTCCTTGAAACTAGAACGCGGATAGACCTCCCACACCAACAGATCGTCGGAACAGCTCCTGAACTTCCTCTACACCTTTGAGAAGACGAGCTGCTCGAACCTGAAGATAAAATTGTCATGTCTGATACTTGCGCACACAATTACAGCCCGGAATCGAAGGGATTTTGATTTAGAAACCCTAAATCGACTGAAACTTGTAAATTTGGGGAAAACCTTCAAGAATGAAGAAGAAGAGATGTGTCGTGTTTCAGAAAAGTAAAAAATAATGGGGTTTTAATCTTTTAATCGGTTTAATTAATAAAAAAACCGGTTTACAAGGTGATTAGACGGAAAACGTTAGTAATTAACGATAATGTGGTAAAAACCATAATTGAAACTTTACTTGGGGAATAAACCGTAAATACTTTTAACATGGGGAATTATCATGAATTCAAAGTTTTGTGTGGTTTCTCCCAAATTTCAAACTTTATATGGGGCTACAACCAGAGCACCCAATTTTGCGTGGCTCCCAAATTCCCGGTTGTTGAAAACAACGGTTTGTTTATACGGTTTGGTTTTTTACGTTTTTATTTGGTGGTAGACCTTCAAAAAGATCCGGTTTAAAAGTTAGAAAATTCAAAACATGATTTCCCGGTTCAAAACCGCCGGTTTGGGTATTATAATTCTTTAGGATCGGGCTGGGCTGTTTCCGGCTTTAGCCCAAAGTGATAAAATGTATCGATATATTTGCAAACCCTGTTCGTACGTGGAAGTGGAGAACGTTTATGCGCCAGCAAAGCGTTTAGCGGTATGATACCGCCGCGACTTCATCAAAATCGGATTAAAACTCCGAAAACTTTGAAAACTCATATTTTTCTTTGTTCATTATAAGATTGAAATCAAGTGTGGTATGGTATGTTAGATCCACAATACTAGGATGTAAAATATAAAAAAATTGCAACAAGATGATGCAACTGTGGAAGATGATACAACCTTAAATGTCCATTTACCCTTATTTAAGTGAAAATAATCTCAGAATGAGCGTAGTATAGTTCGTAACTTCTGAGTAAGTAAAATCACCACCAACCACTACACCATGCGAGACATTATGACATTTATGTAACGCCTCGTTTTCGGAGAACCGGAAAACAATGCTAACCGGAATACCCTTCCATGGTCTTTATACCTTCTCGCGCAGGGGAAGTATATTTATATTAAGAGAGTTAAGTAATTTTCTAGATTCTCTCTAATACGATAATGTTAAATTCGGATACTTTTGGATTTTCTTTCATTTTCGGTGATTTGTCTTTATCTTTTCTTAATATGATTAATTTACTTAATCATATTTTCCTCTTTTTGGTACAAGTCGACATGGACATTCCCGTGGTGGGCTTTTCATCCTCATTATTGGGCTTGAGTCGTCGGACCGATTTTTTGTTGAGTCAAGCTATATGAGGAGTGTTAAACTCACCTCCAACAATACCCCCCAAGTTTGACGAAGTATTCGCCCCTGTAGCTCACGTTGAAACAATTCCCTTTTTTATTAGTCTAGCAGCATCCAATGGTTGGGAAATACATCATCTTGATGTCAAAACAGCATTCTTGCATGGAGAGCTAAAGGAAACCGTTTATGTCACGCAACCAGAAGGTTTTGTAGAAAAAGGATTTGAAAACAAACTTTATAAGCTTAATAAAGCATTGTACATTTTAAGGCAGACACCAAGAGTTTGGAATGATAATATGAATCAAATACTCAAGAAATACAATTCAAAAAATGTTCAAAGGAGCCGTCAGTTTATCGAAAAGTCGTAAGTAAAGACTTATTTCTTGTTGCAGTTTACATTGATGATTTATTTGTTACATGAACAAATATGAGAGTTATTAATGCCTTCAAGAAAGAAATGGCATCCAAATTTGAGATGAGTGATCTCATGAGATTGACTTACTATTTGGGAATCGAAGTATGTCAACACGAAGGAGGAATAACACTGAGTAAAAAACGCTATGCTTTGAAAATCTTGGAAGAAGCTAGTATGAAAGACTGCAACTCGGTTCACACACCAATGGAGTCTAGACTAAAACTGGCAAAATCCGAAGATGAAAAAGGAAATTGATGCTACAAGTTTTAGAAGGAATATTGGTTGTATTCGTTACTTGCTCCATAGAAGACCAGATTTATCATACTGTGTAGGAGTTTTGAGCCGATATATGAAAAATCATAAAGAATCTCATGGAGCAGCAATGAAACAATATTTAAGATACTTATGAGGCACTACTACCTTTGGCCTAACATTTGAATGATCAAGATCATAGGTGATAAAACTTGTGGGATACATCGACAATGTTGATACATACGATGATAAAAGTACAACAAGTCACATATTTTATATTGGTGAAAGCCTAATCACTTGGTGTTCACTGTGGCACTTTCATCATGTGAGACCGAGTTTATGGCAGGAACTGAGGCAACAAGGCAGGCGATTTGGCTTCAAGATCTGCTAGGGGAGATCACTAGATCAGTATGTGAAAAGTTATTATTCGGATAGACAATCAGTTAGCCATTGCTCTTACCAAAAATCCGGTGTTTCATGGTAGAAGTAAGCATATACACACAAGGTATCACTTCATAAGAGAATGTGTTGAGAATGGACAAATGGAAGTTGAGCATGTACCCATAAGTGAACAGAAGGCAGACATTTTAACCAAAGTACTTGGAAGGATCAAGTTCAAGGAGATGAGATATCCCAATGGTGTTCAAGACTTGGTGGAGAAGATAACTTCAAGCTTAGAGGAAAAATATTGACATAAGCTTAAAGATAAAGATCAAAGTATATTTAGAAGTTATCTAAATATACATATCTATTTAGGAGTTATCTAAATAGATTTAGGAATTATCTAATCTAGGTCTAGAATGTTTTTTAAAGTCTTTATATAAGAAAATATCGATAACTTATGAGTTTAAGAGATTGAGAGCTTGAGTTTTTGGTGGAGAAGATAACTTCAAGCTTAGGAGGAAAAATATTGACATAAGCTTAAAGATAAAGATCAAAGTATATTTAGAAGTTATCTAAATATACATATCTATTTAGGAGTTATCTAAATAGATTTATGAATTATCTAATCTAGCTCTAGAATGTTTTTTAAAGTCTCTATATAAGAAAATGTCGATATGTGACATAACTTATTAAATTGTTTAAGAGATTGAGAGCTTGAGTTTTTAGTGTTTTTCTTAAACTAAAAAAGAGAGTTTTTCTTATACAAATCTTGAATTCTAGATGAATTGCTAGACTACTAGTTGTTACATAATTAATGTAAGAGTTAAATAAGTTTGACCAAAAAAAAGAGTTAATGTTATCGTAAAAGCGTGAAATATATTAGTTGATTTTGAATAAACATTTACTCCCTAGTCTCTACGTTTCAAATTTTATTTTGTTTGAAGAATTTTTACACAAATTATGAAATGATTTTATCTTTTCTTTATTTGAATTTGAAGTTATATTTCATTTATTAATTTTATTAAATAATAACAGATAAAAAAATAAACTGTGAAAAAGTTATATTTGAATCATAAAACGATATTTATTTTGTAATAATTTATTTTCTATATATTGAAAATGGAAGAAGTATTACAAATTAAACTGAACTGATATATATATAGAAATAGAGATATATATATATATATATATATATAGAGAGAGAGAGAGAGAGAGAGAGAGAGAGAGAGAGCACTGCATAGAAGGAATCACAGCTGATAAGCTTTGCCGAAGTTGCTGACAACCCATGGAAATTTGCCGCCGGGGAACTGATACACAAGCCGCCTATTACACCGTTGCGTCGCTGCAAAACACGAGCACGAAAGAAAGTAAACGAATAATTAAATCCACTGAGTTAGAAGAAGTTCAACGAAACTCAAAGAAA
Source organism: Orychophragmus violaceus (assembly GCA_030180135.1). Taxonomy (NCBI): domain Eukaryota; kingdom Viridiplantae; phylum Streptophyta; class Magnoliopsida; order Brassicales; family Brassicaceae; genus Orychophragmus; species Orychophragmus violaceus. The sequence goes on from CM058239.1 coordinate 102,886,480, forward strand.
ATCGGACATCTGAAAGATAAAGAGCCATGAGAGGAGAATTGTAAAGGGCTCATATGGCGAACAAAACACATCCGATATTAATGGAAAATTATTCGATCCGGAAATAACCGGAAGAAAAATGAAACACAAACTAAAGCCCGATAACACTATCGGGAGAAAACAAAATAACAAAAGTAACCCGACCGCCGGTAAACTAGAAACGGTAAACTCGAGAAGCTAGTCTAGATTCTAGAGAGAGGTCAGAGCGAGGAGAAGAGAGATTCAATGCACTTACAAATTGCAATTGACTCCAAATTCACAATTAGTGGAGAAAAACATCTATACAAGTAATGTTCTTTTAAATGGGCCTGGTTTCTTACATCTTGATTAAAGCCTGAAATTTTACCAGTGAGGCATCATCGATCAAGCCCATCTGGCCCATTTAAAAGTATCTCTAGGGTTATGATGGAGGCGATGTAGAAGCGCTGATCTAGACGAAGAAAAATCCGGTTGGGAAAATGGACGCGAGCATGATGGCTGGACTCGATGGTCTTCCTGAAGAAGACAAAGCGAAAATGGCCTCCATGATTGATCAGCTTCAGCTACGTGATAGGTTCGTGCTCTAGATCTGTTATGGATCTAATTTTAGATCTTTACATCGTTCGTTGGTGCGTCGGTTCAAAATGGGTATAGTTTTGTATTAGTGAATTAGTTTTTAATTCTTTAGAATCAAAGAGTGTCTGTTTTCTGAAATTGTTGTCTGCACTTAGAAAGCTTCACAATATTCTAATTTCTCAACCTGCTTTGAACCTGTGACTTGTTGTCTGACATTTGAAGCTGATAAGAAAAAAGATCTCCTTAAAACCAGTGCAGCCCAATTAAATGCTGCTTATGGACGTTAAGGGAACAACAATTTATCCATGCATTGATCTGTCTTGATTGGTTTCTTATTTTCTCTAAAGATGTTTTTGTCTTTGTTAACTTTCAGTTTGAGGATGTACAATTCATTGGTGGAGAGATGTTTTGTGGACTGTGTGGATACATTTACGCGCAAAACTCTGCAGAAGCAAGAGGAGACTTGTGTTATGAGGTGTGCTGAGAAGTTCCTCAAGCACACAATGCGTGTAGGTATGCGGTTTGCTGAGCTCAATCAGAACGCACCAACTCAAGACTGAAAGCCTACTTCCGTTAGTTTGGTTTTTGGTTCCGGTTTATGAGTTCGATCAAAAGAATAAACCGGTTTGTTAGTGGTTCAGACAACTCTGAATACTGTTCTTTAAAATTCATGTATTTTAATATTAGTTTTGTCTAAATCCGATTTTGATAATGCGAAATGGATTGAATTTCAATTGGGTCTATGAATAATATTGTCGAATTTTGTTTATTACATAAGAGGATATAGTAATGTTGAATGTCCTGATACAAAAATTGGATCAGCGGTGTTGATGATATATGGTTGAGTGATAGAGTTAAGATACTCTGAACTCTATAACTCTCTCTAATACTGAATGGATGATTCGATTGAATGAAGAAGATGACAATTGGACAGCTTTGTAGTATGAATTCAAGGTTACATTCTCATGGCGACTGTAACCTGATTCACCAGTCTCATAGCGACTGTGAGAGAATGACTCATAGCGTCAATTCTACAACAACATCAAAGCATAAACTCAAATGACTCTAAGCTCTCTTATTTATATCTGTTTTCTTCTAGAACTTCTCCGCCAATGGCCCTTATTCATGCTGAGCTGGAGCTGCTTCTTCAACAACTAGTCAACGGTCTTCCACGCCAGCAGGATCCCGATAGACGATGTCTATCAATACTCCCCCCAACAACAACAAGCTTGCCCTCAAGCTTGGTAAGAACAACTTGATGCAGCAAGTCTTTATACAATGAGGAGAGTTCACCATCTATGCCAAGGAAAATCAGAATTGCTCCCAAAACCCCATTTGGCATGTAATAGCATAACCTGTCTGTCCTTTCTTTGTATTTGAACCTTCTTGATTTGTAATATTTCTTCCAAATCTTCTTATAATAAATCTGCATGTGTAGTAGATGTCTCTTGATACACAACCATAAAATGATTCTTCTTCCTTTATGCCAATGATGTACCAAAACTTGTGACACCCATCGTGTATTCCATTCTTCCTTCTCCTTCTGTCTTTTAACATTTCTCTGCAAAAGATCAGTCTCACTTGATGTTAAAGACAACCAAATCAGCACATCTATTACCATCCAACAAGCCAGTATTCTCTTATTTACTCTTCCCCTTGAAAACAAGCTTGCCCACAAGCTTGTGTGGAGTAAAAACAGAGGAGAACTCTGCTGAGAATATCTATGTGGCTGCCATTCTGATTGTTTTCCGTCTGTGTTCAACTGCAACCATAATCTCGTCATTTCTCCATTGAGGTGCAGGAATTGGAGCTCTAGCAACCTTTCATGTGTAATCTTGTATCTCCAGCAGTGATACATAAACTTCTCTATAAGGCAAACCATCTCATATACTGTCCACAATGTGAACATGATGGTAATGTGAAACCAGTCCCGTGAGTTTGTCATTGTTTTCCGAAAACGCAGTTCCCTGACAATCTCCCGCATAAAACGCCAACACTTCAACACCAAGTATTGGAGCTGAGATTGCCAACACTTCGACAACGCTCCAATCTCGTTAATTCTCTTTGTTGCTGCTACAATGATGATAACGATGGAGTATTGGTGATGATGGTCCCATATCCGATTGAACCCAAATCTGAATCCAGCAAGTGTGTAGTTAATAGGAAGCTGAGTTGTGCCATCAACAGAAGCTTTCCCCTCAGAACAGATCATGAAAGGATATCGAGAAGTTCCCATTGCAGGTTCTGTAACATATCTCTCAGTAAGGAACAAATCATCTGTAGGTAAATTCATACATTGAGACAGCCAAAATGTTAACCACGTCCCATCATGCTCTTTCATTCGCAGCACTTGATGATGTTGTCTCTGCCTATCCAATTTCTCAGATTTGTATTTGAAATGCCATGACTTGCAACACTTCCTTTTCTGTTCAAATCGTTGTTGTTCGGAAGTGAGCAAGGTAGCCGCAGCATATATGGAAGCAACCTTTACGTCACGTAACTTCTTAAAGCGTAGCTGCTCTGTGAACATAAACTCTTGCCTCCTACCCCTCAGCCACATATTCTTATTTTTGAACTTGAATCTCCAAGTTTTGATGCATTGATTCTGCCTCTTCTTACTTGTTAAGCTGATAAGTTTTCCAGCAGACAAGTTATACACACATTGCCTGTCAATAAATTCTGGTGGTGCCTGAAGCAAACCCTTCATCTTTAGGACTGGTAAAATGTTTGATTGGCCTTGAGTCTGAGCCAACAACACATCAATACCAAGATCAGAATGTGTCTGAGCTCTTTGCCTTTGTTCAAAGTCACCAATGGATGATGGGTCATGAATCTGCTCAAAGTGTGATCGCTCAATATGCTGTGGTTGTAGAGTAGCATCTGTTGTTGTTGTCAAACCAGGCTCACACATGACTGCAGTCACCTCCATCATTTTAATGCCTTGAAACAAGTCATTTGTAACAATTTCTGCCTGAATCAATGTCGTCGTTACACTTGAAACCTTCTCAAGGATCAGATTTGTGTTATGGCTAAATGGATGTTCTTGATTTTCCACTGCTCCATGAATTGGTGATGGTGAATATATCTTCTGCACCGTTTCATGCTCCCTAGTCATGTCTTGCACCGATTCATGATCCAGAAACGAACCAGTCTCCTCTACACAATCTATGGCTGTTATTTCACAGCTCAAACCAGGTTTGTGATGAATCTCAGTAATAGTTTTCTGCTTGAGCATAACTTCTTGTGGATCACAATTCTGTACTGGAACATCAAACCGAGCCAACAATTTGTTCTTGAAATCACTCCAATCACTAAATCCACCATGTCTCCACACCCACGCAAACCATTTCTTGGCCTTCCCATTCATAGAAAATGCTACCACATCCAGTTTATCCTCTTCACGGAATTGACCAACTGAAAAGAAATCGTCAAACTCTCCTAACCAGTCATGCACATGAGAACCATCGCAACTCGGCATCTCTATCTTTTTCAACGTACTATCTCTATTTGCAACAGTCAAAGGACCATATCGATAACCTAACGGATAAGCATTCCGGTTTGGTTCCATAGTGGTATAAGGTACCTGAGATTGTGCTTGCAAAGATTTGGAATCTGTGTTGGTTTGCAAGACACAGCCGATTTCTTGCGATTGTACTTTCCTGCGTATCATATTCAACTTCTCATCTCTAGGTACAATTCGAGTTCCAGGTATCACTGTGGATTCACAGAGTTTGAATTCGCAGCCGTCGTAATCACCTGGAAACAAGGAACTCGTCGCCGATGCTGGCGGAAACTTGTCCGCGTTAGATTTCCTTACGAGGTTCTCAGGCTGAACCATCGATTCACACCAACGCTGCATTCCATCATGTAACTGCTCGAAGCGAGCTCGCAATTCCTCAATAGGATCATCAATTACATCAATAATCCGGCGATTCAACTTTTCTCGCCGTCGCAGAACACCATCGTTCACCATCGGAGTAAATTTCTCAGCCCTAGCCATCATCGATCTTGGCTTTTCCTCCATTGTTGATATCTGCGATTCTATCCGCCCCTTCGATTCACACCCTAGCTTCACTCCTCCATGTAAAAATTCAAATCGATTGCGCAACTCCGACGTCGTCACATCAAAATCGACACGCAAATATGAAATCGCCTGAGAACTTTCGCCGATCATCATCTCACTGTGCTTCGCCAGTTTCACCGCACCAATGATAGAGTTAAGATACTCTGAACTCTATAACTCTCTCTAATACTGAATGGATGATTCGATTGAATGAAGAAGATGACAATTGGACAGCTTTGTAGTATGAATTCAAGGTTACATTCTCATGGCGACTGTAACCTGATTCACCAGTCTCATAGCGACTGTGAGAGAATGACTCATAGCGTCAATTCTACAACAACATCAAAGCATAAACTCAAATGACTCTAAGCTCTCTTATTTATATCTGTTTTCTTCTAGAACTTCTCCGCCAATGGCCCTTATTCATGCTGAGCTGGAGCTGCTTCTTCAACAACTAGTCAACGGTCTTCCACGTCAGCAGGATCCCGATAGACGATGTCTATCATTGAGTCACAGTCAAAAGTCAAAACGTACAAAGGGCAGACGACCACACCAGATCAAAGTTAAGACTCTCCTCTCTAAAATTATCTTGATTGGGCTTAATTTAGTGACCCATGGGCTTCGGTCCATAGAAAATGTCAAAACAGGAAGTCTCGTACCAGTTCCGATCAGAGAGAATCTCATAAAAGAGACTCAACTGTTGAAAATTCTCCGACCTTAACTTCTCTATAACTCTGTTCTCCATAGGATCGTAGAGATCCAGAAGCTTTAAATAGAGAAGAAGAAGAAGGTAATTGTTGTTGTAGCAAGGAGGAAGAGAGGGATGGGAGATGTCTGGACATGGATTATTTCATTCTTAATTCTTATCACTCTTATCGGATTAATCGTTTACCAGGTTTGATCCGATTCCCAAAAAATCCTCAACTTCGAATCTTCTTTCATATACGATGAGAGATAAAATCGTTTGTAAGATTTTCTTTTGAGTTTTAAAAATGAAGCAACTTTTTTAAAGGTTTGTGTATTTAGTTAGTTATCTATCAACTGCCAATCGTTTGTGTGAAATGTTCTTACTTGTGTGGATAGTTTTTGTTTTAGATCACGAAAGAAACAAGCTTATATTTTTCTTAATGAAATATCCATATCTGTAAAGTAAACAACTGCTTATTATTGATATCCATATATTTGTTTGCTTGCAGCTTATTAGCTTAGCTGATCTGGAGTTTGATTACACCAACCCTTACGACTCTGCATCAAGTATAAACTTTGTGGTATTACCAGAGTTCATTCTTCAAGGAGCTCTATGTTTATTCTACCTCGTAACTGGTCACTACTTCATGGCATTATTTGGCGTCCCTTATCTCTACTACAATTTCCAACTGTGAGTCTTTCTGACTTTTTGGAGCAAGCTGATTCTGAGATAATGAGTATATTATTCTTTCTTTTCAAATGTTAGTTACTCGAAAAAACAGCATTTGATAGACGTGACAGAGATCTTCAACTTGCTTGATTGGGAAAAGAAAAAACGGCTCTTCAAGCTCGCCTACATGATCCTCACTCTCTTCCTCACCATTTTCTGGTAACTAACCACTTCATTCTCTTTTTTCTCAACCCTGAAATCATATTGAACTTATGTTGTAACTTGTTCTTTTTTTAAGGTTAATCTATTCAACACTGGATGATGCTTACGAGGACTGAAGGCAACACACAGTTGATGTGACATGAAAAGGAAGGTTTTTATCAACTGAGTATGTTGTTAGGGTTTGTGGCATTAAAGATTTTTGTAATCTTCCGAACCAGATTTTAGTCTGTAGTGAACATTCTCATCTTGTCGTGGTGATGCTGCTGCTAAGTGTTAACAAGAGAAGTATGTCTGGTTCTGTTCACCCAAATTGGAACCCTCTATCTTATTCAGAGGTTTTCCATTGTTTAAGCTGCAAAAATTACATAGCCAGTCCTTTTGTAGGGTTAAAATTAATTTTAAGTACCAAACAAATTTACACAAATTCTTCAATTGTCTTCACCGAAAGGATCTCTCGTTCACTATCGTGGTGATTCTTCTCTCCGAATTGTATGAAATCGAAGGTTTGATGATTTTCATCTCTTCAGTATGAAATCAAAGATTCGTTGGATTATGAATCTCTCAACGTTGATTTCTTCTAGTTCGAGATAACTTTCCTAAAACCCTAAATAATGTCTCCGGTTAGGGTCTCTCTGCTTCGTGAAGTAGATTAAAAATGACTATAACTCTATCAATAGTGTGAATCGAAATCAGTATTAAACATTGTTTATGAGCTAACTTTGAGAATTGATTCCGATGGTTGGATTTTGTAAATCTAACTGTCGTTTTGAATTGATAAATAACATGTGTTGATTGCAGTTTTGTGACTAAATCAAAATGGTTAACTTCATCAAAGGAATCTTCACACTACCTTTCTTATTGTACCCAAATAACATCTTTTGTCTTTCGTTTTATCAAATCGTTGTTTTCTGTTATTGTTGCAGTGATGTTCCCATGGCACAGCTCATTACACATTTGAACAATACGTTGCCTTCTCCACAGAAATTCATAATTCAAGTACTGAAACTGGACACTACTTGCATGTTGTGAAGCCACAAGCTGAGGAGATGATCCGCACCGAGATCTCCAAGTTCAGGGACCAAGTCTCTTTCGCAAAGCCGACTTGATCTCCGTTTGCTTGATGACGATATAGATCATTATATAGTGTGAGACCAAAATCGTTAGACAAAAACAAGGTTAGATTAGTGTGCAGGATGAAATGAAGTGTGTATCCTTTTGTACTGGTTCAGTTTGGTTTTGACAAACCGATTTGGTTTACATGACTATAATTGTTCTTGACCAACAAAATAAAGTTTGGTTCATCCACCGATTTGGTTAAAGTTCTGCCAAACTTCGTATACGAAACAAACAAACAAGACAATAGAAGACTACATCAATGGTCAAAAACATAATGGTCTCTGAATCGTAATTCTTATTTTGATTTTCAATAATCGTTGTTACATAAAAGTAGAATAACAAATGATCATTTTAAAAAAAAAGAAAAAAGATTAAATGCGTACACCAATTAATCTGCAAGTAATTAAAATAACCGGATTTCTAGGGACCAACAATAACCCTTTCTAAATTCAAGACCGACATCAAACCGGCTTTAGATATGGATTGCAGATTGATTCTCGAGAAAGTCCTTGGTGAATTCCCCAAAAGAGACGATGTACACTTTCCTCTCTCGACGAGGGCACCAAAGGTCCGTCCTTTTACAACCTCTATGTATTTTCTCTTTTTAGATTTGCTCGGTTTCGTGGGAACCTAAAGGGTTTTGTCTCATTTGTTGGGTTTTGCAGATAAGTCTTACAAAACTCTGTATTTTGCGGTGACCGGAGTTCGTTCAGAGTCCTCCAAGGCCCTGTTTTTTTCTTGTTAACTAAGTGGTTGTTCGTGTTAGACATTTAGTGGCACACTCTTTCATGTGACCTTCCTTTTGTTGATCCTACAGATTTTGGTGTGTCTGGTGTATATTCACTTACCAGAAGATTCATTGTTGTTTCAGAAGGAAATTTGAGAAGATGAGTAGATTGGTTGCGATGACAGCCAAGAAAGGTAATCCTGGAACTGCTCCTAGTCTATGCGGTTTCTGTTACTGGGGACGAGCTTTGTCTAGTGCCAGTTATGCTTACAGAGATAAATTTAGAGATGGGTTTCTACAGGATATTAAGTTAGATGATGCAATTGGTTTGTTCAGTGAAATGGTCAAGTCTCGTCCACACCCTTCCATTATTGAGTTTAGTAAATTAATGAGTGCAATTGCGAAGATGAAGAAGTATGATGTTGTCATCTCTTTGGGCGAGCAGATGCAAAAGTTGGGAGTTTCACATGATTTCTATACATACAATATTTTGATAAACTGTTTTTGCCGCCGCTCCCAACTCACTCATGCTTTAGCTATACTTGGCAAGATGATGAAACATGGCTATGAACCTGATATAGTCACGCTTAACTCCCTGCTCAATGGTTTCTGTCATGGTAAGAGGATTTCTGATGCAGTCTCTCTGGTTGATCACATGGTCGAAATGGGATATAAACCTGATACCTTCACATTTGCAACTCTAATCCATGGACTTGTTCTAAACAACAAGGTCTCAGAAGCTGTGGCTTTAGTTGATCAAATGGTTGAAATGGGATGCCAACCTAATACCGTCGCATTCAACACTCTAATCCATGGACTTTTTCTCCACAATAGAGTCTCAGAAGCGTTGGCTTTCGTCGACAGAATGGTGTCAAGAGGCTGTCAACCAGATGTGGTTACTTATGGTGTTGTAGTAAACGGCGTATGTAAGAGAGGTGATACTGATTTGGCTTTAAGCTTGCTCAAGAAAATGGAGGAAGGGAAAGTAGAGGCCGGTGTTGTAATCTACACCACAATTATTGTTAGTCTTTGCAAATATAAACATGTGGATGATGCATTCGACTTATTCAGTGAAATGGATAGAAAAGGAGTTAGACCAAATGTTTTCACTTACAGCTCCCTCATAAGTTGCCTTTGTAATTATGGTAGATGGGAAGATGCTGCTGGACTAGTAAGGGATATGATTGAGAGGGAAATCTACCCCAATGTAGTTACTTTTAATTCATTGATCGATGGGCTTGTAAAAGAGGGGAAACTTTTAGAAGCTAAAAAATTGTACAAGGAAATGATTCAAAGGTCTATAGCTCCTGATGTTTTCACTTACAATTGTTTGATCAATGGACTCTGCAGGCACGGCCTCTTAGAGGAGGCTAATCAGATGTTTGTGCTGATGGTTAGCAAGGATTGTAGTCCAGATGTGGTGACATATGCTACTCTCATAAATGGATTATGTAAGTCAAAGAGAGTAGAGGATGCTATGAAACTCTTTCGGGAGATGTCTCAAAGAGGATTGGCTGGCAACACAATCACTTACAACACTCTTATCCAAGGTTTTTTTCAAGCCGGCGATTGTAATATGGCTCAAGAAACTTTTAGTCAAATGGATTCTTTTGGTGTATCTCCAGACCTTTGGACCTATAACATTTTGTTACGTGGTCTTCTTGACAATGGGAAGCTAGAAAAAGCATTGGTTATACTCCATGAGATGCAAAACAGTGAAATGGAACCTGATATCTTCTCTTATAACATTATCATTGAAGGGATGTGCAAGGCTGGGAAGGTGGAAGACGCACAGGAATTGTTCTATGGCCTCAGCCTCAAAGGAGTGCAGCCTGATGTTATAACATACAATACGATGATCTCAGGATTGTGTACAAAACGTCTACTTCATGAATCGGATGCCTTGTTCAGAAAAATGAAAGAAGAAGGGCCTCTTCCAGATAGTGGTACGTATAATTCTCTATTAAGAGGACATCTTAGGGATGGTGACACATCCGCATCAGCAGAACTCATCAAAGAAATGAGAAGTTGCGGTTTTTCTGGTGATGCTTCAACCTTTGTTTTGGTCACTAATATGTTACATGATGGGAGATTGGAAAAGAGCTTCCTCGATATGCTTTCTTAAAGACGTCCTTGAGGTAAATCAGCTTTCTTGTATTGAAACTTTTCAACGCAGTCCTTATATACTCATGCTACATGTAGATATATATATGTATATATTCAGTTGCTGTTGTGTCATCTAAGCGTCATGAACATCACTGAGGTTGTTGGGTTGTTATTTCCCTGCTAGGTTGCAAAATGAGTTGATCCGAACACTTGTTGATGCAAGTTCAAACTCAAAGGTTATTTCCCCTGATCTCTATGTTTCTACTCTTTTTCTTCAATATATTCCCGCTGTTTCGTTGGAATCTGAATCTCTTTTACCTTGATTCCTTCTACTTTGAGTTAACTTGCTAAAACTCTAAATAATGTTTTCCACCAAAAAAGAAGTGTCCTTTGTTTTGCCATGAGTTGATCTCTCTCTCTTCTTCCTGATCACATTCTTTTGCTTCTGCGTTTACTGAATTTTGTGTAAAGAAATTTGAATTTATGGAACATGGATCTGTGATTGGATTTGATTGTATACTGCAAAGCTTTTTCACTCATACTACATCTTCTTCGCATATGGTCTTGTAAAAGCTTAGAATTATAACAACTAGTTATATTTGAAAGATGTCTGAGAAAATTCCTTATACAGACAAGTTCTTCTTACAGCTGAGTACATCTTGCCTTTTATTTTTATTGTTGATTGTGATTTGTGGATTGTATTCATCACGGAAATGGCAAGAAAAAGTTCTTAGCTTCCTTACAAATTTCATAGCAATATGTCACTGAATACACAAAAGTTTGATTGTGAGTTGTGACATTAGATACAGCTAAACCGAGAGTATATCTATGGGATTTACTACCTCTCTTCTTATTCCTATTCTTAGCTTTGACTTTGGTTTAAGCTAAAACATGTAGCTTGCTTCCAACTATAAGGGTGACAATGCATAAAAAGTATAAAAGATGTTCTATTACATTCAGATAATTGCTAATGGAGAAGACTCTTATCGTATTGTGTAGGTCAGCTTCAAAGGAGTGCTGCCCGTTGATATTGCATAGAATACAATGATCTCAGGCTTGTGACAAAGCTGACCTCATCAAAGAAACTGCGGGTTCTCCGAGGGTTGCTTCAACCATAAGCTTGGTGACTAATATGTCTTATGTAGCCTGGCGTGAGCGCAAAGTAACGAGTCCCTGGCAGCCATTCTATCACATACTATGAGCATTGATCCTTTGTGTGTTAGAAAAAAAAAGGCAAAGGAGGGGCTAACACTCTTCTTGATTTGTATAAGTCAAGTTGACATCAAATCCTTTGTGTTAGTTTGTCTGTTGTCTATGCAAATTCGGGGAATAAGAAATCAAAATTTTGAGTTTGAATTCTTCACTAAATCTTGGTCCAATTTTAATTGATCGGCCAACTGTATTTTGTCAAGACTTAAAATTTTGGGCTATTTTGAAAATTGAGGATTTAGAAAAATATTGATTTATATTCCAAAACCCCAAGAAGTATTCAAACATATGGATGGTTTCTCATGATATACCTCCCAATATTTGGACATACAACATTTTGTTAGACGGATTTTGTGATAGCTGAAAGCTAGAAAAACATTGGTGGTTTCGAGAATGTGATAAGCGGGTAAGGTGGTAACCTAAAATACAATGATCTCATGCTTGTGCATGAAAGGTTTAAAGCATGAAGCAGATGCTTTGTTCAGAAAAATGAAACAAGACAAGCCTCTCCCAGATAACGGTACGTATAATACACTCATCAGAGCACATCTTAGAGAGATGGTAACAAAGCTGCATCAGCTGAACTTATGTACAACACTACAACAATTTCTTCATAAGAGAGAAAGTAAAACAGAGTAATGAAAAGATCAGACAAACAGTTTATCTGCTCGTCTCTCTTCTCTCCATCCATTGTAAACGCTTGCAATGTAATCTTCAATCCTACTCGTCAATGTATCATCACCATCAGGTCCATCACCATGGGCATGATGAGCATCATCATGGTATTCAATACCATCATCACCATCATATTTATTACATAAGCTAGAATCTTTGTAAACATTCCATATATCACCATCGTAATCAACTTCATGAAAACCACCATAATAGCTAAAACAATCATCGTCCTCACCATAGTAATATCTTGGGGATAACAGCAATCTTTGTTCTTGTCTATGGTGTAACCATCAAGCATACTCTCTTTTTCAAACGTGTACAGAGCATATAAATCATCGGTTTCTTCATAAACAGAGCGATTACGATCGTTAATAAACAAGAAAAGGATCCAACTGAGGAAAAAGAAAACAAGAAGAGGATTTGGTGGAGTTGGAGGATTGTCAAAATATCTCAAGAAGAAACAGAGCATTAATGATGACACAATTGTTCTCCAAATGATCTCCATGCCATTGATTATTGTTTGTTCTATATGTATCAATAAAAGATGAGTAGCTTTCCAGGAATATACGAATTAAGAGTAACATTCCGGGAAAATACCATGAATTCTGCTGAGACAATTCAGTGGAAAAGTCTGTTGTGTGAAGTTATTGTAAAACTTCCAAGCACCAGACTATAATATTCCAAGTATGTGTTATAGTTATGACTGTTTCTTGATGTACAAGTTCTAATAATGTGTGTGTAATTTTGTATATATTTATATGTTCTTGACAGGGAAACTTAAGATTTGTGGAGTACCCAAATTTGAGATTTTGTAGCTATACGTTTTCATTTTTTGAATATTAAAGTGATATAGATAGTTTTGTAAAAATCCAAGTAAAGAGTCATCCAGTCGTATATTTTAAATAAAATTTGCCAAGACAGATTGTATTTTATTGGTTTATCTTAAAAATAGGTACGTTTAAGAAGTCAACTGATTCGTGCTTAACGCAAATATTTTCTGTTTAGATTTTTTTTAAATATTTAAAATAAATTTTACGATTTTATCAATTTTATTATATCATAAACTTATTATCTTTGTTTGGTTTTGATCATAAATTTTAAATACTATGGTTTTTTCTATCGACGCAAATACTATGATTTATACATTTGGTTTAGTTTGTCTTTTTTTTTTTAAATTTCATTTTTTTTTCTTGTTTTAAGTATTTTTTTAAATATTTCGAGTTTAGTTTTTATTAAATTGGGTTTCATTTACAATTTGATATTTAAGATTTTAAACTTTATATTTGAATCAAATTATTTTACAAAATTATAATATATAATTTTGTTTCTTTATTGTATATTTAATCTTCCTAAGGATAATTTTTCTTATGTTTAGCTATTTTTGAATAATGTGTATTTATAAGTTTGATAGTTTAAAATAAATAATAATTTTATTTGGTATAAATATATAAAATAGTGTTAATTATTTTCTGAAGATATATTTTTAATTTATTTTTGTTTTTACATTTTTACTTTATATAAAAAATATATTCGTGGAAGTTAAAATTTTAGATGTGCTGATAATCCATCTATTCAACTTGTCTTTTAATAGTTGTTTTTAATATTTTTATAATTAAATAATTTAATTAAACCGGTTTTGGAATTGTCTAAATATCTTATATATATTGATGAAACAAACTGTAAAAATCCGTGTAGTTGTAAAAATACCAACCTATCACTATAAGATTGAATAGTATATATATATATTGAATTATTTTAATATTTTAATTTTATCAAGTTAAAAATATATCAGCCTAGTTTCAATTAATATTTTAAATTCTATTTATTAGAAATTTATTAATCTTACATTTGATTTTTTGTTTTTGATTTTTTATTAGTACAAATATGTTCAAAAATATATTTATGTTACTTTATGTGTGTATTTACCAAAATTTGTTTTTTATGATTTATAGAAAGAATTGATGTATTATATTATTTAAATATATTTATCATCTGATTTAATAATTTGTATATAAATTATTTTGATGTTAAAATATGAAATTTTAAATATATTACATTTTATACTATTTGATTTTATACAATATTTTAATTTATATATTTTTTTAAAAATAAATGCAATAATTTTCATGAAAATAATAATATAGTATTTTCATATGGAACTATAATATTTTTCAAATTTGAAAGAACAACCCGTGAAAACCCTAAGCTATAGATCTAATTTCTAAAATTGTAACTTATAAAAATATTTATTTTATCAACTAAAACTTAATTAATATAATTTTTTGGCAACAAATATTTTTAATTTAAGTACTTATTTATAATATTTACTTTTGAATTATGTCAAAAAGAATTAATTTGCGTTGATTGTGCATATAATTATGTTAATTTATTTCTAGTTTATAAAAATAAAGCATGTATTAAATTATTTGATTATATTTATAAATTAATTTAATATTTTAATTATGCTTCAATACAGATATTAAAATTTTTTGTAATTCAAAATTTAGTTAATAATATGATAATATTAATTATAAATTTAATTACTTATTTTAAAAGTATTAAAATATTTTTATTAGATTTTATTATGATAAAAATGTTACAAGATATTATGAATAAATTAATTAAAAATTGATTAGACATTGTTATTCTTAATAAAACTTTAAATATTTAAACAATGACATATTTAGTAAATAATACCGTAGATAAATATTATTTTTACAGTAGTCTCTAAATTAATAGATTAGATGCCTTTGAATAAAAAAAAGTAAACATTTGATATTAGTGATGCAGAGATTGTTTTTTTTCTTTTTCATATTTAGTAATTAGTAGTGGTATAATAATAAGTAGAAGCAGAAGCAAGAGGAATATAAATTCTCAATTCATGATAAACAATCAAACTGATATTCGATTTATATTTCAATAACAAAAGTCAATAATTTATTATTCATATAAAATAAACGGGAAGTGGACAATAATATATTTAAAAAATATATCGATCGTTGCAACCCTTGCGACGATCGATGCAGTCACGAGCCAGGTAAGTGCCTTTAACCCTTCTTCTTCTTTCTTCCTCATTTCGCAAATTCGCCGAGACAGAACCCTAAATCGCCATACCCATATCTCCCTTGATTCTCACTCGTTTTTATTAATTCCAAACCCTATTCTGCTCGATTTTTCGTCCTCCTCCCATTCTATTACTCATTTCAACCAATTTCGAGGTATGTGTTCTGAATCATTTGTTTCTATTATCGGCCCTTAAGGTAAAAATCCGAATTTTGTCACGATTCTCATGATTTGATGGTATATTGATGATGATTCGAGGTTGATAGTGCTGATTTCGTGATACCCCCAGTACATGTATTGACAGATTTCGCAAGTTTTCAGAGAATCTTCGATTCGATGAAGAACTCTTGTGATTCTCTGATTTAGGGCAACTGCAGGACATATTTGATGTAATTACCACTGGTTTTACTGTTGACGATGGTTGATTGAGATGATATGCACTGATATGATTGCATTTGTTGATCTTAAATCCTTGGCTTAATTGCAAGTTTGGTTTTCTAGTGACTTTGATCGCAGATGGCACCGAGGAAGAGACATAATGTACCTTCTGCTCCTGAACCACCTACTGATTGGTTCGTTCGTGTTTCACCACCGCCTGAGCCTTACACGGTCATTGCTTGCGCAATACATGATCCTTGGCCTATGGCAGAGAAGGACAAGATTCCTGTGATCAGAGAGTGGAACCAGGATGCTAAGACAGTGACTGAGAGTGCTGCATGCACATACATAGCCATCTCTGAGGCTTGGGACGATTATGACACGCTGTTTTACAACGCGTGGCACAACATGGAGATCAATCCCACGCGATTGTCTGAATATAATGCGAGTTTTCTTAAGAGTTAAGATTTCTCAATTCTTGAACATTATAACTAAAATCTTTTCCTTTCTTTTATTCTCAGCTATAACTAACACTCATCAAAACACTTTCTCTCTGCGATCCGTCCTTGAGAAGGACAAGTTAAATGGATCGAATGTTCTCGAATGGTATCGGAACTTGAGAATTGTTCTCAAGCAGGAGAAAAGGGACTATGTCCTAGAAAATGTTCTCCCTGAAAAACCGAGAGGCAATGCCCCACATGCAGAAAGGAGTGCTTGGGATAAGCATTCCAATGATGTGGTCGATGTGAGTTGTCTCATGTTGGCTACCATGAACTCGGACTTGCAGAAGCAATTCGAGAACGTGGAGTCGCCAATGGAGATGATCACTAGCCTGAAAAGTATGTTTCAGGAGCAAGCACGAACTGAGAGATACCAGACGGTTAAGTCTCTCATTGAATGCAAGCTACCAAAGGACGCTCCAGTCAGTCCTCATGTCATAAAGATGATGGATTATATTGATAACTTAGGGAAACTGGATTGTCCAATTAGCCAAGAGTTAGCTACTGACATCATACTGTAGTCGCTGCCGTCAAGCTATGATCAATTTGTTATGAACTATAACATGAACAACTTGACGAAGACGTTGACTGAGCTGCATGGCATGCTCAAAACGGCTGAGCCTAATATCAAGAAGAGAACTCCAAATGTACTTATGGTACAAGGGGGTAAGAAGTTTAAGAAACTTGGCAAGGACAAGGGAAAGGGCAAGGCTATCCAGATTGTGAATCAGGAAAAGCCTGTGCCTACTTCCAAACCCAAGCCCGGCCCATCTGATTATGAATCATGTGAGAAATGCGAATCTTGTCTATTGGGTAAAATTACTAAGGCCCCTTTCAACAAACAAAATGAAATGGCCAGTGATCTGTTGGGCCTTATACATACAGATGTGTGTGGCCTAATGAGCACAAGTGCCAGAGGAAACTTTCGGTACTTCATTAGTCGAGCCCTCTCCAACTCGGTAGTCGCCACATCGTCGGTCCGCGACCTCTTATTCGTATTCTTCTTTTTCTTCTTCTTTTTTCTGGTGAGAGTCAGCTGTGTCGACCGCTATGCTCACCTGACGAAACCAGTCACGATGATATTCATCTTCAAAAAACATCCCTGGAGGAATCAGCCCGAACGAACTTTCTCGATTAGGATCCAGATCAACGGAATTGACCTGCTCGCCAGTTAAATTCTCAACGAAGTAATCCAGAACTTCGAGATCCATCTGGCCCATATCTTGCTTCTTCCACTCTTCTTCGGGTACTGAACCAAAGGCTTGTTGTTTAACTCGATCAAGGACTCAACCAAACGAAGAAGACAACCTACGAAAAGCAAACCCCAGTCAAAAAAGGAAACCAAAACTCACAATGACTACGATAGCGAAAGATACCCGCGTCAAGACGTTCAAAAGCTCGTTTCACCCGATCAACTCTAACTTCCGGCCACTTTTGAATCCCACGAGCAACGAGTTTCTTCAAATCATCAGAAAACCGTCTGGCAAAGGGAGAGTAACGAGATGACGATCTACAAAAAAAGAAACAAGCATGAGTTAGTCAATTTAAAGGAACTAGCAGAGTGAAGCAGATTACCATGGAGATGATTCCATCTCGTCCTATATGGCCTCTCCGGATCAGGAACCGAGGCCGAGTTGACACAAGCGTAAAAATAACGATCCTGCCAGCCGTCAACCTTTAACGGTTTCCCAATGACGACCTTAAGGCCGTAGCGAGTTTGCATACTCACATAACGAGTTCCCACGGTAGTACTATTCGTCGATATCGACGAAATATCTTCAAAAAATTGAAGATTCATCTCAACGCCACATTCGGGGGCCAGAATCATGAAACCGACAAGATTCTGAAAGGCCGCCGGACAAAGTTGGGATAACGCGATCCTCCTCTCCTCGAAATAAGCGATGAGCAACCTCAAAAGGGGAAAACTCAAGTGGATGAGCCTGAACCAGAAGTCATACAGACAAATCCACCCCTTCGGGCAATGCCAGGGCCTCTCATCAGGTTCGGGTTTGCGCAGCTCGAGCCGACCCGCGCCACCAGAACAATTTTCCTCAAGCCAGCGCAATTCATCATCAGTGAACCTCGTCGGTAGAACATGGCGCAAAGGACGAGTCTTCTTCGCCTTCTCGGAATCACCCAAAGCTTGTTCACTCATCTTTCTCCGAACCTTCTTAGATCTGCTCGAGACTTGAGAGAGAGTACCGAGTATCGCTTGATCAAAGAGATAAACGTCTTCTTTTTTCAAGGAAAGATGCTGACCCAGCGAAATCGTCCAAGGTCGCGTTCCGTCATCATCGGAGTCGACTAGATATGGAACCTGAATACCCGGGATATTGCCCACAACCAGAGAACGATTCCAATCACTTTGCTGGCTCGAGCCGATAACTTCTGTTCGATCCGAGCTCGCCGAAGAAACAGACTGCGCAACTGACGAGCTGGATTGTGCGGAATTACCTTCGGACAACCTTACTGAGTGAAGATCGTGGTCGGGTGACGACTCTGAATGAGAATCGATCCTCATAACTAATGGTACAACAACAAATCTAGGGAGAGAAATAAATCTAGAGAAGGGAGAGCGAAATACCTACGGAAGAAGAGAAATAAGAAATGCGAAGAGCGGAGCAAAGTATTTATAAGCGGAGTGGGGAGTTTTCGAGGAGAGCGCAATCATTACACCTATGAGACTCTTCAGTTTCAGACGGTTATAGGCGTCATCATTGCATCTATGCGACTCTTCAACATCCAGCAATTTCCCAAGAATCTTTTGGGTTTCCCAAGGAAGAATGCAACAAAACAAACCGGTACAAACGAGCCGACCAAACTCACCCGAACATATATCAACCCAACTAAGCACTCGACAAATCCGCCGACTTCAACGATCTTGAAGATCGACGAACTGGGGGGGGGACTTACTGTTATATATGGGTTTAGCACCAATCCATTTAGCAGGGCCCAATATATGTTCCCTTGACAAAGGTCGGCCCAACATAAACAAATTCAGTCCAATAAACAGAAATCCCGAACGGAGCGTCCAAACCGAGCCCATTATCAACGGCTCGGCTCGGCCCAAGGCATTCGACCGGCTCGGCTCCACTAACAGACAAAGGAATGATCGGCGTGGCCCATCTCGTCACCAAGTACGACCCATCCGCACGAGCTTGACAAGAGGTCAACAGCCTGTAAAAGGTACGACCATATTTTACTATAAATAGGAGTCGCCACTGTACATAAATGTAACTTTTGGGGATTTGTGCACTTCTCACTACTTTCTCTTTCTAGAGTTAATATTTCCCGAATCGTAACCCGAGCTCGTCTTTCGTCTTGCTCGGACTTTCTTCCATACTTAATACAAAACATGCTCGTTAACGAGCAACTCATTCTCTCTTAACACGCTCGTCACCGAACATCTCTCTCTTTCCTGTTCGTTCCCGAACTTAGTTGGTGCCTCTCTAAAGACAAACTTTGACCCTCGGACCCGAGCACGTCAGCTTTCCGAGCAATACGTGCTTTTGACCTCTGTGACGAATTCGGTTATCACAAATCCGTCAAGTAGTTGCGTAAGCTCGCGAAGGGGCTCCAATTGTCTGTCCAGAATCTGCATTGAACACCATTCCCAACATTTAACCTTATCTAGGTATAAACTACATCCCTGCTTTTGATTAGCTTGTTCGCTAGCCATGAGTTTCGCTTATGAGGTTTAGTAGTCTAGAAGTTGCTTATAGAGTCGTTTAAGAAAGAGAACTGGTCTTCCACTAAACCAGTTATAGACATCTCAGGTTCAGTCTCCACACTGAAAACATGTTGAGTTAGAACCTCTAGTTGAGTCACATCTACATTAGCATTGATCTGTATCTGTCTAAAGTTACCACTAGCCTTGTCATCACCGTCTTCTTTCTTTGCTTCCGTCTCTGTGGGAGCGGGAAGAGCTCTTCTTAAAGGATTGGTCATAAAGTAGATTGTGCAACATGTACCATCCATAAAATAGATTGCGTGACCAAATCAAAATGTTGATCATATGAACTTCACAAATATAGTAATGACTGAGATATATATAACTAAATATAGAGAATGAGTGCTCATTTAGCATGTAATGTATGTGAATCCTCAAGTCTCTCTCTCTACCAGTCGTGTGTGATACTTTCTTCTGTAGATGAAAAATATTTGATCATATGTAACACATAATATACACAAAATCAGATGCTTGTTTTGGACAGAATGGCAGAATGATGTAAAGTAAATTCAGAATAAAGTATCTAATCTTTTAAAACAGAAATACAATATACAACTATCATTTAGCCTGCTTGTTATTTATTTGATACTAGGTGATCGACCTGCACGCATGTGCGGGCATTTTCTGTTGTTAGTTAATTTAGGAGTATTTCTCGATTAGTGTCAAGATAAAACGTGATTTTATTTTTTCTGGTCGGGATTGGTTAGAGATTTAAGTAATCGTTTTTAGATGCACATGGTTACATTCGGATTTAAGTAATCGTTTTCCAATGTGCGGGCATTATTCTGTTGTTAATGCACTTAGGTGTATTTCTCGATTGCACGTCAAGATAAAACGTGATATAAGTTTTTGTCTATATCGTGATGGTGTAAGATTTAATTCATAGTTTAATATGCATATCCGAATTATTACGTTCAGATCGGATGCATAAAATAATAAGTATATACTCATACGAATATTTATAATGTGTTTATATAAAGTGATATATCATGGTTTTTACTAGTTTTGGGCCATGATATAAGTGTGTTTTAGTGTCTTTTTGTGTTCTTTTAGAGTCTTTTACAGGTATAATCAGGTTTGGAGCATATTTGGTGATTATGGCACTTTTTGGAGATATTTGGAGTGTTTGGCCGAGAGATAGAGTTCACTGTCCGAAACAGAGTAATGCGTCGATCGTTGCTCTCCAGCACCGATCGTTGCACCAGCGAGATGTGCCGAAACTCGGCGGTTTATGAAGAGTCAAGATATTGCACTCTGATCCAGAAGTTCCTGATATTTACAAAGAAGCCCCTGGCCGAGATTAGACCTATATAATTAAGTTTTTGGTGTTTAATTTACTGACGCTTTCATAATTAAGAGCAGAGGATTTCTAGAGCTTCATCTGTATTTGGAGAAGATTTCGAACCCCTTTAATTCTTTATCTTTTATGCAATTTATTCTTCATATGATTATGTTTTCATTATCTATGTCTGAGTAGATTCCTTGTTAAGTTTAAGGTTTCTCACATAGGATTTCATGACTTGCTAGACTTGTTAAATTCAGTTAAGGATTCATAACTATATCTGTTCTTCAATCTAATTGTGCTTAAAGCTAGTTCTAACCTGATCAATTAGAATCTAGATCTTAGGTTGCTAAATACGTCACAGAAGTGGGGTTTAGGAATCTGAACTAATTAGGTTGAGCAATTAAACTTCTCGCAAACGAAAGTTTGGTTTAGGTTAATTGTGAACATATCAAACTTGGAATTAATGCTAGTTTAATCTGTTAGTTCTCGCAAACGAAAGTTTGGTTTGCTGCACTTAGACTTAGAGAATTATCGCAAGGGAATTTGGTTAATTCTATATCTGTGTTTTGAGTTCTAGAACTGTGCTTAATTAGATCCTTGCTGAATGAACTGTCTGCTTGTCTGATTTCCTGAGAACGCCCTAGACTTAGCGCTGTTAATAACTTGCTTTCACAACCAACAATCTCTGCTTTCTGTTTACTTTCTCGCATTGCTTTCAATACAATCACATTGCTTTCTTCCTAGTTTAATTCCTGTTCTTGAGCTATTGAATACCAGAGTCTCTGTGGATTCGATACCCTATATACTGCTACTACTGAACTGTGCACTTGCAGTTAGATATAGGATTAAAACTCGACCCTATCAAGTTTTTGGAGCCGTTGCCGGGGACTCTTAGAGTCTTCAATAGCTTTGAGCCTAGGGTTTTACTAGGATTTTTTGTTTTCTTTTTGTTTTTGTTTTTATTTTTTTTAGTTACTAATTTTCTCTGTTTTTCTCTGTCGCAGGTACCGATTTCGCACTGCGTCGATCGTTGCACCCTTGCATCGATCGTCACTAGGCGATTCTGAGATTGAACCGATCGTTGCACTGATAGCATCGATCGTTGCTGGACGATTACAGACAGTTTATGCAGACACAGAAAACTCGAAGTAATCCGAACTTGAGCTTAGTTAATCTCGAACTTGAGGAACTTGGACGTCTAGAGAGAACTATTAGAAGAGAAAGAAGAGAAAGGATGGTGCGAGAACGTTTGATTCTTGAACGCGATGTTCAAGGTACCCTGAGGGACCGAGATAACAACCCATACAATGCTGCTTATCAAAGGGTTGATGCTGAGGGAAATGTAATCCCTGATCCTCATGAACCTGAGCCACAACCGCAGGCGCAAGCCCAAGGACAAGCTCAAGGTAGACAGATGGTTGTCCATGAGAGGACTTTAGCTGACTACAACAGACCGGATGAATATCATGCAAACCGGTCAGCTTTAGTGATTCCAGGATTTGAGAGGAATGATTTTGAAATCAAAACCATCCACTACTCGCTGATGAGACAGAACGCATTCCATGGTTATCATACGGAGCAGCCTATGGATCACATAGATCAGTTTGAGGATATAATCACTGACATGAAGTATGATGGAGTCTGCCAGGATTATCTTTTTCTTAAGCTCTTTCCGCACAGTCTCGCTGGAGGCGCTGCTGCATGGCTGAAGCAACTGCCATCTGGGCAGTTTAATACTTGGACAGCCCTAAAGAGTGAGTTCCTGCGTCACTTCTACGATGATGCACGTTCAGATCAGTCCAGACAGGACATACTCACATTTTCCCAAGGACCTGTGGAGCCTTTGAAAACTGCGTGGATGAGATTCAGAAAGTACCAGCGTGACTGCCCACACCACGGATTCACTGAGGTCACATTGCTAGGTATTTTCTTCAGAGGTATTGATCTTCCTTATCAACAGGCACTGGATAACTCCAGCAATGCAAACTTCAACACCAGGACTCCTGCACAAGCTAAGCAGTTGATTGAGAACCTAGTTAGCAGCAACAGTTGCAAGACTATGGATGAAAGGAGGAAGAAATCTGGTGGAAGTATTGATAACTCAGAGATGGCTGAATTGAAATCTAGGATGGACAAAATCTGCACTCTTCTGGGTGAAAAGAAAGCTGTCAACTTTGCCCAAGATGTAGAGGTAATTCAGACTGAGGAGGACACTCAGGAGGAAGATGTGAATTACATAGGAGGTTCTGGATTCCAAGGTAATAGATTTGGTAATCAACAGGGGAACAAATTCTTCAATGGAGGCCAGAAAAGTGCTTTCAACAGCAACTCATCTAATTCTGGACAGGCTAGTGGTTTTCAGAAGACCTTTGGACAAGGTACTCAGAGAACCTATGGATCTTCATCTTATCAGACTCCTCCTGCACCTACAGCTCATGAGAGCGGAATGGAAGCTATGATGGAACAACTAATGGAGAGTCAAACCAAGATTTCTGTGGACTGCAACAAGAAGTTGGATGCTGTCTATGAAGACCTCAATGGGAAGTTTGAGTCCCTGAACACTCACATGAAGCAGTTGGATACTCAGGTGAACCAGATTTCTAGATCAATAAAGGGAAAAGGAGTAGCAGACACTCATATTAAGGCCTGGTCTGTGTACATTAATGATGGATCTCACTTAGGTGAAAAATTTGAGCTAAGTACAGCTGAATTGGTGGAGGAAGAAGAAATCTCGGTTTTTTTGTGAAAAACTCTCGGGTGAAATCTGCTGTAGTGCGTCGATCGATGCAACATCTGTGCCGATCGATGCACCTGTCGTGATAGCGACGATCGACACTCCCGTAGCGACGATCGTTGCAGGGCGAGAACAGACACAAGATTTTTATGGCGTAGATGTAGAGGGAGATTTAGAACTTGATCGGTTGTTCCCTGGAATGTCTGAGATTACTCAACAGGAGGTCTATGCACAAGCATTGAGATCATATCCTTCAGTATCCGAAGTTATTAAACAGGAGATTGAAGAGCTGAAGAAGCTAGAAGAAAGTGGTGAAGACTTGGAAGAAATTCCACCGTCTGATGATCCACCTTATCATCCCTATGTGCAGAGGTACTTAAACAGGATGCTGCCTTTAGATGAGGAGCTTAGAGAATGGGTGATTATAGTTCCCCAACATATCAGTGAAGTGCTACTAAACAAGATACCAAAGAAGTTGCCTGATCCTGGAGTCTTTATACTTGATTGCTCTATCTTCGAGGACAGTTTTAGACGCTCTCTTTGTGATCTGGGAGCTGCTGGAAGTATGATGCCATATTTTGTGGCAGAGAAGCTGGGAATGCTTGATTTTTCTCCCACTAGGACCTCTCTAGTCCTAGCTGATCAGTCTATACGAGTTCCGGAAGGACTCTTAAAGGACATCCCGGTGAGAGTTGGAAACTATTTGGTTCCGACAGACTTCCTTGTGCTGAAGTATGACTGCGATCCTGATGAAGCATTGCTACTTGGAAGACCATTCTTGGCTACAGCGGGAGCTGTGATAGACGTTAGACAGAGTCTAATAGACCTCCATCTGGGAGATGAGCCGCTGCGGTATGAGATGGAGAAGCTGCGAAAACCATTGATAGATGGGCAGACTTTCACGATCATGGAAGCAGATGATGAACGGCCTGATGACACTGTGATTGTAGATCCCGGAGCACATTATACTCCTACGTTTCTTGGACTGAAGCATTCTGCAACAGCCTATTCTCCACCATGGATGAGGAGACTTGAACAGAGACAGAAAAAGTCTCTGTCAGGATCTTCTGGAGCCTGAACGATCTTGTGCGTCCGGTCAAGCTATTGACCTTAAACAAGCGCTGGGTGGGAGGCAACCCACCATTAGGTACTGGTGTTTTTCTACTTAATTTTTGGTGTTTTTGTTAGGATTTTACGTTTGTTTTTGTTTTTGGTGAGTTTATGATTGCAGATCTCGGACAAATTCACAGTTCGTCGATCGACGCACTTCTGTGTCGATCGACGCACTTCTGTGTCGATCGTCACAACACGATCGGAATCGCATTGCAGCGATCGTTGCGGTCCTGAGCAACGATCGACCATACACGAAAATCGCCTAGTAACGGTCGATGCACTTAGTGCAACGATCGGTGCCTGAGCGACATAGGTAAACCCGACAGAACTCAACAAAACCTTAACAATTTTTATTTCTTTTTACCGATCCTTCGCTTGACACTACTGGGGACAATGTGTCTTAAGTGTGGGGGAGGTGCTACTGACGTTTATCTTTCTGTTTTCTTAAGAGTCAGTCTATTTTTCAAAATTTTTTGTTTTATTGAGTCAAAATTGTTTAAGTAAGAAACTATGATTTTCTGAGAAGATTTACAAGACTTGCAGGAACTTAAGTAACCATTGTGATGAAGTTTCAGGATCTATCTCTGACTATTAGAAAACCCAGACACGGATCAACCTACTGGGAACACCCACATCACTTCAGGTATCAGAGGATCCTTTTATTGACTTCAACCTTAATACTAACATTAGATTTCTCACCTAAGGGCTTGGTATACTTTGTGTCGGATTCCCTTGTTAGTTCTGACACAACCTGTCAACCTATCCCATTTAGTTCCCTTCTCCCCTTCTATAAAGTAAAAAAAAAAAAGATAATAAACTGAGGATGAGTTAGTAACTCCGAAGTGGTCACGGGAGTGGTAGAGACCCCTATTATCTCCTGTGCGATCCATGGAATGTGTCCAAAGTACACCCCATAACGGGAAGAACACTGATAAAAAAAATAAAATGATACCCAATGTGGGAAAAATCAGTTGTTAATGAAGGGAAAAGAGAAGAAAGGGACTAGAAAAAGATAGTATGGTGGTCTAGAGCTGATAAGGTAAGAATCCATGTGCCCTTTAGATCGATACTCCTTAGGTGAGACCGCACTTAAATACTTGCAGAAGTCAGTAGGGAGAATTTGAATGCTTGAATGTGATTGTGTGTTTACTTAGGACAGTTGCTAAGTGTGGGGGAAGTACATGTTGGTCTTGATATCCTGTGATTGATTCTTTCAGTGGTTTACTAAGGGGAATCTGAGTATTGTAGCTTCTAGGATGAAATGAGTTTCTGAAGAGTTTTCAAACCTCTTCACCACGCTTTAGTTCTCTGTTTTGCTTGAGGGCAAGCAAAGGCTAAGTGTGGGGGAGTTGATATATCATGGTTTTTACTAGTTTTGGGCCATGATATAAGTGTGTTTTAGTGTCTTTTTGTGTTCTTTTAGAGTCTTTTACAGGTATAATCAGGTTTGGAGCATATTTGGTGATTATGGCACTTTTTGGAGATATTTGGAGTGTTTGGCCGAGAGATAGAGTTCACTGTCCGAAACAGAGTAACGCGTCGATATTTGCTCTCCAGCACCGATCGTTGCACCAGCGAGATGGGCCGAAACTCGGCGGTTTATGAAGAGTCAAGATATTGCACTCTGATCCAGAAGTTCCTGATATTTACAAAGAAGCCCCTGGCCGAGATTAGACCTATATAATTAAGTTTTTGGTGTTTAATTTACTGACGCTTTCATAATTAAGAGCAGAGGATTTCTAGAGCTTTTGGGGCTGATCTTAACCTTTACTTCATCTGTATTTGGAGAAGATTTCGAACCCCTTTAATTCTTTATCTTTTATGCAATTTATTCTTCATATGATTATGTTTTCATTATCTATGTCTGAGTAGATTCCTTGTTAAGTTTAGGGTTTCTCACATAGGATTTCATGACTTGCTAGACTTGTTAAATTCAGTTAAGGATTCATAACTATATCTGTTCTTCAATCTAATTGTGCTTAAAGCTAGTTCTAACCTGATCAATTAGAATCTAGATCTTAGGTTGCTAAATACGTCACGGAAGTGGGGTTTAGGAATCTGAACTAATTAGGTTGAGCAATTAAACTTCTCGCAAATGAAAGTTTGGTTTAGGTTAATTGTGAACATATCAAACTTGGAATTAATGCTAGTTTAATCTGTTAGTTCTCGCAAACGAAATTTTGGTTTGCTGCACTTAGACTTAGAGAATTATCGCAAAGGAATTTGGTTAATTCTATATCTGTGTTTTGAGTTCTAGAACTGTGCTTAATTAGATCCTTGCTGAATGAACTGTCTGCTTGTCTGATTTCCTGAGAACGCCCTAGACTTAGCGCTCTTAATAACTTGCTTTCACAACCAACAATCTCTGCTTTCTGTTTACTTTCTCGCATTGCTTTCAATACAATCACATTGCTTTCTTCCTAGTTTAATTCCTGTTCTTGAGCTATTGAATACCAGAGTCTCTGTGGATTCGATACCCTATATACTGCTACTACTGAACTGTGCACTTGCAGTTAGATATAGGATTAAAACTCGACCCTATCATAAAGTTACTAAAAATTCTTACAAACATAGAAATCTGAGCAAGACATTAAACATAAGTTTTAATTTAGTTTAAAACAGGATTCCAACATTAGAAGAGTTAGAGAGTTTAAGAAATGGTGGAGGAGAGCATCAGGACTGGACTTGTAGCATGATGTAGCCCCGGAGGCGGAAGCTTGAGCGATGGATTGATGGAGGACAAGCACTGGCTTAAAAGCTCTCTTACTTGACCGAGATGGATGGAATGGATGAATGAAATGATTGACTCTCTCAACCGGTGGGTTTGATTGACTCTCTCAATCGGTGGTGAACTAGTTCTGCTTGAGTCACACAAGCAATCCTAATCCAATAATCTTCGGAGACAATTGAATCACTCAAAAGAATCCTAAGACAAAAGATCTTAACAAAGAACACTCTTTGAAGAAAACTGAATAATACTTTGATTGAAGGTTGAAAGGTGATTGTTACAATAGATGATACTGAGCTTATATAAGCTTTTTACAACGGTCCTATTGACCTTGAACAAGAAACAAATCGACAATTAATGAAAACTAGCCGTTAGGCTGAAAATGGCAAGAATCCAAGCTCTTGATGATTTCCTTGTATCTGGATGGCTTTAAGGGATAAGTGAGGATCCTTGGAACAGCTTGATTGACTAATAACTCGCAGCTTGCATTCTTAGAAAGAAGCCGTTGGTGTTTGATCTCTTTCTTCTCCAAAAATGGTAAGTATGACTTCTTGAAGTTATGGAGAATCTTGTGTGGTCTTGTGCAGCTGGGGACGTCTAGACTTGATGGAAAGGAGCTCAATACACTGTAGTTTTGATAGGTAAACGTTTGGTGCTGAATTGACCTTCCAAATGTGAAACCTTCCATATATGGCAAGTCTGCTGAGCTAGTGCCGATGCTACTTCCTGAGCTAGCTGTGATGCTACATATGGTTAGCTCCTTTTCGGTATCTTCTTCTTGTGTCATCTTTTGGGGATGACTCTTCTTAGTGGCATGCTGATGATGAGCTGAGCTAGATTTCTTGACCTTGGTCTCCACTTGAGCTAAGATAAGCTCATACGCCTTGTTGGATCTTCTCGGCTCCATAATCTCTTCTCCATGTGTTATGATTCCTCCTTGGTCATATGTCTTCTTAGGATTGATTGTTGGATGTATAATCAATCCTATGCCTTTTGTTGGATCAGAACTCATTGTGGCCTTGACTTCTCTTGGTCTCCTTGCTCTGCTTGACGTAGTGGTTGAGTTAGCAATTGAGTCAGTGAGCGCCTGGTTTGATCTGGTTCTGATGACCGCATCATACCCTCCCTCTTCAAGAAGTTTTGACCTCAAAACTTGATAACCTGCACATAGATAAGTCAAGTTAGTCCAGTGAAGTGAATGAGGGTTTAGAAGATTACCTTGGGAATCATTTTGATTCCGGTATAGTTGTGGAGCATCCGGTGGCTCTTCTTTGAGTAAATAGGACAGCAATGCTCCTCTTCTTTGAGCTGGTGTGATGCCTCCTTTGCTTATCTTGCTTCTGCTCTCTTTAAGACCTGAAATATCCTCAACAATTTGGCGAAGAAACAAGTGCATTATGGGATCCTTATCACATAAATAACGGTTTGAATCATTTTCCCTAGAGTCATCTTCATGTGCTACTGATATCTCATCCTCTTGTAAGCTTAACAAATCCTTTAGCACAGCTGTTGAGTCATGAGAAATGAAGTGGATCAAAGAAAGACTCACAATGTTATTTGATGTAGTGTCCTTGCTTTGGTCTGGTGGCTCTTCCTTGATCTCCCATTTGGCCTTATCTTTAAATCTAATCCCTGTCTCAACACTTGACTCAAGAAACAAGTGCATCATACCAGTGGATTGATAATCAAGAATACTCATTCGAAGTTCAGAAATAACCTCATGTTTGGTTGAAGCATGATATACGTCAAGCCTTTGATTTGCTTGTGGCTCATGTGTGGAAACATGGCTCGGTTTTGGTCTCTCTTTCAAGACTCCTTCTTCCTTTGGCTTCTTGATCTTTATCAGACCTGTACCTAAGTCAACTCTTAAGGGAAAGAGCAAGTGGATTATATCTGAGTTTGAGGCTTTAAAAACAGGTTGCATAAGATTGAAGCTTACCATTATGGCTTTGACAAGCTGGTTCAGAGTTGCCTCTCTCCTTATGCGTGTACTACTAGAAGTTTCATGCTCTAGTCCATCATTGGTTGAAGCTCCCTGATCTTTCTCATCTTGATTCCTTTGTGTTGATGGTTCTGTCCGAAACTTGACTTCATGACCTATATCTTTCTCAAGTTCTCTTGGACAAGACAAATGCATTATTATATCCTTGGAATCATTATAAACTGTTTCAGTAAGACAATTACTCACCTTGCCTTGTTCATGTCTTGGTGCATCAGTCATGATGGTACCTTGAATGTACTCTTGTCCTTCACTAGCTTGTAGCTCATGACATTGGTGTTGCTCCACTTCTTCTTTAACACCTAAACTTTTATGAACCTTTTGGTCCAGACACAAGTGCATCATAACAGTGGTTGGAAAAACAAGTTTATTTACTCTAAGTTCAGAATTCACCTTGTTTGCTTGCACCTCACGGTTGTTGTCCTTTTGACTTGTGTGCTCTTGAGCTACTTGGCTGCGACTCTCCTTTACTCTAGAGATGACCATAGCTCTCTTAGGGCAGTCACTATGGGATGTAGTCTGGTGTGTGACATCTATGGATGCTGGTAGCATCACTTGATCAGGTTGTGATGTTGGTGCATCGGTCCACTTGACTTTTTCACTCTCCTTTGAACAAATCAGGTTTGGTAGTGTACTCTGACCTCCATGCTCTTCTTCTGATCTTGTTCCTGATTCAAATTCCTTGGGCAAAGACAAGTGCATGAGTCTTGAATTGGAAATTAAAATATCAGATTGCACAAAATTATCATTTGTGTCAGTTACTTCCAATTTCAATTCGGATGTTATATCATTGAACAACTTCTTAGATGGACAATTTGCAGCAAAATGTCCTCTTCTATGGCACCTATAACATGTTGGCTCTATGGAATTTACAAGGTTGAAACACTTACCTTGTGTTGGCGTGTCTCGCAACTTGAGTGATGCATCAAAGATGGGTCCGGTTGCATTGGGTGAAGCTTTGTGGCTCCGCTTCTGCTCTTGCTTCTTTGGGTACAAAATCTCCATGATCTCCTGCCATTGTTGATCCTGCTTTGCTTGAAGAGTCTTCTTAGATTCTGGATAGCAATCAAACTTGGGCTTAGGATCAGCTTGTGCTTTGGATGCAATCTTCACTCTCTTGGTTGTGGTTTGAAGCTTCTCCACAAATTCCGATGCAAAGAATAGGAACTAAAACAAAAGAACACAAAACATTTTTTTTTTGAATTGAGATGCAAAGAAACAAAACAGAATTGAAAACAGAAACACAATTTTTATGGGTTTTCGATTTGAAAGAAATGAAACAACAAAACTTAAAGAGATAAAGGTTGGATTGATACAACCTGACTGATAGGAGCTTTTGAAGCTCTGATACCAGATGATGTAGCCCCGGAGGCGGAAGCTTGAGCGATGGATTGATGGAGGACAAGCACTGGCTTAAAAGCTCTCTTACTTGACCGAGATGGATGGAATGGATGAATGAAATGATTGACTCTCTCAACCGGTGGGTTTGATTGACTCTCTCAATCGGTGGTGAACTAGTTCTGCTTGAGTCACACAAGCAATCCTAATCCAATAATCTTCGGAGACAATTGAATCACTCAAAAGAATCCTAAGACAAAAGATCTTAACAAAGAACACTCTTTGAAGAAAACTGAATAATACTTTGATTGAAGGTTGAAAGGTGATTTACAAATGAACAATACAATGAGACTTTATAGGACTCATGAATAACGGTCATATTGACCTTGAACAAGAAAGAAATCGCAAACATAAAGAAAACTAGCCGTTAGGCTGATTTTTGGTAAGGATCCATGCTCTTGATGATTTCTTTGTATCTGGATGGCTTTAGGGGATAAGTGAGGATCCTTGGAACAGCTTGATTGACAAATAATTCGCAGCTTGCATTCTTGGAAAGAAGCCGTTGGTGTTTGATCTCTTTCTTCTCCAAAAATGGTAAGTATGACTTGTTGAAGTTATGGAGAATCTTGTGTGGTCTTGTGCAGCTGGGGACGTCTAGACTTGATGGAAAGGAGCTCAATACACTGTAGTTTTGATAGGTAAACGTTTGGTGCTGAATTGACCTTCCAAATGTGAATGCTTCCATATATGGCAAGTCTGCTGAGCTAGTGCTGATGCTACTTCTTGAGCTAGCTGTGATGCTACATATGGTTAGCTCCTTTTCGGTATCTTCTTCTTGTGTCATCTTTTGGGGATGACTCTTCTTAGTGGCATGCTGATGATGATCTGAGCTAGATGTCTTGACCTTGGTCTCCACTTGAGCTAAGATAAGCTCATACGCCTTGTTGGATCTTCTCGGCTCCATAATCTCTTCTCCATGTGTTATGATTCCTCCTGGGTCATATGCCTTCTTAGGATTGATTGTTGGATGTATAATCAATCCTATGCCTTTTGTTGGATCAGAACTCATTGTGGCCTTGAATTCTCTTGGTCTCCTTGCTCTACTTGACGTAGTGGTTGAGTCAGTGATTGAGTCAGTGAGCGCCTGGTTTGGTTTGGTTCTGATGACCGCATCATACCCTCCCTCTTCAAGAAGTTTTGACCTCAAAACTTGATAACCTGCACATAGATAAGTCAAGTTAGTCCAGTGAAGTGAATGAGGGTTTAGAAGATTACCTTGGGAATCATTTTGATTCCGATTGGGTTGTGGAGCATCCGGTGGTTCTTCTTTGAGTAGATAGGACAACAATGCTCCTCGTCTTTGAGCTGGTGTGACGCCTCCTTTTCTTATCTTGCTTCTGCTCTCTTTAAGACCTGAAATATTCTCAACACTTTGGCAAAGAGACAAGTGCATTATGGGCATCTTATCAAATAAATATCGGTTTAAATCATTTTCCTTAGAGTCATCTTCATGTGCTACTGATATCTCATCCTCTTGTAGGTTTAACAAATCTTTTAACACAGCTGTTGAGTCATGAGAAATGAAATGGATCAAAGAAAGACTCACAATGTTATTTGATGTAGTGACCTCGCTTTGGTCTGGTGGCTCTTCCTTGATCTCCCATTTGGTCTTATCTTTAGATCTAATCCCTGTCTCAACACTTGACTCAAGAAACAAGTGCATCATACCAGTGGCTTGACAATCAGTGTTAGGCACTTTAAGTTCAGAGATAACCTCATGTTTGGTTGAAGCATAATATACTTCAAGCCTTGGATTTGCTTGTGGCTCATGTGTGGAAACATGGCTCGGTTTTGGTCTCTCTCTCAAGACTCCTTCTGCCCTTGGCTTCTTGATCTTTATCAGACATGTACCTAAGTCAACTCTTAAGGGAAAGAGCAAGTGAATTATATCTGAGTTTGAGACTTTAAAAACAGGTTGCACAAGGTTGAAGCTTACCATTACGGATGTGACAAGCTGGTTCAGAGTCGCATCTCTCCTGGTGCATATACTACTAGATGTTTTAGGCTCTAGTTCATCATTGGTTGAAGCTCCATGATCTTTCTTATCTTGATTCCCTTGTGTTGATGATTCTGCCCGAAACTTGACTTCAAAACCTATATCTTTCTCAAGTTCTTTTGGACAAGACAAATGCATTATCATATCCTTGGAATCAGTATGAACAGTTTGAGTAAGATGTTGACTTACCTTGTCTCGCTCAGGTCTTGGTACAACAGTCATGATGGTACCTTGAATGTACTCTCGTCCTTTACTTGCTTGTGTATCATGACATTGATGTTGCTCCACTTCTTCTTTGACACCTAAACTTTCATGAACCTTTTGGTCCAGAGACAAGTGCATCATAACAGTGGCTTGACAAACAAGTTTATTCACTTTAAGTTCAGAATTCACCTTGTTTGCTTGCACCTCACGGTTGATGTCCTTTTGACTTGTGTGCCCTTCTTCTTGTCTTATTCCTGGATCAAAACTCTTTGGCAAAGACAAGTGCATGAGTCTTGAATTGGGAAATAACAAATCAGAATGAGCTAAACTATCACTAGTTTTAGCTGAATCAGTTTCATGTCCTAGTGATGTTTCTTTCAACAATCTCTTAAGGGGACAATTTACAGCAAAATGACCTCTCTTATGACATCTATAACATGTCTGAACTTTGATATTCACAAAGTTAGAAGACATACCTTTACTTGGAGGTTCTGGTGAGAGTGTGGAGGTTGGCCTGTGCTGATCCATTTTTGCGTGAGCAGTCTTCTTAGTTTCTACTGGACTTGTCCAAGTATTTGCAAACACTTTCTTGGGCTCGTGACAGTAAGCATCCTTAGGCATGGAAGTAGACTGCAAAACTGGTGAAACCTTCGCTCTTCTTGGTGTTGCTTGGCATTGGGGTGTTGAAATGAGTTTCTTGTGTGTTTGGTGCTTCTTTGAAAACTCTTTGTACATCCTTGCTTTAAGGTCACCCCAATCTAGTACTGGCTTG
The DNA here is from genome assembly GCA_030180135.1 of Orychophragmus violaceus. NCBI lineage: Eukaryota > Viridiplantae > Streptophyta > Magnoliopsida > Brassicales > Brassicaceae > Orychophragmus > Orychophragmus violaceus. The sequence continues at coordinate 102,920,449 of CM058239.1, forward strand.
TTGTAGAAGCCTGAAGTACACTCTCTTAGCCACCACTTATATGCTTCTCCGGTGAGTGCGTCAACAGCATATGATAACTTTTCCTCCTTAGGGATATTGTGGGATTTAAACCACTGCTTCATGTTGGTCTCCCACTGGAGATAATCTTCAGGGTTTTGGCTACAACCTGAAAATATTAGGGAACCTCTTGTCCTGGTGGTTGGCTGCCTTGTGCTTGCTTGTTGTGCTGTAGCTCTCCTTGTACCAGTGAGCTGATGTTGAGCTGGTACATGGTATGAAGTAACTCCATGGTTCTTGAATGCACTCTTGTGCCTAGGTGGATGGTACTCTCCATACATGTTTGCTTCTGAATCTTCTCTATCTTCCATGTCAATGATTTAGTACCTGACACAATAAACTCAAAAGTGTATCAATGGATTCTAACACAAAGAAGTAAAATTCAGAAAAATGCAAACTTTCTTTAATTAAAAAGAATCCACACGATTTGGTGCAAATATAGAAATAAAATTCTGCACAAAAGAAATGGAAACAAAATTTGTGACACAAAGATTTAAGGAAACATTTTTTTTTTTTTTTTATTTCGAAATGAAACAAAACTAATATGGAAAGAACACTTTTTTTGGCTTTTGGGTTTAAGAAAATCGAATCAAAGGAATGGAAACTTTTTTTTTTTTTTTTTTTTGAACTTTTTGAAACAAACTAAGAACAAAGAAATAGAAATCAAAAGAAACACAAAACAAACTTTTTTTTTTTTTTTTGATTTAAGATGCAAAACAAAACAAAAACAAGATGCAATAACCGAAAGGATAAAGGATAGAATACACCTGATTAGGAAGCTTCTCCATCAACCATCACAAAATTATCATTTGTGTCAGTTACTTCCAATTTCAATTCGGATGTTATATCATTGAACAACTTCTTAGATGGACAATTTGCAGCAAAATGTCCTCTTCTATGGCACCTATAACATGTTGGCTCTATGGAATTTACAAGGTTGAAACACTTACCTTGTGTTGGCGTGTCTCGCAACTTGAGTGATGCATCAAAGATGGGTCCGGTTGCATTGGGTGAAGCTTTGTGGCTCCGCTTCTGCTCTTGCTTCTTTGGGTACAAAATCTCCATGATCTCCTGCCATTGTTGATCCTGCTTTGCTTGAAGAGTCTTCTTAGATTCTGGATAGCAATCAAACTTGGGCTTAGGATCAGCTTGTGCTTTGGATGCAATCTTCACTCTCTTGGTTGTGGTTTGAAGCTTCTCCACAAATTCCTTTTTCATCCTGGACTTGAGATCTCTCCAATCCAGTATTGCCTTCTTAAGGATGGTTGGTGTGCTCTCCTTTAGCCACCATTCATAAGCCTTTTCTGTGAAGGCTGAGACAGCTTGTACTAGCCTCCTTTCTTTTGGAACTTTGTTAACTTGTAACCACTGCTCCATGTTGCTTTCCCACTGCAAGTATACTTCAGGATCTTTGCTAATTCCTGAGAAGATTAGGGAACCTCTTGTTCTGGTGGTTGGCTGCCTTGTGCTTGCTTGTTGGGCTGTAGCTTTCCTTGTATCAGTGAGCTGACGTTGAGCTAGTACATGGTATGAAGTAACTCCATGATTTTTTAATGCACCCTTGTGCCTAGGTGGGTGGTACTCTCCATACATGTCTGCTACTGAATCTTCACGATCCTCCATGTCACTGATTTAGTACCTGAAACAATAAACTCAAAGTGTATCAATATGCTCTGAAGTTATGCAACTTAAGCTTCAAGACAATCCAAACAATAAAATCAACACACGGTTCTAAAAACCTTTGGGAAGTTTTAAATTGTCTTAAAGGACACCCTGAAATCGATTTAGGATTCAAAACTTTTCGAAAAAGATTGAAATAGGCTGGTTGGTTCTCAAAATATCAAGTTTCCTTATTTGTGTGTTGCACACAATTTTGGATGGTTTAAAAAAAGGAAAACTGAAATTTCTGTGACAAATCAAGGGAACCTTTTATTAAAACTTTCGAAATTTTTTTGGAGAAACAAAAAGGAAAGAAACACTTTGAACCAAAAATTCTAATGAAAATCGGATCAAAAATGTTAAACTTCTTCTTCTTTGTTAAATCTTTTTTTTTTTTGATAAATGCAAAAATAAGAACTAAAACAAAAGAACACAAAACAAACTTTTTTTTTTTTTGATTTAAGATGCAAAACAAAACATAAAATGAAATAAATGCAAATGAAAACAATTTTTATGGATTTTTGATTTAAGATGAAATGAAAACAAAAACTAGATGCAATAACCGAAAGGATAAAGGATAGAATACACCTGATGTAGGAACCTTTCGGCTCTGATACCAGATGATGTAGCCCCGGAGGCGGAAGCTTGAGCGATGGATTGATGGAGGACAAGCACTGGCTTAAAAGCTCTCTTACTTGACCGAGATGGATGGAATGGATGAATGAAATGATTGACTCTCTCAACCGGTGGGTTTGATTGACTCTCTCAATCGGTGGTGAACTAGTTCTGCTTGAGTCACACAAGCAATCCTAATCCAATAATCTTCGGAGACAATTGAATCACTCAAAAGAATCCTAAGACAAAAGATCTTAACAAAGAACACTCTTTGAAGAAAACTGAATAATACTTTGATTGAAGGTTGAAAGGTGATTGTTACAATAGATGATACTGAGCTTATATAAGCTTTTTACAACGGTCCTATTGACCTTGAACAAGAAACAAATCGACAATTAATGAAAACTAGCCGTTAGGCTGAAAATGGCAAGAATCCAAGCTCTTGATGATTTCCTTGTATCTGGATGGCTTTAAGGGATAAGTGAGGATCCTTGGAACAGCTTGATTGACTAATAACTCGCAGCTTGCATTCTTAGAAAGAAGCCGTTGGTGTTTGATCTCTTTCTTCTCCAAAAATGGTAAGTATGACTTCTTGAAGTTATGGAGAATCTTGTGTGGTCTTGTGCAGCTGGGGACGTCTAGACTTGATGGAAAGGAGCTCAATACACTGTAGTTTTGATAGGTAAACGTTTGGTGCTGAATTGACCTTCCAAATGTGAAACCTTCCATATATGGCAAGTCTGCTGAGCTAGTGCCGATGCTACTTCCTGAGCTAGCTGTGATGCTACATATGGTTAGCTCCTTTTCGGTATCTTCTTCTTGTGTCATCTTTTGGGGATGACTCTTCTTAGTGGCATGCTGATGATGAGCTGAGCTAGATTTCTTGACCTTGGTCTCCACTTGAGCTAAGATAAGCTCATACGCCTTGTTGGATCTTCTCGGCTCCATAATCTCTTCTCCATGTGTTATGATTCCTCCTTGGTCATATGTCTTCTTAGGATTGATTGTTGGATGTATAATCAATCCTATGCCTTTTGTTGGATCAGAACTCATTGTGGCCTTGACTTCTCTTGGTCTCCTTGCTCTGCTTGACGTAGTGGTTGAGTTAGCAATTGAGTCAGTGAGCGCCTGGTTTGATCTGGTTCTGATGACCGCATCATAGCATTTTGCCAGAAAAGCTGAAGCGTGATTCTCTGCTTCGCCTTGACATTATTTGCTGTCATAAATTCTCTTAATCCGCCAGCCAAACGAATACGTCCCCTATTAGTATACGAATGGAATGCAAGCTCAACAAACCATTTCTGTCCATCATCATTGACAATCAAAATGGTTTTGCCAACAACCGTCCACAAGTCGTTTGCATCCAGAAAAGAACTTAGGAAGATACTGCAAAATGAATACATATGAATCATGTAAAAATATTTAAAACATTGATACAAAGGAATAACTTACGATTCTGCTTCGCTTTATGTCGTCACTCGTGACGTTTAAGGTAACAAACTTCTCATTAGCTCCTTCAAAAATCATCTCGATTATTAGTCAAAACATTACAAAATCATCATTTATTGTTTGGAAAATAAGTGGAAAAACACTTACTCGTGCTACCTTCTCCAGTCTCCCTTGTGTGTGATGTATTTCCTTAAAAAAAACAACTCGATTATTATTCAAAACATTAGAAATCATCAGAAATTATCTGGAAAATAAGTGGAAAAACACTTACTCGTGATACCTTCTCCAGTCTCCCTTGGAGGTGCTGTATTTATTTCAAAAACAATCTCGATTATTAGTCAAAACATTAGAACTCATCATTAATTTTATGGAAAATAAGTGGAAAAACACTTACTCGTGATTCCTTCTCCAGTCTCCATTAATTATGCTGTATTTTGATATGTGATCTCACAAGCGTTTGATCCAAACTGGTGTACCATATGGAAATCAGCACCTCCACGATACTCGAAAATCAGAAGATCTAACTCATCTAATGCATGAGCTCGGAAGAACCGTCTCCAACCATCTGTGTAATCCTATCACCAACTCGTTTGATAGGGAACTCTTCTCGCCTTAAATCAGATGTGAGTACACCGATTGTAACATCTGTTTTTCCAAGTATAAGCTTTTAAAGAACTTTTCTGGTATAATCTACAACACAAGTTTTAACAATTATTTCCAGAAATAAAATCAACTTAAAAAAGCCTTAATGAGATTGCCATACTAAGATTACATACCAAACTCCTTCTACACTTGCGTGGAAGCATAGGCACGAAAAATAGTGGGTGTTTCATCCTACGATTTGTTGTCTGCAAGTTTTAATAAGTAAGTCTAAACCCAAAATAATTACATGCATGTATCAAAATAGAAGAGTTGAAGGAACCATATTCAAGTTTCAGAATAGATGACTTGTTGAAAGACGGCACCATCGGTTTATCTCAATATAAATCTGAAATTCTAAGAAGACAAACCCTAATTCTAAACATCATTCTAATGCAAAATAAGGGTTACCTTGTTGGATCAAGTCTTGAGTAACCACGAATCTCTTACTATCACTCGTTAGATTGCAGCGCAAAGATTGAAAAAGTTTATTTCAATCGCCACTGCACTTTACCGTTTTTTTGCTAATTTCAGAATGACTAATAAACAAAGATCGTTTCAAATTCATTCTTATTACAATGGGACATAATTAATTTGGGCTTTAATTAATGTTTAGTATTTTTATAAATTAGCCCAAATAGAACCTTAGATTGTAAAGAACAAATACTGCTCCACAAATAAGACTTCTCTATTTAGGCTAAGTTCTAATAATTATTGTTAGATGGAAATTACAAAAATTAGATGTAATAATGATGAATTTTTTATTACTCATACGGATTTATTTTTGAAAAGTGTTTAGCTTAATTTAATTAGTAGAAACACATGTTGTCGACTATTTGAAACTATATAAATGGTAAATGAAGTGTGATTTTATAGAAAGAGAAACTTAGAATAAAAATGAAAATGTAGAGTCCTTAATTCTCTATCAAGGAAAAGAAACACAACAATTATTTCAAGTAAATAACTAAATAGATGATTAAGAATGGAACATAAATTAGGGAATTTCAATATTTTGTAAGACAAACCATGCATCTCAGAATGTGTCATAAACAACATTATTAATAGTCCTTAGATCCGAATAGCCACATGGTCCCCTTATTACATCCAATAGACGATGTAAATAATATAATTCTCCAGCTTCTTCTGCAATTATTGGTAAAACACATAAACCCGGTTTACCTTGTTTGCGGGGTTTCCATTGAAGGATATTTTATTCCAAACAAATTTAGTTGTTATTTATGAATATAGCAAACGTCGTGATTGAAGATGAACTTGACTGCATTTCATCCAAGCACAAAATTTATCTTCTTTTTCTTGATATGCCAAACCGACATCTTCGTCGAAAACAATTTGTGGAGAAGGAAGACTAATAGGTAAAATTTTCATACAATCAATAGAATGTAAGGAAAAATCTGAAAAAATTTAGATTGGTTAATGAAATTAGTATAACTTGTTAAACAGAAATTAAAATGTATGGAATATAAAAAATAAAAATGCCAGAGATTTCTTAACTTTACCTATAGCTTCCATTAGCAACCCGAGATAATAATGATACTAATGAGAAGAAGATATCAAATATATAATACTATGATATTAGGGTTTCTTAGAGATAATATCTCTTGTTAGGATTTTGTTTACTAATATCGGCCACATAAATTATACAAAAATACCACAGTTTACAAATTAGAATATTATAGTTATTATAATATCTTCAATTTTAACATCAAAAATATCTCATTTGCTACCAGGATATAGTATAATTTGTTAATTTATTAATGTATTCGGTAAGTAGTTCCATATTTGAATTGTAAGAGATTTTCATATTTTGTTTAGTGAAATTTTAAACAGAGATATTCCATATAAACCGGTTTTAATTTCTATAAACACACAGAATTACATTTGTATCGTAGTAGTTAAAATTTTAAGAAAAAATATAAATATTAACTTCTCATAAAGATTTGTACAAAAATATAGTACCAGTTCAACAAACAAACAAAACGAAACACTAAACATAAGTTTTTGACAAAAAAAAAGAGAATTAAAACATAGAAGCAATAGTGAGTTAGACCCTTAAATAATGAGTTAGACCAAGTCAGGCATTCTTAGAGCAGAGTCTGAGGACATGAGGAGTTGGATTTTCCCAGAAAAGTTGAAGCATGATTGTTTAGTTGGCTTTCACATTGTTTCCTTTCAGAAATTCTCTCAAGCCGCCAGCCAAACGAATACGTCGCCTATCAGTATCAGAATGGAATGCGAGCTCAACAGACCATTTCTATCTTGCAATGGAACATAAGTACCAAATGATTTATATAACATAATTAAAACATATAATTTACATACACATATTAAGATAGGGTCCAATAAAGTAACTCGTATTCGGTTTATATTTTTTTGTCATCTTATTTTTTTTTATATACCCATGCTAATTTTGATAATTTATATACCCATTACATTGTACTTTATTTAACATCTCAATACTAATTTTTCTTTTCTTTTCAATTTGTCATATTTAACTTCCATGTGATTCCTCTACTATCATGGAGATTACATTATTTTGATATTAAAATTAACATTAACCAAATTAATAATATATGAGCTTCTATATGATATTTAAATGATGTAATAAAAAGATCCTTTGATTATGGACATCAGGGTGGTAAACATTAATGTTAAATCTGTTTTTCAAAGAAACACAGACGATAATCTGATCATCTAACCCAAAAAAATAATAATGTTTATTAAGGTCTTCTAAAAAAGATACATCATTTGGAAGATCTTGAACCAGGGAATGTTTTTTTCTTCAGGATATTGGTCAGGCACGGGATTTGGAAATCTACAAAATAGAAAACAATGTATCAATTCAGGAAAACATATAAAAGACTATTACACATTGAGTTGCATTAGGGTTATGCCCAAAACCTGTTGAGAAATCCATTAAAATCTGGAATGTTGGTCTGATCGTACATAATTGTTGACATCTCTTCTTCTCCTTTGAGCCTATACCTATTTATATAATTCCAACAAACAAATACCATTAACATTGTAAACAATATAGAAATCAAAAGTATCCTCAATACTAAATCCAAACATGTACTAGAAAATTTGTTCATTCTTTTAAAAAACAAAATTAATTTTTAAATCATACCAATTTCGTGCTTTATATAGAAGCAACGGAGAATAACAAAGATATGTCTATCAGCTTCCTTCCAAAACCTCTTTGTTAGTTCCTTAGCATCTTCCCCGAATATTAAACACTCAACACTCCGGAGGCTAGAAAAATGAATGCATTTCAAAAAAAATTATCAGAGAAAAACCAAAACAACATATGTGAGAAAGGTTATAGGCATTTGTTTAACTAACCTTAGGTCACAAATTGTAAACTCCAGCTTTAGTCCTCTCCAATAAGGTTCAAGGAATCCAACACGAGTAACAACACCAAGGACATCTATAATCCATGAAATAATTCATTAAGAGTCTACTAATTTAATCTATTTACTTAAAAGTATAGATGTAAACCATACATGCATAAACAGAATTAGTATAATATGATAAACAAAACAAATGTATATACTAAACGTTACCTATAGGGTATTCATCACAAACTCTCCCTTCTAATATATTTGGAATCGATTCAAATTTCATAAAATGACCTTCTGGAATATTATCATAAGTGAGGCAGAAAGTTGTGTTTAACCCGAATATAAGCTGGAAATCGTAAGGCGTTATATATAAATATAACGGTGCTTGTACAACTCGATGATCAGCAAGTTTAAACCAACGACCCTCACACCATGTACAGTAACGAAATTTCTCTATAAAAGGTTCATGAACAGTAGCCTCTATTTGGGTACCCTAAAGAAATAAACGAATACCGTAATCAAACATGCAATAGCAAAATAAGCAAAACAGATTAAAGAGGAAATTGTTGATTACCTCCTCATCAACCAAAAGCATTCGGATTTGTGGTTGAACATACCTAACACACATCCAAACACGCAGAAGAAGAACTTTTAGATCCCAAAAGCAAAGAATAAAGTTGTTGATGCGTGAAATTTTCTTGAAAGTTTGTGGAGCCATAGTTTAAAATCTGAGAAATTAGCGCAGAAATGAGATTGAAAGGAAATTTATTTTCTCTCAGTAAGAGAAAAGAAAATGAAGCGTTTTAGGGTTTTTAAATTTAATAGTTTCCAAAATTGTTGAGTAAAAGGTGTGAATAACTAAACGATAACTATTGAATTAATAATAGTAAAAGGTGTAAAAATGTGAAGTCAAACCCATTGGTTTATGAATAACTATAGGGCCACAACCACTAATGATATTTTTTTCTCTTAGACCAAAATTTTTATTTTCAAATCTCACTAAGAAATGCCAATAAGAATGACTAAGGACTTCTTATTCTGATAAACCCAATACTATTTTCTTATATTTAGATTTAAAATTTGTATTTTATAATTTTCTAAACATATATGATCTCCTTTATATTATTAGGTTAAACTTTAAATATTTATTCATGTCAAAGTTAACAAAAATATTAAATTTAACATAAACGAACCAAGTTAAGAAATTCGAGAACCCTTACCAATATTAGAAAAATGTAAACATCAGCATTATATAAATTGAACACATTAGTAATTGTTCCCTGTTTGTATCGATTTTACAAACGTTTGTTCGTGAAAAGATTCAAATTAGCATCTCACATTTTAATTAGTTGGATAATATGTGTACAAATGTACAAATTCATCTATATATATTAATGCCCGCACATTACTTTACTATGTACTATATGAGTTCAATTTGTTTTATTTTTAGACATCGTAAATGAGTTAACTTGATTTAAAAAATCATAATTTATTTTTTAGGTAAGCTGCAATAACGCCGATACACTTCATTGGAAATTGCGGCTATTATTGCAGGTCATGATCACCTATGCAATTGGGAATAAAAAAACTACTAAATAAATCATAGAAACATGTTCAAATCAAGACAAAAATTTGTTAACAAAAACATAAACAAAGTTCCTAATGTACTGAAACAAAAAGAAAAAGAAACAAATAGCTCTTCTTAACATAGAGGAGGCTTAGGGTACCTGTAGGAAAAAATCATACCAACAATCAAAACATAAGATTACTGGAAAAAATCCATTTAAACAGGTTAGTAGATGTTTTACAAATACCTCTGCACTAAGTCACGAAATTCTTCAACTTCATACGCGTCAAACTGTAACTTAGAAATCCGTTGAATAGCTTCCAATCTTACCAACCCTAACCCAGAAGTACTTATAATCAAATGTCATCTTACAATAACTGGAACAAATTTATAAAATGATTGGAAATCTTTCATACCACCACTATCTTTCACAATGTTAAATCATTGGAATAAGCAGAACAATATCCCGTTCGGACTTTTGGCCCATGCCGTCACCAAACTAATAGCTAGATCTCCATTCACGACACAATCCAATGCATTGTTTCTGCCAATAATAAGTACAAATAAGCTTCTCTATATTCAAAAAATATTTTTCATCTAAATAAATGGTATTTCTACTTACTCCAAATCATTAATTGCCAATTTTACATGAAGACGCCTCCATAAATAAGTGTCCCGGTCATTGGTATGAAAAACTGGATTTCTTTTAAAGCCATCAATTCCAAGAACAACACCAATCAAATCTATACCTAAAACGACACCAAACAAATGAATAACCTAATCTAATAAATAATAGTATTCCAGACCAATATTATAACATGTTCAACAAAAACATACCGATTGGATAGATGCTAGTTATACTACCATTTGAAACGGCATTTATAGGCTTCAAGTCTAAGTAGTGTTTACCATTAAGGAATGGAATTCTCCATATTATACTCGAACGGATTCGACATAAAGAGAATAAACTATCTGTCAAGCAGCCCGACATCGGCCTATCAACGATAAGAACGTTATCCCATTGAATCCAGTGGCCTTCAGATTTTAAAAGCCACTCGAAAATTTCAACAAAATCACCCCATGGTTGTCCTTCTATCTGTTGACCCTATTTGTTATAAAGTGAATCATACAGAAAACTTCAAATACCGTAAGAACAAAGTTGATCTAACCACTATTAGAATGAAAATATGTACAAATACAGTTATAATATTAAAAGAGACCTGTTCATCCACCAATAATAGTTTGATGGTTTTAGCGGTTATAACATCTTCAAACATCCAACACCGAAGGACCTTCAATCTCAAACTCCATTTGGTGGTAGAGTTGTTGATCTCTGTAAGTAACTGGTATTGCCTTTGGGCCATAATTTTTTAGAATAAAAATGGAGGAAAGAAAATTGGAGGACTGAAATATAGTTAAATTAGAAAACGTTTCGTGCCTAGGGTTTTGAAATAAATACTCGCCACAATTCCAGGAAGTCACGATTGTGTATATATTTTATCTAAAGTAAAATAATGAAAATTTAAAATTATGTGTTTAAAATTAAACATTATCTGTTAACAATTTATTTCTCTAACTTTTTACCATGCTATTTTCGATAAAATATAGGGATTTTCGTGTTAGGGTTTAACTTATTTGGCCGCAATCTTCTGCTGGAAGATTAGTATATGTTAATAGTTTTATTAGCTTAAGAGATAAAAACTATATTTCGAAAAATATATATATATATCAAACTATAAAGATTTTCAATAAGATATTGTGATATGTTTGAGGAAACTTCGAATAATATTAACAATTTTAAAATAATAGAATTGTTATACTCTTAACCATTTATATATTGTTAAGATATTGAGTTTATTTGATCCGGAATACTAAACGGAAATTTCCAATTGTTTAAATTCATTTGAAATGTTTCAGATTCGCTGTACCGTTTTATTATTATTCAACTCCGTCTGTAACCAAATGTTAAATGTCTATTTAGACTAACAAATTATACATTAATGTTTCACATATTCTCTTATATCGATTTCTCATAGACATGTATTTTTTTAAAAAATATATTTTAAAATTTGTAAAATAATTTTGTCCAAATAGCTAAATATATTAATCTATTTAAGTGATTATGTTACTGATAAAGAAACCCATACACATTACTAATAAATAGGTTTATTATGAAAACAATAGAAATCAACTGATACCAAGTAATAAAAAATGCTCAAGGTATACAAATTTCAATTCATAATTTAGAAGATGAAATGCTCCATACGATCTTCTTCACGGTATTGCTCAGGAACCGGATTTGGAAATCTACAAAAAGAGAAATACATGTATTACTCCTCCATATATAAATTCAAGATCCATACATGAATTAAATGTTCTATGAACACAACCTGTTGAGGAACTGAACAAAGTCAGGATTGTTAGTTTGATCATAGACAATTGTCGAAAGCTCTTCTTCTCCTTTAAGCCAGGTAAAACCTAAATAAATACAACAAAGGACAAAACTTCTTAAAAATTTATAGAATGCAAAAAATTCTATATGAATCAATCATACGCCATAAAACTTAATACATACTAAAATAATTTTCATCTGATCACACACAAAATTACAATTCTTACCCGCTTCATGTATAATGAAGAAACATCTAAGAATCACGAAGACATGTTTTTCGGCATCATCTGAAAACCTTTTTATCAACTCCTCACCATCTCTACCAATGAATAAACACTGAACGCTCCGGAGGCTAATTAAAAAATTGTTAACTATTATTAGAGACAAAAGTCAAAACACACATCAAAATATAAGATTAAGATCGCCTCACTTTATATCTCGAATGGTAAACTGCAACTTTGGTCCTGTCCAATAGTTTTGAAGCTTTCCAACATGGGTTACAACACCAACAACATCTATAAAGTGAAAAATGAATTAGAAAAACATGTAAATAACATATTTATCATCATTCAAAGCACAATATTGACGTAAAACATACCTTTAGGATACAAATCATAAGCCTCCGATCTAAAATATCTGAAATCGATGTGTAAACAATAACACGAACATCCGGAATATTATGATAAGTCACACAAAAATATGTATATGATGTCAAAATCAGCTTGAAGTTGTGAGGAGTCAAGGACATATGTTGTGGTGAAAGAACTACTTGAGGATTTGTAAGGTTAAACCAAGGACTCTCGGACCAAGTTCAATCAATAAATTTGTCTACGTCAGAAGGATGAATGACGGCCTCGATCTTAATACCCTATATTCCAGAATTACTCATTCAATAAAACATGCAAGAACAAAAGTTAAGAAAAGAAAATGAAAAAAGATATTACCTCTTGATCTACTAAAATCATTGACAATTTTTTTCTCCAACGATAGAAGCACACATCCATATACGCAGCAGAAAAACTTTAATATCCAAAACAAATGGGACATCGTTGTTGATCTCAGAAAGTTTTCGGATAACCGGAAGACACATGGTTGATACTCGCTGCTTATTTTGAATAAATCTAGAGAGAAAATTTTTAACAGTAAAATATGAATCGTCCAGGGCAAGAACCTTTATAGATTCTAAAAGTTATGAGCAAAAGGTGTAAATATAGAAAGACAACTCTTGCATTAGGTATAGATGCTTGGGACTTATTCGTTTTTACTATTAGTAACCGCCGTATTTTTATTATTATTAACAATTAATAATTACAGATAAGTACCTATTCGTTTCAAGTTGATATGTAACATATCTGCAAAACTTTATTTGGAATATAGGGACTAATGAGAACATAAAAACGTATTGGCAAAAGACTATGTTATCGGGACAATCAGGCTTTTAGATATCTACAATAAATTCACACTTTTTATAGTAGTTCTCAAATGAATATTAGTTCACCTATCATTAAACCTTAGACTCTCCTTTTATGGGACAGAATAACAAAACATAACTAAAAAAACATATTAATCAATATGTAATACTGAAGAAGAAGAAAGTAATAGAAATTTTAAAACCAAAAACATAGAAATCCTTACTTTCTATAGAAATTCTCAAACGTTTGAGAGTTCACCTCACATCATTAAACTTTAGCTTCTTCTTGTATGGGACCAAACGAACAAAAGAATAAAAATCAAAAATATAGAAATCCTTTCAAAACCGATAAGAAGAAGAAAGCAACAGAAATGAAAACGGATCATTTGAAATTTTCATTTTGATGATCTGGAAGAAAACTTCCATGGACAATGAAAAAACGCTTATTCGGACCATAGGCTCACTGGGACAACCGGGACATGTGATGTGAACTAACACCGTCTTGGCAACAACCATCAATCGGACTTTTAGATCTTACACTCCTTTCTAGATACAACCTCAACCGTTTGTTAGTTCACAACATATCATTAGATCTTAGCTTTGTGATAACCGAACTTCTTCTTCTTTCATGGGACCAAACCAACAAACAGAATGAAAAAACCAAAAACATAGAAATCATTTGAAAATAGAGGAGAAGAAGAAGAAAGCAATAGAAATGACAACTGATCAGTTGACCAAAATTTTGATGATCCGAAAGAAAACTTTCACGGCCAATGAGAAAAACAAATGAGACAGAAAGCTTCTTAAAATTTTGGGAGATGCAGACGATTGTGTTTGTAAGCCACCCCAAAGTCCCCTTATATCGGATTTCAAAACTTCTCTCGAAAGCTTGGAATATGACCTAGAATATCTTTTTTCAAACTCGAAATAATGGGATATTCAGAAAGGTATTATGGTTTTTTTAAGGAAATGAATTAATTGCATGATTTTAAATCGACATGATGGCATTCCTGTGAATAAGTCGAACCCTGAACCCAATTGTATATTTTTTGCCTCGCCACGTCATACTTTCACGTCATCATTATCGGCCTCTAGAGCCCTCTCGTGACGACACGTCAGCAATCGCCCAAAATTACTTCTCATTTAAAGGTATAGATGTCATTGATATTTAAATTCATTAAAGGCAACATTGTTATATAAGTTTATAATTAAATAATTCTTAATATTTTTAATATATTTTATTTTATTTTATTTTTATTTTCTTTCATAATAAAATCTTATAAAATATTGTTCAAAACTCTAGAAAAAATAATAATTAAATTCGTAATTATAATTAAAATATTATTATAAATGAATCTTAACAAAATTTTGACTTATAAAAAATAAAAATCATATGATATCTATATATAAACATAATTAAGTTATTAAATAATTTGATAAATATTTCTACATAATTTAATAAATAATTTATTTATATAAAACTAAATTATAGTAATCATACACAAAACAACACAAACTCATGTTTTCGACATTTTTCAAAAGTGAATATTATAAAATAAATAATTAAATTAACAGTAATTACTTTTTTTGTTATAAAATTAATATTTTTAAAGTTAAAATTTTAAAAATTAGATCTATAACTAAGTTTCTTAGTTTTGTTCTTTTTGATTTCAAACTTTTTATTCGATATGAAAAATAATTAATGGATTACTCTATTATTAATTTATTAATATTAATTAAATAAAATCAAAAGTTGTATAAAACGAAATAGTAAAATATATAATATATTTAAGATTTTAAAATTTTGACATCCACAAATATATTTTTATCATAAATATTATATCGTATTATATATAAATAAATAAATTAATATATCAATTATTTTTATAAATAATAAAAACAAGTATTGGTAAATATACGCATACATTAACATAAATGAATATATTTTGAATATATTTCAACTAATAAAAAATAAAACTTAAAAATCAAATGTAAGATTAATAAGTTTCTAATTTACAAAATAAAATTTTAAATTTCTACAAAAAGTAAAATATTAAAATTAAATCGATAAATTTTTAACTTGATAAAACTAAAATACTAAAATAATTTAATATATATTATTCAATCATATAGTGAGATAAGTTGATGTTTTTACAATTACAAGTTTTATATTTTGTTTCATCCAAATATATGTAGACAATAGCAGGGTTAAAATGACAAATTAATACATTTTGATTATACAAGTACTAAATAACTAATAGAATATAAGTTTAATAAATGAATTATCAGAATTATAACTTCCATAAATATATTTTCATATCAAGCAAAAAATATAAAACAAAAACCAACTTTAAATATCATCGTTAGAAAATATTAGAAATTTAAAACTATATAATTATTTATTATAAAACTGTTTCATATCTTAATTTCAAATTTACAAATACACTTTATTCAAAATAAAAGACTAAAGACAAACAATTGTATTCTTAAAAATTAATTATACGTTGAATAAACGCAATTTTATACTTATAATTTAGTAAAATAATTATGATTTAAATATAAAGTTTGAAATCTTAAATTTTAAATAGTATATTAAAACCAATTGATTAAAACTTAAATTTGAAATATTTCAAAAGATTCAAAATAAGAAAACAATGAATTCCAAAGTAAAAAAAATCTAAATCATAGTATTTAAAATTTAAAATCAAAACCATCACAAAGATAGTGAATTTCAATATATAAAATTGATAAATTATAAAATTGTATTTCAAAAATATAAAGTTTAATTAAAAATATTTTTGTTTAGCTTTTTATTTATTTTCAAGTGAAATAGAATATTTGATACATTCACACATAATAACTCAAATAGAAATAATTAATTTTATAATAAATAAATAAAATTATATAGTATAGTTTAGTAAAATAATTTTGATTCAAATATAAAGTTTAAAACTTAATTATAAAATCATATATAAAACTCAATTGACTAAAATCGTAACCCGGAATATTTTTAAAATACTCAAAACAAAAAAAAACAATTAAATCTGAAGCAAAAACAATAAAAGTGAAATATTTAAACCATTTAAAATTATAAAATCAAATTAACTAAATATAATAAATTTCTAATACTATAAAACAATAAAATCGCAATTGTAATCGAAACCAAAAATAGAAAACCAAATAATCAAAAAGTAAGAAAAAATAAAATTCAAATCAAATATCTACACCATAACATTTAAGAAAATAAAAAAACTACACAAAACAATAGATTTTTTAAATGTGGAATCTAAAATTTAGATTTATAATTAAAAAAATATTTACGCTCCGCACGGATCAGACACTAGTTTACGTGGTCTCTCATCTTTGCTGAGTTTTAATGTTGCTATCAAGGGGCGCATGTGTGTATATATTTGGTGGGGCAGCTACCACCCTTAAATTTTTGGAAAGTGGTGTAACTTTATGTAAATTTTTAATTATGCCCTGTTTGGTAATTATTTTTTGCCCCAAATTTTTTTATACATGTTTCTTATCAAAATTGAAGAATCATTAGATTTTATATGAGTATAATAAAATAGAAAATTAGATTTTATGAAGAAAAAGAAGTATCACATGTGATAGGAATATGAAATTATATTTTATACGAGGAAAAGGAACTAATCGTATTAGTTTATTAGAATGGAAAATTTCCATTTATTTTGCTAAGGCTCTTTCTTCCAAATTGAGATTTTAATACTTTTGAGAGAAAATTCAGTTTTCTAGTTTTTAACCACAAACTTGATTCATTCATCAGCATCTAAATATGAATTCTCCACACTTCATATAATTCTCTTTTTTATTTCATTTGTTTTGGTTCCTTTTTGATTTAGCTTGATATTTTAAGTTGATTATATGGTTTGCAAGTTTTTTTTTTTATGAACGACAATAATTATATATATATGATTTAATATTTAATAGAATTATCAATGGAGCGATATTTCAAGAAAACATCCATTTCAGACTCTACTAGTAACTTGGATGATTTATCGTGGGATCCAGCTCAAAGGAAAAACATATTGGACTATCATCCAAATCAAAGGAACGAAGTAAGACGCAAGTACTTAACTAGAGGTCCGTGTCAACCATATGGTCATATTTTCCCCAGAAAAGAATCGGAAATGCATTAAGGCGATTTAACTCAGCATGGTTTGATAAGTATAGTAATTAGCTAGAGTATATCGTATCAACAAATAAAGTATTTTGCTTGTGTTGTTACTTATTTAGAGATGGGATACCAAAAAGAGGTGGAAATTATGCATTTGTGACTGGAGGTTTCTCTTCATGGAATAAGCATGAGACTCTACGTGAGCGTGGGTGAAACACCCAACATTTTTCATAATATTGCTGTTAAAAATGTGATAATGTGATGATTTGATGAATCAAGGCCAGTTTATTGTGCATGCTCTGCATAAGCAGGACGAAATGGTGAAAAATGAGTATCGCATATGGTTGAATGCTTCGGTTGATGCTTCTAGGTACTTGTTGCGCCAAGGGTTGCCATTTCGTGGTCATGATGAGACAATGGATTCTAGTAACCAAGGAAACTTTTTGGAGTTAGTAAAGTATACGGCTGAACAAAATGAAGTTGTGCATAAAGTTGTGCTGAAGAATACTCTTGAAAATAATTAAATGGTATCTCATCCAATTCAGAAAGACATTGTTAATTGCTTTTCAAAAGAAAGAAGAAGTAGTTTATATGCTCAGAGTTTAATCCTTAGAGTTACATTGTAGGTACACAGAACTTGACTGTAGTATATAAGGGTCTAATCCACAGAGACTCAAGAATTTTACGATAGACTATAGAGTGTCGAATTAAGCTAAGCAGAACAGAGAATAAGCAGTAAACAAAGCAGAAAATTAAAGCAGACGGTTTGTAATTCAAGCAAGCGAAGCGACATGTCAAGAGAGTTGTTAGGAAATCAGAAATTCAGACTAATCAATTAATCGGGATCGAATTAAGAACAGTTGTAGATAGAATCACAAAAGTATAATAGACCAACTTTCGTTGCAAATCTTAACTATGTACAGAAACCTAGAATACCAACTTTCGTTGCGAGTTCTAGATCCTAAACATGCATTAATCTAAGGTTACTTTGTTCACAATTTCCCAAAGCCAAATTTCTTTGCGAATAGACAAATTGCTCATCTAGGTTCTTTTCTAACAGATTAACCAAACGAAAGTTGCTAGTTCAGATTAAGCTTTAAGATCAACATAGATGAAGAACTAGAAGTTATGAACCCCAATTAATCAATTAACCTAATATTACATGAAATCCCTAATGAGAATCCTTAAACCTAACAAGTAAACTTCTCAGACATGATCAATGAAATAGAAATCATATATGAAATAGAAAGCATAAAGAGATTGACAGAATAAATAATGGGTTCGGAATCTTCTCCCTGTCGAGTATCTGATCAGCCCCAAAAAGCTCCAAATCTCTCTCTCTAAAACTCCCTGAATGTAAAATAAAGCGTAGCGTAAAAAATGGCATAAAACCCTAATATATTAGTCTAAACATGATTTTGGCCTTTTTGTAAATCTGGGAAACTTCTGGGCAAAAACTGTAATTCTTCAAAAATGCAGATTTTGTGCGCAGAATTCTGGATCAGGGGGTGCATCGACCGATGCACATACTGCATCGACTGATGCACTATGCAGACGCAGCCAATGAACTCTGTGAAATCTCTATGTAGTGCAAAATTGTTCCAAATGCTTCCAAAACGTCCAATTAAGCTTCAAATGTATCTAAACCTGTTAAACACTCTAAAAGACTACAAAAACACATAAACGACTTAATAACAAATACTTATATCATGGTTAAAAACACTAAAAACCATGATATATCAACTTGCTCACACTTAACATTTGCTTGCCCTCAAGCAAACATAAAACCAAGATCAGAAGAAGAACTTTGAAAACTTCAGAAACTCATTTCATCGTTGAAGATCCACACTCAGATCCCCCTTAGTAATCTACATGAAAATAAAACCTGGAGACATCAAGACCACAATGTACTTTCCCTACACTTAGAAACTGTCCCAAGTAAACTCCACAATCAAATTCAGAGCATTCAAATTCACCATAGTGACTTCTATAATCTAATAAGTGCAGTCTCACCTAGGGAGTATCGATCAAATAACACATGGACTCTTACTCTATTAGCAACTGACCACCATAGTATCATTTATGGTTCCTTTCTTCTCTTTTTTCTTCTTTAGCATCTGATTTTTCCATTTGGGTATCATTTTTTTTTATCAGTGCTCTTCCCGCATTGGGATGTACTTTGGACACATTCCATGAAGCACATGAGGTAATAGAGGTGTCTACCACTCCCGTGATCACTTCGAAGCTACTAGATTATCCGCAGTTTTAATACTCTTTTTTTTAAGGAAAGGGAGAAGGGAACCATACTTAGAAAGGTTTACAAGCTGTTTTATAACTAACAGAGGAATCCGACTCAAATTATTCCAAGCCCCTAGGTGAGAAAAAGTAAGTCAAGTTAGGGGTGAAATCAGTAATGGATCCTCTAAATACCTGAAGTGATATGGGTATCCTAAGTAGGCTGATTTGCGCTGCATTTTCTAATAGTCAGAGATCTGCTGCAGACTCATCCAATGGTCACTTAAGTTCCTGCAAGTGTAGTGATCTCCTCAAAAAGTCCTAGTTTCTTACTCAATATTTGACTCAATAAAACAACTCAACTAACTCTAATAAAACAGAAAACGGTGTTTCAGTAACTACCTCCCCCACACTTAAACAACATTGTCCCCAATATTATAAAAGCTTGGGATCGGGAGAACAAGAATCTAATGGAATAAATTGTAGAAATTTAGAAAACTTACTTGTCGTGAACATGCATCGACCGATGCACAGGACTGCATCGGTCAACGCAGTTCGTGTTCAAGTATCCAGCGGTTGTGTTTTAACCGCTGCACAAACCGTGATTCATACGGTATATAATCTTCAATAACCCGCGGTTTCAATCCATCCGCTAGCCAAACTGTTGGATTGTCCGACCCTGAATAGACCGACGCACAAGACCACGTCGATCGATGCTGCTCATACTAACATGTTCTCATTCCCTTAACACACCAAAACAAGAAAAATCAAAGCAACCAAAACCAAAACAAAAGATGAACTAAAAACAGACTCACCAGTGGGTTGCCTCCCACTCATCGCTTGTTTTTAGTCATTAGCTTGACTATGGGAAGGAGATCAGACTCGTGGTGGATTCAACAGAGACACTAAGTGCCTCCGTGAATGTCTCCTCATCCAAGGTGGTGTACATGCATCAAGATCATGAAATTTCCCAAGGAATGAAGTAATATAACCAGGGTGGGAGCGAAGCGTGGGTGGGATACTGCTTTTTTTCCTGCATTCATAGCAATGTGGTTAAGATGTTGAAGTCTAGAGGAATCATACATTTGCTTTGGTGGAGGTGAGTGAAGGATGTTTTGGTGTTAATCCTGATTCAATTCTCAGATTCAGATTATCCTAAACATGCTGATCTAGGTTCTTCTTGGATAGAAACAATGATAGATCTCACCTTATACCTGTTTATGCAGCGGAAAGAGAGAACAGGTCAGAGATCAGAGAGCCACCAAGTGATAACTCCTCCAGAGGTTCACACACGCACACCAAGCAGGAAGAGAGGCTGCTAGACCAAGCTGTGGGAGGCGCAGAGAGAGAGAGAGAGGCGCGGCTAGGGGGCTAGGGTTAGAAGAAAAATCAGACTTAAGTTTTATTTATAAAACTTGTCTGGTTCCTTTTTGGGCTTTTGGGCCCAAATACCAATCTGATTAAATCCCTTGGATTTAATCAGACCCATTAATCTCTCTCTAAGTACGACAAATGCCTGGCACTTTTATCGTACTTCTGCTAAGCCGTTCCTACACATTTCCTGTTAGCTTAGGCGTGTGACCCATATGGGATCATATAATAAAGGCAATAAGTCCAAGACTTATAGATCATGAGCGGACTCTAGCAAGCCATCATGACCCCCAGTATTATATGACTTATGTCTGATCATTGACATACTCTTACTTTCTAGAGACAGTACCGAGATTACTGGACACAATTCCAACAATCTCCCACTTGTACTGGAATCTCTGTATTCATAATCCTTTTGTCTCAATATCTCGATTAGTCATAAGGCAAGATTAGTGTCATCCTTATAAAGCCTAATCTTGTTCATCGGACTCTGATTTGATACTGACAATCCAAACGACTCGGGACAGTCCGTTTGAGCATGGCCATGCATTTTCTAGTATTCAAATCTCCGATTGGCCTAGAGATATTCACTCCATTTATATTGGAGGGACAAATTCCGTCTTGTTCCATCACTGTAAACTACTCATTTCATGAAGTACCCAAACAAGGTCCTTATAACTATCGCAGAACGATAGCGTTAGACAATGATCAAAGTGCATCAGTCCATGTGCAGTCACATGCATGCGAACTCAGGTCTAAGGACTATACTCTATAGTCGTAGTGAGAATCTCTTATGACACAGATATAAATATCCTGAAGAGTTCTCATAAGCGGGTCTTGTCCGGTCGAATGTTCCCAACATACACCTATGTACTGACTTTGATGCCGTGCATCTATGACACACGGAGACTTTGTCATAAGTCACATATCAATCTAGTCTCACACGGTTGTTGGTGTTCCAATTTCAACAACCTTCGACTAGGGACATAATGATATAAGTCATCTATCAAATATAGGGTCTCATGATCAAGCTAAATGACTTTGATAACTCAAGATCAAGTCATTTACTTCGATGACCTATAAAATGGTTTATATCACTTTGGAACGATTATTTCATCACAGTTAAAATAATCTTGAAATAATAATTTCATTAAACATAAAATGTTTTACAAGAACATATCAAATAACTAAATAAAGCCCTCAAACTCCCACTCAAATTTAGATTACATTTCAATGTTTCTAATGCCTACAGCTTCAGTCAGATACTCGAGCTTAGGCCTTGGGAGTGGCTTTGTCAACGGATCAGCGACGTTATCATCTGTCTGAACTCGGCTGATCTTGACTTCCTTTCTATTAACGATGTCACGTATCAAGTGAAATCTTCTTAGAACATGCTTGGATTTCTGGTGTGATCTTGGTTCCTTTGCCTGAGCAATAGCACCATTGTTATCACAAAACAGTGCCAGAGGCTCAGCCACATCTGGTATCACACCTAGTTCAATAATGAACTTTCGTATCCAGACAGCTTCCTTCGCAGCTTCTGAAGCGGCGATATATTCAGCTTCTGTAGTGGAATCAGCAACGGTGTCTTGCTTGGAGCTTCTCCAACTTATTGCACCGCCATTCAGACAAAAGATATAACCGGACTGTGACCGGAAATCATCTTGGTCTGTCTGGAAACTTGCGTCCGTGAATCCACTGACTTTAAGCACATCACTTCCACCGTACACCAAGAACTTATCCTTAGTATGTCTTAGATACTTCAAGATATTCTTTACGGCAATCCAGTGGCTTTCACCTGGATTAGACTGGTATCTACTCGTCATGCTCAGTGCATAAGCAACATCAGGACGAGTACAAATCATGGCATACATGATAGATCCTATTGCAGATGCATAAGGATTATTCTTCATGCGCTCAAGCTCAGCAGCCGACGTAGGGCTCTGCTTCTTGCTTAGCGTAGTGCCATGTACCATTGGCGTGAAGCCCTTCTTGGAATCTTTCATGCTGAATCTTTGCAGGACTTTGTCAATGTATGAGTCTTGACACAAGCCTATCAGCCTTTTAGATCTATCTCGATAGATCCTGATTCCAAGAACGTATGCGGCTTCACCCATGTCTTTCATGGAAAAACAACTTCCAAGCCAGTCCTTTACCGACTTCAGCATTGGAACGTCGTTTCCGAGAAGCAGTATGTCATCGACATACAGGATAAGAAATACTATCTTGCTCCCACTAGTTTTCTTATACACGCATTGTTCTTCTTTGTTTCTGATGAAGTCAAATTGCTTGATCGCTTCATCAAAACGAAGATTCCAGCTCCTCGATGCTTGCTTCAATCCATAAATGGATTTATGAAGCTTGCATACTTTCCCAGCATTCTTTGGATCTATGTAACCGTCAGGTTGTGTCATATACACATCCTCTTCCAGAATTCCATTCAGGAAGGCGGTTTTCACGTCCATCTGCCAAATTTCATAATCATGAAAAGCTGCAGTTGCTAGTAGAATCCGAATAGATTTCATCATAGCCACTGGTGAATAGGTTTCATCGTAATCCACTCCGTGAACTTGTCTGAAACCTTTTGCCACCAACCTGGCTTTATAAATCTGGACATTTCCATCCACGTCAATCTTCTTCTTGAAGATCCATTTGCACTCGATGGCTTTTACACCAGCGGGTAAGTCAACCAACGAAAATACTTGGTTGACCGACATGGAGTCCATTTCGGAATCAGTGGCCTTACGCCACTTAGAGGAATCTGGGCCCATCATGGCTTGATTGAAGTTCGATGGTTCATCACCATCAATGATCAGAAGATCATGACAGTCAGTCACGAGGAATCCTTGATATCTCTCGGGTTCGTGACGGATCCTCCCGGATCTTCGAACTTCAGGTACTACAGGTTCAGGCACTACAATTTCTTGTAGGTCCTCCTGCTGCTCTTCTTCTTCAGGTTGAGCAGTATCCTGTTCATCTTGAATTTCTTCAAGCAGTACCTTACTCCCACTGTCTTTCTTAGAGAGAAACTCCCTCTCAAGAAAGTTACAATCCCGGGCAACAAAGATCTTGTTCTCGGAACGTAGATAGAAGTAATAAGCCTTGGTTTCCTTCGGATAACCAATGAAGTAGCATTTATCAGACTTTGGTGTAAGCTTGTCTGAGATTAATCTCTTGACATATGCTTCACAACCCCAAATTCTAAGATAAGACAGCACTGGAGCAACTCCAGTCCATAATTCATATGGTGTCTTTGCTACTGCTTTTGATGGCGCTCTATTTAGAGTGAACACTGCTGTTAGCAGAGCATATCCCCAAAGGGATATTGGAAGGTCTGTGTGACTCATCATAGACCGAACCATATCCAATAAGGTCCGATTTCTCCTCTCAGACACACCATTCCATTGAGGTGTTCCAGGAGGAGTGAGTTGGGATACGATCCCACACTCTCTCAGATGATCACTGAATTCTTGGCTTAAGTATTCTCCTCCTCGGTCGGACCGAAGAGCCTTAATGCTTTTGCCAAGTTGGTTCTGTACTTCATTTTGGAATTCTCTAAACTTCTCAAAAGACTCAGACTTATGTTTCATCAAATAAACATATCCATACCTACTGAAATCATCAGTGAAGGTAATGAAGTACTGATAGTTTCCTCTTGCATTTGTGGACATTGGGCCACACACGTCAGTGTGTATCAGGCCCAATAAGTCACTGGCCCTCTCGTTAGGTTTATTAAAGGGGGCCCGTGTCATTTTGCCCATCATGCAGGATTCGCATTTCTCACATGACTCAAAGTCAAAAGAGCCAAGAAGTCCATTCGTATGGAGCCTCTTAATGCGTTTCTCGCTGATGTGCCCTAAACGACAATGCCATAGAAACGTTTGGTTCTCCTCATTAGGTTTGAACCGTTTGGTATTAATGTTATAAATTGGCGCGGATTGATCAAGTATGTAAAGCCCATTCGTAAGAGGGGCACAACCATAGAACAAATTGTTGCGATTGAAGGAACATAATTTATTCTTAACTGAAAAATCATAACCTTCCAAATCCAACAAAGAAATTGAAATAATATTTCTGCTTATAGCAGGTACAAAATAACAATTATTGAGTTCTAAAACCAATCCCGAAGGTAAAGACAACAAGTATGTGCCTACAGCTAGTGCTGGAACTTTCGCTCCATTCCCAACTCGTAGCTCCACTTGTCCTTGCTTCAGCCTTCTACTGTTGCTGAGTGCCTGCATATTAGTACAAATATGAGCCCCACAACCAGTATCCATAACCCATGAGGTATTATCAGAAGTAGTTGTATTAACTTCTATAACAAAAATACCTGTTGAAGAAGTCTCGAAAGTCTTCTTCTTCAATTCCTTTAGACCTTCCAGGAATTTCTTACATTCTCTCCTCCAATGCCCTGGTTCTTTACAGAACCTGCATATGTCAGTTGGCCCAGCCTTGGACTTGGGCTTGGGCTTTGGCGTGTCCTTGTCCGTGACTTGGACAGCCTTGGCCTTTCCCTTATCCTTAGCAGAGGATTTCTTAAACCCCTTGCCCTTTTGCACCATAAGCACATTAGGGTCCTTGGCGGTTTTCCTCAAGTTGGGCTCTGCAGTCTTGAGCATTCCGTGAAGCTCAGGCAATGTCTTACTCAAGCCATGCATGTTAAAGTTCAGAATGAACTGATCATAGCTTGCAGGTAATGACTGCAGAATGATGTCGCAGGCAAGTTCCTGGCTGATAGGGCAGTCGAGTTTCTGAAGATGATCGAGATAACCCATCATCTTCAAGACATGAGGACTCACTGCCGCATTCGCAGCCAACTTGCAGTCCAAGAGGTTCTTAACTGTCTGGAACCTCTCAGTCCTAGCCTGCTCCTGAAAAAGCGATTTCAGGCTTGCCATTATCTCGATGGGTGACAATACACTCTCGAACTGCATTTGCAGCTCAGCAGTCATTGTCGCCAACATCAGGCAATATGCATCATTTTCATCTGACGAATGCTTTTCCCAAGCATTATGCAGAGTCCTGGCGGCATTGGCAGGAGGCCTCTCGGGGAGAGGATCACGAAGGACATAATCCTTCTTCTCCTGCTTGAGGACTAGCCTCAAGTTCCTTGACCACGTCAGGAAGTTTGTTCCAGTCAGCTTCTCCTTCTCGAGAACAGACCGGATCGAGAATGTGTTTTGTGCGCTTGTAGTAGTCATAGCTGAAATATATAAGATAAAAGGTTATTAGTTAATATGTTCAATATGATTAATCTTATATTATACTTAATATGATCAATCATGCATTATATTCAATAACCTAAGTTACCCTCAATAGAATATAATGATTCCAAGATCCACATATAACTAAGATTAAAGTGGGCCACTGGCCGTCACCCAACCTTAGCTTATATCGGTAAGCCCTATATCGGCTAATTATATCCGTGATATAACTCTTGGTTGTGAATCTGGGCCCGAGGCCCAATCCACTCTGATGTCTCAAGGCCCGGGACTCCCGATGGCCTAGTCAAGAAAACCAGACTATACAGTCATGTAATCATTAATGTCTGGGACTCCCAATGACATTTATGAATCACAAACCGTCTTACCCACGCAAAAGCAGACATCCTCACACTGTAAGGCCATGAATACAATTGAATGGGCTTTGACAGCTGACATAGCCTGGACAAGACATCCAACGCTTGATATTATATGAGGTTCGTAGGTTTATTTTAAAAATTTCATTCCCAAAATAGAAGATTACTATTTTGGGAAACTTTCCATTTTTGGAAACCTACTGTTTTTGGAAACTTTCTAAAATTGGAAACTTTCTAAAACCGGAAACTTTCTAACTTTAGAAATTTCTTAAAAAATCCAAAACATGCAAATCTAGAAACTTCTATTTTAAGAAACTTTCTAATTTCAAAATTTCGGAAACTTTAATTTAAAATCGATTTATAATTTTATAAAATAAATTTTAAATTAAATCTGTAGAAAGACTCAAATAATTGGCCCAATTGTTTTAACTTCTTGGCCCGAGGCCCAAGAATTGGTCCATGTCCAAGACATGACCCAATTGTCCAATTAAATGACATAACCGGTCTGGTTCATTAAAATTGGTCTAACCAAATTTTAATTACTACGATGACCACAATTGTCAACCAGTTATTTACTAAACCGGATTTTCTCAATTTATCTGGTCCAACCAAATCAAATTAGAAAATCCTGGTTTAGGCACAAAATCCAATATTTCGACTTTGGATTTCTTATCCCGGTTTAACCAGAATTTAATAAAATTATTAAATCTGTTTATTAAACCGTGACGTTGATTTTAATTAAAATTTTAAACCGAACCGAACCGAAACATCACATGCCAAAACCCTAACCGGTCGAGTTACAATCGTCCAGCCGCAAGCCATCATGCTTCCGCGGCGGATGAATGGTCGGGACGGTTGGGCCGTGTGATCGGGACGGGAAGGTGGGACGATCGGGCCGTGTGATCGGGACGATGCCGAGAGATCACGGACGTGATCGCCATGCGATCGTGATCGATCTCTCTCTCGCGCGTCATGACCGATCGGGACGAGCCAAGCGGGACGATACGCGATCCATGCGATCGGGTATCGCACGATCCATGCGATCATCGGCCCATCCACACGATTGCGTCATGCCGATCGGATCGACGCAAGCTCGGGCCGTCGATCTCTCTCGCGATCGGATGATCACGCGACTCAATCCTTAAGAGATCGGTCCGTGCATCATCAAACCGACGCATACCAAATCATATAGCTTGGTTTTTGCGATTTCAAATATGTTTAGGTTTCAATTCCTTGTTGCTTAAGTGATTTCTCTTATCAGTAGTTGATTCAAAACACTTCTTAAACAAGAAAAACAATCCTAAACGAGATTCTAAACAAGAAAAACCAGAACCAATAGCTCTGATACCACTGAAGGATGTTTTGGTGTTAATCCTGATTCAATTCTCAGATTCAGATTATCCTAAACATGCTGATCTAGGTTCTTCTTGGATAGAAACAATGATAGATCTCACCTTATACCTGTTTATGCAGCGGAAAGAGAGAACAGGTCAGAGATCAGAGAGCCACCAAGTGATAACTCCTCCAGAGGTTCACACACGCACACCAAGCAGGAAGAGAGGCTGCTAGACCAAGCTGTGGGAGGCGCAGAGAGAGAGAGAGAGAGGCGCGGCTAGGGGGCTAGGGTTAGAAGAAAAATCAGACTTAAGTTTTATTTATAAAACTTGTCTGGTTCCTTTTTGGGCTTTTGGGCCCAAATACCAATCTGATTAAATCCCTTGGATTTAATCAGACCCATTAATCTCTCTCTAAGTACGACAAATGCCTGGCACTTTTATCGTACTTCTGCTAAGCCGTTCCTACACATTTCCTGTTAGCTTAGGCGTGTGACCCATATGGGATCATATAATAAAGGCAATAAGTCCAAGACTTATAGATCATGAGCGGACTCTAGCAAGCCATCATGACCCCCAGTATTATATGACTTATGTCTGATCATTGACATACTCTTACTTTCTAGAGACAGTACCGAGATTACTGGACACAATTCCAACAGTGAGATGTCTGGAGCTTTCTGCTTATGAGCAGTTGCCGGCTCAGTAGATGTTAGAGCAAGCTCAGGATGAACCACCATCTTCTCTTCTCCAATCTGAATTTCTGGCTCCACCTCAACACTGAAACTCTGTCCATCAATGGTGGATTTCTGCAGCTTATCCATCTTGAAATGCAAAGACTTATCTCCCAAATGAAGATCAATCAGACCACTCCTCACATCAATCATTGCTCCAGTTGTAGCTAAAAAGGATCTACCAAGTACCAGAGGATCATCTGGTTCAATCTCATACTTCAACACCACAAAGTCTGTTGGAATCAAGTAATTTCCAACTCTGATAGGAATGTCCTCAAGGACTCCTTCTGGAATCCTCTTCGATCGATCATCTAGGATAAGAAAGATCCTAGTAGGCTGGAAATCCACCGGTCCCAATATCACAGCCACAAAGTATGGCATGAGATTCACACCAGATCCTAAATCACACAGCGAACGCTTGAAGCTCTCCTTGAAGATATAACAGTCTAGAACAAAGACTCCTGGGTCTGGAAGCTTCTCTGGAATCTGGTTCTGTAGCACTGAACTGAACTGTTTAGATAGCATCAACACATCTTCTTTCAAATCTCCTTCTATGGAGATCATCTTCTTCGCATATCTCTGCAGTGAAGAGTGTTTCTTCAATGCATCAATTAGTGGGATCTGAATCAGCTTCTTATCCATCACTGCCATGCAACTAGCTTCATCTAGCTCATGTTTGGACCTTTTATGAGCCTTAGGATAGGGAAAGGGAGGCTTATAGACTCGCTATGGTACTGTTGCAGGTTCCTGCACTCGTCTGGTGTGAGTGTCGACTGATGCACGATGAGCGTAGGTTGATGCTCGCTTCTCAAAAGCACATTTATCATTCGGGACAGACGTGTGTCGACCGACACTGGGAGTGTGTCAATCGATGCTCAGATGCGTCGATATTGCTGCTTCGACCACAGTCGTGATTCCATACTCCGAAACTCCGTCAAAACTCGAAATTTTATTCAGGCAGGTCATGCATCGACCGACACCAAGGGTGTGTCGATCGAATCGTCTATCGGGCAGAGACAGTTCTGCGACAACAGAAACCTCTGCAGCATCATCCGGATCAAGTATCAGCTCGAAATCCCTCTCCTTAAAGACAACATTTACGTATTGCTTCTGATTCTGCTCAGTTCTTCCAGCTCCATTTAACCTTTGCACTGCTCCAGCAGTCTGCTGAACCTGAACATCTTGCTTATTCACATGAGTGCTCAGAGGTTCAATCTTCCCATTTAAATCCAGATACAGAGCATATATCTTCCCATTGAAGTCCACTGTACACTTATGCTGACCTTCCAAAAGCTGTTCCAACAGGCCCGTCATCTTATTAGACTGCTCATTCTTGGAGGAGGAGTCTGATATAAAGAAGAACCATAGTCTCTTGAGAATGATATGTTCTGTTGAAAGGGTCTATGAAATGCAGGATTTGGTGTGAACCAGAAGTCTATCCCTGTTGGTTTCCTTATCTCTGACCTTGATAACCAGTTCCAGCTATGTAATTGACATTCTCAAACTCATCAACCTTTTCAAAAGTCTCCACATATGCAGCAAAATGGACTTGCTTCTTTCCAACTAGAATGTTTTGGATAGAATCAATCTTACTCTTCATCATCTGCGATCCGAGTTCCATCCACATTTCCACCTGATTTCTCCCTCTCCAAATTAACATTCTTAGTGATATTGCTATTCACCAAATTTTCAATCAGCTCCTTAGCTTGCTCTGGAGATTTGGTATTGTAGTTTCGAAATCAACTTCTATAAAGAAAATGCTCAGCAGCTAAACCTCAGAGAAACCATGATGAGGGCAGTCTCTCTGGCACATTTTGAACCTTACCCACGCGGTTTTGAGAGCCTCTGTAGGTCCCTTTTTGAAGCTTAGGATGTCCACTCTCAACTGATCAGATCTAGCATCATCATAGAAGTGTCTAAGAAACTTCCTCTTAATTACATCCCAAGTAGTCAGAGTCCCAAGTGGAATTTGGTTCAGCCAATTTGCAGCTTCTCCTCCAAGAGAGAGTTCAAAAAGCTTACAGTGCAAGAACTCATAGCTCACTCCATTGTACTTTATCCATGTGACCTAAGACTCAAACTTCTCAATATGGTCCATAGGGTGCTCATGTGGGAATCCATTAAAGAGATGTTGTCCCACAAGAGTGTAATAGGAAGTCTTCAGCTCAAAATCATTCCTCTGGATGGGAGGAAGTACAATCGCAGACGTATTAGCATAAAACTAATCATGTCTGTTGTAATCAGCAAGAGTAATCCCAACTGGTGCATTAGGTTGTGCATTAGCACCTCTTATGCCTCCACCTTGTTGTCATGCGCCCACATGCACAACATGTTCCTCAACAACTAGCTGGACAATGACATTTCCATCCGCATCAGCTCTCTGGCCTTGGTTGTTGTAAGCATTGTTCTCTAGATCCCTCAGAACACCATGTTCATCCTGAATCAATATCACAACGTTGTGATTCAACATCTTTAGTGGCTTATGAGCTTTCCTGTTCTCTCTCTCTCTAGCCTGGCAAGCTCCTGATTTCGAAGAAAAACGATCTATTTTTCCGGATTACTCCTTAGTGCGCGATCATGCATTAATTGTCAGATTTACGCGAAGTGTGTCGACCGACGCTAGTAGAGCGTCGATCGATGCTGAGTCGGGGCTGTGTCGATCAATACAGAAGAGTGTCGATCGAAGCAGTTGTTCTTCACGAAACCTGAAACGTAAGAAACGAGACAAAACAAAAGAAAAGTTAGTAAAATAAAAAGAAGCCTAGTCTAAACTTAAACTCAAATCTATCGAAAACTCAAAAGAGTCCCAGGCAACGACACCTAAAATCTTGATATGCTCAGAGTTTAATCCCTAGAGTTACACTGCAAGCGCACAAAACATGACTGTAGTATATAGGGGTCGAATCCACATAGACTCAAGAATCTTACGATAGCCTATAGAGTGTCGAATTAAGCTAAGCAGATCAGAGAATAAGCAAAAAAAAAGCAGGAAATTAAACAGACGGTTTGTAAATTAAGCTAGCGAAGTGTCAGGTCAAGGGAGTTCTCAGGAAATCATGAATTTAGACTAATCAATTAATCGAGATCGAACTAAGAACGGTTCTAGAACTAGAATCACAAAAGTATAATAGACCAACTTTCATTGTGAATCTTATCTATGTCCAACAACCTAGCAAACCAACTTTCGTTGCGAGTTCTAGAGATCCTAAACATGCATTAATCTAAGGTTCTTTTGTTCACAATTTCCCTAAGCCAAATTTCTTTGCGAATAGACAAATTGCTCATTGTTCTTTTCTAGCAAATTAACCAACTTTTGATGCCCCAATCAACCTAACATCAATAATCTAAGTGGCTAGTTCAGATTAAGCTTTAAGATCAACATAGATGAAGAACTAGAAGTTATGAACCCCAATTAATCAATTCACATAATATTCCATGAAATCTCTAATGAGAATCCTCGAACCTAACAAGTAAACTACTCAGACATGATCAATGAAACAGAAATCATATATGAAATAGAAAGCATAAAGAGATTGACAGAATAAATAATGAGGTTCGAAATATTCTCTCTGTCGAGTATTGATAGGTCAAGAATTATCCCTATTCTAACTGCAACTGCACAGATATACAATCCTAGTACAAAGGGTATCGAATCCACATAGACTCAAGAAATCCTACGATAGATTATAGAACGTCAAGTAAAGCTAGGGGAAATATCCAGAAAGTAAATAAACAAAGCAGAAAGTAAATCAGTAGCAAGGATGGTTTGTAAGCAATCAACTAAAAGCGCTAAGTCTAGGGAGTTCTCAGGTAATCAGACAAGCAGATAGATTATCAGTCAGGATCAAATTAAGCTCGGTTCTAGAACTCAAACACAGATATAGAAATAACCAACTTTTGTTGCGAGAATTTTCTAAGTCTAATTATCAGAAACACAAATTTCTTTGCAATTCCTAACAAATTAAACTAGCTTTAAGATCAGGTTCGATTTGTTCACAATTCAATTAAACCAAATTTCTTTGCAGATAATTAAATTGCTCAACCTAAATAGATCAGATTCTAAATTACACTTTCGTGTCAATTTATAAACCTAGAGTCTAGATTCTAAGTGATCAGGTTAGAAACTAGTATTAAGTACAATTCAGGTTGAAGAACAATTATGATATGAATCCTTAACTGATTAAATAAATCTAGCAAGTCATGAAATCCCTAACGAGAATCCCTAAACCTAACTATGAATCTACTCAGACATGATCAATGAAACACAAATCTTAGTATGAATAAATTGCATTAAAAGAGAGTAAAGAAATAAAGGGGTTCGAAATCTTCTCCAAAAGCAGGAAGCAATACAGGTTCAGATCAGCCCTAAAAGCTCTAAAAACTCTCTGCTCAAAGTATGAAAGTGTGTCTAAAACAAAACACCAAAAACCTAATTATAATATCCTAATCACGTCTTGGGGCTTCTTTGTAAATATCAGGAACTTCTGGGCAAAACTGCAATTTCCACATTCTTCATTAACTCGCCGAGAATTGCCTGACTCACGTATGCATCGATCAACACAAGTATTCAGAATGGACAGTGAACTCTTCTCTCTTGGCGAAGTGCTCTAAAATACTCCAGAATGCGCCATAATCTCCAATTCCGCTCCAAACGTGCATGTACCTAATAAACACCTGTAAAGACTCTAAAGACACGATAAAAGACTTTAAAACATACTTATATCATGGTCTAAAACAGGTAAAAACCATGATATATCAACTCCCCCACACTTAGCCTTTGCTTGCCCTCAAGCAAAACAGAGAACTAAAATGTAGTGAAGAAGTTTGAAAACTTTCAGAAAGTCTTTTCATCTTAGAAGCAACAACACTCAGATTCCCCTTAGTAAGCCACATGAAAGATTCACCTGCAAGACATCAAGACCAACATGTACCTCCCCCACACTTAGCAACTGTCCCAAGTAAACTCCACAATCACATTCAAGCATTCAAATTCACCCTACTGACTTCTATAAGTATTTAAGTGCGGTCTCACCTAAGGATTATCGATGAAAGGGCACATGGATTCTTACTCTGTTAGCTCTAGACCACCATACTATCTTTTTCTGGTTCCTTTCTTCTCTTTTCCCTTCCTTAGAAACTGATTTTTCCCCACTGGGTATCAATTTTTTTTTTTTATCAGTGCTCTTCCCGTTATGGGGTGTACTTTGGACACATTCCATGGATGCACATGAGGTAATAGTGGTAGCTACCACTCCCACGACCACTTCGGAGCTACTAGCTCATCCTCAGTTTATTATTATTATTATTTTTTACTTTACTTTAGAGAAGGGGAGAAGGGAACCTTACTCGGACATGTTTACAAGCTGTGTCAGAACTAACAGAGGAGTCTGACTCAAGGTATACCAAGCCCTTAGGTGAGAAAATTAAATCAAAATTAATGGTGAAGTCAGTAAAGGATCCTCTGATACCTGAAGTGATGTGGGTGTTCTCAGTAGGCTGATCTGTGTTGGGTTTTCTAATAGTCATAGATGCATCTGCAAGCTCATCCCAATGGTCACTTAAGTTCCTGCAAGTGTTGTTAACTTCTCAAAAATTCACTGTTTCTTACTTAAACCGTTTTGACTCGATAAAACAAAATTTTGAAAACAGGACTGACTCTTAAGAAAAGAAAAAGATAGATGTCAGTACCACCTCCCCCACACTTAACCTACTTATGTATCCAAAATCCGAGGTAGTATCATAATCTAAAGAAATTTGAAAAGAAATGCACATCAGTTAGTATATGAGATGAAACAATATTGCAATCTGAGAATCTAAAAGGACTGAAACAAGAAGTGAAACAGTTGTAAAAGGTCCCTCTTTTCATCATAAGAACCGGGGCCTCCGATCCGCAGGCTTAAGAATTTGGAAAGAGCACATTAATCTTTCATCAACACTCATCATAGCACCAGCATTGTCGAATTCACCACAGTAATTGGGAGCTGAAAATATAGCAACAAGCTGTCTATCAGCGAAGAACTCATAACCATCCTCTACAACCTGTGGGGGGAAAAAGAAAACAAAAACATGTTTTTAATTATAGAAATTCCGCAACTCTTTTAGTGAAAAATAAACATGAATACATAGATGAGATCCATGTATTATGCAGTACTCCTACCTGGTGGGCACGACAGATGAGATCCATATCGTTCTTTATTAGAAACTTAGGTACTTTGTCAGCCCCAAACGTGTAAGAGACCTCACGGTCGTGAGAAGTTTCGTCTTCGTCTCTTACAGGGGCTCCGGTGGCGAGATCAGAGAAGTTTTGTCTTCGTCTTCTCACTGAGGCTCCAACGACAAGAGCGTCCGACGACGAGACTGTG
Organism: Orychophragmus violaceus; assembly: GCA_030180135.1. NCBI lineage: Eukaryota > Viridiplantae > Streptophyta > Magnoliopsida > Brassicales > Brassicaceae > Orychophragmus > Orychophragmus violaceus. The sequence continues at coordinate 102,955,352 of CM058239.1, forward strand.
GAGGGAGATCGCGTCGACTTCATCATCGTCACTTTCAACCTCTGATTCGTCTTCATTTCTCTCTCCCTCCATCTTCGTCTTTGTCTCTTTCTTACTACATCTCCATCCTCTTCTATCTCTCGATCTTCATGAGTCTTCAATTCCTTGATACAAACAAAAAAAATGAAGAGGAAAAGTGAAGATGGTTGAATGGTTGACGGCTGCTTCGTGACAAGGGAGGAGACTAGTTAATTAATTAGGTTAAAGGGATCAATGTCCATGATTTAATGAGATAGATCTAACGGTGTAAAATCAGATTCGTTAATCTGATGAAAAAAGATCTGAACCGTTGAGATGTTTCAATCAACGGTTCTGTTTTGTGATCCATGTGGTACCCAACATAACCAATAGAATTGTTTTGAGAATATTTAATATATACTTATTAGAAAATTGATTTTAAATAGTAAAAACGTGAAAATAAAATTTTTAAAAATCTTAAATTTAAAATTATAACAGATAAAACTTTTAAAAGTATTAAATTTTATAAATAATTTAACAATAATAAAAATGAGTATATATAATAATTAAATGATTAAATTGGATTTTAATTTTATTTACATTATTTTATTTTAAAAGTGTCAAATTTTATTTATGAGTATATATCACACTTAGATTTTTGTTTAATTTTTTAAAATTTTATTATTAGTATTAAAAGATTTGTAAAGTTTGTGATATAGGGTTTAAAAGGTTGATGTTTGGGGTTATAAGTTAATATTTAAAATAATTGATTTGGAAAATATTTGCTTTTGTAAATGTTGAATATTAGTTTGGATATGTTATAGTAATTGGAATGTTATTTATTAGAATTTGTTTATTCTTTATAGTTTTAGGGTTTGTTTAGGGTTTATGTTCTATATTATTTATTAGTTTAATGTATTAGTTTTTTATACTATAGATTATTCTTTGGAGTTTTATAAATATTGAATCTTAGTTTTGAATATGGTATAATAATTAGAATTTTTTAATTAGAAATTTGTTTATACTTTAGAGTTTTAGGGTTTGTTTAGGGTTTAGAGTTTTATGTATTATTTATGTATTAGTTCTGTTTATATTATAGATTTTAAATATTAGTTTGTATATATATAAAATTAATTTTATAGTTTATGAAATAGTTAAATTTTAAGTGTGACTAAATCTTATATTCTAATACCCTAAACCCTAAACTTATATTACAATGCCCTAAACTTTAAATAAAATGTTTCAAAATGGATTATATGTTTGTAATTTTATTGTATTATCTTATGTTAAATGACAAATAAGAAAATAATGTTTAAGGGTGAATCCTAAACCCTATATCCATACCCTAAACCCTAAATCATAAACTTATGCTACAATTGTTTAGGGTTTAGATTGTTTTTTGTATTTGGAAATGAAGACTTAAAATTTAAACAATAATTAGGGTTAGAATTCACAATTTAATATTTATTGGTTTATTTTTTTCTTGAGTGATCCTTTTGTTCTTATAATCTATGATATGATTTAGGTTTGGATGGATTTGAGGTTTAGGGCTTGGGGTATTGGATTTAAGTTTAGGGTTTAGGGTAGGGCCTGTTGGAATTATGTCCAGTAATCTCTGTACTGTCTCTAGAAAGTAAGAGTATGTCAATGATCAGACATAAGTCATATAATACTGGGGGTCATGATGGCTTGCTAGAGTCCGCTCATGATCTATAAGTCTTGGACTTATTGCCTTTATTATATGATCCCATATGGGTCACACGCCTAAGCTAACAGGAAACTATGAAGGAACGGTTCAGCAAATGTACGGTAAAAGTGCTAGGCATTTACTGTGCTTGGAGAGATAGAAGGGCCTGATTAAATCCAAGGACTGGGAATTAGGCCCAAAAGCCCAACAGAACTAGAGAAGGGTTTTATAATTAAAACCAGACCTAGCTCTCTTTTTCCAAGCCACCTTCTGCGCCTCTATCTCTCTCTTCTGCGCCTCCCTCCTCTCGGTCTAGCAGCCAATTTCCTGCAGTGTGCGTGTGTGAGCCTTTGGAGGAGCTATCTCTTGGTGGTTCTGCTGATCTCTGACCCGTACCTCCTCTTTCCGCTGCAAAACAAGGTAACAGGTGAGATCCTTTATGATTCTAGCAAGAGAACCTAGATCTGGCATGTTTAGTAGGATCAATTAATCTGATGAATTGAAACAGGAAACACTAAACGAATCCTTCAGTGGTATCAGAGCCAGGTTCTGTTAGGATTTCTTGTTTAGAATCATGTTTAGGTTGTTTAGAAGTGTTTGAATCAATCTATTGATAAGAAAAACACTTAAGAAACAAAGAATTAAAACCTAAACTAATAAAAATCGCATGATCCGATCTATATGAATCGGTATGCGTCGGAGTGTTGATCGGTATCGGATCACACGTCCGGATCGGATGACGCACGAACCGATCACAGATCGAGTTGTGTCGTCGATCCGATCGGCGACATGGACGATCAGATGGGCCGATCGATCGAACGGATCGGATTGGACGATCGCACGATCGCATGATCGATCGAAAGGATCGGATCGGATCGAACGATCGCACGATCGATCGTGATCGCGTCCCGCCTCGTCCCGTCGCGCCCGGCCTCACGTCCCGCTATCGTCCCGATCGGCTTGGTCGCGAGAGATCGACCACGATCGCATGGATCGATCGATCGCATGGATCCCGCGTCTTGCATCTCTCGGCCCAAGCCCGCCCCGTCCCGCTTTCGTCCGTGCATCGCATGGAGCTTGGTCACGACCGTGATCGGTTCGTGACCATTCGGGTCGGTTTTGGTTCGTGGTTCGGTTTAAAATTTATTAAAAATTAATCGTCACGGTTTAATAAATAGACTTAATAAAATTTATTAAGTTCTGGTTAAACCGGGATAAGAAATCCAAAGTCGAAAAAAAAATTGGATTTAGTGCCTAAACCAGTGGTTTTCTAATTTGATTTGGTTGGACCAAATAAATTGAGAAAATCCGGTTTAGTAAATAACCGGTTGACAATTGTGGTCATCGTAGTAATTAATTTTGGTTAGACCAAGTTTAATGAACCAGACCGGTTATGTCATTTAATTGGGCAATTGGGTTATGTCTTGGACATAGACCAATTCTTGGGCCTTGGGCCAAGAAGTTAAAACAATTGGGCCAATTATTTGAGTCTTATTCTTCAGATTTGATTTAAAAATTTATTTTATAATTAAAATTTGATTTTAAAATTAATCAGTTTCCAAAATCTGAAATTAGAAAGTTTCTTAGAATAGAAGTTTCTAGATTTGCATGTTTTGGATATTTAGGAAATTTCTATAGTTAGAAAGTTTCCATTTTAGGAAGTTTCCAATTTTAGAAAGTTTCCAAAATTAGTAGGTTTCCAAAAATGGAAAGTTTCCAAAAATAGTAATCTTCTATTTTGGGAATGAAATTTTAAGAATAACCTACAAACCTCAAATAATATCAAGCGTTGGATGTCTTGTCCAGATTATGTCAGCTGTTGAAGCCCATTCAATCGTACACACGGCCTTACAGTGTGAGGGTGTCTATCTTTTGCGTGGGTAAAACAGTTTGTGATTCATCAATGTCATTGGGAGTCCCAGACATTAGTGATTACATGACTGTATAGTCTGGTTTTCTTGACTAGGCCATCGGGAGTCCCGGGCCTTGAGACATCAGAGTGGATTGGGCCTCGGGCCCAGATTCACAACCAAGAGTTATATCACGGATATAATTAGCCGAGATAGGGCTTACCGATATAAGCTAAGGTTGGGTGACGGCCAGTGGCCCACTTTGATCTTAGTTATATGTGGATCTTGGAATCATTATATTCTATTGAGGGTAACTGATGTTATTGAATATAATGAGAGATTAATCATATTAACTATAATGCGAGATTAATCATATTGAACATATTAACTAAAATTCTTTTATCTTAAATTTCAGTTATGACTAGCACAAACAATCAAAACACTTTCTCGATCCGGTCTGTCCTTGAGATGGACAAGCTGAACGGATCAAATTTCTTGACTTGGTCGCGGAACCTGAGGCTAGTCCTCAGGCAGGAGAGAAAGGACTATGTCCTTGAGAAAGCTCTCCCCGTGAGGATCGGGTCCAATGCTTCTCATGCAGTATATAATGCTTGGAATAAGCATTATAATGATGCGGTAGATGTGCGTGGTCTGATATTGGCTACCATGGACTCAGATTTGCTGAAGCAATATGAGAACATGGAGTCGCCAATAGAGATGATCGGAAGCCTGAAATTGAAATTTCAGGAGCAGATAAGAGTGGAGAGATACCAGTTGGTTAAGTCTCTCACTAGCTGCAAGCTACCGAATGATCATCCAGTAAGTCCTCATGTCAGTAAAATGATGGGTTACATTGATAACCTGAGGAAACTGGATTATCCAGTTAGCCAAGAATTGGCAACTGAGATCATTCTGCAGTCACTGACGTCAAGCTATGATAAGTTCAGAAGGAACTATATCAAGAAAGGCTTAACGAAGACGTTGACTGAACTGCATGATATGCTCAAGACAGTTGAGCCAATCGTGAAGAGTACCCTGTATAATCTCATGAAGGAGAAAGGTAGGTTTACTAAACCTAATGCTGACAAGGGTGAAGACAAAGTTGTCCAGATTTTGAATCATGGCAAGCGTGCGTCTTCTGAGCCCGAGTCAGATACCTCTTACGTTGGTAAGTGCTGCTACTGTAAAGAGACTGGGCATTGGAAGAGAGATTGCAATAAATTCATGGAAGATGATGAGGAGTTGAAGTTGATGTATGAGACTACTTCCTCAGGTATTCATGTTATTACTTCAAGTTCTACCTTATAGGTATTGGATACTGGTTGTGGCACTGATATTTGTGATAATATGCAGAGCCTAAGCAACAGTAGAATGTTGAAGGAAGGACAAGTGGATCTACATGTCTGGAAGGAGCTATGGACGCTGCCTCAGCCGTAGGGTTTTCACTTGTAGATGCCTTCGAGGCTTGGTTTTGTGTTGAGTAATTGCTACAATGTACCTGCTTTAAGCAGAGTTGTTTTTCATTTTCTTGTAAGAATTTGAATGTTTTTCATTTTGATAAAAGACAAGTTTTGTTCTTTTGATCTTAATGAAATATTAATTGTAGCACCCTATTCAAGGAATGGGTTTTATATCTTAAACCAAAGAGTGCCTAAATGTAACATGAATACCGAATTGGTTTAAATCTGATGAATTAAACCTGATTTTTCTTGGCATAAAAGTTTTGGTCACATAGAGTAAGTCGGATTCAGAAATCCCATAGTTATGGACTTTTGGGCTCATTTGAATGGATATCTTATGAGACTCGAATTCTGCTTACTAGACCAAAAGACAAAGGGCCTATCTTAGCCGAGCTAGAGAAACGCCCAAAGGCTTATTAAAGATTGAACATACTCATGTATGTGATCCGATGAGCAGTAATGCCAGAGAAAATTTCCTATACGTCATTGTCTCTACTGATTACTTCAGTGAGTAAGACTGTGTTCATTTGATGAGACACAAGTCGGAATTCTTTGACATGGTCGAAAGAGTTCCAAAATGAGGTATAGAATCTGAGTGACAGAAGTATTAAGACTCTGGATTTGATCACGAGTGAGAATACTTAAGTCATTGATGGTGTGATCATCTGATTGAGTATGAAGTCGTTTCACAGCTCATTTCTCCTGAAAACCTGGAGGTGTTTCTGTGAGAAAGAATCAGATCTTATCAGAAATGATTAAAGATGAGTCACACGAATCTTCCATGATATTTTAAGAATAACGCTCTAGAAATATCTAAGTTTACGCTGAAATAGTTCTACCAATATCAGTTGAAAGACACCACTTAAATGTGGATTGGAAATGATCCAAATTCGTCTTTACTGAGTATTTGTAGTTGTGCTACTTTGCTGGTTGTCCTAGGGAGACCAAGGCTTGTTACTTTTTACGTCCATTCCGAAAACGAAGTAAGGTTGTTCGGAATTCTGTTTTCTAAAAGGAAAGTTGCTTTCCAAGAAAAACAGTGGGAGTAAAAGTATAACTCGAAGAAATTCGAGAAATGCAGGAGGCTGCTCAACCTGTTGAGGGAGAGCAGCGGATGGATTTACAAATTTCTGTAGAATCTACACCTGTAGAGCCTGAATTTCGCAGAATGAATCAGTCACTAATCCGAGAGTGATTTCTCGTCATTAGTTGAACCTGATGATCATTGAAAGTTCGCATGATCTGATGATCATTGAAAGCGACGAATCTGCGAAATTCAAAGAAGCGAAAGTGAGCCCGGACTCCGAAAAATTACATTTTGTGTAAGTTAGCTTCATCGATCCATTCATGGATAGAAGCAAACATATCGGAGTTGGAATCTTAGTTCTGTTGAAGTAGTCAAGGTTTTGACTTGAACAGGAACGAAATGGAACTGTGCGTTTGCTAATAGATAAATGGGAGCGATATTGCATTTCTCATAGTGTATGTCGATGACATACTGATTCTCGGAAATAACCTTCCAAAGCTGCAGTCGGTAAAGGACAGGCTTGGGAGTTATTTTTAATGATTGACATGGGTAAAGCCACGTATGTTCTTGGATTTTGGATCTAAAGATAGAGATCCAAAAGAGCTGGTAGGACAATGTCAGGATTCTTAAATTGACAAAGTCCTACACGTTTTCAGCAATCCAAGAAGGGTTTTATGCCAATGTCACATGGCATTACGTTAAGCAAGAAACAGTGTCCCACGATAACTGCTGAGCTTGAATGCATGGATGAGATTCCATATGCGTCAGCAATTGGATCTATCATGTATGCCATGACACGTACTTGTTTTGATGTTGCTTTAATGTTAAGCAAGACAAGTAAAGACCAGTCAAATCCAGCAAAGAATCACTGGATAGACGTAATGAATATTCTCAAGTATTTGGAAAATACTTAGGATAAGTTCTTGATTTACGGAGAAAGTGAGGTGCTACGAGTCGGTAGAGTCTGAAAGGCAAGTTTCCAACGGACAAAGATGATTTCCGGTCACAGTCCAGTTATATCTTGTGTCTATCTGGCGGTGCAAGGCACTGTTGCTGACTCCATGACTTAAGTTGAACATTTCGCAGCTTGGGAAGCGGCGAAAGAGGTTGTTTGGAAGGAAGAGTTCATCACTGAACTTGATGTGATTCCCAGCATAGATGAGACTAGCTGCACATCAGAGGTCCAAACACCTTGAGGATAGGTATAACCTATTCCATGAGATAAATGACAGAGATGTTAAGTAGATCAGCAAGTTTCAACGAATGAGAACGTTGCTAATCTATTAACGAAGCCACTCCTTAGGCCTAAGCACGAGTCGCGGACTGTTGCTGAAGGATAAGTGAAATTAAGATGTAATCTTAATTTCAGTGGGAGTTAGTAAAGGGCTTTATTTAGTTATTGATATGTTCTTGTAAAACATTTAAGATGTTTAAATAAAATTATTATTTCAAGATTATTTTAACTGTGATGAAATAATCGTTCCAAAATGATATGAACCATTTTATAGGTCATCGAAGTAAGTGACTTGATCTTGAGTCATCAAAGTCATTTAGCTTGATAATGAGACCCTATATTTGATAGATGGCTTATATCATCATGTCCCTAGTCGAAGGTTGTTGAAATTGGAACACCAACAACCGCGTGAGACTAGATTGGTATGTGACTTATGACAAAGTCTCAGGATGTCATAGATGCACGGCATCAAAGTCAGTACATAGGTGTATGTTGGGGAACATACGACCGGGCAAGACCCGCTTATAAGAACTCTTCAGGATATTTATATCTGTGTCATAAGAGATTCTTACTACGACTATAGAGTATAGTCCTTAGACCTGAGTTCGCATGCATGTGACTGCACATGAACTGATGCGCTTTGATCATTGTCTAACGCTGTCGTTAAGCGATAGTTATAAGGACCTTGTTTGGGTGTATTATGAAATGAGTAGTTTACAGTGATGGAACAAGACGGGATTTGTCCCTCCAATATAAATGGAGTGAATATCTCTAGGCCAATCGGAGATTTGAATACTGGAAAATGCATGGCCATGCTCAAACGGACTGTCCCGAGTCGTTTGGATTGTCAGTATCAAATCAGAGTCCGATGAACAAGATTAGGCTTTATAAGGATGACACTCATCTTGCCTTATGACTAATCGAGATATTGAGACAAAAGGATTATGAATACAGAGATTCCAGTTCAAGTGGGAGATTGTTGGAATTATGTCCAGTAATCTCTGTACTGTCTCTAGAAAGTAAGAGTATGTCAATGATCAGACATAAGTCATATAATACTGGGGGTCATGATGGCTTGCTAGAGTCCGCTCATGATCTATAAGTCTTGGACTTATTGCCTTTATTATATGATCCCATATGGGTCACACGCCTAAGCTAACAGAAAACTATGAAGGAACGGTTCAGCAGATGTACGGTAAAAGTGCTAGGCATTTACTGTGCTTGGAGAGATAGAAGGGCCTGATTAAATCCAAGGGATTTAATCAGACTGGGAATTGGGCCCAAAAGCCCAACAGAACTAGAGAAGGGTTTTATAATTAAAACCAGACCTAGCTCTCTTTTTCCAAGCCACCTTCTGCGCCTCTATCTCTCTCTTCTGCGCCTCCCTCCTCTCGGTCTAGCAGCCAATTTCCTGCAGTGTGCGTGTGTGAGCCTTTGGAGGAGCTATCTCTTGGTGGTTCTGCTGATCTCTGACCCGTACCTCCTCTTTCCGCTGCAAAACAAGGTAACATGTGAGATCCTTATGATTCTAGCAAGAGAACCTAGATCTGGCATGTTTAATAGGATCAATTAATCTGATGAATTGAACCAGGAAACACTAAACGAATCCTTCAGAGCCTAGGGGTTAGGGTATTGGAATCTTAGTTTTAGATATGTAATAGTAATTATATTTTGTTTATTACGTTTTATACCACTGTAATTCATTAGTATTTTCACTGTTCTTAAACGAAGATACATCAGTGTGCCTGGTCAACTTTTTTTCCAAGATAAATCATATAAATGGTCCTTTTGAGGACATATATATAGCAAAAAGAAAAGGAAAATAAATGAGATTTGTCATTCCTCATCAAGAATTGCAAGTTGGCAGACTTTTCAACTCTTTGGATGATTCTCTTACGTAAGGTGGAGGCAAAAGACGTCGTACGTCCGCAAAGAGATCTTCACGCCCAGTCGCCTCTTTGAGAACAGATGAATCGAGGACAAAGTCCGGTATTGCCGGTAACACTTCGTCCAAGAACGATTTCATTGTTTGCACTCTGCAACACAAGAGGCAAGTTAACAAGGTGACAAGTTTTTGGTAGCACGTAACAAAGAAGAGTGTCAGTGAGAATTGACTAACGGTGCAATGCAAGAGAGCAGCATCGGTTCTACGTTTCCACTGGCCCTTTCCAATCTCTGAGTGGAACAGGTTTATCAATGGCTGCAAAAGAAAAAAAAAGATTTTGCTAATGTCATCGGATAGAAAATAACTTGAAACATAGAGCCTTGGAAGCACCATTACCCTCACTATAACACGAAGATTTGGTCGGCCTTTTCCATATTTCCCAATAACTGACTCCCCATAGACTTCATATTTTTCAAGAACCTAATAAATCATTTCGAGACAGCAACACATCACTTATTTTGAAATCAGATGTCAGTTAAAATTGTGGAAGAATCTATTTCAGAACATCGATCATTCTCAATACATGTCGCCTTGTAATTCCACTGCTTGGAGATCCATAAATTACAGTATCGACATGCCCCAAAATGTGCCAGGGAATGTAACATATCCAGCATCATAAAACAGTCGAAAGAGAAAAACAGAAACAAATCCTTATATGATGTTTAACATGAATTTAATATATACAGGAAAGGCTTCACATACTCGTAGTATACAGCACGCCCAAGCATAACGCCATGAGCTCCAGACCTTAATGCGGCATCTGCCTACAGGTCAATGGAACAAGTAAAAATTTGGCCTTAAGTTGCAATCATCAAAATAAAGATCCGTTTCAGAAACCTCACCTCAACCACAGAGTTTATACCTCCATTTATTGTGAACTTCAAGTCTGGAATCACGCAAAAGGGCAAAGAAAAACTCGTATCTGATTCAGAAGCAGAAGTGCAGATGAAAATGTGAGAGATTATTTGGAACCAAGCTGTGTTAGAGCTATATATCTTCCAAATAGAAGACCATAAGAGAAACATAAGCCAGCACGCACTTTAAGGGAGGAATTACACAATTATCTGACGGACTAAGCCCAGACAATAACGCACTGGGAAGACAGCGATTCAGTTATAAACGAAGAGCACTAAACATATAGAAGATTACACACAAGCCTTTAAATCAATGATGGCTGCGCAAAAGAGAAAGTACATTGCTAATTATGCTTAATGTTCACTTGCAGCAATACATATACAAAAGGTCTAGTTTTGCTCTCAGTTCTTTCAATGGATTGACTAGGCTGATGAGGTTTCTATCCGAACTAAGCAACAAAAGGGAAGCAAAAACATGTAACAACCGAGATAGCTGAGAATTTGATTAACCTCTCATACATCAAATATGAAGAAACAATTGATCAAAGAACAACAAGAAATCCCTCGCCGTATTCTAAAACTCCGTCCACACTATCAACGAATATTGGTTAAGCAGTTTCGAAACACAATCATTCTTCAACATTCTAGCTACTTCCATCTCATACACAGAATACCAATAGTGGGTTTCCACAAATATTTTATCATCTAAGTTGTAAAAGAAAACACAATTTCCATGAATCTACATTCCTAAACAAACAACGGTAGAATTGATGGAGACTTAAAACAAAACGAAGAGAGAAAGTGAAGATATCCTTACTATAACCCATGAAACGATTTCAGGACCTTCAGCAACATGAAAATAGTCGGGCAATCTCGCCAAGTAGGTCATGTAAAAGGATATATTGAACTGTTCCATGAAAGAAACTTTGAGCAAATCAACAAAATCCCAATGACAACGAAGAAGGTTGTTGCAGCTGAATCTACAAATCGCCGTCATCGAGAGGAAGCCGAGAGAGCTGTGAAGGCAAGTCAAAGACGTCGAGAGGATAAGAACTGAATCGCTGTCTTCGCCTCGCCCATGGAAAATCTGCAACTGGGAAGAACACGAGGTTGTAGAAGAAGATAGGGATCCGCAACTGAAATTAGGATTTTGAGATCTGAGCAGCAAATGAGTATGAGAATCAGGAGAAGGAGATCGAAGGCGAAATCGATTGAAGAACAAAAAAATTGAGAAGAAGAAAGGAAAGCGACGATAGAGAGAATAAGAATGAGTTAAGAGTATTGTATTTTTTGGATATATTATGAGATTTTCAATGTGGAAAAAAACGCTTGCACAAAAGTTTTTCTGAATATTTTTTGTTTTGGTGCCAAAACAAAATTTTTACTAAGTTTTTGGCAGATTAGTGTTACAGATGGACTTTTATCTTTTCGTTTAGAAAAATTTTGTAAAAATTTTGCTTAGCGTTGATTGAATGCTATAATAGAGCTGATATCTCAACTTGCTATTTTTAATAGCAGTTTGTGAATTAGTGCTATCGTGATCTGCTATCAATACCAATATTTCTTGTAGTGCCTGGAAACAATTGTAAACGAGAGTTATACAAAAGTATCTGATCATTAGGCTCAAATTGTCTGGAGACAATCTTCTTGTCATGATAAGCTTTAGTCCTTTCCTTGTACAACTTTGAGTTCTCATAAGCATGATGCCTAATCTCATCCAACTCATTAAGCTGCACCAATCTCCTCTCTGCAGCAGACTTAAGATCGAAGTTCATCTGCTTCACAGCCCATGCTGCCTTGTGCTCAAGCTCCACTGGTAGATGACAAGATTTTCCATACAGAAGATGAAATGGAGTAGTCCCAAGTGGCGTCTTAAACGCAGTCCTATAGGCCCACAGCGCATCATCAAGCTTTGCTGCCCAATCCTTCCTTGTCTTTCACACTGTCTTCTCCAAGATCTCCTTAATCTGCATGTTAGAGACCTCTACTTGCCCACTGGTCTGAGGATGATATGGAGTAGCAACTCGGTGATGAACTCCATGCTTCTGTAGTAGCTTTTCGAAGACCTTATTAATGAAGTGAGATCCTCCATCACTGATCACAATCCGAGGTACTCCGAATCTAGGGAAAATGATGGTCTTAAACAGCTTAAGAACCACCGAAGAGTCATTGGTTGGACTAGCTATCGCTTCTATCCACTTAGACACATAGTCCACATCAACCAAAATGAACTTGTTCCCATAAGATGAGGGAAAAGGACCCATGAAATAAATGCCCCAGCAATCGAAAACCTCAACCTCGAGAATGAAGTTCTGAGGCATCTCATGCTTATTACTAATTTTCCCTCTCCTCTGACAGGCATCACATTGAGAGATGAAAGAATGAGCATCTTTAAACATTGTAGGCCACCAAAAACCTGCTTGCAGAACCTTAGACACAGTCTTGAAAGTAGAAAAATGTCCAGCATAATATGATCCATGACAGTGGAATAAGATATCTGGAACCTCTAATTCAGCAACGCATCTTCTGTAAAGACCATCCGAACAATGCTTGTAGAGATAAGGCTCATCCCAATAGTATCGTCTGAGCTCTCGGAAGAACTTCTTCTTAGCATACCCCTTCTACTCATCTGGTTCAGTCACTGCAGCCAGGTAATTAGCAATATCCGCAAACTAGGGTGTAACCGTCGTCGCAACAGCACAAAGTCGGAGGTTCAAGTACTCAATTTGACCCTTAAAGGAATATGGGTTCGTATCAGATCTGCATCGACCGACGCACAGGTCCGCGTCGATCGTTGCATCCCCGATACGTGCATCGATCGCTGCTGAAGTGGCATCGATCGACGCACTGCGATAAATCCGACAGTTCTGCTTCTTCCTGTCCAAATCCTAAAAAAACCATGTTTCGATCATATTGACGTTCTCCTCAGGCAATAAATAATTAATGGGGACGTCTTCTTCAACTATAATCCTTGACAGATGGTCAGCAACTCCGTTTTCAACTCCCTTCTTGTCTCTCACTTCAATGTCAAACTCCTGAAGTACCATAATCCATCTTAACAATCTCGGTTTAGCATCCTTCTTCTGCATCAGATACTTCAGAGCTGAATGATCAGTGTGTACAATCACTTTGGAACAACCAAGATAGGGGCGGAATTTCTCAAATGTAAAGACAACAGCTAGCAACTCTTTCTCTGTCGTGGCATAGTTTCTCTGCGCATCATCTAGTGTTCTGCTGGCATAGTAAATGGCATGAAGCTTTCTATCCTTCTTCTGCCCTAGAACAGCTCCTACAGCAAAATCGCTTGCGTCGCACATTACCTCAAAAGGTAGATCACAATCTGGTGGCTGTACTATAGGAGCACTCACTAATGCTTGCTTGATCTGTTCAAATGCAGCCTGGCAATCTGCAGTGAACTCAAATTTGACATCTTTACACAGCAAAGCAGTTAGTGGTCTAGCAATCTTACTGAAATCCTTGATGAACCTTCTATAGAACCCAGCATGTCCAAGAAAGCTCCTCACAGACTTCACAGAATCAGGCGCCTGAAGGCTGGTCATAACCTCAATCTTAGCGCGGTCTACTTCGATTCATGCTTCAGACACTCTATGTCCAAGAACAATGCCATCTCTGACCATGAAATGGCACTTTTCCCAATTAAGAACCAAGTGCTTCTCCTCACATCTAGTTAGCACCTTGCACAGATTGTTTAAACACTCATCATAAGATGATCCGTAGACTGAGAAATCATCCATAAACACCTCCATAAAATCCTCAATCATATCAGTAAAGATGGACATCATGCATCTCTGGAAAGTGGTTGGTGCATTAAAAAGTCCAAAAGGCATCCTGCGGAATGCGAATGTGCCATATGGACAAGTAAAAGTGGTCTTTCCCTGATCCTTTGAGTGGATGGGAATCTTAAAGAAACCTGAGTATCCATCGAGGAAGCAATAATAAGGGTGATTCACTAACCTCTCCAGCATCTGATCAATAAAGGGCAAGGGAAAGTGATCCTTCCTGGTCGCATCATTCAGCTTTCTGTAATCTATGCACATACGATGTCCAGTCACAGTACTCGTAGGAATCAGCTCGTTCTTCTCATTCTTCACTACTGTAACTCTACCTTTCTTAGGTACTACATGAACTGGACTGACCCAATCGCTGTCAGATATCGGATAAATAATCCCAGCATCTAGAAGTTTCATAATCTCCTTCTTTACCACATCCTTAAGGTTAGGATTCAGCCTCCTCTGATGCTCAACATATGTCTTAGACTCGTCCTCAAGATGTATCCGATGCATGGACAGCTCCGGAGAGATACCTGAAATGTCATCAAGAGAATAGCCAAGAGCTTTGCGATGCTTGCGCAGCTTGCTTAGCAGTAAAGTGAGCTCTGCGTTGTTCAAACTAGCATCAACAATCACTTGGTATGTTGAATTAGGTCCAAGAAACGCGTACCTTAGCCCGGATGGAAGTTGTTTCAGCTCAATTTTCGGAGCTTTTTCCTCTGCCCAGTCTGCAACGACTTGCGTCGATCGATGCTCATGTTGTGTCGATCGATGCAAAGTCGCGTCAGACACATCCAAGTGCATCACTTCTTCAGTGGAATCCATTAGCCTCGCATAGCAGATTGCACGCTCGTCTTGCAGATATTCCAGCTCCATAATAGAGCTAAGTAGGGCTCTTTCTAGTGGATCCTCAGCATTTGTCTTATGAAAGTAATCTGCAGCCAAGTCACTGAGTGTATCCACATAAAAGGTCTGTCCGTCGATGGTTGGTCTCTTCACCAGTTTGTCCATATTGAAGCTCATCTTCAGATCACCCACATTCAGGATTATCGTACCTCCCCTGCAGTCATTCATCGCACCAGCAGTAGCCAAGAAGGGCCTACCTAAAATCAGTGGATCCCTTGGTTCTTCTCCATACTGCAGAACCACAAAATCAGTAGGAATCACACATTGACCAATCATTATAGGCACATCTTCCAATAATCCTTCAGAAATTCTGACTGTTCTATCCGCCAAGACTAATGATATCCTAGTAGGCAGGAAGTCAGTCATTCCAAGTCTCTCAGCAACAGAGAAGGGCATAAGGTTCACACTAGAACCAAGATCACACAGAGATCTCTCAAATCTATCCTTGTAGATGGCACAATCCAACACAAAGCTCCCTGGATCTTTCAACTTCTCAGAAATTCTGCCCTGAATCACTGCGCTAACCACCTCTGAGATCATAAGTACACTCTCCTCATCAGTCAGATTACCAGCAAGAAGGTCCTTAAGACACCTTCTCATCACATGAGTGTTCCTTAGAGAATCAATCAAAGGCATTTCAACCATCACCTTCTGTAACATTGCTTTGCATTTGGCTACCTGCTTCTCATTCTTAGATTTCCTGCGGTTCTTGGGAAAGGGAACCTTAGGCTTGTAGATCTTTTCGTCAGCCTTCTGCAATTTTTCTGTGTTTGAACTCTCGGCTGTCGCTTTACGTCGATTGTTGCTAGTGTTACATCGATCGTTGCTAGGCGACTTCTTCATGACCTCTGTGTCGAGCTTTGGGTCATCGTCTTTATTTTTGCCTTGCGTCGATCGTTGCATGGGTGTATCGGTCAATGCATTGCGAAGTTCACGTATTTCATCTTCCAATTCTTCAATTTCCACGATTTCCTGCAAACTCAACTGCCTTTTCTGGGCAGGAAACAACTCCTTACCACTTCTCAACGTCACTGCATTGCACTGGTACTTAGGATTAGCATCAGTTCGTCCCGGAAGAGATCCATCTGGCCTCTTAACATACCCAACAGTCTGCGCAACCTTAGCATCCAACTCCTTCACATGGTGCTCAAGGATTCAAATTTCCCATTCAGATTTTCATACACAGCATCCAGCTTCTTGTTGGAGTCTACAACAATCTTAGTTTGACTTTCCAGCAACTGCTCCATCATAGATTCCATCTTCCTCTCATGAGCACTAGCAGCAGGAGGTGTTTGATTTGAGGATGATCCATAAGTCCTCTGGTAAGAATTACCTTGCTGAAAAGGTTTCTGATGACCAGCTGTCTGTCCATATCCAGAAGAGTTCTGGTTGCTTGTGAAAGCACTCTTCTGTCCACCATTGAAGAACTTGTTACCTTGCTGATTTCCAAACCTATTCCCTTGAAATCCAGAGCCACTTATGTAGTTCACATCCTCTTCTTCGTGATCTTCTTCAGCCTGAAACACTTCAACTTCCTGAGCAAAGTGGACAGCTTTCTTCCCAGTCAACAAACTATGAACAGTGTCCAACTTACTTCTGATATCAGCAATCTCCAGATTATCTATCTTCCCACCAGACTCTTTCCTTCTCCTATCAGCAGTCTTGGTATTGTTACTGCTCACCAAGTTATCAATCAATGTCTTAGCATACTCAGGAGTCCTTGTATTGAAATTTCCATTGCTGGAATTGTCCAGTGCAGTCTGGTAGTGGAGATCAATGCCTTTGAAGAAAATACCCAGCAGTGTCACTTCAGTGAATCCATGATGAGGATAGTCACGATGGTACTTCTTAAATCTCATCCAAGCAGACTTAAGAGGCTCTGTAGAACCTTGGGTGAAGGTGAGAATATCCTGTATAGACTGATCAGAGCGAGCATCATCATAAAAGTGCCTCAAAAACTCCCTCTTCACAGCATCCCAAGTAGTAAACTTCCCAGGTGGAAGTTGTTTCAGCCAAGATGCAACATCTCTAGCGAGAGAATAAGGGAAAAGATTTAGAAACAAGTAGTCATAGTTTACCCCATTGTACTTCATCCCAGTGACTACATCTTCAAACTCATCAATATGATCCATAGACTGCTCATTCGGGAAACCATGGAAAGCATTCTGCCTCAGAATGGAGTAGTAGATAGTCTTGATCTCGAAGTCATTCCTCCAAAAACAGGAGGTACAATTGCTGACCGGTTAGCATGAAACTCATCCGGACGGTTGTAGTCAGCAAGAGTCCTCTCAACAGCAACCATTTGCCCCTGTCCTGGAGGCGGGTTAGGCGCAGGTTCAAGGATCACACGTCCCTCAGCATCGACCCTTTCCCTATCATCATTGTACCGATTGTTCTGTCGGTCTCTCAGAACACCCTCAGCATCAGGTCTCAAAATCACACGATTGTTATTCATCCTTTCTCTATGACCCTTTCTGTTCGTTCTCTCTAGTCTAGCAAGTTCCTCAAGCCTGAGATTCACGAGATTCTCGTTCGGATCACTTCTGGTCTCACGATTCTTCATAAACTGTCGGTAATCACACTGTGTCGATCGATGCAGAGATGTGCAACGATCGTTTCAAACTCGGGATCGCCTTGTGTCGATCGATTCAGAAGATGCGTCGATCGATGAAAAGCGATATCAGACCTGCGAAGACAGAAAAACAGAGAGAAATTAGTAAGAAAAACAAAAAAACGAAAATCCTAGTCTAAACTTTAAATTCAAATCTATCGAGGACTCAAAAGAGTCCCCGGCAACGGCGCCAAAAACTTGATAGGTCAAGAATTATCCCATTATAACTGCAAGTGCACTGATATGCAATCGTAGTACAAAGGGTATCGAATCCACAGAGACTCAAGAAATCCTACGATAGATTATAGAACGTCAAGTAAAGCTAGGGGAAATATCCAGAAAGTAAATAAACAAAGCAGAAAGTAAATCAGTAGCAAGGATGGTTTGTAAGCAATCAACTAAAAGCGCTAAGTCTAGGAAGTTCTCAGGAAACCAGACAAGCATATAGATTATCAGTCATGATCAAATTAAGCTCGGTTCTAGAACTCAAACACAGATATAGAACTAACCAACTTTCGTTGCGAGAATTCTCTAAGTCTAATTATCAGAAACCCAAATTTCTTTGCAATTCCTAACAGATTAAACTAGGTTTAAGATCAGGTTCGATTTGTTCACAATTCAATTAAACAAAATTTCTTTGCAGATAATTAAATTGCTCAACCTAAATAGATCAGATTCTAAATTACACTTTCATGTCAATTTATAAACCTAGAGTCTAGATTCTAAGTGATCGGGTTAGAAACTAGTATTAAGTACAATTTAGGTTGAAGAACAATTATGATATGAATCCTTAACTGATTAAATAAATCTAACAAGTCATGAAATCCCTAACGAGAATCCCTAAACCTAACTATGAATCTACTCAGACATGATCAATGAAACACAAATCATAGTATGAATAAATTGCATTAAAAGAGAGTAAAGAAATAAAGGGGTTCGAAATCTTCTCCAAAAGCATGAAGCAATAAGGTTCAGATCAGCCCTAAAAGCTCTAAAAACTCTCTGCTCAAAGTATGAAAGTGTGTCTAAAACAAAACACCAAAAACCTAATTATAATAGCCTAATCACGTCTTGGGACTTCTTTGTAAATATCAGGAACTTCTGGGCAAAACTGCAATTTCCACATTCTTCATTAACTCGCCGAGAATTGCCTGACTCGCGTATGCATCGATCGACACCAAAGGTGTGTCGATCAATACAAGTCTTCAGAATGGACAGTGAACTCTTCTATCTCGGCCAAGTGCTCTAAAATGCCCCATAACGCGCCATAATCTCCCATTCCGCTCCAAACGTGCATGTACCTAATAAACACCTGTAAAGACTCTAAAGACACGATAAAAGACTCTAAAACATACTTATATCATGGTCTAAAATAGGTAAAAACCATGATATATCAAGTATGTGATCATCCCCAAAAAGCTTCAAATCTCTCTCTCTAAAACTCTCTGAATGTAAAATAAAGTGTAGACTAAACAATGGCTTAAAAACCCTAATATAATAGTCAAAACACGATTTGGGTTTTTTGTAAATCTGGGAAACTTCTGGGCAAAAACTGTAATTCTCTAAAAGTGAAGATTTTGTGCGTAGAATTCTGGATCAGGGGGTGCATCGACCGATGCAGACGCATCCACTGAACTCTGTGAAATATCTATATAGTGCAGAATTGCTCCAAATACTTCCAAAACGTCCATTTAAGCTTCAACTGTTCTTAAACCTGTAAAACACTCTAAAAGACTCCAAAACACACATAAAAGACTCAATAATAAAAACTTATATTTTTGACCAAAAAAAAACAAAGACTTATATCTTGGTTAAATAAAAATCATGATATATCACACTACAAGAAAAATGCACATTGATAGCGTCGTGAAAAAGCTAGAATATGCCTATTACAGCGTTTTATTGTTGGCCATGATATGAGGAGCTATCTTAGACCCCCCTCTTACAATAGCGTAAATTTCTTATGCTATTATATCGTGATCTATTATAGCACGAATTTCTTTGCCATAATATTCTTAATAATAACAACATATTATTGCTATGTCATATCTTATAATGGCTTTTTTATTTCGCTCTAATATATGCGAGCCATATTCAAGATTTTGAGCCGAGCTGAGCCGAGCCATATTAAAATATTATTATATATTTTATATAAAAAATTATATTTACTATTTGTTTTTAGAAGTTGATTTTATTAATAACCCAAAACATGTTGTTACACCAATATTAAGTACATATGTTCTTCTAACTAAACATCCTACGGCAAAACAAGAAATTCTATGATCTACTCTGTCTTTTTAAGCTGCACTTCTTCCATTATTGCGGTACTCCGTCCATGGGAAGACCCTTTGATGCCAAACCGTCTCTGGATTTCTCTGGATTCTATACACGGAGCAGAACAAGTTTCCCAAGCTTTTCTCTAGCTGCAGTCTCCATCCGCATTCCGTCTAAGAATAGAAAATCCACCGTGAGTGCTTATGTCGGAAGCAGTCAACATCTTGTAGAACGAGTGGACATGGAACCTGGGGGTAGAGAAGGAGGCGCCACTTTCTCCATTGCATTCTCCATTGGTGTGGTTATCAACCAGAAAAACAAACCCATGAGCACATGTATGTATCACAGAAATAAACAATACCTAAATCAGCAGTCAACAGTTAGAAAGTTAACCTTCAGATATAGGACTTGTGAAGTCATCAGATGTTTCTCAAACCCATAAAAGAAACTCAGCAGAAAAAGAGCATTTAGTTAAACCAGCTAGAAAAACTGCAGTAAACATAGCCATGGATCTCATAAAGTTATTGCATCAACCCTTTCAAATAACCAGCTGTTGTTCATCCGATTAAGTTTTCCTGTCAATCAAAGACAAAATAATTAACCAAAAGATAAATATCCAAACGACATTTATGTTATGTGTGAACATCAACAAGAAACGTTTTAAATGGTAAATATGTAACCTTTGGATTTCATCGTTGAGCAGGTGATTCTGTAACATTGGGAGGAATTGAGAAGCATCGCTAGACAATGATTCCCAAGACCAGCATGTATTATCACAGAGGTTAGCACTTTATCGTTTTACCTCCTTTATCTTAATCTCATATCTGGTGTCTGCAACGTCACTAAAACCACAGATCAAACCAGACAAAAGGTCAACTCAGATTGGTCTCTCGAGAGTTTGAAGAAAGAGGTAAAGCAAGAAATATAGCTGTGATGGGAAGACCAAGAGATCTTGAAACGAATATGTCTATGTAACAGGGGAAATCACCTGAAATTCCGATTGAGACGAGGGGATTGACAGCTTATCCTGCTCCAAGCCCTTCGTCTTGAGGGCATAGTTTTCTTCTGCTTCAACGCCTTTCTGGTGTCTCTCAAGTTTTAGCCGGAGCAGGATCTATGACTGTCATGAATATTGAAAGATTAAGCAAGAGCCTAGTGAAGGTTAGTGAATCATAAAGCCAACATTATAAGGCACAACACAACACATCTAAACATGTAATAATACACTAAAATATGATAACCACAAACACAATGGTTAAGTTTTTCTTACAAGTCCAACAAGGTCGGATACATAAGAGACTGTTGCACCAGAAGCAGCACCAAGGTATAAAACTTTAGCACCAGGTTTCTACATTGAAACGAATATAAACAATCAATGTATGAACAAGTATCAAAACCAGCAGCGACAATATGATTCACACTAAGATGTGACTTACAATCCAAACGTTATCAACACCACCGAGAATAGCAGCGGCCAACTTTGAACGAAAAGGATTCCACACAATGTGACCTTAGTTCCATTTTGTAGATACAAAAACAAACCAATTAACAATTTCATCTACAAGGAGGAGAAACAAACATCGATCAATCAAACCCTCTATTATACCTGAACAGAGATTCTCTTCTCGTTGTAAACAGCTTCACCAACCAAGTTCTTAGTTACAAGGACATCTTCTTTACCCTTTGCAATGAACTCTCATGTGTGTCAGTGTGGCTCCACAATCACTTTGCTGCCTCCCTTCATTCCTCCACGACCACCGGGTCCTCCTCTACCACAATCTTTAGAGCTTTGAAACCCCTGACAAATAAACAGACCATGGAATAAGCGAACTAGATTAACAAAACTTCATACAAATTATTCACTCATATTACAGGCATTCAATATTAGGAATACAACCTATAGGACAAAAATTTACTAGATATCTCTATATCTTTCACCACAGTAAGATTCAAAACCAGTTCCAACCTTCCAAGTGCAGGCCAACACAATCTAGTATTCTCTAGAGCTATGTCAATCTTATAACAACAGAACTACTCTGGGATCTTACCACTCAGCCTTGTATGGTTCCATCTTAACAACCTCAGCAAACCCAGAAGTGCATCTTCAGGCTCAGTCTCAACCATCCCTTTAAGAAAGAAAAGACACTAAGATTATAACCATAACAGAAATTGAGAATACAAACATCATAATCGAACGCAAAAGAACCTTTGGAGCTGTAATATTGGTTCTCAATGTCAACATCTTGTTCCTCATGTTCCTCATGTTCCTCATCGGAATACTCGAACACATAGTCCTCCATATCAGCATCTACAAAGTTCAGAAACTAAATCAATAACATTCCGTAAACGACATAAAACCTTTTGATGATTGACGACACGAAAGCAAGTCCGATTTAGGAACTAGGAATAGAAAACAGTAACAAGACCTGAAGCCATAACGATAAGATGAAGAGGAACCCAACACCGATTCGAAAGATTAAGCTAGCGACGGACTAAAATCGAATTTCGGAGACCGTCGTCTAAGTTTTGCAGAGGAGTGGGAGAAAATCTGAAGAAGAAATTAGGGTTTGGGGGTGAGTTGGGTCGGGGAAACACAGGAGGTGGAGGAGGAGGCTGAGGGCAAGGAATGTGTGGAGAGTTGGATGGTAGAGAGTAGATCGGAGAAGTGAGATCCGATGAGGAGTAGATTAGGGTAGATAAGGTTCTTGCTCGTCGAGAGAGAGGAGAGGAAAGATTAATTTTTTTTCTTTAACATCATGAAATGAAATATGTTTTTTTGTTCATGATAGAAACAATTAGAAAAAATTATATGCCGCCAAAACTAAAATTTTCCCCCTTAATATTACCGCCCATAGCAGAAATTATGTTCCAAATCTAATTTTTCATTTCCCGCTTGATGAAAATATGTCTTAGCCTTGAACTAATGCTGTAATAGAGTAATCCACTCCAACATACCTCCTACAATAGCACTTAGTAAAATCGTGCTATCCTCATGTGCTGTCAATGCTCATATTTCTTGTAGTGTCAGTAGTTAACTCCATAATTCAAGAGATTGATAATAATGTGTTTGCTCTGTTGGTGGATGAAACTGCTGATTGTTCTAAGAAAGAACAAATGGCTATAGTTTTTTGTTGATAAACATGGTATAGTGAAAGAGAGATTTGTTGATCAGATCCATGTGAAGGAGACATGTTCTTTATCTCTTAAATCTGGAATTGATTCATTGTTTTCTAAATACAGGATGGGTCTAAAAAGGTGAGAGGACAAGGATATGATGGAGCAAGAAATATGAGAGGTGAACTGAATGGGTTGACAACATTGGGTTCAAGAGAAAGTAGTTATGCATACTATGTACACTGTTTTGCTCACCATGTTCAATTGGTTGTTGTTGCTGTTGTTGCGAAGAAACATTTTGAAGTTGAAGATTTCTTTGATAAGATTTATCTGCTAGTGAACGTAGATGTAGCTTCTTGCAAAAGAAAAGATAAGATGGGAGAAATTCAGCAGAATGAAATTGAAAAGGGAATAAGTAGTGGTGAAATCAAGACTGGAAAAGGACTCAATCAAGAGTCTTCACTTCCAAGACCAGGAAATACACTTTGGGGCTCTCATTATAAAATGTTGTTAGGGTTAGTTGGTTTGTTTTATTTTGTGGTTAAGGTGCTTGAATATGTCCAGGATGAAAGTGCAGACAATATCCAAAAAATTCAGGCAAATGGTATTCTCAAATACATTCATACTTTTGATTTTGTATTCTATTTACATTTGATGTTGACTGTTTTGAGATTTACGGAGAATTTATCAATGACATTACAAAAAAAATCAAGACATCCTAAATGTTGTCTCATTATTGGGGTCTACTAAGAGACAACTACAGAAGTTAAGGGATGATAGATGGGATTCTTTTGTGAAGAAGGTTTTAGACTTTTCTGAGAAACACAACACTGAAATTCTCAACATGGAGGACGATTTCATCGATCCATGGAAGCCACGCAAAAAGACCAACATAACCAACTTTCATCACTACCAGTTCAATCACTACAAGAAATTCGGGTACTGATAGTTACCGGAAAACGATATGTATCGATACGATAGCATTGTGTTACCCGCTATGTCATCGACCGCGATAAAAAGTCTGGCACTTTAGATAGCGTTTTTAGTAAATGCTATGTTATATATTTTAAAGATAGCGTTTACTTTAAATGATGTTGTATATGTTTTTTAAGTTATAGTTTATATGATGCAATATGTTATTTCTACAATAGCGTTTCTGAGATTATGAATTGGCTATATAATAGCGTTATATAGTCGTCTTCTATATTGTAAAGATAGCAATCTTTTAAATGTTATCTTTAGATTAAACATATCAATCCGTAAATGTTATGTATTTCGATTGTTCGAGAACATTTTTTTTTTACCCTAATAATTGCTGTAAATATTTATTTAATTTAATTTTAATTTTAATTACATTATAAATAAAAAATATATATTATTAAATAAAAATAGATTCATATCAGGGTATTAAAAACAGGGTTCGAGACCAATGAAAAAACATCAAATACAATTGAAACAAACATTGTTCATACATTAAACACACCTCCCTAACACCTTCAGCTTCAGCTACTTAGCTCGACGACCACCCTTTTTGAAGACTCTCCTTGTTCTTGCTTTGGTCGTTTCATTGCAGCTGCGTTGAGTTCTTGGTTTCTGAGTCTTTGTTCTTCCCTTCTGAGATTTTGGACAAGTCGGTGGAACTCAGGTGCGATATATGTTTGGTATTCCTCAACCCGTATCATGTAACCCATATCTCTACGGTATTCTACTCCTGTGAGTTCCACCACATCGCCCCCTCGATCATTATCTGCATCTTGTTGTGGCTGTGGGCGGAGCTTTGGTATGATTCCCATTGCCGGGAGTCCGCAGACTATGATCTTCCTTGCTTCCATTTCTGAATCAAAAATTAAAGCAACCCTAAATTAATATTTAGACAACGAAAAAATTGAACTAAAACCAGAACAAATATGTCAATTACCTTTGGGATATTAGGGAGACATGTTCTTTTTGATATTTGTTTCAAATGATAAGAACGAATGCTCGATCAGTCATTAAACTTTGAAAGGAAAAGGCTACGGATACAAATTTCTTAGTGAATTCCAGATAACCATCTGTGACAGTAAATCAGTTAAGAAATATTACACTTGATATGAAACCCTGAAATGAAGCAAAAACCCGGAATTTATAAATCTGCAGACAGAGAAATCTATCAGCTGCTGTCTAGAAATAGTATCATCTAGGGTTTTTAAAGATATCAAGAGAAAGACCTAACCTTCTGGGTGGCTGCTTCTAAACGCTCCTACTGCTCGAGTTTCTTCCTTAGTTCTTCAATCATTAATATACTACCAGAAAGGAAACATAGAGTTCAAAACAGAAAAAGAATCAACTTAAATTAGACACAAAACTTAGACGAACGTCAGATAAGATACCGAAAGAAACAGATTAGAGACGAGATGCCTAAAAAAACAGTTTAGAGATAGATGCCATTGTGCGAGAGATACAGCGATAGATACCTGGAAAACGTCGAAGGATATGAAACGGCTTTAAATATTTAGATACAAACCCTAAATCACAGTGTATATCAATTTTAAGGGTCAGTTAGCTTGATAGAGATACATGGATATTGAGAAAGACAAAGGA
Organism: Orychophragmus violaceus; assembly: GCA_030180135.1. Lineage (NCBI taxonomy): Eukaryota > Viridiplantae > Streptophyta > Magnoliopsida > Brassicales > Brassicaceae > Orychophragmus > Orychophragmus violaceus. Next base: position 102,980,682 of record CM058239.1, read on the forward strand.
ATAGATAGGAATTCACCGGTGGGCAGACGGAAGTCGATGAGAGCCCACTTCGGTCGAGAGACGAGAGACAACGAAGAGGCGAAAACCCTATCTTTGGTCTGAGAAACAAAAACGAAGATTCTAGATTTCTTCTCGAAATATTAACACAAAAGAATAAGTTTTTAAGGAATTTTGGTAAAGGCCCAATATATTTATTATATTTAAATTAACAATAATACTGGGGTTTGTAATCTTTTGGAATTTAGAGTATAAGGGATTAGAATTTAGGGTTTATATCTAAGGGTTTAGGGTTTTAGGTTTCTATCCTTTGGGTTAATGATTTAGGGATGAGATAGGGTTTATTTTTAATTTAGTTTTAATGTATACATATATAGGGTTTACTATTAGTGTTTAGAGGTTAGTCATTATTTAAATTTGTTTTAGGATTTCTAAATTAGAGTTTAGGGTTTGAGGGATTGTGTTAGGCTTTAGTATTTTATTTTTAAAGATTTACATTTTCGATTTAGAGTTTATCATTTAGTTTTCATTTTCATTTGTTTTAAGTTTCTAAATTAGAATGTAAGGTTTAAGAGGTTATGTGTTAGGGTTTAGGGTTGAGAGTTTAGTTTTTATTTTAATATGTTTTAGTTTTTTATATTAAGGTCTAGGTTTTAGGGTGTAGGGTTAGTATTTTTATTTTTTTAATTTTACTTGTTAGATTTAGGGTATATGTTTTAGGGTTTAGGGTTAGTATTTTTAAATTTAGGGTATAGGTTTTAGGGTTTATGGTTAGTATTTTTTTTTTTTTAAATTTACATGTTAGATTTAGTGTATAGGTTCTTGTCTAATTTTTATTTTATAGTTTACACTTAAAAGTAAAACCAATATTTTGAACACATGTAAAATCAAATAACAGAAGATAACTTTGTAAAACATAATAAAAGTCAACAGGAAATACAATTTTCGAACATCAAGATACCCACCATACTATAACAACACATAGGTTTATAAGGTAATTTCCAACACCACAACCTCATGTAAAAACAAGTTTATCATTAGGCCATGCCACTATTGTACCCAAAACATCATTAATGCATTCAACTTCCCCATTTAGTCTCCATACTTTGGCCTTTCCATTCTTTACAACTTGAATCCATACCTTTCTAGCATCAGGCCCTAAGGGGACAAAGTGGACTTTGTCTTCCGGATTTGATGAAAGAACTTTGCCTTCTGCAATGATCTCTCTTGAATTTTACAAGTCCAACAATGAGCACTTCTCTTTCTTCTGACCTGATAAGTTGTTACTCTGTACAGCACAACATGAATTAAACTTCCTGCGACCATAAAAAACATCATATTAAGTTAAATCATACCCCAGGTGATGTTGTTTTATGTGAAGATGATATAAGTGATGATGCTTTCGGCGATGATCCTTTTCCAGGGAGAGTAGGCAATGAATGGGCAAGACAATATACTCTTGAAGTGCATGCTCCATCATATACATGTCAGGAGTTGGTCTCCATAGGTAAGCATCTTTCTTAACCACCTTAACAACTTTCACCATAGCAGCACCAGGTCCAATAGAAATATTGTTGATCATTTCCTTCGGATCAGTTGAACACATATGATCCTCATCAACTACTACATCCAATAAATTCCAATCATTGACGATGATTGGAATTTGGGATTCCTAATTCAGTCAAAAACACAATATATTTATCAGAACAGATCATGTATAAGTTACAGAGATTCATAATCATATGTGAAAAAAATTACCGATGAATCAGAAGTTTGGTTTTCATATGGGGTTGGGGGGTCTAGCTCATTGTCCACAATGATTTTATCAGCTGGCCGTGCTATTTTCATTCCCATAGCTTGGCCAAGTTTTTCAACAGTAGGGGTTGGCCTCCATACATATGCATCTTCTTTTGTTGAAGACTTGATAATGACAGTTGCTGCATTAGGACCCAGTGGTATACGACAAACCTTGTACGTTGGTTCACATGAACAGTACTCTCCTTCACCAATAACCACATCCCCTATTTCTGAATACCAGTCCAATATTCGACACCTAAGTACATCCTTGCTATCGTTACTATTCAACTCTGAGCTAGAAACATCAGCAGACTGTTGACAGAAGAAAAAACATGGTATGTTAAACCATTCAAATTTGAATCATCAAGCACTTAGTTAAAGATACATTGACCTTCTTGCCTTGAGCCAAGACACGAATTTGGTTTTGCAAATTTTCAACCTTTCTCTGTAATCCAGCTTGTTTTTTTTCCAACTTCTGCACATGCGCATCTCTCGCCTGAAAGAATGACAGTCTGGTTGCAGTGACCCCTCTGCACATCCCTCTTAGTCTTCCAGGTTTGTCTCTTCCTAACACCTGACTCACGACATCTTCTCTGATACCAGCGCTATCTGTAGATGCCATTTCACTATCAATTGATCGTATTTGTTCCTGATACAAATAGAACAACAGAGTTAGAATGAGTTATACATATAATCTGCAGAATAATCACATATAACTTACAATCGTTTGAGCAAATTCTGCTCTCACAGGTGTCCCATCTGAATGAGTGTGCCCTGCTACCCATACCGAGCTCCTAGTCACCTTTCTAGGGTCTGAACTTTTTTTCTTCTGCAAATGACAAAGTCATATCATGTATGCGTACACTACACGAAGATTCTTAACACATAACATACCATTTCATCAGCTAAGCGAATCATTTCTTTACGACTGGTGGTATGTGGAATCTGGCCCTTCCTCCGTTCCCTAAACTTTTCACTTACATCCTGCGTAGAGTAACACACAGTCAATTTACAATCAAACACACATAAATCACCATTAGAGTTTGAAATACACAACCTCGATTTTTTCATCAGTTTTCCGCTTAACCCAATTTTTCCATGCTGTTTTAGACTGGATGTTACTTGGTCTCAGGTCAGCAATCTGCTTCTTATTTTATTTTCGGATTTTAGAGAGGAGCCTAGACTTAGAACTCCTCCACAAACAACCCATCTGCATGAAAACAACATCTTTTTGCCACTCTTCAGTTAAATTGAACCTTCCCTACACGCAAACAAAGTTAAACAATGAATTGTTACAAAATATATTCTTATGAGAACTAATTTCGAATCAATGTTCATGAGATACCTGAATTTCATCCCACATGATGTCCACTATCGACGGATCCAAGGGTCTCCAGTCATCAAGAAGGACTGACACATGTTCTCTCACCAGAGGACCAAGGAAAGATGAAAGCAGTACTGATCCTTTACCCACATGTTCACCAAGAGAATTCCATTCAACTTCAACCTTGTCTTCATGGTGTTTAGCAACTCCACGCATCTTAGTTTGTCCTCTTGTTTTCCTTTTCTTGGCTTTTGTTGGTTCCACAATTTTTTCATTTGTCTGCGCTTCTACAGTTGTTGGTTGTACAGTTTCTTCATGTGTCTGGCCTTCATCCTGCTCCTCTCTCTCCTCTTCATGTGTCTTGGCTTCATCCTGCTTCTCTATTTGCTCTTTATCTGTATGGCCTTCATCCTGCTTATCTCTTTCCTCTTCATCTGTCTGGGCTTCATCCTCCTTTTCTCTTTCCTCTCCTTGAGTCTGGTCATTCAACTTCTCTTCAAGTTCCTCTTCCTCTTCCTGAACATCCATCTGCTTCTCTCCTTCTTCTTCACTTTGATCCTTTTCTTCTGCCTGATCATCCAGCTGTTTCTATCCTTCCTCTTCCATTTTCTCCTTCTCCACTGTCTGATTATCCACCTGCTTCTCTCCTTCCTTTTCTATTTGATCATTTTCCTCTGCCTGAGCATCCACCTGCATTTCCTCCACATGCTCGTCTTGTCTGATGGACAACTTATCACATCTGCTGGAGAACTGCTTCTTCTTCCGCTTCTTAGTCACATTGCTTATAGCTCGCTTAGCACGTTTGTTAGACGACTTTGCATGGACTGGTGAGATGCCTTGTTGACGGTTACTACGTCTCGGCTTGATTTCTTCCACCTTCTTGGTCATTTTTGATCACCTGAAATAGAACTAAATGTTTCAAATATACGAGAAATATTTTAAAACTAAGACTCCTTCACAATCTTCTCTATCAAAGAAACTCGTCATCAGAAGACTCATTCCCCATATCTTCACTTTCTAGAACACTCTGAGGTGCAACAACAAACTCTGCCTCTGTCTCAAGCTCATGATACCCTCTCGGTGAAGCCCTCATCACTACTGACCAATTTGAATTATCATCCCTGGAATAAAATACTTGTCTCGCCTGCGAAGCCAAAATATAAGGATCTTGGGTATACTCAGTTTGGTTGACATTCATGTTCACTAGTGTAAACCCTTCTTCTTCTTTTACACCATTTCCTTTGTTGGCCCACTTGCACCTGAATAGTGGAATCTCAAACTTGTGGTAATTTAGCAAAATGATTTGATGTATTACTCCATAGTAGACAACCATGTCAGCCATATGTTTGTTGTCTCTTGCACTAGCTCTACACATGGTAAAGGCCTCATAACTAACTCCACTGTTCTGAGTCTTGCGCTTTAAGTCCTCGGTGTGAAATCTATGACCGTTAACTACAAACCCCTTATAGGTTTGAGCTACATTCCTTGGTCCATATGCCAACCATTTTAATTTCTCCGAATGATCTTCTGAGCTAAAAGGGATCTACATATACAATATAACAAATTAAGTTAATAAATAACCAGATGAAAAGAGTCTAGTAGTTACTTGGATATACGATCTAACCTTTTTTTTACCCATTGTGAGAACCTGTATGTATGTAATTTCCATAAAAAATCCTCACTTCTAGAACACCTTACATCCTTTAATTGTAGTTCTTCTAAATGCATACTGTTACACAATGTCATAAGATCAGTACAAAACACTGGTTAGAATTATAAGATAAGATATGAGACAAGGATAAACCTACTTTACATATGGGTTCATCAATGCCATATTCATTAGAACATATCGATGGGCCATCTCTCGCTCTTTATCAGTTAATACAACCTGAACAGACATCTGGAATGGGCGGCCTTCAAGTATGCGGTCAGAGCATTCAATATCTTCAGTCATGTTTATTGTTTCTTGAACCGGAACTGAACTTTGTAGGAACTCCATTCAGAATGCAATACACTCTCCAGCCACATACCCTTCAGCCATACAGGCTTCTGGTCTTGCATAGTTCTTCACATATGCCTTTAATGTTTTCATGTACCTATAACTCAAACAGAAAAGCAGAAATTATGTTACTCAACTGACGCATAAAACACAAGCAAGACAGTAAGATAATTAAAAACATGAGTACCTTTCAAATGGGTACATCCACCTGAAGTGAACAGGTCCACCCAAACGAGCCTCCTTTTCTAGATGTATTGGCAGATGGAACATTATATCAAACATGGATGAGGAAAATATCTTTCTAGTTGGCAAAATGTCTCTACACACTCAGCCTCCAGTAATAGCAGCTTCTCTGGATCAACAACTCTCTGACACAACCTTTTGAAGAAGCTACAGAGTCTAATCACCGCAATCCTAGGACCATTTGGTAGCAATCCTCTCAAAGCAACTTGTAGGAGGTTTTGGAGAAGCACATGATGATCGTGGGACTTCAATCCACCAATCATAGAGGATCTAATGAAACACAGTTTGAGATATTTGAAGAATAACCATCCGGACCTCTGAATAAACTTAACCTCTTGCAGAACTTCACTTTTTCATCCTTTCTCAACCAATAAGCAGTTGGAGGCATAAAATTTCTCTTCCCCCCTTCTTGAATGTGTAACTTCTTCCTAATCCCCATATCTTGCAGAACTTTCCTTGCTTTGAACCCATTTTTTGACTTAACAGATTGCATCAACATAGCCAGTATAGCATCAGAAACGTTCTTCTCCACATGCATAACATTAATGTTGTGACGAACCAGCATATCCTACCCAAAATATAAAGGACTAGTTGAGAAAGGATATACAAATGTAAAAATCAATTGACTGTAATATAGAAATTTAAAATGAAAGTACATACCTTCCAGTAAGGTAAGTCAAATAGTATGGACCGTTTCTTCCACCTCCAATTATCATTGTCTTCATCATATTCATCACCTGACAGCTCCTCATCTTCGCATTTAGCCTTCCTTTTTCTTTTTCCTTTTTTGTCTATAGATTTACCAAACTCATTTCTGAAATCCTTTAGCATCTCACAAATCTCAACTCCAGTTTGAACTCTACATGCACTTTCTTCCTCTATATTATTATCAAACAATTTCTTTCTTTTTCTGTAAGGATGATCAGGTTTGAGCCTCTTTCTATTGCCCAAATACACATGCTTACGACTGAACTTCAACCATCTAAAGGGTGTATCCTTCCCACACACATTACACACCTGTTTCCCTTTAACTTTACATCCTGCCAATGACCCTAATCCTGGATAATCAGTTATACTCCACAGTAACACTGCCTTAAGAGTGAAATTCTCCCTCATGAACGAGTCATATACCACAATACCTTCACGCCAAAGATCCTGTAAATCATCTATCAAAGGAGCCAAGTAGACGTCGATGTTATTGCTTGGTGCAGTTAGCCCAGGGATCAAAAGGGTGAGCATAATGTTCTCTGCCTTCATACACAATGTTGGGTGCATGTTGTAGTTGACTAATAATACCGGCCATGTGCTATACTTCGTGTTCTGGAGGGAGAAAGGATTCATCCCATCTGTAGAAAGACCAAGGCGGAGGTTTCTTGGTTCAGCAGAAAACTCAAGTCATTTATCATTCACTTTGGCCCAAGTTAGTGAGTCAACTGGATGCTTCATTGTACCATCTGAACTTGCATTATTGTAATGTCACCTCAACTCTTCAGCCACTCTTTTGGATCTAAACATCCTCCTGAATCTGTCTTTTATAGGAAAATATCTAAGAACCTTCGCTGGAATCCCCTTCTTCTCCTGACCAGTGTTCTTATCCCTTTCCCATCTTGACATATTACATCTTGGACAGCTTTCCATCTCTGAGTACTGCTTCCTGTACAGGATGCAGTTGTTAGTGCATGCATGAATCATGTCGTATCCAAACCCAAACATCTTCAGGAACTTCTTCATCTCATCTGTAGAACTCGGGAGAACATTTTCCTTAGGAAGCATCTCATGAACCATTCTCAGCAGTTGATCAAAATAATTCTCCGACATACCACTCTTAAATTTAATCTTGTAAAGCCCCATGATTGCAGATATCTTGGTGTAGTTAGAACAACTTGGATATAGAGGAGTCTCAACATCTTCTAGCTTCTTCCTGAACTCAGACTCTTCTTTACCATCAACATCATCATTATGATCTTCACTGTGGCTACTAGGCTGTGAATCACCATAAAAAAAGGCTGTCCTAATCAAATCAAAAGCTTCAAACTCAGACCTCGGATCTTCAGATGGCTTAGCAGCTGTAATATCCCCATGCTTTCTCCAACACGGTTTCCTCTTGTATTTCTCATCCATGCCCCTAATCACTAGATGATCTACCACTGTATCTGTCGCCTGATGACACAAATTTCGACAGTCTATGCATGGACATAATATGACACTTGGGTTACCCAGACTTGTTGCTGATGCATGCACAAAATTAGTTGCTCCTGTCTGATACTCAAGGCTAGCCCTATAACAAACAAACATTAAAAACTTCTATATAGAATTGTGCAAAAAGTTTTACTTCACAAAGTAATGTAAAGAAGAAACAATTTCATACCTTAGATGCCAAACCCAAGTCTTATCCATCTTAAAACAACACCACAGCTCCACATACACTCAAATTAAACCATACCAATCATCAAAAGAAACAACAACAAGCAAAGATGATTCTGAAAGATAAATCTGAAAGATGATTCTAACTCGGATTTACCTTTAATGTCTGATTTTGCTTCTTTTCTGAAATTATTGATAATCCAAGATTCCCAGGAAACTAAGAGTCAAATTAGGGTTACGAATCGGCGATAACACTGAGTAATTGAGTGGAAAATGCGAAAACAGGGCAAGATGATGAACAAGCAAGAAGAAGAAGAGAGAGTGATAGAATTAGATCGTAATTTTGGCTAAGGAAAAAAAGGAAAGTTTAGAGTTAAGAGTAAAAACACGGTGGGAACCAAAAGATTTTGTCCCGCTTAAACAAAAACATAGCGGTATAGATAAAATCTTGACCACGTGTTTTTATTTTGTCCCGCTCAAATCATAGATAGCGTTTCTATATTACCAAACGCTATGTTAAATTCCAGGTTCGATCAAAGATAGCATAAACAACGAAAACGCTATCGGTTTATGCTATCAATAGTCAAATTTCTTGTAGTAAATTGTTTTAATATGGTGAATCAACTTTGACCGCTTTAATGAGGTAAACTTTGGATTACTCGTTTACACATCAGGTCTAAGTCCTAGTGATTCATTATGTGACTTTGATAAAGAAAATTTGTTTCAAATGGCTGAGTTATATCCTGTAATACCCTGTTCAAAAATAGGGTCCACGGGCAGCATAACAGTCAATCGGGACAGTTTCGTAAATTTCAGAAGTTGAAGGGGCATTTTGGTAATTTTATCAAAATACGAGCCAGAAACCGAGACGGGCCAAATGTTTCTCTTTTCAAATAAATAAAAAATTTAGAAGACAAGAAATGGCAAGAACGGACTTTAAACGAGTTTTTCGGACTATCAGAAAAGGAAACCGATAGAACCGACAAAACTTGTAAAATTCATTACGGGAGCTAAGAGAGTCTTTTTGAGGTAATCAAATTGCTAAATACTTCTAAAATCACCTAGTATTTGAAAATGTGGCGTGGAGAATTTATTGAAGAAGCTATGGGGTTTTTACAAATTAAATTCAGATTTGGCTAGATCGGACCAACGGAATGGAACGGAGTTTTGATCTAGTAAGGACTTGATGAATCCATTGTATGGGAGAAGATTTTACCCTGTAAAGCCAAGTGTACTCCCTCTTGCACTGAGATGGAACCACCTAGCCTACCTTGGTTCAAAGAACCAATTGTTGATACATGCATGGGAAGGAGTCTAATCTTGTCTCTCCTCTCATTCATTCACTCACACCCCAAAAATTAACCAAAGAATCTCTCTCTAGCCTCTCTCATCTTTCACCCACGAGCACCACCTCCCTCTCTCTCCAAATTCATCCCAAATCCCAACCATCTTCAAGAGAACATTAAAGATATTCATCTTGTTCTTCATGTTCTTCTTTACTATAGTGAAAAGTTATCTAAATAATTTCAAAATCCTCTTGAATCTCCTCAAACCTCTTGCACCATCAGACTCACCATCATCTCCTCATCAATCGCCACCGGTTAGGCTCGCTGCGCCATCGTGGTTCGTCGGAATCTCGCTGGAGATCTGCTGCCGGTGATCTCCGCCGTGTCTTCTCCTCTTTTCAGCCGGTTTCTCTTCATGTTGGTTGTTCTCAACATTGAATCTTTCCGCCGCCGGTCAACGCGGTTCTTCTTTGGTTCTCTTCAGACGGTTTTGTTTAGAAGTGGTTCAGCTATTGATTGGTCCGGTTCAAAATTGGTCAACTCGGTTAAGGAAGTCAACGGTCAACACTGTAGTCAATGCCGGTCAGCGCATAGTCAACAGCCAGTTCTTGTTCGGGTTACTTCGGTTCGATTTTCGAGTTTGGGAAAGGTTCGGGTTTAGCTTCGGTTCGGTTCGGGAAGTTCGGGATTCTGTCACATCCGTCATCCGTCGCAAATACGCATTGTGAGTCGGTTATTTCATTATAGGTTGTATCATATAAACCGGGAAATCCTTAAACCATAGTATTAGGTTGCATGCCTGTAATTGAATATTAATTGATGGAGATCGGTTTAATGATTGAATTGATTAGAGTTATATATGCATGATAGTTAGGCATTAATATTTGTTAATCCGTTGATTGCTCGTTGATTGTTGCATTCATATAGACTGACATGTTTAGGTCGTATATGCATATATATTCTATTAAGAACAATATTAAATGAACATATATACAGGAATTAAGACGAAATTAAAATATAGATTAAAACACTTAATAAACTTTATAGAATATAACAATGGGGTAGGTTAGTAATATTAGACGGGTTAATGGGTTTATTGAATAAAGTTAATAACAATGAGATGCCGGGGGATTAGTAAAGTTATAAATCATAAATCGACAGATCGAAGAGATTATTAAAAGAAATTAGGTAAGATAAATTAAGAAGTTTAAGTGTGAACCGTCTACGGGATTAACAATATGCTAATTCCAAGGTAGCGGACTAAATAAATGGAAAGTTGTTAATGAACATAAAGGCTTGCTTAAGTATTTTATTGCATCTTATTGATTGATGTTGTGTGGTTGTGTGCATGCCTGTTTAGTGGACTACTCCGGTGTTGGGCAGGGTAGTCATGTTGTGTGATACTTACCTCGGTCATGGGACCGGGTAAGTTTGGTAGTTACCTAATCCGGTATAGAACCAAATAAGGTTGCTGGTGGTGGTGGTGGTTGAATAGGACTTGCGGGATATATTGGGTGTTGTATTTACTTCTTTTCGACCTTGACGGTATTGTGTTCTGTGCTAGAGTCCCAGTGAGTCAGCATGTTTACTTTATTGCACTAGGACTCCAGGGTGCGTTAGATCCCGCTAGTTTAGGATTGAAAGCGTTTCGGTACTTCCAACCCTGTTGGATCCCCTGGCAGTTTCATGACCGGTTCACGTGGTGAATCTGGTTATGGTGTTAACCTACTGAGTGACGCCGGTAGGTGTGTGGTCCGGAGAATATGGAGCCATATCCTAGGGCCGGACTGAATGGAAGCATAGGCTATCTAGGAGTAGCCCGAGTCGTTGTGTGTCGATGGACTGAAAACAATGTCCTAGGTCGTAATACTTCGTGTTTACGTCTAGGAGTTGTGGGTAGTTTTAGTTACCATAGCGGTAGCTAAGTGTTCCCGTGGAAGTTACCGTGTTCGCATAGTGGACCCAGTGGTGTTAGAGTTGGTTTTGCGATAAATAGATCGAGTCTAATAGAGGGCATGTGCCGCAGTGACTTCGATTTTCGTAGTCTTTATTTTTGTTAGAGAATGCTTAGGTGTTGTGGGCTTATCACGTCACGGTGGCATGTGATAGGCTATTTCCTTCTTCTTTTTTGACATCAAATCTCCATTTTATTAAGGATTCGGTGTTCGACTCTCCTCAAGGGAGAGCCAATCGGGAACCGATGAACTTACATGGGAAAACAAAAGACCGCGTGCTCTAGCTTTTTTAGCAAGACAATCAGCACGGGTGTTAAACTTTCTACTAACAAACTTAATACTAAAACTAGGAAAGAAAGTCTTTAGAGCGCAGAAGTCTTCCGATTCTGATGAGAAGGAGGGCCATTCCATTGGATCCCCTAGCATACTAATGAGTTCCATACAATCCGAGAAAAAGCAAGCGCTAGTCAGATGTAGCTTCTGGAGGCACTGCATAGCCCAAAGGAGGGCATCAAGCTCGGCATGAAGGGGGGAGAGACATCTTCTGGAACCCTTAAGACCCAAATGAACAATCTCAAGTCCTTGCTGAACGATCCAACCTTGTCCGCTTACCGAATCCGATTCTACCCAGGAACCATCAATGAAGCATGAGAGACATGCTCGTGATAGGGTCATAGGTAGAGAGGTCCTCTGCGGGGAGATTGTGATTTGGTGCTCATCCTCCTTCGCATTTGCTTTCCTCCATGCTTCTTCTTCAAGTTTAGCTTTCTCTAGAGTCATTCTAGGATCTTCATTAAAATTCTCAAACACTTTCCTATTGCGAGCCTTCCAAATAAACCACATAAGCCATAGGAAGAAACTTATGGAATCCTCAGAACTCACCATCTCTTTCGCTCTCTAAAAGAGGAAGTCCAAATTAGTAAACACCGATGAAGATGGGAAGATATGAGGGGCAGATGGAATGGGTGAAAGCGCCCACGCTTGACGAGCTGGGGGGCATTCAAAGATAGCATGGTTGATAGTCTCTTTCTCTGCGCCACATCTGGGACAAGTAGAGTCTCTGCCAATGTGGCGAAGTGCAAGAGAGTCACAGGTGGGTAAGAAACCCGACGAGCATTGCCACACGAAATGTTTAATTTTTCGAGTGGTTTTTAACTTCCAACCTTGTGCCGTAAGTACCGTAGTACTTGGTCCCTGAAAAGGGGGTTCACAAGCCGGGCGAGATAAAGCTCTCGCGGCCCAATAACCGGATTTTACAGTGTAGTTTCCGGATTTGGTATAGATCCAACAATAACTATCTCTCGAGACTAATTTGCTCGGATGTAAGCCCAAAATGAGAGAAATATCTTCTGGTGGGAAGAGCTCTCGGAGACGGTCTATTTTCCACTGCTTTGTTTCAAAATTAATAAGCGAGTTTACATATAGATGTGGATCAGTCTCATTATTATTGAGACTTCTCGGTACCTAAGCCGGACAGTCGGGAATCCAAGGTTCGCTCCAGACTCTAGTACCAAATCCCGAGCCTATAGTCTTCCTTAGACCGGAGATCAATAGTGGTTTAGCGGCCATCAAACTTCTTCAACCGTAAGAGGGTCTATTTGAGACTTGTATCTCTAAAGGGCTTGAGTATTTGAAGTATCGCCCTTTTAGGATTCTACTCAGAAGCGAGTCTGGAAATTTTAGGATTCTCCAAAGTTGTTTCGCAAGAAGAGCAAGGTTCTGTTCTTCCAAAGCTCAGAAACCTAGTCCTCCTTCCGAGTTTGGACAACAGAGTTTGTCCCAAGCCACCCAATGAATATCCTTACTATTGGCATTGGAGCTCCACCAATAATTGGAGATTATACTTGTTAGTTTGGAACAAAGTGTCTTTGGTAGAAGATAACATGACATCACATAGTTCGGGACCGCTTGTTCTTGAGATTTAATAAGTACTTCTTTGCCTCCCCGAGACAAGAGTTTTGAAGACCAAGTGCTAGCCCGGTTTTGCACTTTATCTCTGACAAAGGCAAAGGTTTGCACCTTCGAACCATTGATCTTCTCTGGTAGACCGAGATATGAGCACATCCCTCCTTCTTGAGAAATACCAATGATTATTTGATTTCAACTTTCCTCTCGTGAGGGACATAATTACCAAACATGATAGATGACTTGGAGAAGTTAATTTTCTGCCCAGAAGCTTCTCCGTATGTTTTAATGATGTCTATAAGCTCCTTACTCTCTTGTATCTCCGCTCTGCAGAAGAATAGACTATCATCAGCAAAGAGAAGGTGTGACGTCGGGGGACTGGCTCTAGCTACCCGAAGTTCTTGGATCCTACCATTCAAATCCGCTCTCCGGATAAGAGAAATAAGGCCTTCAGTGCATAAGACAAAGAGGAATGAGGAAATAGGGTCGCCTTGGCGTATACCACGGGATGGTCTAATATGTCCACTAGGCACTCCATTGAGGAGGATGCGATATGAGACTGTAGTCACACTATACATAATCCAATTAATCCATTTTGGGTCAAAACCCAGATGTCTTATTATAGAGGAAAGGTATGACCATTCAACTCTATCATAGGCCTTACTCATGTCGGTTTTAATGGCCATGAATTTTTTACGACATGAAGGATTAGATCGGAGTGCATGAAAGTTCTCTTGTGCTATAAGGATGTTATCTGTAATTAGTCTCCCTGCGACAAAAGCAGATTGGGTCTCGGAGATTAACTCCGGAAGGATCTTCTTTAGTCTCAAGCTCAAAATCTTCGATATAATTTTTTTAGCTCACATTGCAAAGACTGATTGGCCGAAAACCTGACAATTCTCTAGGTTTATCTCCTTTCGGAATCAAGCAAATATTTGTCTCATTTAATCATGGATCAAAAGAACCATCTTTGAAGAAATCCATGATAGACTGAGTTAGTTCTGGACCCACCACATCCCAGAACGTTTGGTAGAATAATGCCGTCATTCCATCTGGACCCGGGGTCTTACTGGGATTTAATGAGAATAATGCTATTCTAATCTCCTCCATCGTAGGATTCCGAGTTAGCTCGGCATTCATAGGCGGAGTGACAATCTCAGGAATGTCCTGGAAGAGAGGGCTCAGATCACCACCAAAAGAAGAAGTGAAGAGAGCATCGAAATATCCTACTGCAACTCTCTCAATTCCTTCCTCATCGTCTACCCAGCAACCATTAGAGTCTAACAGTCCTAGAATCCTATTTCTTTCTCTCCTTTGTTTTGTGATGGCTTGAAAATTTTTGGTAAAGTTATCTCCGAACTGAAGCCAGGTCGTCCTACTCTTCTGCTCCCAAAATGCTTATTCCTCCTTGTAGGCTGCCAATAATTCCCCTTTTAATACAAGAATTTCCTCTGCAGAGATAGTCTCATCGGTGTGGGCAAGATCAATCTTATCTTGTAATTCTCTAATAAGAACTTCAGAATTAGTTTGAGTACTTTTCTTCCACATCGAGATCGATTTTCGGCAATTTTGGATACAACATGAAAGGGAGTTTTGGCCTCTAGGAAGCGCATGGTTCCACCCGGCTGTAATGGCTTCCTTTAGACCCGGTTTCCCTAGCCACCGTTTATCAAATAGAAAACCACATCTTCTCTTTTCGGGTCTATTTAGAATGGATGCGAGGAGAGGCCTATGGTCCGATCCCCACATCTTAAGGTACTCCACTTTCGTGTGGGAAAATACATTGTGCCATTCTTCATTACCTAAGGCTCTATCAAGACGGCATTTTATTAACCCATTTCTTCTCCGACCAATCCAAGAAAGGGGGTCTCCTTGATACGGGAATTCAAGGAAACCACAACAATCTATCAAGGCTCGAAAGGGGAGGAAAGAAGCTTCTGAGCGTTTTTTCCCGCCACTTTTCTCTTGGTTCCCTGTAATTTCGTTAAAGTCTCCTATAATGAATCATGGACCTGTTCGGGAAATGCCTATACGAATAAGTCTTTTCCAGACATAAGCTCGGTGTTTAACCACCGGATCACCATAAATAAAAGTCATAAAAACACGATTTCCATCAATAATAATCTCAATATCAATCAAACGGTCATCCAAGCATAAAATCTTGACCGGGAAATCCTTAGAATAAAAAAGAGCAAGACCTCAACTATATCCTCTCGGATTCACAGTGTGGAGATTATCGAAACCTAAAGATACTTGCAAGTCTTGCAGAAAAACATGGTTATTCTTTGTCTCTGATAAAAACATAAAACCTGGAGAATACATTTTACATATCTCCTCCAGTCGACGGGTAGTGGGCTCCGCTCCCGCCCCTTGACAATTCCATGCGATGGTCCTCATATGCGGGGAATGGGTGGGTTCTGGAACCCCACCAGACCTACATTATCAAGGATAGTTTCATAATGTAATGAATAAGAAGACAAGAATTTAAAGGGCACCTCATTACGAGGGAATAAATGTTCTCTCTTAGACAAAGGACATGGAATAAGGATTCTCTCCACATAAAAAGAGGAGGATGAAGACAAAAATAGTGAAAGTAATCTCAATAGAAGGAAGATAGTGGATCTCTCCCATAAGAAGGATAATGTTAGGCCCATAAGTCCAAATTTGGTTACAAAGCCAACTAAAATTCTATTAACATCAGCGTAATTTTTAGGTGCTGGACGGCTTGAATAAACTGATGTAGCCTGCCATGGGCTATCAAATAGGACAAAGCCCATCAGAACAGATATTGGACAGGCCCATCGAAAGAAAGCTTCACGATGGTGGAGAGGTTTGTCGGAGCTACGTCCGCCGGTCGCCATCTTCCACCAGAACATAAAGCCATAGGGTAGGGTAAGCCGATTGGGACCGGTGGAGTTCCATAGCTTTCGGATATACTCTCCCACACTTTCGCCGACGATGTAAGGAACTCCAACCGGGCCTGCGTAGAAAGTGGTGTACAACGGGACTCCCGAAACATACTTTGTTGGAACCATTTCTATCTCATCAATCTGAGACGAAATGACTAAAATACTTGACCACTTTCTTGGAGATGTGGTCGGAAGTACTCCGGTCTCGGCTTTTACCGGATAAGTGGTCGGAGATGCCGCGGTCTCATCTTTTACCAGAGATGTAATACTCTTAGAATCTCCACAACATTGAGGTTCAACAAAAGTAGAAGAAAGGTTCAGGTTATCGCCGGCAGAGGCGTGAACCTTCACTGGAGAACTCAGATTTAGAATCGACAAAGAAATCGAGGACGCATGCTTGTTCAGATCTGACGCAAGAGCTTTCAGAGGAGGAATCTGGCAGTTGCTGCTACCTTCTACCGTCGGAAACCATGGTGAAAACAGTACTCTCCGGAAACAATACTCGCCGGGGACAGTGGCCCAAGAAAAAAAAACCCACTGGAAACCATGGTGAAAGCTCGGAAACGGAATCAAAATCCGGGATGGGAAATGAAGAAATCTCGCCGGCACCTCGGGCAGACGGAAACAGGAGTAAGGTTCTTCGGGATTGCTCTGTACCCGAGAAATGAGAAGACAACTTCGTCTCCGAGGAGAAGAGATCAGATCTTGATCATCCATGACTAAGATCCATTAACGAACAAGAGAGGAAGATTGATTTTGAGATTTCAAAATTTGAAACAAAGAGAGAGAGCGAGAGAGAGAGAGAGAGAGAGAGAGAGAGAGAGAGAGAGAGAGAGAGAGAGAGAGAGAGAGAGAGAGAGAGAGAGAGAGAGAGAGAGAGAGAGAGAGAGAGAGAGAGAGAGAGAGAGAGAGATAGAGAGAGAGAGAGAGAGAGAGAGAGTTTTCGTGTCTCAGGCTATTTCCTTCTTTATGATTGTTATTTTGGGTTTTGGGGAGGGATTAGTATTCGTAGGTTAAACAAGAAGCCTTTAGTGGGGACTGACTCGCTGGGTGATTCTAGATCATTCATTAGATTCTTTTGTTGTTTTCAGGTTAGCAGCGACGGACGTGGGAGGTCTTCGGTGTAGTTTTAGGATTGCTTGCGGGCCGGGGATTTTGATTCGATGTTTTGTGTGATTTATTTCGGTTCGGGTTTTCATGGTGCATGTATATTTTTGATTGTTTGTAATTATACTTAAATATACAAATTGTTTGTAAAAGACTTAAATTACTTAGAAATTAAATCGCTTCCATGATATTTGGTTTAGTCCGAACCGCCACAACTCGCGGAAGAAATACATGTTGAAAAGCTTTTTATTGTGGAAACGGGATCAAGGACTGTTTGGTGCGAGCCATTGTCTCAAACCGGACTGTCTCTGGCTTCGTATTGTGGCAAACTTTTCTCGTTTGGCTTGCTCGGGTTCGATCGGTCATGTTCTTTTTTAATTGTTGACGTCAGCTCGACGGTCAGTGGATAACAGGAAAGGGGCATTACATATCCTGAGGATTTTAGTCGTGGGGAATACATATCTCTTGAGAAACAACTTGACATTTATATTGATAATGTACGAGAAGATGAAAAGCTTGATAATTTGAGAAATATTAGAGACCTAGCACGGGTGATGGTAGAGACCAAGAAGCATCTTTCTCATCTTTTGGTTTATAAGCTTTTGAAGTTAAGTTTGACTGCATGTAGCTACTGCAACCGTCGAGAGATGTTCTTCATGCATGAATATTGTCATGACAGTATTACGGAATCGCATTGGTGATAAGTTTATAAGTGATTGTCTCGTTTGCTATGTCAAAAAAAAAATATTTAAAAATGTAACAAATGAAACCGTGATAAAAACGCTTCAGGCTATGAATGAACGCCGAGTGCATTTGTAATTTTTTATAATTTATAAACTATATTTTTTTATTTTTTTTTTCCGGGTAAGAAAAAGTTCTGGCTGTGCCACTGTTTCTAATACTACTGATGCAGTAAGCATCTTCTTCAACAAAGATGGGTCAGAGTAACCCTTCAAGCATGAATCCAGACCCAACAACATCAAACCTGAAAGATAGTTGGAAAATGATAAAAGACAATAGCTTTTAAGCCAAGTCTTAATGACACGACGCGTTCCCGGCGAACTAGAAACGGTGTCGCGCGGGCATCTATTAAACTAAGACGGTCCAACAGGGCTGCCCTTCCATGGTCCCAGGAATCCGCAAGCTTCCTTCGGTTCAAATCCACCAACATAAACCATCCGATCGATCAATCCTGCATCCGGACCTGCGAGGAAAAAGAGAGGGCAAGGGGAAAGATGACTGATTAATTGATTCAAACACAATTACCCATTGAGGGCGGATTCAGGGAACCCGCGATCTCGACTTACGCTACACAACTAAAAGAACAAGTAACTAGCTAATAAAACCTTGAACAACAAACGCCCGAAGGCTCACCACACAACCTACTCAACTAGCTACTTGTCAATAAGTGCGCTCTTGGCACCAACCAACCACAGGCGCCCATGAACTGGTGAGTACGCCCCACAACAACCCGGCTCCAACCGGTCCCCACACGAGGCGAGGCGCGTCATACCTACCTTTTATGTGTTGGGATTATGTCCTGAAATCACATTGTACTCACTCTAGAGATAGTTGTATTGTCGAGATCGGACAATTCATGTGATACTGGGTAGTCATAATGTTTTGCTAGAAACCGCTTATGACAAATGAGTCGTAACTCATTTCCAGTTTCGTGTGAACCTACAGGGTCACACACCTAAGCAAGTTGTACATACTTCGTATGGGATTGATCATTGGAATATGGTCTGGTCGATGTGTATTGGATACACATCGAATATGAGTTTTAAAGAGGCGTGTCGATCGACACCATTGGGTGAGTCGGTCGACACAAGATGTGTGTCGATCGACACCACTAAGTGTGTCGGTCGACACAAGGCCGAAACCGAAACTGATGTTTCGGTTTACGTCGTAGTCGATACATATATAAGTGATCTTATGTATTTTGACCTAAGCACTAACGGGTGCGCCGCCCAGATAGTGTTTTCTCAGAGAGAAAACACAGAAACCTCGAAAACTCAGTTCCCAGAGAGATCCGAGCCCCGGCACTAGCATCCCGGCGGATTCCAGCTTGTGTGCGTGTGGACTGCAGTAGAGGCGCAGCATCTGAGGCGCTGGAGATCTTGTTTATCTGACCCTATTCCGCTGCCAATCTCCAGGTAAACGATAGATCGATCCTTGATTCAATTAACTAGACCCTAGATCCTAGGCTATTTGGAACATGACATCAATTCTGAATCCGGTAGAATTGGCTCGAAGTTCCAACAGTGGTATCAGAGCCTTAGGGTTTAACTATTGAATATGAAGCATATAATTCGAAAACTGATGTATTTGAATAGATTTATGCTTGATGTTTCTATGTTTTGTTCAAGAAAAACTCGTCTGTGAATCGAAACAACGATTCTGTGTTTTCGCACAGTGTCGATCGACACACTGGGTGTGTCGGTCGACACAGAGTGGCGAATTCGACAGAATCGGTGGCTAGGGTTTTTCGCGAAGAAAAATTGAAAGCCATCTGTGTCGATCGACACAGGTTGAGTGTCGGTCGACACAGAACAGATTCGGTCGAATGTCGATCGACACAGGTTGAGTGTCGGTCGACACACACCTAGCGAATGGTTAATCGGTTCAATTGGATTGGACCGGTTATCATGCTTGGTTAAGTCCGAATAGATCGGTTTAAATTGGATGAATTGGTTCAATTCGATTGAACTGATTATCTTAATTAGAATGAACCGATTGGTTGAATCAGTTTGATTGGATAAAACGGTTCAATTGAATTGGACCGGTTATCGCAATCAGTTAAAACTGGTTAAAACGGTTTAAAATTGGATGAATTGATTCAATTGGATTGAACCAGTTATCACAATTAGTATAAACCGATTTGATGGTTAAGATCCGTTTGATCTGATAAGTCGGTTCAATTGGATTGAACCGGTTATCAAAACTGTCTTCGGTTCAGGTCTATGTCGACCGTCACACACGGGTTGTGTCAATCGACATGACCGGTTCGATGAACCGAGTTAATTGGATTAACCGGTTATTGAAGTCCGGTTTTGTTTGTTGGTGTCGATCAACCGACAGAGTCTGCGTCGATCGACACAGTGCTCGAAATTCTGGTTATTGAACCTTGAATTTGTAGAAACAAAACTCGACCTAAACCTTGATCAAAGCTTAGCTTCAATATGGTCAACTGTCAAGACTCATTTCATTGTGTGATGGTCTAGCCAAGAGCTTGGTGTCCACAATTAGGTGAATAAGGCAGGTAATTATGTTGATGGACTTGCAGTGCTTGACATCAACAATTACATGACCTAATAGATTGATTTGCTAACCTTTCAGAGTTTAGTTTCCTCAACTAAATATCAAGTGACTTTGATGTCTTGCCCAATTTTGTCTGCTGTGAAAACTTGTTTCGTTTGTTGGATTGTCTTTGAGTCCTTGGTATCCACTGCAACATGAGTAAGGCAGGTGGTCATTGACAGACTTGCAGTGCGACTGTCATATGATCACAAGACAGAAGAAATTGGTTTTACTTGACTGGGCTATCAGAAGTTCTGGGCCCAGAGACATCAGAGTGGATTAGACATAGTTTGTCTTATCTGTGACCAAGAGTTGTACTGGGTACAATTAGCAATGACTTGCTTACCTAGATAACTAAAGTTTGAGTAACGGCGAGTCGCCCACTCGAATTTTAGTAATCTGAGGATCTTGATTCATTATATTCATAGAGGAAACATTGTTTGAATATAATGCGAGTTTTCTTATTAGATAAGTTTTCTCATGGAATGCATAACTAAATCTTTGTTTTTCTTGGATTTCAGCTAATGTCTGAGACTACTTTCTCATTGCGATCCGTCCTTGAGAAGGACAAGTTAAATGGATTGAATTTCCTGGATTGGTATCGGAATTTGAGATTAATCCTCAAGCAGGAGAGCAAGGACTATGTCCTTAAGAAAGCTCTTCCAGAAAGGCTTCGGACCAATCGCTCGAATGCAGTATATGATGCTTGGAATAAGCATTATATTGATGTGGTAGATGTGCGTGGTCTGATGTTGGCTACCATGGTATCAGACTTGAAGAGTCAATACGAGAACATGGAGTCGCCAATAGAGATGATCACCAGCCTGAAACTGAAGTTTCAGGATCTGGCACGAGTTGAGAGATTCCAGATGGTGAAGTCTCTCACTGGGTGCAAGCTACCAGAGGATGCTCCAGTAAGTCCTCATATCATTAAACTGATGGGTTACATTGATAACCTTGGGAAACTGGAATGTCCTGACAGCTTAGAGTTGGCCACTGACATCATTCTGCAGTCACTGCCGTCTAGTTATGATAAGTTTATCAAACGCTATATCAAGAATAACTTGACGAAGACGTTGACTGAGCTGCATGGCATGCTCAAAACAACAGAGCAAGACATCATAAAGGGTAAAAGATTTGAGAAATCTTGTGTTGGCAAGGGTAGAGGCAGGGCCGTCCAGATTTGGAATCAGGATAAGCCTGTGTCATCTTATAAGCCCAAGTCAGGCCTATCTGGTGCTAGAAAGTGCTTCTACTGCGATGAGTCAGGGCATTGGAAGATTCACAAGAGATGAAGGAGATGTATGGTACTTCTTCTTCAGGTATTGTGTTATTACTTCAAGTTCTACGTTTGTATTGGATACTGGTTGTGGTACTGATATTTTGGAAATATGCAGGGCCTAAGCAACAGTAGAACGTTGAAGAAAGTACAAGTGAAACTGCGTGTCTGGTATGAAGCAATGGTTGCTGCATGAGCCGTAGAGATTCTCCACTTGTAGGAGCCTTTCATACTTGGTTTTTAAAATTAAGTAATTGCTACTATGTATCTGCATTGTGCAGAGATGTCTTTCATTTTCTTGTAAGAATGTGGATGTTTTCATTTTGATAAAAGACAAGTTTTGTCCTTTAGATCTTAATGAAATATCATATGGTAGCACCCCGTTTGGAATAGGTTTTATATCTTAAACCAGCGTGAGTTTGAATATAACACAAATACGAAAGGTTTAAGTCTGATGACTCGAACTCGACTTTTCCTTGGCATAGTCATTTAACCACATAGAGTGAAGCGGATTCAGAAACTCCATAGTTTTGGACTCATTTGATTGTTAATCATATGAAGTATGAATTCTGCTCGCTGGGCCAAATGACTGAGGCCTTTTTTTTTTTAGCAGAGCTAAAAGAAAATGGGCCAGAGGCTTATTGGGCCTTAAACGTACTGATGTATGCGGCCCGTGAGCATTAATGCCAGAGGAAATCTTCTGTACTTCATTACCTTATTGATGGCATCAATAAGTATGGTTGTGTTCATTTGATGAGACACGAGCAGGAATCCCTTGAGGAGTTCCAAGATGAAGTGTATAACCGATTTGACAGAAGTATTGAGATTCTCGATTAGATCGCGGAGGAAAATACTTGAGTCAAGAATTGGGTGATCATCTAACAGACTGAATCGGATCTTATTAGATATGCTCCGATTGATGATGGGTCACAGGAATCTTCCATGATCATTTAAGAATACGTTCTAAAATGTCTATGTTTACGCTAAATAAGTTTCTATCAGAATCAGTGAAAAACACCACATTGGATGTGGACTGGGTGATTTCCAAATTCGTTCTTCTGATTAATTGGGATTGCAAGGTTTGTGTAAGACAGTAGTCAACAAACAAACTTGAACCCATATCTGATAAGTTCTACCTCGCTGGTTGTCCTAAGGAAACCAAGGCTTGCTACTTTTGCAACCAATCCGAGGACAAAGTTTTGTTGTCCGGAACTGTGTCTTTTAAGAAAGATCATACTTTCCAAAAGAACAGTGGGAGTAAAAGTACACATCGAAGAAATTCGATAAACACAGAAGGCTGCTCAACCTGTTGAGGGAGAGCAGCGGTGAGATCTACAAAGTGTTGTAGGATCTGCACCTGTGGAGCCTGAAATTCGCAGATCCGAAAGGATCCGTCACTAACTCGAGAGTGATTTCTCGTAACCAATTGTCGTGATCTGTTGATCATTGAAAAGTGACGAGCATGCGAAATTCAAAGAAGCGAGGGTGAGCCCCAACTCCGAAAAATAGGCTGGGTATGCATGTTAGCTTCACCGATCCATTTCTGGATTGAAGCAAACATCTTGGAGTTGGAATCAACATTCTGATAAAGTGGTCAAAAGTTTTGACTTGATCAGAGAAGAAATGAAACCATGCGTTTACAAGAAGACTAGTGGGAGCGTAATTGCAATTCTCACACTGTATGTAGATAACATACTTAATCTCATAAACGGCGTTCCGACGCTAAAGTCTTGTCAAGATTTGGGTCGGAAGTCAAATTTAACGATGGACATGGGAGAAGGCCGTGAAAGTCCTTGGAATAAGGATCCATTGGAATGGATCAGAAAGACTAATTGGATCATGTCAAAATCCTTATGTTGATAAGGTATTGGACAGTTCATATGTGCTTAATTCCAAGAATGGCCTCATACCAAAGGTCTTATGGCAATAATCTAAGCGAGATGAAGTGTCTTGGACAATGGCTGAGCTAGTAACAATATTAGCAAGATGAAGTGTTTTTGAACACTGGCTAAACTAGTATTATTGAGTGTGATTGCTAATGCTGCTGCAATAGAATCCATCATGAATGCCATATTTTGCGCTCGTCTAGATGCAGCTTATGCATAAAGCATGACGAGAAAATACCAATATGTTCCGGTAATAGTCACTGAACAGTTACCAGAAATATCCCAAGTGTTTGAGGAACTCTAAGGATAGGTTCGTGGTGAACTGATAAAGTGACGAACCAGTTGAAAGTAGTTAGACGGACAAAGACGATTCCCGGTTCCCACCTGGTTATGTCTCTTTGTCTGAGTAGCGGTGCTAACTATTGGAAAGGCTCCAAGCAGTGGACCGTAGAATAGTGCTTTTATCTGAATGGCGGTGTGGTTTGTTGGAATGGTTTCAAGCAATAACACCGCAGTCTCTCCCACAACCTTAGCACGAAATTTATTATGTTGCTGTAGGTATAAGATATCTGAAGAGATGATCTTGATTCTAGTGGGAGTTATTTTAGTTATGTTGTGATCTTTACATAGACGTGCTATGGTAGTGTTTATGTAAGTCAAACTGACATCGGTATTATTTAATTATTGGATAATTAAATAATGATCCCAAAGTATTTTATGTTCATCATATAGGTCATCAAGTTGAGGACTTGATCATGAAACCCTATAAGTAAGAGATGACATAAATTACGATTGTCCCTAGTCGAGGTTGTTGAAGTGGGACACCAATAACCGCACGAGACTAGCATGTGAGGTGACTGTTGAACTTAGTTTCATGGAGTCAATGATATGATTATCACAGTCAGTCACATAGATATATGTTGGTGAACATATGATCGGACATGACCCACTTAATGAGAACTCCACAGGATAGTTATATCAGTGTCATGGGAGGTTCTCATTACGACTATAGAGTATAGTCCTTAGACCTGAGTTCATCATGCTTTCTAGCATATGAATTGGTGCGTTTTGACCTTGTCAAACGTCGTTCCGTAACTGGCGGCTATAACGGCATTGCTTATGCGTATCATGAAGTGTGTGTAGAAACAGGGATGGAACAAGATGGGATTTGTCCCTCCTGGATAAAAGGAGATAAATATCTCAGGGCCCATCGGAGATTTGATACTGAGAAAATGCATGGCCGTGCTCAAACGAGTTGATTGTCAGTCGTTTGTTATATCAGTATAGATCAGGAATTCGATGAACATGATGTTGGCTATAATAAGGATGACACAGTCTCTTGCCTTATGCCATATCGAGATATAGAGACGAAGGGATTGTAGGAATAGGTGATTCCAGTACAAGTGGGAGATTGTTGGGATTATGTCCTGAAATCACATTGTACTCACTCTAGAGATAGTTGTATTGTCGAGATCGGACAATTCATGTGATACTGGGTAGTCATAATGTTTTGCTAGAAACCGCTTATGATAAATGAGTCGTAACTCATTTCCAGTTTCGTGTGAACCTACAGGGTCACACACCTAAGCAAGTTGGACATACTTCGTATGGGATTGATCATTGGAATATGGTCTGGTCGATGTGTATTGGATACACATCGAATATGAGTTTTAAAGAGGCGTGTCGATCGACACCATTGGGTGAGTCGGTCGACACAAGATGTGTGTCGATCGACACCACTAAGTGTGTCGGTCGACACAAGGCCGAAACCGAAACTGATGTTTCGGTTTACGTCGTAGTCGATACATATATAAGTGATCTTATGTATTTCGACCTAAGCACTAACGAGTGCGCCGCCCAGACAGTGTTTTCTCAGAGAGAAAACACAGAAACCTCGAAAACTCAGTTCCCAGAGAGATCCGAGCCCCGGCACTAGCATCCCGGCGGATTCCAGCTTGTGTGCGTGTGGACTGCAGTAGAGGCGCAGCATCTGAGGCGCTGGAGATCTTGTTTATCTGACCCTATTCCGCTGCCAATCTCCAGGTAAACGATAGATCAATCCTTGATTCATTTAACTAGACCCTAGATCCTAGGCTATTTGGAACATGACAACAATTCCGAATCCGGTAGAATTGGCTCGAAGTTCCAATACTATGACCTTCCAAGGGATACATGACTTCCTTCTCGGTATCAGACCACGTGCCCCGCCACACAAGCCCATCACAGGCGCCTACCACAACAACTACTCATGCAAGCCATTAATCACATACAACATTTTTATTAAGGTGATAACCTAGCAGTTCTACGTTCTTTCAATCATATTGAGCTCTTCACTAAACCTAATCTACCTAGCAAGACACTATTAACAAGGGACTCGCGCCCGGAATTGAAATAGAATAAGGGAAGATCACGATAAGTCCTCATCTTGGCCAAAGAAGGGAAAAAGCATAATTTAAGAATTCCTGACACCTGATAGGACTTCATATCTGGAAAGTGGACGAAAAATCAAGTAAATTAGGCTTTTATTTCGCTCAAACAGCCTAAGGACGGACTAGTTATGACCACTTAAAGTTGGTTAACTAAAAGTCAATGGTTAAGGTCAAAGTCAACCGGTCAACCCAGTCAACCCAAACCCAGATTAAACCAGGTCCATTTACATAACCAGCCCAATTGACCTAAACAAAACTAAACAGAAAACTCAAATGGACCAAGTTAAACCGAAAATAAATTGGATTAAACTGGAATTGGAAATTGAACCAGACCAAACCGAGTTGACCCGGACCAGCCGAGTTGGCTCAGTTTGCCGACGAATCAACTCGGCGGCGGACGGCGGCTCTGGTGATCGGCGGCGGCGTGGCTTGCGGCACGGTGGCACGTGGCGATCTCCTCCGGCGATGCGTGGCGCGCGTGAGATCCACGTGCATGCTCTTATCCCAGTGCGTGGAGGCGCATGAAGCGGCACGTGAAGGAGCAGTCGGCGGCGGTGGCTCTGTCTCTTCGAGCTGAACACGATGGTGACTGAGATTCACGTGATTCCTCACGGTTTGAAAGTTATGGCTTTTAAAGACTCGGGTTTTGCAAAACATGAACTAGATCTAAGTTTCTGGTGGTACTTTTTTGGTGGAAAAGGAGGAGAACGACGGAACTAGCTTTCTGGAGGCACGAATGACCCCGGAAATAAACAGGGGTTTGTCGAGAAAAGATTTGATGGGTTTTCTCCTTAAAGGCTCTCCTATTTATAAGAGTTTAGGAGGGGAAAAACGTGTTAAGTAAACACGAGTAAAACCCTAGAAAAACAAACGTCTCGCAGAATATTTCGAGAGAAAATAATATTGAGGCAAATACCTTTTTGTCTAGGGTTTTTATATTGCGAGTGTTAATATTTACAAACCCTTGTATCCCTTTATATACTGCCCCAAAACCCGATACAATAGACAAATAGAAACCCTAACGAGATCTTTTCATTCTTTCTTTTCTCACTCAAGAAAGACCTATTTGTCAGTACCTTGACATTTAAGTTACCTTAGAATAACAAAACCATAAGTCTAAAGAAAAACCAAACCCAAAAAACTTGGTCTTCAAAATTTTCTACTTTTCTTCTTAATTTTTTGAAACCCCATAGATTTGGACCATTACACTTACTATAATGAAAATTTCTGAAACTTCTTTGAATCTATTGAAATAAGGAAGAGCTGCTTAACTATTCGCATCATGTCGTTGGTCGTTGATTGTTTAATGGTTTTTTCATTCATCTTCCTCGGTTTGGTCTGCTTACGGCTTGCTCGTGGTTTTTGGTTAAAGCCTTTTCAGAGCGTCGGTGGATCAACTTCAATAATCTCGATATTGGATGCTTCTCTGGTTTGTTCTCGTTTCATGAGATTCATGCTTCTTGAATGTCTTGTTTGAATGATCATGATCTATTTTCGTGGTGTCTTAGCTACTGCTATAATCGTGTTTAGTTGTTGATTCGTTTAAGTTTGTTTACCTTAAGCTAGTCTTCCTTGTTTGGGCTTTTGGCTCCGGTGTCGATTTTTGATAACCGGCAATATCCCAAAAACGTATCCCAAAAATGTTTATGATCCTTGTTATAAATGAAAATATTGAGACGGAAAAAAAGGAGCTGCTTGACGACCTCGCTGAGTAAGTTTCTCTCTCCCTACCGGCTATGAGGGGAAATTTGAGAGACCAGTTGAGTTGTCTAACTATGATACTTGTCTCTCTTAATAACTTAATTATATATATAAAGTTGGCTTTTCTTTCTTCTTATTGTGTCACATCATCTCTACTTTTAATTCACATCATTTCATATTTAATTTATATCTAAAAACATTTTTAAAATGAATATGAAAGAGCATTTGTTATTTTATACTTATAAAACAATTTGAAAGGAATATGAAATATCATTTGTCATTTTTATATCTTAAAATTTCTCCAAAATATTTTACAAAAGAATAATAAAGTTAATATATTTGTTTATACTAATAAATTTCACATTTTTAATATTTTCAAGATTAACATTTTATATTTAAGATTGATATGTTTAATAATTGAATGTTACTTGATCTGAACTTATTGTAAACAATATCTCTTTTAAAAAAAAAAAAATGTTATATAGTTTATATATATTTAATGATTTATACATATATATAATAGTATTTTATGTGTTTGACAAAAACAAAATGACATAAGTCAATTTAAGAAAACGGTTTCAGATAACCAGATCTCTCATGAAACTTTTGACAGAATATCAATTTCCATACTACTCCCTCTGTTTCAAATTATAAGTAGTTTTGTCTAAAAGCACAAAGTTTAAGAAATATTTTTTTCTTTAAAAAACATTATTAAAAATATAAATTAAAGCAGTTTAACCAATTATAAAAGAGATATAAAATACTATTGGTTACACAGTTTTTGATAAAGGTAAAAGTTATCTAAAAATTTGAAAACAACTTATAATATGAAACAAAAGAAAATCACTAAAACTACTTATAATTTGAAACAGAGGGAGTAATACACAGTTGCAAACAAGGGAAATATGACCACATGGAAAGTTAATGTATTTAATTTTAATTATTTATTTTTCATATTAAATATTTTCAAAATTAACATTTTTTATTTAAGAGAGATAGATTTAGTAAATGAATGTTATTTGATCCTAACTTATTGTAAAAATATATTTTTAAAAACAATTTATCTAAAAAGTACTACATTTTTCAAAACCATTTTCATTTTTTAAACAAGATTAATATTTTACTCTTTTTTTACTATGATTAATATTTTACATTTAATAGGGATAGATTTTGGAAATGAATGTAAGCAATATATCTTCTAAAAACAGTTTAAATGTTATATATATATACAAAATAATAATTTATTTAAATTAAAACCAGAATATCTATTACATAAAAAATAACAAATGAAAAAATTATTTGTCATTTTTATATCTTAAATTTTTTGAACATACTTTACAAAATAATAATAAATTAATATATTTACTTGTACTTATATACTATAAATTTTTAATATTTTCAAGATTAACATTTTTATTTAAGAGATATAGATTTAGTAAATTAATGTTATTTGATATAAACTTATTTTAAACAATATATCTTTAAAAAATAAATGTTAGATATAATAATAATTTATTTATTTAATAATAAAACATTTTTAATAATAAAATATTATAGTAAATTTTGTTAAATATATAATAAAATATTTGTATATTTATAAGAAATTCACATTTAAAAGAAAAAAATATCCAGAATGGAAAAAAATAAAACGATTACTAATCGTATTTTGAGAATTAATTGATAATATTTATTCGTAGTAGTTTATTTAGATAATTACCAAACAACTATTTGAAAAAGTATATTATTTGGATAACATGGTTTACTTAGGTCTTAGTAGTAACATTTGAAAATTTCAAACAAATATATATATATATATATATATATTTAAATAACCTTCAATACTTAAAATTATTTTCCTATTGCAACTATTTTTTTGCATCGTTTAACTCATCAACTATATATGAAAAAAAAAAGTATCAATGAATTAAAGAAATAAATGTATAAGAGAAATAAATAATCTATGATTTATGTGTTGAATACCACCTAACTGTAATTAAAAAAAAAAATTAATCTATTTTTAAATCAGAATTAAGATAGAACAAATATTGAAAAAAAATGTAAAAAAAAATTATTTTCTTGAAAATTTTTTAATGGTGAGACAAATCTGTAATATTTGAATAACAAATAAAAGTAAGTTTTAATGTTGTTTTCAGAATACATTGTATATTTTCAAATGTTCATTAAGATTTGATATATAGTTTTAAATTACAAAAAAAAAATATATATATATATATTGTCAACCGCCTGCAGGGCGGGCTTGGGCTAATCCCTAGTGTTTAAATAAATTTGTCTTTTCTTTACATAGAATTACTTTTCAACATCTGGAGTCGAATAGAATCTAACTCTTGATAAATGAAAATAGGTTCTTTTTTCAAAAAGAGAGTGGGATCTAGCTCTTTTAATATATTTTTTTAATTGGACATATTATTAGTTTGGTACTATAGCTATGTGCCTTGGTCATATATGTTGGTCATATATGGAAGTAATTGCACCCAATGTACCATTTTTGGAAAGTAATAGCAAAGTTATATCTTTCAAAATCCAATTGCATTTTTGTATCTTTTTTTGTCTTTTAGCGCCGGTTAAAGACAATTATAACCTTACCTTTTGTCTTCTTGTGATAGATAGTTAATTACATAAACTATCCATAGATCTATCTACTATCCATCCGAATTTCATTTTCTTTTTAATTCTTTTCTTTTCTCTTACACTCTCTTTCTTACTTTATGTATTATTTTTTACCCCAAGTTTTTTTAATTGTAGATAGGATGAATTGGGTGAGGTTTTCGGACTTGTAGATCGTCGGAATGGTATTAGAACGTAACGATCTATCGGAATTCAAAAAAAAAAAATTCGGACTTAATATGAAAGTTGTGAATGGATAGTTTAGAGTATATGTCCACAACATCCATCCACGTGTATACTTATGATGGACAAGATGCTTAACATGATGATTTAACATATGATGTTGGACAATCACATGAATGATGAATCCAAAAATATGTTTACCATGGGTAAACGTTTAACATATGATTATTCGTGGACAAGATGCTCAACAAGATGAGTTTAACATGAATGATGATGGACAAGATGCTTAACAAGATGGTTTAACATATGATTATTTGTGGACACAAAAGTATGTTGGACGATCACATCTCATGCTTAACAAGATGGTTTAACATATGATGGACAAAATGCTTAACAATATGCTTATCATGGGTAAACGCTTATGATCCGTGGACACAAAGTGCGAATCTAATGGACAAAAGTTGGTTAAGAGTTCACATGATTGTGAATTTGTGGACATAGAGTAGGTGTAGACCACTATCCATTAACAAGATGCTTACCATGGGTAAACGTTTTATGATGGACAATAGGTGATCAAGAGTTGTTGGACGATCACAATAGGTGGTCAAATGCTTAACAAGATGGTTTATGATGGACAATGGGCGGTCTTGCATGTGATATGATTTAACATATGATTATTTGTGGACACAAAAGTATGTTGGACGATCAAATCTCATGCTTAACAAGATGGGTTAACATATGATGGACACAAAGTGCGGATCTAATGGACAAAAGTTGGTTAAGAGTTCACACTAACACGATTATATCACATTTTAAACATTTATGATGGACAATATGGTTTAACATATGATGGACAAGATTCTAAACAAGATGCTTACCATGGGAAACGCTTATGATCGGCAATAGGTAACAAGATGCTTACCATGGATAAACGTTTATGATGGACAATAGGTGATCAAGAGTTGTTGGACGATCATATCTCATGCTTAACAAGATAGTTTAACATATGATGGACAAGATGCTTAACAAGATGATTACCATGAGAAACGCTTATGATGGACAATTGTTAACATAATGCTTACCATAGGTAAACGTTTTATGATGGACAATAGGTGGTCAAATGCTCAACAAGATGGTTTATGATGGACAATAGGTGGTCTTGCATGTGATATGAACATTGTAGTATCCACATGGATAGATATTATAGACACCTAACCTCAACTATCCATTCGCAATTTCCGTATTAAGTCCGTTTTTTTTTTTTTTTGAATTCCGATAGATCGACATGTTCTAACTCCATTCCGCCGGTCTATATGTCCGGAAACTACACCCAATTCATCAAATCTACCGTCCAAAAAAAGTGGGGTGAATTAAATAGAAAAGTATGAAATAGAATGAAGAGGGGAAAATAAAAGAAAAATAATAATAAAAAGAATACTCTCTATCCATCCAAGCTCCTTTTTTCTCTTTTCTCTATTTATGAAGGACAAAATGGTCTTTATGCTCGTAGGACCCACGAAAAAAAGTACAAAATTGCACAAAGATTTTTGAAGATACAAGATTGCAAGAAAAAAGTTAGAAAGATACATTCAGTGCAATTCACCCGTCATATATGGGGTCAATTGCACTGAGTATATCTTTTTGTTTTTTCCTTGCAATTTTGTACCTTTCAAAAACTTTTTGTCAATTTGTATCTTTTTGTTACTCTTTGCATGTCAAAAAGACAAAAACACCCTCACCTATCACATCTATCCCTTTTCTATTTTGTTTATTTTCTTTTCTTTATTTTCCTTTTCTTCTCTTTCTTACTTTATCTTTCTTTTTACCCTTGATTTTTTTAACGGTGGATAGCATTGCGGATGTGAGATGTTCGGCAATATAAACTACCGGGATGAAGATATAATCGGTCGATGTACCGAAATTTGAAAAAAAAAAAATGGAGTTAATATAGAAGTTTCGAGTGGATAGTCTAGACTAGCTGTCCACAAATATCCATCCACGTGAACAATGCGACTATTATATTACATGTTAGGCGCTTCCCGTGGATAAAGGCGGACAAAGGGAAATATTGATTTTGGGTGGATAGTTGGCGCAACAAACCTTGTGTCCACGGATTCACAATCATGGGAACTATTTAACCAATTACATTATCCAGTATAAACAAAGTTTTTTATGATTCTTAACCACACAAATAAACACCACATGTTAAATGCTTTTTATGGATATGGCGGACAATATCGACTATTCGTAGACACTACCACAATCTCCTCACATACTAGACGGGTCTGATGGATAGAAGGTGACCAAGAGTTTATATGATCGTGAAATATAATTGGTAAACACAATTTTAAAAGCTCAGACGGACGATGTCGATTATTCGTGGACACTACCACTATTATATCACATAATATTCGCTTTTGATGGATATGTGGTCAAGAGTTCACATTATTGTGATCCGTAGACACAAAACATATGTTGGTTCTATTGTCCATCGAAAAAAACAATATTTTATGGACACTTTTATCTAAAAAATTCACATTATTGTGATCCGTGGACACAAAAAGTATGTTGGGGGCAACTATCCATCGAAAAAGCAACATTTTTAGACACTGTTAATTCAAAAAGTCAAATTAAACATTTTATAGACACTTTTATCCAAAAATTTCACATTATTATGATTCGTGGACACAAAAAAATATGTTGGAAAACAACTATCCATCGAAAAAATAACATTTTATGGACACTATTAATCCAAAAAATCAAATTATTGTGATTATGGACACAAAAAGTATATTATTTACATTATCCATCCAATAACCTACATGTTAAATACACTATTCATCCGTGTGTACTATTCATGCATGAGATAAAAAAAAAAAAATTATATAGGAAGCATGATGTAACTTGTTATCAACAAGAGAGTACTTTGTGTCATAAGAGCGTTTAAGTCTTTTTGACTTTCAAATAGTAACAATAAGATACATAATTGCAATGTGATTTTGAAACATACAAAATTGCTATTACTTTTCAATAAAGATATAGTGGGTGCAATTATTCCGTCATATATGTAAATTTCATTTTGTGTCGGGAAAAAGAAGAATCTTACGAACCGGTCGGACTTAAACCAACGGTTAGATTATAAATTCCACACAAATAACGGAGTATTGAAAATTTGCGGACATTAATACTAGTATTTATGATTCTCAGTGCATTATTATTTCTAGGAGTTTGCATAAAAATTCCGACAGAAAGCATAACTTCTGTAATTATACAAAAATACCATGTAGGTACGTACTATAATAACATCTCGGAAAGAATAAATAAAGGACTCTCTATTCTCAAAGTTCAACCTCTCTTCTTCTCTTTTCAAACATCGTAGCTTTTTTTTTTCAACTACGTAGCATTAATTAAAAATGGCTCTTTCACGTATTGGCTTAACTTTTTTAATAAGTTTTATTGATTAATCAATAACAAAAGATAATTTGATAGTTAAAAAATTAATTGTAAGCAAACCAACCTCATTTAAAAGATTCGAAAAACATCATCATCCGGAGATGGAATAGTTGACATCAATTTTACACTATTTGTTTTATTTGAAAAAGTATATATAGGTTTAGCAATCAGTCGTCGGTTAACAACATTTTTTTTTTTTGAACACATTTTTCTATTGAAGTTAACAACATTTTTCATAGTCTATATTTTGGCTTTTATCTCCCAGTGTAAAAATAATAGATTCCATCTTTGACATTAGCTTTCCAAAGCATAAGTTTAAAAACCTATCTTCTTGAAAAAAATAATGTTCTTCCGCTTCGATTCCATATATCGTTTTCATATATATGTTAGGATATAATATATAAAAAGCATATTTGTTATTTTTGTTAAAAATATATATTTACTAAAATAATGATCTATTTAAATTAGATAAAAATAAAAATAAAATAAGTGTATTTGGTGTGGTAAGTGAAGAGAGTTGGTGGTAATGGTGAGAATTGGTGTGTAATTTTAAATTTGTGTGGTTGTTAAAAGTTTGAGTTTGTATATAAATAGGTGAATCTTGATCATTTGCAAGATATTCCAATATCATTTCAATAACATCTCTAAGTTTTCTCTTTTGTTCTTGTTTATAATTCTCTTTCTTGTTAAACAAGAAATCTCTTCTAAATTTTATTTTCTTATTTTCTTCTTTCTTTCATAAGAAGAAATGTTTATGAGAGTAAGTGAGATAAAAATGTTTTAATATATTTCAACATGGTATCAAAGTAAAAGACGGTTCGAGGGACGATCGACGGCAAAAATTAAGTAAGATGAAGCAATAAGCAATACACAAAATTAGCAAGAAGAGCAATACAAGAAAAATCATGGCGTCACATCTACATGCATCTCAACCTGTTGCAATTTTCTACGGTCAAAACTATGAGCTTTGGGCGGCAAGAATGAAGACGACGCTAATCAATCGAGAATTGTGGGATGTTGTGGAGAATGGAGTTCCACCACAACCACAAGAAACCATGAGTACTATGGAAACTCATGAAACTCCGACAGGTACTCAATCAATAATCTCAAGTTGGAAAGAGTCGAAGATGAAGGATATGACGGCTCTCCAGCTGTTGCAACATACCGTCACCAATGCGGTTTTCAGGAAGATTATATCGGCGACAACATCTAAATATGCATGGAAAAAATTACAAGAGTCCGATCAAGGTAACCCTCAAACTATACTTGTGAAGCTGCAATCTCTCCATAGAGATTTTGAAAGTATCAAGATGAAAGATGGAGAAAGGATCAGATCCTTCACCGATAGGATCATCGATGTTTCAAATGAAATGGAGCAATTGGGGAAAAGAAAAAATGGATTACGAAATAGTTCGTAAAATCTTAAGCTCGATGCTAAGACATTATGGAAATCTGGCGGCACTAATAGGAGAAACTAAAGATTTGAAGAACATCAGTGTAACTGATCTGGTAGGATCTTTGGTTTCCTATAAATCAAAGTTTCTTCCAGACGAATAAAGAAGTTCTGAAGGAGCTTTCCAGGCTCAATTCAAAGGTGCAAGAGCATTCAAGAAAGGAGAAAGTAGTAAAGAGAAACCCGAATGGAGAGGCAAAGAGAAACGATGGTGTGGTTACTGCATGAAGGATAACCACAACAAAGTTAATTGTTACTTGAAGAATAAGAGGCCGAACCAGAACTGGAGGAAACCTAAAGAATGTTTCACCTGCGAGAAGTTGGGACACTTTGCGCGAGAATGTCGAAGCAAACAAGGCTAGCATGCGTAAGTTACAAATGTTGATGGACATAAGTTGTTCTCTGCCGAGGAAACAATTGTGAAGATACCAAAGAAAGAAACATGGTTGATTGATAGTGGATGCACTAACCACATGTCTAAAGATGCAAGGTACTTCACAACTATCAATAAAAATGTGAAAGTTCCTATTTACGTCGAAAATGGAGCTGTAATAATGACATAAGGAAAAGGTGACATTCTTGTGAAGACCAAGGTGGGAGAGAGGATCATCAAAGATGTCTTATATGTTCCAGACCTGAATAAGAACCTGCTTAGTGTTCCTCAAATGATGCTACATGGCTACGAGCTTATCTTCAAGGGAACTCAATGCAGAATTCGCGATCAAATGGGAATGAAGATTTCCCGGGTGGAGATGGAAAAGAAAAGTTTTCCTATTGATCTCTCCGGAGTAGAAGAAGCCTCTTACAATGCAAGAGAGGAGCTAGTTGGTCAACTATGGCATAAAAGACTTGGTCATAGCAGCCATACATACATAAATAAGTTACTACAAAATCACATGGCAAGGGGAGTCCTGAATCTCTACAATTTCCATCTTCCTCATCAACAAGAGCCAAGAAGAAGTTATAGCTTATCCACACAGACATATGTGGACCCATGCAAACACCTTCACTCGATGGAAGCAGGTACTTCATCATATTCATTGATAACTATTCAAGGATGACATGTGTATACTTCTTGAAACAAAAGTCAGAAGCATTCAACATGTTCAAGAAGTTTGAGGCTATGGTGGAGAACCAGTCTGGAAAAAAAAAATAACTCAGATCAGACCGAGGAGGAGAGTACACGTCAAATGAATTCCAAAGTTTCTGCGAAATTCAAGGCATTACAAGACAACTGACCGTGGCATACTCACCACAACAAAACAGAGTGAGTGAGAGGAAGAATCGCAGAGTGATGGATATGGCACGTAAAATGTTGAAGAGACAAGGAATGCCAAACAAATTTTGGGAGACACTGATGTATACTTGTAGAATAGACTACCTTCAACTACTCTGGAGAAGGTGACACCCATAGAAGCATGGACAAGACACAAACACTCTCTAAGTCATCTTAATGTGTTTGGGTGTGTGTGCTATGTCCACGTACCAGATGAAAGGAGGAGCAAATTGGAAGATAAAACACAGAAAGGAGTACTTATTGGGTATAGCAGTCAAAGCAAAGGCTACCGAGTTTATTTGGTGGAAAAAAATTGTGATCGTAGCAAGAGATCTTACCTTTGATGAAGAAAAAATTTGGGATTGGAGTCAAAAGTCAGAGAATGACAGAGGTATCCAACAAACTATCACAGATCCATTCAAAGACGTTAGTGCTGCTCAACATCCATACCTACGAATGGTGGACAATATGATGAAGAAGTAACAAATGGATGCTCCTACCAACGATGGGGAAGGAACATCAACATCGACTTCTTCATCTATGAAAGCTCTACGAACAAGGAGTATGTCGGAATTTATGATTGTCACTCCACGAGTATTGGACTACAGTGCTGACATGATGGATGCATGTTTTGTCTGTACTATTGAACCTAACTGTTTTGAAGAAGTAGACAAGCATTCAGAATGGAGGGATGCAATGCAAGAAGAGATCAAGATGATTGAGAAGAACAACACTTGGGAGTTGGTGAAAAGACCTGAAGAAAAGAAAGCCATCAAAGTCAAGTGGATTTACATGTTGAAGACTGCAGCAGATGGAAACTTACAGAAGTATAAGGCCAGATTAGTTGCAAGGGAATTCTGTCAGAAATACGGTGAAGACTACACTGAGACATTTGCTCCTGTCTTGAGGTATGACACCAATCGACTTATAATTGCAATTGCATCACAAAATAGTTGGACACTACATCATATAGATGTAAAGTATGCATTTCTAAATGGAGAACTTGAGGAAGAAGTGTTCGTAGAACAACTTCAAAGATTTGAAGTCAAAGGAAGGACGAACACGTACTAAAGCTCAAGAAAGCATTGTACGGTCTAAAACAAGCACCAAAGGCATGGTATAGTAAGATCGATGGTCATTTTTTGCGACAAGGATTTGAAAGATGTCCATACGAAGCAGACATATACATCCGCAGAAACAGTGAAGATACTCTAATGATCTCTTTGTATGTAGATGACATGATCATAACAGGTAGCAATGAAGAAGACATCAAAAAATTCAAGGGAGAAATGATGAGCTACTTTGAGATGACAGACATTGGCCATATGGAGTATTTTTTGGGATATAGATATGTCAAAGTACAGAAGGAGTTTTCTTATCTCAGACAAACTATGCAAACAAGCTCTTGGAGAAATTCAAGAAGACTGATTGCAAATCAGTTAGCACACCGATGGTGCCACATGAGAAGAATATTGATGAGAAAGAGTATAATCCATCCGAAGCTGCAGAATATAGAAGCATGGTGGGAAGCTTATTATATCTAACCGCTACAAGGCATGATTTGATGTTTTCTGAAAGTTATCTTTCAAGATACATGAGAAATCCACAAATGATGCATTATCAACAAGAAAAGCGAGTATTAAGGTATGTCAAGGGGACAACTAAACTCGGCTTATTTTTCAAGACCGAAAATTCAAAATTATTGCAGGGATATTGCGATAGTGATTGGGCTGGAAGTCAAAATGATATGAAGAGAACAAGTGGTTATTTGTTCAAGATAGGAGGCGCGATCATCTCTTGGCAGACACAGAAACAAGACTTTGTTGCACAGTCAACTGCAGAAGCAGAGTACATCTCAGCAGTGGCTGCGGTGAATCAGACCGTTTGGCTCCGATTTTTCTGTGATAATAGTTCATCTATTGCCATCGGGAAAAATCCAGTTCAACACCGGAGAACTAAGCATATCAACATAAAATTTCATGTGGTGCGAGAAGCTGAGAACAATGAAACTATCAAGCTGAATGATAGGTTTCTAAGTTTTACCCTATTCTAAACTGCAAGTGCACAGCAATGTCAAAGTAGTATATAGGGTTATCGAATCCACAGGGACACTTGGTCTCAAGAGGATCAAACTGTAGAGATTAAAACTAGAAATAAAGCAAATAGTGAATGAAATAAATTGCGTTGCAAGAAAGTAAACAGTAGCAGGAATCGGTTTTGAAGGTAATAAACTAAAAGCGTCAAGCCTAGGGTATTCTCAGGAAATCAGACAAGCAGACAAGTTAATCAGTCAGGATCAAATTAAACTCAGTTCTAGAACTCAAATCACGGTAATAGAATTAACCAACTCTCATTGCGAAAACTCTCTAAGTCTAAGTGCAGTAACCCAAATCTCTTTGCAATTACTAACAGATTAAACTAGCATTAAGTTCAAGTTCGATATGTTCACAATTAAACTAAACCAAATCTCTTTGCGAATAATTTAATTGCTCAACCTAAATAGTTCAGATTCTTAAACCCCACTCTCGTGACGTATTTAGCAACCTAAGATCTAGATTCTAATTGATCAGGTTAGAACTAGCATTAAGCACAATTTAGTTTGAAGAACATTCTAATCATATGAATCCTAACTGAATTAAACAAGTCTAGCAAGTCATCAAACCCTAATGAGAAACCCTAAACTCAACTATGGATCTACTCAGACATGATTGATGAAAACATAATCATAGAATTAATAGATTGCATATAAGAAATTAAATAGATAAAGGGGTTCGAAATCTTCTCCAAAATAAGTGAATACAAGGAAATAGATCAGCCCCCAAAAACTCTAAAAATCCCTTAGCTCTAAGTATGAAAGCTTATCTAAATTAAACACCAAAAACTAGTATATATAGGCGTAATCTCGGATGGGGCTTCTGTGTAAATACTGGAACTATCTTGGACTTCTTTGTAAATTCTTCATATCTTGTTAAACCGACGCGTACGGCCCATCTCGGTAGTGTGTCGACCGATGCACGATGTGTGTCGGTCGATGCATGATCAATTATACGAACAGTGAGTTAAGCTCTCGGCCAAAACGTCCATAAAGTCCCAAAATGCTCCAAATATCTCCAATTAGCTCCAAACTTGATTTAACCTGTAAAAGACTCTAAACGAATACAAAAGGCTCTAAAAACATATCTATATCATGGTCTAAAATGGGTAAAAACCATGATATATCAACTCCCCCACACTTAGCCTTTGCTTGCCCTCAAGCAAAACAGAGAACTAAAATGTAGTGAAAAGGTTTGAAAACTCTTCAGAAACTCATTTTGTCATAGAAGCAGCAACATTCAGTTTCCCCTTAGTAATCCACATGAAAGAATCAATCTGCAGACATCAAGACCAACATGTACTTCCCCCACACTTAGCAACTGTCCTAAGTAAACGCCACAATCACATTCACGCATTCAAATTCTCCCTACTGACTTCTGCAAGTATTTAAGTGTGGTCTCACCTAAGGAGTATCGATCTAAAGGCACATGGATTCTTACCTTATCAGCTCTAGACCACCATACTATCTTTCTCTAGTCCCTTTCTTCTCTTTCCCTTCTTTAACAACTTATTTCTCCCACATTGGGTATCATTTTATTTTTTTTATCAGTGTTCTTCCCGTTTTGGGGTGTACTTTGGACACATTCCATGGATCTCACAGGAGATAATAGGGGTCTCTACCACTCCCGTGACCACTTCGGAGTTACTAACTCATCCTCAGTTTATTATCTTTTTTTTTTTATAGAAGGGGAGAAGGGAACCAAATCGGACAGGTTTACAGGCTGTGTCAGAACTAACAGGGAATCCGACATAAAGTATACCAAGCCCTTAGGTGAGAAATCTAAAGTCAGTATTAAGGTTGAAGTCAGTAAAAGGATCCTCTGATACCTGAAGTGATGTGGGTGTTCTCAGTAGGCTGATCCGTGTCTGGGTTTTCTAATAGTCATAGATAATCTGCAGCTTCATCCCAATGGTCACTTAAGTTCCTGCAAATGCTGTTAATCTTCTCTAAAAATCATTGTTTCCTACTTAAACCAATTTTGACTCGAAAAACAAAAATTTAAAAATTAACTGACTCTAAGAAAACAAAAGAAAATAATTAGTAGAACCTCCCCCACACTTAAGACACACTGTCCCCAGTAGTGTCAAGCAAGGGATTGGTTAAAAAAAAAAGAAAGTAAAATAATGCAATTGGGATGGTTAGTTCTCTCGGGTTTTACCTCTGTCGCAGTCAGGCATCGATCGTTGCACTAGGTGCAGCGACCGTTGCTGTGCGATTTTCTGTTGTAGCGATCGACACAATGGTGTGTCGATCGACGCAATGCGATTTTCACGAACAGTCAGCATGTTAGCAGGTTAAACCGTCGGTGTACGGAAAATCCGAAATGAGGAAGAAAAGGGAAGAGAAAGTGATGAAATCCTGACCAGTTCTCCTCATGATTCAAGCAAATGGACAGAACCGGTCATGAAGCCAAAGAAGGAGCCGCCTGATTTCAGCTCCAAGTCAACACATGGAGGTCTTTTCATTCTGCCAGAGACCATTTGGACTACATTCTTAACTCAACTAGAGCACACCTCGAACTTGAATCAGTACATTCAGAGTTTTGATGAAGAAGTTACGCAACTTACAACTCAAGCGATCTTCAGCTTATGCGATTCAGACCTGCGAGCATTCAAAGGAGGACTCAGAACGAAGAACAAGGATTTAAGCCATGAAACAAAATTTCCTGGATTCTTGATTCATCAGAGAAGCTGTGAGAAGTGGAATCACCTCAAGAACGGTTCATATGAAAAAGATATGAATTTTGCAAACCGATGGTTCTGCTTGAGGTTGTATTCCGCGACTGAGCCAGAGATTGAGTCACACAGCCCAGCTCATGTACAATTTGGACCTGAAACCAATTGGAGCTTCTTCCTTAATCTGTTAGCTTTCCAGCAAGACCAAGAACGGAGTATAAGCTCAAATGGTCACAGAGATGCACTTCATTTACCGAAATGGACTCATCTGGTGCTTTACTTGGAGTTTGCTAGACCTACTTGGATTAGAAGCTTGCAAACTTATGTTTGGCATCCAGGATACTTTCCTAAGCCCAAGAAGAGCTAGATTTCGTGGCCAAACAAGATCAATTCGACCAAGCACTTCAAAGGACAAATTCTTTGGTCAAAGAAGTCTAAGAGTCATTCCACATTAGTTTAATGTTTGGTCTTTGGTCTTAATTAAAGTCTTTATAGTTTTCTACATCTTTTCTTTGTCTCTTCATCTCTTTATTTCCTATAAAGAGACTTCTAAATCATATGAATAAAATAACCTTTTTCTGATTAAAAACTTTTTTGTTTAGAGAGTGATTCTCTTTGTTCCTTTGTGAACATTTCGATTTCTTAGTGAGTAATATCTAAGATATCAAACCGGTGAATCAAGAGGTATTCCGCAACCTTTTGTGTGACCATTCTATCAAGCCAAAGAGTGTTGTGAGTGTTGAAATAGTTCAGGTGTTGAGTTTGACATACTCTTCATTGGTTCTACACTAACTTCATCCTAAAGCTTCCACCGCCTATCTTCTTTGTTGGATCGTAGCAAGTATCAGGCCTTGAGTTTAATATACTCATTGTTGGGTCTTCACGAGCCATTTGGAGCATAGGATTATCTTGCCGACTTGAAGTGAGCATTTTTGGGA
The DNA here is from genome assembly GCA_030180135.1 of Orychophragmus violaceus. NCBI lineage: Eukaryota > Viridiplantae > Streptophyta > Magnoliopsida > Brassicales > Brassicaceae > Orychophragmus > Orychophragmus violaceus. The sequence continues at coordinate 103,022,861 of CM058239.1, forward strand.
TTTGATTCTGTCTAAAACATCACGGCTTCGGGCAGGAATCTATCAAGTGGTATCAGAGCCACACTTCCAAGTTCGGTACTCTATCTTTTCATCTTCTCATCTCTTCATCTTCTTCTTTTCATAAACACTTCTTCTCTGTCTATCTTTTGTAAGGGAACCGAGCCTACCCTATTCAAAAAAAAAAAAAAGAAAAAAAAAAGAAAAGAAAAGAGTGCTAGTAGCCTCAAAAAAAAAAAAAAAAAAGAGAGTATAAGAACCAGGAGAAATCGGTTCAGATCCAGGAGAAATCGGATCTAAGGGTTTGGTCAATCGGTTTCCGAAGAAAATCTTGCAATCTGTCTATCTTCTTCTTCTTCTCTTGATTTGCCATTGATTTCTTTGGAGAAAGGCACTGAGATTGATTGTTAGTTCCTCTGGAACTTAGAGAAAATCACTGGAGAGTCATTTGATTGAGAGTTCAAACACTTTGAGAGAAACACAAGAGAGAAAGTGAGGATTGTTTTGTTTCTCTGATTTGTTTGTTAAGTGATTGCAGGAACAAGATGTTTGGTCTTAAAAGGAGAACTGACCAGGAGAAGAACTCATGCCAAGGAGTTTTCTATTCATCATCTAGAGCCTTGATGAAAGAAAAACGAAAAAGTTTAAGAAATGGAGATCAATCGGGTTTTTATGAGTTTTATTGTGTGCAGGATAAGGCACGCCAAAAGAAACCACAAGAGAGGCCTATAAGGAGGACCATAGATCATTCTAGATAGGCCATAGATGGAGCAAATCATGACAGCAGCCGTGGTGATCAAAGGAGTCTTCAACAAACCGGCAAGCTTCAAAAGCGGATGAGTCGAGAAAAGAAACATGATCTGGATAAATGGATGAAAGAAGCAGTTGAAGCTATGTTCAGTAATCAAAATGAGAGCACCACACATCCATCCTCAGGAGCTGAAGCAATGAGCCAAGTGTCTTCTTGTTCTAAGAAGAAACATGTTATTCAAAAATCCGAACATGATCAGCCATTACAATTCCGCACAAGTATGAATGAAACTTCTATTTCAATTACTGGTTCTAATGAAATCTTTATGTGCCATGACAGGGAGAATGATGCAAGTGAAAATCCCATGGTACTAAAGGAAACAGTTGAGAACGACAACAAAGAGGAAGTTTCAGATTCATTCTCCACTTTTGATCAAAAAGAAGTGCCACCAACCAGAAGTGATTACTTGGTGACTAGGAGTGCTCAAAACCAAACCAAGGAGAGTGACCAGCGTGAGAGTCTCTTCCAAACAAGGTGCATAGTCCAAAACAAAGTGTGCAGCCTTATCATTGATGGAGGCAGTTGTACAAACGTGGCAAGTTCAACAATGGTGAAGAAATTATGCTTGGAGACAACAAAGCATCCACAACCTTACAAAGTTCAGTGGTTGACAAACAATGGAGAAATGAAAGTGACCAGACAAGTGGTCGTGTCTTTTTCTATTGGGAGATATCAAGATGAAGTTCTTTGTGATGTTCTTCCCATGGAAGCAAGCCACATCCTTTTGGGAAGGCCATGGCAATATGATCGCCAAGTTACTCATCATGGTCTTACCAACCTATACTCATTCTTTTTTGAGGGAAAGAAAATCAACCTTGTTCCTCTATCTCCATTGGAAGCTCAAAAAGATCAGCAGCACTTAAGCAAGAAGGAAGAGCAAGTTGAAGGAAAAACCGTAAAGCATCTCACCTTTCTCAAAAAATCCTTGAAAGCTAAGTCTTCTCTTCCATCTTCTCAATCTGATTTTGTGCTTAGAAGTAAAAACATTTGTGATGAGCTAACCTGTTTAGAACCGGTGCAACCGAGTAGTATTGATTTCATTCCACAGGTTCAAGAAAAGAGCTCACCAAAAGAAGCACAAGGAAGTTTACTACAAGAAGATGTCTTGGAGAAACCAATCCACTTTACACCAGAACCAACCCTTATGTCATTGCCTCACTCACAAGAGCACTGTAAGGAACATGATTTGGTTAAAACAAAGTCTGATTTGTTTGTTTTGGTTTCTGCTCAAGATGAAAAACGTTTTGGTTTGGAACAAGTGAAAGAGTTTTCTGTTTCCAAATCTGTTTTTGACAAAATGATTCCAACTCTTGAACAACTCAATTCGGAAAAGTTCCTTATGCCAAATTGTTTTATCTTTGATGATTTTCGTGGCCTTTACTCCTTTTTAAGAGATTCTTTGTGTGGGAAAACATTTGAGCTAAGTAGAGCCAAAGCCGAGTTTGCATTTGACACAAACATTTCTAAGCCTATGCAAAGTTTTCAAGACGTTTTCTGTGAAACAAATACTTTCAATGAACTTTGCAAACCAATTTCCAGAAATTTTGAAAGCTTTCCTGAGTTTACAATGATCAATTCTTTTTCAAAGAAGGCTTTACTTGTTTTGAGATCACTTGAGAGTTTGTGTGATATTTGGCGTTTAAAACTTGCAATGATCATTAACGAAGTGTTTGACAACAACCTTACCAACTTGATTCCTGTTTTAGACTTTTCAAAAATGGAGAAGCTTCTTGATAGTTTTGTTTGTCTAGATAACTTGTCTTCTCTAGTTGTTTTGATAGCACAGGATCAAGGAACTATTTCTAGGTTCAAGAGGATTCAAGACCTTGCAAAGGGAGTTGATCATGGACCTACAACAAGCTTGAACCAGGAACGATATCAGACTCAACAAAACAAAAGGATCCAGCAAAAGACTTATCAGTCTGATGTTTGGAATTGGAAGTACTTGAGAAAAACAACTTCAATACCAAAAGGAAGTTTCTTTCCAAAACTTTACATCGCGATTTATTTCAGGATCATTTGCTTGAAGTTTTTCTTTGTGTCTAACCCATTTCCTTTTGATGTAGGAAAATTGGATTTGAGGACAAATCCTTTTCAAGAGGGTGGGAATGATGAAATCCTGACCAGTTCTCCTCATGATTCAAGCAAATGGACAGAACCGGTCATGAAGCCAAAGAAGGAGCCGCCTGATTTCAGCTCCAAGTCAACACATGGAGGTCTTTTCATTCTGCCAGAGACCATTTGGACTACATTCTTAACTCAACTAGAGCACACCTCGAACTTGAATCAGTACATTCAGAGTTTTGATGAAGAAGTTACGCAACTTGCAACTCAAGCGATCTTCAGCTTATGCGATTCAGACCTGCGAGCATTCAAAGGAGGACTCAGAACGAAGAACAAGGATTTAAGCCATGAAACAAAATTTCCTGGATTCTTGATTCATCAGAGAAGCTGTGAGAAGTGGAATCACCTCAAGAACGGTTCATATGAAAAAGATATGAATTTTGCAAACCGATGGTTCTGCTTGAGGTTGTATTCCGCGACTGAGCCAGAGATTGAGTCACACAGCCCAGCTCATGTACAATTTGGACCTGAAACCAATTGGAGCTTCTTCCTTAATCTGTTAGCTTTCCAGCAAGACCAAGAACGGAGTATAAGCTCAAATGGTCACAGAGATGCACTTCATTTACCGAAATGGACTCATCTGGTGCTTTACTTGGAGTTTGCTAGACCTACTTGGATTAGAAGCTTGCAAACTTATGTTTGGCATCCAGGATACTTTCCTAAGCCCAAGAAGAGCTAGATTTCGTGGCCAAACAAGATCAATTCGACCAAGCACTTCAAAGGACAAATTCTTTGGTCAAAGAAGTCTAAGAGTCATTCCACATTAGTTTAATGTTTGGTCTTTGGTCTTAATTAAAGTCTTTATAGTTTTCTACATCTTTTCTTTGTCTCTTCATCTCTTTATTTCCTATAAAGAGACTTCTAAATCATATGAATAAAATAACCTTTTTCTGATTAAAAACTTTTTTGTTTAGAGAGTGATTCTCTTTGTTCCTTTGTGAACATTTCGATTTCTTAGTGAGTAATATCTAAGATATCAAACCGGTGAATCAAGAGGTATTCCGCAACCTTTTGTGTGACCATTCTATCAAGCCAAAGAGTGTTGTGAGTGTTGAAATAGTTCAGGTGTTGAGTTTGACATACTCTTCATTGGTTCTACACTAACTTCATCCTAAAGCTTCCACCGCCTATCTTCTTTGTTGGATCGTAGCAAGTATCAGGCCTTGAGTTTAATATACTCATTGTTGGGTCTTCACGAGCCATTTGGAGCATAGGATTATCTTGCCGACTTGAAGTGAGCATTTTTGGGATTTGATTCTGTCTAAAACATCACGGCTTCGGGCAGGAATCTATCAGAAAGGGTTTAAGGCACTAACCTGGTCGCGGGTGCAACGATCGTTGCTTTAGGGGCAACGATCGATGCTTGGTAAATCGAAATCGATTTTTCCTGTTTAAGCGCATACCTTAATTTTGCAATTGAACCAATTGCAACGACCGTTGCTTAGGAGCAACGATCGTCACAATGCGATTACCCCTCTTCGTCAAATCTCCTTGCAACGACCGGTGCACAAGTGCATCGATCGTCACACATCTCCAGACTCGAATTCTGTATCTGAAACTTAGCAAAAATAAAAACAAAAACGTGAAATCCTAACAAAAACACCAAAATTAAGAAAGAAAAACAACTAAACCTAACAGTGGGTTGCCTCCCACTCAGCGCTTGTTTAAGGTCATTAGCTTGACCGGACGCACAAGATCTTTCAGGCTCTAGAAGATCCTGACAGAGACTTTTTCTGTCTCTGTTCAAGTCTCATCATCCATGGTGGAGAATAAGCTGTTGCAGAATGCTTTAGTCCCAGAAAAGATGGAGTAAAATGCGCTCCAGGATCTATTATCACAGTCTCATCTGGCTGCTCATCATCTGCTTCCATGATTGTGAAAGTCTGTCCCTCTATGAGTGGCTTTCGCAGCTTCTCCATCTCATATCGCAGCGGTTCATCTCCCAGGTGGAGGTCTATCAGACTCTGTCTAACATTAATCACAGCTCCTGCTGTAGCCAAGAATGGTCTTCCAAGCAGCAATGCTTCATCATGATCGCAGTCATATTTCAGCACAAGGAAATCTGTCGGAACCAAGTAGTTTCCAACTCTCACTGGAATGTCCTTTAAGAGTCCTTCCGGAACTCGTATAGACTGATCAGCTAGGACAAGACGGGTCCTAGTAGGAGAAAAATCCAGCAATCCCAGCTCTTCTGCCACAGAATAAGGCATCATGCTTCCAGCAGCTCCTAAATCACACAGAGAGCGTCTAAAACTGTCTTCAAAAATGGAGCAGTCAAGTATAAAGACTCCAGGATCAGGTAACTTCTTTGGAATCTTGTTCAGCAGAACATCACTGATATGTTGGGGAACTATAATCACCCATTCTCGCAGCTCATCATCTAAAGGCAACATCCTGTTCAAGTACCTCTGCACACAGGGATGATAAGGTGGATCATCAGATGGTGGAATTTCTTCCAAGTCTTCACCACTTTCTTCTAGTTTCTTCAGCTCCTCAATCTCTTGTTTAATCACTTCAGATAATGAAGGATATTGTCTAACAATCTGTGCGTAGATCTCCTGTTGAGAGATTTCAGAAGCTCCATGGAATAAGCGATCAAGCTCCAAGTCAGCATCTACTCCATTATCATCCGAAGATTCTGTCTGTTCATGACATGCATCGACCGACACAAATGGTGTGTCGATCGTTGCTCGGCGATTTTCACAATTTCCACCCGAGACATTTTCTCCAATTTCCGAAAATTCTTCTTCTTCCACCAACTCAGCTGTACTTAGCTCGAATTTCTCACCCAGGTGAGATCCATCATTAACGATCACGGACCAGGCCTTAATGTGAGTATCTGCGACTCCTTTTCCCTTCATGGAACCTGAAATTTGATTCACCTGAGTATCCAGTTGCTTCATGTGAGTGTTCATAGACTCAATCTTTCCATTGAGATCTCCATACATAGCATCAATCTTCTTGTTGCAGTCCACAGAAGTCTTGATCTGGCTCTCTAGCAACTGTTCCATCATTGTTTCCATCTTAGTCTCGAAAGCAGTGGGTGTAGGAGGTGTCTGATAAGATGAAGATCCGTAGGTCCTCTGAGCATTTTGTCCATAAGGCTTCTGGAAACCACTAGTCTGTCCAAAAGAGTTTTGATTGCCTGTGAAGGCACTCTTTTGTCCTTGGTTGAAGAACCGGTTTCCTTGCTGATTTCCAAATCTGTTTCCCTGGAAACCAGATCCTCCAATGAAATTCACATCTTCTTCCTGAGTGTCCTCCTCAGTTTGAATTACCTCTACTTCTTGAGCAAAGTGGACAGCTTTCTTTTCACCTAGAAGAGTGCAGATTTTGTCCATCCTGGATCTTAATTCAGCCATCTCTGTGTTATCAACACTTCCACTAGGCTTCTTTCTCCTCTCATCCATAGTCTTGCAGCTGTTGCTGCCAATCAGATTCTCAATCAACTGCTTAGCCTGTGTAGGAGTCCTGGTGTTGAAGTTGGCATTACTGGAATTGTCCAGCGCAGACTGATATGGAAGATCTATGCCTCTGAAGAAAATACCGATCAGCTGAACTTCAGTGAATCCATGGTGTGGGCAGTCACGCTGATACTGCTTAAATCTTATCCAGGCAGTCTTTAAAGGCTCCACAGCTCCTTGGGAGAAAGTGAGTATGTCCTGTCTGGATTGGTCTGAACGCGCATCATCATAGAAGTGACGCAGGAACTCACTCTTTAAAGCTGCCCAAGTGGTATACTGGCCAGGTGCCAGCTGCCTCAGCCATACACTAGCGTCTCCAGCAAGACTGTGTGGAAATAGCTTAAGGAACAAATAGTCCGGGCATACTCCCTCATACTTCATGCCAGTAACTATGTCCTCAAACTTGTCAATATGATCCATAGGCTGCTCCGCTTGGTTACCATGAAAAGCCATCTGTCTCATCAGCTGGTAGTAGATGGTCTTGACCTCAAAGTCATTCCTTTCAAAGGCAGGAAGCACTAAAGCTGCTCGGTTTGCATGAAAATCATCAGGTCTGTTGTAGTCAGCTAGTGTCCTCTCATGAATCACCATCTCTCTACCTTGAGGTTGTCTCTGAGCTTGCTCCTGCGGTTGTGGCTCAGGTGGGTCAGGGATTACATTTCCCTCAGCATCAACCCTTTGAAACGCAGCATTGTATGGGTTGTTGTCTTGGTCCCTCAGGGTACCATTAGCATCTGGTATCAAGATCAAACGTTCTCGTACCATTCTCTCTCTTCTTTCTCTTCTGTTAGCTCTTTCTAAACGTCCAAGTTCTTCAAGGTTGAGATTAACTAAGCTCAAGTTCGGATTACTTCTAGTTTTCTGCGTTGGCATAAACTGTCTGTAATCGTCCAGCAACGATCGATGCTATCAGTGCAACGATCGATTCAATCTCAGAATCGCCTAGTGACGATCGACGCAAAGGATGCAACGATCGACGCAAGGTGAAAATCGTACCTGCGACAGAAAGAAACAGAGAAAAAGTTAGCAAAATCAAAAATAAAAACAAAAAAGCAAAAACAAAACGAAAAATTTCTAGTAAAAACCCTAAGTTCGGTCCTATCGAAGACTCAAAGAGTCCCCGGCAACGGCGCCAAAAACTTGATAGGTTTCTAAGTTTTACCCTATTCTAAACTGCAAGTGCACAGCAATGTCAAAGTAGTATATAGGGTTATCGAATCCACAGGGACACTTGGTCTCAAGAGGATCAAACTGTAGAGATTAAAACTAGAAATAAAGCAAATAGTGAATGAAATAAATTGCGTTGCAAGAAAGTAAACAGTAGCAGGAATCGGTTTTGAAGGCAATAAACTAAAAGCGTCAAGCCTAGGGTATTCTCAGGAAATCAGACAAGCAGACAAGTTAATCAGTCAGGATCAAATTAAACTCAGTTCTAGAACTCAAATCACGGTAATAGAATTAACCAACTCTCATTGCGAAAACTCTCTAAGTCTAAGTGCAGTAACCCAAATCTCTTTGCAATTACTAACAGATTAAACTAGCATTAAGTTCAAGTTCGATATGTTCACAATTAAACTAAACCAAATCTCTTTGCGAATAATTTAATTGCTCAACCTAAATAGTTCAGATTCCTAAACCCCACTCTCATGACGTATTTAGCAACCTAAGATCTAGATTCTAATTGATCAGGTTAGAACTAGCATTAAGCACAATTTAGTTTGAAGAACATTCTAATCATATGAATCCTAACTGAATTAAACAAGTCTAGCAAGTCATCAAACCCTAATGAGAAACCCTAAACTCAACTATGGATCTACTCAGACATGATTGATGAAAACATAATCATAGAATTAATAGATTGCATATAAGAAATTAAATAGATAAAGGGGTTCGAAATCTTCTCCAAAATAAGTGAATACAAGGAAATAGATCAGCCCCCAAAAACTCTAAAAATCCCTTAGCTCTAAGTATGAAAGCTTATCTAAATTAAACACCAAAAACTAGTATATATAGGCGTAATCTCGGATGGGGCTTCTGTGTAAATACTGGAACTATCTTGGACTTCTTTGTAAATTCTTCATATCTTGTTAAACCGACGCGTACGGCCCATCTCGGTAGTGTGTCGACCGATGCACGATGTGTGTCGGTCGATGCATGATCAATTATACGAACAGTGAGTTAAGCTCTCGGCCAAAACGTCCATAAAGTCCCAAAATGCTCCAAATATCTCCAATTAGCTCCAAACTTGATTTAACATGTAAAAGACTCTAAACGAATACAAAAGGCTCTAAAAACATATCTATATCATGGTCTAAAATGGGTAAAAACCATGATATATCATTGAAGTATTGCAAGGAGAAGATCAGTTGGCAGACATCTTTACGAAATCTTTGCCAACAACAAAATTTGAAGAAATGAGAAACAACCTAGATTTGAAATTCATATGGATCAAGGAGGAGTGTTAAAAATATATATTTACTAAAATAATGATCTATTTAAATTTGAAAAAATAAGATGAGTGTGTTTGATGTGGTAAGTGAAGAGAGTTGGTGGCAGGGACGGATCTGTGTAGTAATAATTGTGGCACGTGCCCCATACTAATTATATAAATTTTCTAAGGAAATAATACAATACTGATTCTTTAGACTAGTTGGTTACTGGTGTCATTCATTTCCTCACACGGATACTACCTCCACTCTTACTTTTTATCATCATTTTTGGTGTAGTCTCTCATATTCTTTCTTTCTTTTTTTGCAACTTTTTCCATATTTTTTATTCTCTCTTTTATATTGGTTGTATCTTATATTTTCATCACACATATTATTTATCTCTCTCATTTTTAATGTCAATATGTTATTTTATAATCTAATAAATAAATATATTTACTGTAAATCAAGTTAATTGTATCATTTTGATCGAATTTATCAAATATTTTAGAATCTAATTTTGTCAAAAGCTATTTTATTATCTATATCATCCTTTAAAATATTATTTTTATGTATTTTATATATGTAAACAAATCTAAAAAATAATGAAATTTGTTTTGTTTACCAGCTATTTTTCAAGACTCAAATTTGAAATATATTATAGTAAATTTTTATTTAATAAAAACTGCATAACTTTAAAGTTTTATATGAATATTTTTATTTTTAATTATATTATTTATTTGTGCCCCATATAAATTTTTAGTCTGGATCTGCCCCTGGTTGGTGGTAATGGTGAGAGTTGGTGATAATGGTGAAAGTTGGTGTTAATGGTGAGAGTTAATGTTTAATTTTAAATTTGTGTGGTTGTTAAAAGTTTGAGTTTGTGTATAAATTGGTGTGTCTTGATCATTTGCAAGACATCCCAAAATAATTTCAATAACATCTTCTCTAAGTTTTATCTCTTGTTCTTGTTTATAATTCTCTTTCTTGTTAAACAAGAAATATCTTCTACGTGAAGGAGCATAAATTGTTCTATGCTCCTTGTTTACCTGATTTGCAATGAAGAACATAAATTGTTCTTCTTGAAAAAATTAATGTTCTTCGGATTCGATTCCATCCATCGTTATCATATATATGTTAGGATATAATATATAAAAAGCATATTTGTTATTTTATCATCCGAACACACATATATATATATATATATATATATATATATATATATATATATATATATATATATATATATATATATATATATATTCATATATGATATATAAAGAACATATTTGATTTTTTTATCATTCAAAGCATAATTTTATATATGTTCGGATATCCAAAATATATAAAAACAAAAAAAATTGGATGATAACTTCGGGTTTATAATAATAATTTTCTATATTTATGTTATTTTAAATTTAAATATATAATTATATTTAAGATATTTCAAATATCTATTTGATTTCTGATTTGGTTTGGATTCAGATTCGGCTTTTCAGATATAGAAATTTAGAATTTATTTAAATATTTTATCGGTTTCAAATTCGGTTCAGTATCACTTTTCTGGATCAGAATCGGTTCGAATTTTTGGATCTTAATATTTTGCCCATTTTTACCTATAAAGTTTTAGATTCAATATTCCATCTTTTCCCATATTTAATTGGAATAGTCATTTAGAAAAATAATATAATAATAATGTGAAATAGTTAAGGACAATTGGTCTCGAATAGTTTTATTTTTTGAAAATGGGTTGTCGCGCATAGTTGTAAACATTTTGCATATTCTCAGAGAGTTTGAGTTGCAATCCAGTCTGGCAGTAAGTCTTCAAAAACCTTCGTTTTATTCGCCAGGATTGTCTCAGCTAGAGGTGGACCAAATCTCTTCTGCCACTGGACTATCTCATGGGATTCTCTCTATTCGCTACCTAGGTGTACCGCTAAGCCCCAAAAAGTTGTCTATGCTAAACTGCGAGCCACTTCTAAACCTAATTAAAGGAAAGGTGGATACCTGGAGCAATCAGGCATTATCATTTGTTAGTCGACTATTGTTGGTGAATACGTTCATCAATGGGATAACAAACTTCTGTTGTTCCACGTTCTTAATCCCTAAAGCTGTTGGCAAGAAGATAAACTCCCTCTGTAGGGCCTTCCTATGGAAAGGAACAATGGAAGGAAGCCATTCAGCGAGAGTATGATGGGAAAAGGTTACATTGGCAAAGGAAGAAGAAGGATTGGGATGTCGTGACCTGGTATCGTGGAATACGTCTTGTCTATTCAAGTTGATACTTGATATGACTGCTTTTCTGTAGCTCTGGCTCCATTTGGGTAGCCTGGTTCAGGAAAGAGATCTTGGCAGGCTCTCCAAGCAACTTTTGTTAAGATCAATCAAAGAAACACATGGTTAGTGAACAAAGTGTTGAAAATAAGAAGTAAGGCTTTCACTAGATAAAAATGATGGTGGGAAATGGAAGAAATGCTCCTTTTTGGTCAGATAATTGGTCAAATTTTGGCAGTGTTCAAGAATTTCTAGCTACATCCAACACTAGGAGGATGCGAATCCCTCAACAAGGAACCCTTGCAAGCCTAAACAACAATGGTATCTGGACCCTGCAGTCGGCGAAATCAGAAACATAGGTTCAAATACAATCTTTCCTTTCAATTATAGTCCTAACAGAATAAGATTATTACTTTGAATGGGTAATTAATGATAAAGTCTGGACTAAATTTAACACTGGAGCTCTATACCGTCTGATCAAACATCATGAATAAGAAGTTAGCTGGTGTAAAATTGTGTGGAATGCGTGAGGAATTCCTAAGCATAGTTTTTTGACTTGGCTATTTGTCCTGAATAGAAGTCCAACAAAGGGTTGTCTACTTACTTGAAGCTTGTCAGTCGATCCACAATGCTCGTTGTGCAATTTGGAACTGGAGAACATGAATCATCTGTTTTTCTTGTGCCCGTTTACTTGGTCTATCTGGTCAGAAGTCTGTGCTAGATGCCATATTCAACCGATCCTTGATTGGGATGTTTTAATCTTGATGTTACAAAATCTGCAAGGAAACAAGGCAAAAAGAAAGCTCGTCATTCTTGGGTGGCAATGTGCAATTTACCTCATCTGGTAGGAACGGAAGCAAGGATCCATTGGAAAACTTTCCGATCACACAAAAATCTTGTTCAAAAAGTATTATTAATGAAAATTAAATTAAAAATATTTTTGTTTACTTCATATATTTGATAAAATTCAGATTTCAGAACTTATATTGTTCAGATTTCACTCAGTTTTTATAGAATCTGAAGCATTGTTCTAAAAAGCGTTCTAGACGGCCGCTTAGTCCCCGCTTAGGCGCTAGGCTCTCATGAACCGTGACGATTACCTTTTAATCCGCCTAGAAAATTATAATATTATAATAACAAATTAATATAATATTTATTATTTATAAATTATGTTATAAAATATTATAAAAATAAATTAATATGAATTTTATTATATATAAATCATGATATTTCATATATTTTGTTGTCTATATTCAATATATTTTTAATTTTATAAACGTTTAGACCGCCTATTTATAATCATTTTAGACACTAGGCGTTGGATCACCGCCCGACTAGCGCCTAGCGCTTTCTAGAACACTGATCTGAAGACATGATCGATTTTATAAAAATCCTCTTTGATATATAAATTTATTTCATCCGTTGTGTATCTATTATATTAATGAAGGTTTGAATGGTGTGGGCAGAGAATAAATGCGTTGATGGTACAGACTAACATACACCCTCCTACCACTTTTAAATTAATAAACACACATACAGACATTACATATATATACACATTATCAATATGTCAAAAAAATTTCACAGGTGCATATTTCAATTTGTACAAAAACTTGAGAACAAAAAAAGCTGAATCTAGTTAAAAAGGCACCAAGGCAATCTAAAACTTCATCGTTTGTAACCGTTTAGTTTGTTTAATAAAATGCTCCGTTTTCGACCAAAAAATTGATAAAAGTTGGCCAGGGAAAAATTGTTTAATGGACACGATTAAGCTAGGATGGAGAGAACCAGAAGATAATGATGGTACAAACTTTGTAGATGTAGACATAAGTTGTCAAAATGGAAGAAAAATAATCCTTCTTATGATAAGGATAAGATACATGAGTTGCAAAAAGTCTTTGAGGAAATCCAAAAGGATGATAACAGAACATAAGTGGTGGTGATGGAGATTCGGAAAAAAAATAAAAGAGGCTTATAAAGACGAAAAAGTTTTTGGCAGCAGAAAAGCAGGAATATGTGGTACATATCTAGAGACCAGTATACAAAATTCTTTTTTTCTTTGACTAAACAAAGGACGTGCAAAGGCATTGTCGGTCTTCACAACTCATCGAGAGAATGAGTTACAAAGGATCATGAGGTTGAACAAGTAGCGGTAGAATACTTTGATGAGATGTTTATGTCAAACAATCCTTAAAATTTTAAGGAGTTTTTCAAGAGATGGAAGTATCAATAACAACTCAAATTAATGAGAGACTTATGGTATAGCTACTAAGGAGGAGGTTAGGAAAGCTTTGTTAATAATGCATCCAGAAAAGGCTCCGTGACCGGACAGAATGAGATCATTATTTTACCAACAATCATGGGCGGTTGTGAAGAATGATGTTATTCGGTTGGTAAATAATTTCTTGCAACATGGAGAATTTGATCCAAGAATAAATACGAAAAATATTTTTCTAATCCCAAACACGGAAAGACCAAGTCGGATGACGGAAATACGACCTATAAGTCTGTGTAATGTGAGTTATAAGATCATATTAAAGGTTTTGTGTGAACGATTGAAAGGGCTACTACCAAAATTGGTTTCAAAAACGCAATGGACTTTTGTTGCAGGTAGATTGATTTCATCTAATATCTTAATAGCTCATGAGATTTTCCATGGTTTACGAAGAAACCTGTCCTGATGTAAATTCATGGCAATTAAAACGGATATGAGTAAGGCTTATGATAGAGTGAAAATGAGTTTTTATTGAGAAGCTTTAGGAAAAAATGGGTTTTGCGGCACAATGGATTGACTGGATAATGCGTTGCATAACCAAGGTACAATATAGAGTTCTCATAAGTGGGAAGCCGAAAGGTTCTATAGCTCCACAGAGAGGATTTCGACAAGGAGATCCCTTATCACCATATTTATTTATTTTCTGTACGAAAGCCCTGATTGTAAATATAAGGAAAGCATAATGAGAAAAACAGATAACAGGGTTAAAAGTGGCAAGGGCATGTCCTTCAATATCACATCTACTCTTTGTGGATGACAGTTTATTCTTTTGCAAAGCTCAGAAGGAGGAATGCCAGACAATATTACGGATACTCACAAACTATTAGGGAGCATTAGGGCAACAAATAAACTTCTCGAAGTCATCACTTAATTTGGGCATAAGGTTGAGATGGACGTTTGCGAGGAGATGAGAGCGATTTTAGGGATCACGACGGAGGTGGAATGGATCATACTTGGGCATAACGGAAAGTCTCAGTGGTTCAAAAACACAAGTTTTCATATTGTTTTTCAAGATAGACTTCATGGAAGGGTAAATGGATGGACGGCGAAGCCAAATCATGGGATGTCTTGTTATCGGCTACCAAAAACGATCACAACAAAATTGATGAGTATTGTTTCCAACTTTTGGTGGAGTTCGGGGGGGGGGGGAATAAATGGAGGTATACATTAGATGTTTTGGGATAATTTTTGCAAAGAAAAAAGAAATGGTGGGATCGGATTTAGGGCCTTTCAAGATGTTAATAAGGCTTTCGTAGCAAAACAATTGTGAAGACTAATTGATAAACCAGATATTCTATTCTCAAAAGTTTTCAAAAGAAGATATTTTCGGAATACGGTTTCATTAGATCCGATAAAGTCAAATTCAGCATCCTATGGATGGAAAAGTATTACTCCAGCTAGATCTCTGGTTAAAAAAAAAGAACTCATCAAAAGGGTGGGAACATGGGTTTATATTTCAATATGTCATGACTCGTAGATACCTACTAGAGGATTTTATGGAACCCGCGAATGTGGCTTTGATCCTGAGTATTCCCTTTAGTCGTCTAACCATACCTGATTCGTTGGAATGACATCATACAAAATCTGGTAAATATACGGTAAAATCAAGGTATCATTTGAATAGAAACTTTGTGGAGAATGGTGATACAATTCTTATCGGGAAGCAAAGTATTAAAAATCTTCTAGATTTCTCGTGGAAGATAGATTGCCCACCTAAGGTAAGGAATTTCATCTGGCAATCACTCTCAAGTTGTTTACCGGGGACAAAGAATTTTAAGAGACGAGGGATAAAATGTGATACTCGGTGTCTTCAGTGTGGAATAAAGGAGGAAACCTTAAAACATGTATTATTTGAATATCCTCAAGCAATCCAAACTTGGGTGCTCTCCCAAATACCAATAAATCTGGAGCTTTTTCCTTCGACATCTCTTCACGAATATGGATTATTTGTTTTGGAAGTTACCCTCATATAATAGCTTCAATATCTATCATTGGTTAATATGGTATATTTTAAAAAGTAAGAATGATATGGTTTATAACAATTTTGATAAGAACCCTCATGAAACTTTAAGAATGGCAGAACAGAATATGCCATTTGGGGAGATGCGCAATTAGATGACGTTAAAGAACCATTACCAGGGTCAGGATGATAAAGTATTTATGACGCAAATTTGGTTAAAAATGGTCAATGGTGTTTTGTAGATGGATCTTGGAAGAAGGATGATCAATTTTCAGGACAAAGGTGGTATAGTGGTTATAAGAAGGATGCAAATATTTTGATGAGAACAATGAATATTAAAGCTAGTTTATCCCTGCTACATGCAGAACTTGAAGCTGGCTGGAATGTATAAACCATCATCAATACATCCACATTATACTTGCTACAGATTGTTCAGAATTGTGAAGATAGTGTTAGAACAAGAAGAATGACCAGTTTTCTCAATCCACCTAGAAAAATTAGAACGAAGAAAGGAATAATTTACGACTTTCGATCTTATCCACATTTAGCGTACAAATAATTTGATAGCATACTAAGTAAGAATGCTCGTCGACCGGAACCATCTTCTTAGAAATGAAAAATAGGCTTTTTCTAATGTATTTTGTTGGCAAAAAAAAAGCATACATTACACATATAGACACATGTTCACACATACATACATATATAAATACATGTTCACACATACATACATACATATAACTTAAGCTGGCACGTGGTTCTTGATCACATGGTGGAAGCCACAGATGTAGAGAAAGAACTTTTGCAGAAGAGAGAGAGACAAAGAGGGTATTAAATTGCTTCAACTGCTTACTTTCCAGCCAAGGCACACTCTCCACGCACTCATCTTCTCTCTCTGATTTGTGTTTGCAGAGCTGAGCTGAAAGTTTCATTTTTTTTTAATTAATGGGTTTGGTTCGGAAACTTATTTATTATGGTTCTTGATCATGGCTTGTTCTTGATTCCATGATTCTTGAGACATTCACTTCTTGACTTTGGTTTTGTCGTTTTTAGCCGTTGAAGATGCTGAAAATGCTAATGAACTAACATAGCTTCTTGAACCGGGTTTGGGTTTTGGGTCTGGGTTCGGTTTACGATCCGGTTCGGGTAATTTCCATATTTGAGAATGAGAAGAGTTTCTCCCTTTCTGATTTGGGCAATTCTCTCATTCGCTTCAGTTAATTTCTCCGATTCAGTTACCGAACGGGAGATTCTGCTTCGATTCAAAGACGAAATCATCGACGATCCATACAACAGTTTAGCCTCGTGGGTTTCAATTGGTGACGACGACCTCTGCAACAGCTTTGATGGCGTATCTTGTAACCCAGAAGGATTCGTCGACAAGATCGTTCTTTGGAACACAAGTCTCGCCGGAACTCTTACGCTGACATTGTCTGGTTTAACTTCTTTGAGAGTTTTGACTCTGTTTGGCAACAGGTTTACAGGTAACTTACCTTTAGATTACTCAAAGTTAAAGACTTTATGGAAGATCAATGTCAGTTCCAACGCATTGTCTGGTTCGATTCCAGAATTTGTCGGTGATTTACCTAATTTAAGGTTCTTGGATTTGTCCAAAAATGGTTTCGTCGGAGAGATTCCTGATTCTCTGTTTAGATTTTGCTACAAGACAAAATTCGTTTCATTGTCTCACAACAATCTCTCAGGACCAATCCCGGAATCAATTGTTAACTGTAACAATCTCATTGGTTTTGATTTCTCTTACAATAGCATTGCCGGTTTGTTGCCTAGGATCTGCGATATTCCGGTTCTTGAGTTTGTGTCCGTGAGAAGTAATGTGTTGTCTGGTGATGTGTTTGAGGAGATATCGAAATGCAAGAGACTGACCCATGTCGATATAGGAAGCAATTCTTTCGATGGTTTAGCTTCTTTCAAGCCTCTTGGATTCAAGAACATGACTTATTTCAATGTCTCTGGAAACCGGTTTAAAGGAGAGATTGGTGAGATCGTTAGTTGCAGTGAAAAATTGGAGTTTTTGGATGCTTCTTCGAATGAGTTAACTGGTAATGTACCAAGCGGTATAACCGGATGCAAAAGTCTTAAGCTTTTGGACTTGGAGTCGAATAGGCTCAACGGGAGTATACCTGTAGGTATTAGGAAGATGGAGAAGCTCTCTGTGATCAGATTAGGCGATAATGTTATAGTAGGGACGCTACCTCGAGAGCTAGGAGATCTTGAGTATCTACAGGTTTTGAATTTGCGTAATCTCAATCTCATTGGTGAAATTCCAGAGGATATATCCAATTGCAGACTACTTCTTGAAATGTGAGTCTTTGAATCTCTTCTATACCGACATTTAGCGAGTTTTGTTTTGTAAATCTTTGTTGTTTGTTGCAGAGATGTTTCTGGGAATGCTTTAGAAGGAGGGATCCCTAAGAATCTATTCAACTTAACAAACTTAGAGATTCTTGATCTGCATCGGAACAGAATCAATGGAAGCATTCCGCCTAATCTTGGGAACCTCTCAAGAATCCAGTTCCTTGATCTTTCAGAGAATTTGCTTTCAGGTCCTATTCCATCTTCTCTTGGGAATTTGAATAGACTGACACATTTCAATGTTTCTTACAACAATCTCTCTGGCATTATCCCAAAGATCCAAGCTTCAATCGCTTCTTCGTTTTCCAACAACCCTTTCCTCTGCGGTGATCCTCTCGAAACATTATGCAATTCTATCAAAACCAGATCAAAACCAAGAAAGGCCAAAGCTCTAAGCACTTCTGTTATCATTGTCATTATTGCTGCTGTTGTAATATTGGTCGGTATCTGTCTAGTGCTTGTTTTGAATCTTAGAGCTCGTAAAAGAAGAAAAAAGCACGAAGAAGAAGAAGAAGAAGAAATAGTTGGTTTTGATACCACAACAACCACCATGGCCTCAATAGAATCTGGCAATGGTGGTGTGACATTCGGGAAACTTGTTCTATTCAGTAAGAGTTTGCCATCAAAGTATGAAGATTGGGAGGCCGGTACAAAAGCTCTGCTAGACAAGGATAATATCATCGGGGTTGGATCAGTTGGAGCTGTTTATAGAGCTTCTTTCGAAGGCGGAGTTTCCATTGCAGTGAAAAAGCTCGAGACTTTAGGAAGAATCGAAAGCCAAGAAGAGTTCGAGCAAGAAATTGAAAGGCTTGGAGGTTTAAGTCATCCCAATCTTGCTTCTTTTCAAGGTTACTATTTTTCCTCTACAATGCAGTTAATCCTTTCTGAGTTTGTCCCAAACGGAAGCCTTTACGATAATCTACACCCAAGAATCTACCATAGTAGTAGCAGCAGCCATGGAAACACCGAGTTGAACTGGCATAGAAGATTCGAAATTGCGTTAGGAACTGCAAAGGCGCTTTCTTTCCTTCACAATGATTGTAAACCTGCAATTCTTCATCTCAATGTAAAGTCTACCAACATACTCCTTGACGATAGATACGATGCAAAGTTATCAGATTATGGTTTAGAAAAGTTTCTTCCGGTTTTGAATAGCTTTGGTTTGATCAAGCTCCACAATGCGGTTGGGTACATAGCTCCAGAGCTAGCTCAGAGTCTGAGAGTGAGTGACAAATGTGATGTCTATAGCTATGGTGTGGTTCTTCTTGAGCTTGTTATAGGTAGAAAACCAGTGGAGTCACCATCAGAAACAGAGGTTTTGATCCTAAGGGATCATGTGAGGGATTTGTTGGAAACGGGTTCGGCTTCTTGTTGTTTCGACAGTAGATTGAGAGGGTTTGAAGAGAATGAGTTGATTCAAGTGATGAAGTTAGGTTTGATTTGCACGACGGAGAATCCATTGAAGAGACCGAGCATGGCTGAGGTTGTCAGAGCCGGAGCTAGAAATTTGGGGGCCCTATTCAAAATATTTTCAAAACCACAGTTTTATCCAAAAAAATTTGTCTCGGTTATTTTTTTCTGTAACTATTTTTAGGAAGAAGAAGAAGAACTGTGTGTCTCTGTTAAAAAAATAGTATTTCAATTATTATAGCTTTGGGACCCACGTACTATTTTATATAAAACTTTCCTTTTTTGTCAATTTATTTAATATATAGTAATAGTTTAGATATTTTGTTTATATATATACATATATATGTACAGTTTTTTGTGGGGTCTTTTTTTGTGGGGCCCCTGAGAAGTGGGGGCCCATTCAAAAAAATTAAAAAACTCTGTAGAACGCCGGCTCTGGAGGTTGTGCAGGTTCTTGAATTGATCAGAAATGGAATGGGATCATGAGGACACTGGTGCAGTGCTTATGGTTCATTCATTCTTTTGTGATTTGGGATTTTCCGGTTTAACTGAAATTGTATTCTTTTCCCAGGCGAGTAAAAGAAAAGATCGATTCTTTTTGTCGATTTTGATGGTAAAAACTTAC
The DNA here is from genome assembly GCA_030180135.1 of Orychophragmus violaceus. Taxonomy (NCBI): domain Eukaryota; kingdom Viridiplantae; phylum Streptophyta; class Magnoliopsida; order Brassicales; family Brassicaceae; genus Orychophragmus; species Orychophragmus violaceus. The sequence continues at coordinate 103,042,597 of CM058239.1, forward strand.
TTAACCGTGCCATCCCTGACCTTTAACCGATCCTGAATTGGCTTCAATATTACAATTTCCAGGCTCGGTATTATCCGGTTAAGCCAATATCAATCCAAATCCGTGTTATGCAGGCTAGTACATTGATATATAAAGAGTCGGCAGAGCAAAACAATAAAAAAAAAAAAAAAAAAAATCAAATAGCTTAATCAATTTTGAGATTTACAAGTTTCACAAACTTTTCTAATGCGGTTTAAAACTAGAGGCACATCTCTCTCAGACAAATTACTGAAACAGAGCCGGAACCATCCCGGTTCAATGCAATGACAACAAGATCCTGGTATTACATTGATCTTGGCAATGTTCAAGAGCTTGTTCCACAGCACAATCTCGCCTTTTTCGCTGTAAGACGAAATCAATCCTCGCATATCAGCCCAGCAGAAGAACCCTCCATTGCTTCTCGCGCACTCAATCCCTAATTCTTTCAACCCCTTTACCAGTTCTGTGTAGATCCTCTGCAATCTCTGCCTGTTGGTTTTCACAACTCTCTGAACAAACTTGGGATTAGAGATTGCTGATATGAGCAAATGTTGACTAGGAGATGAGACTGGTGAGAGAGTTGTGAGCTTTCTTGAAGCGGATAAAACACTGTCATTGAAGGAGTAGATAGCAGAGGTTCTAAGGCCCGGGAAAGACAAGTCCTTTGAGAGGTCATAGATGATATGAACTCTTTCTCTGTCGATATTCTCTTCTGTGTCAACTATCTCAGCCATGCTAACAAACTCTGCTTCTTCTTCTTCGTGGACCGACCCAGCAAAGATTTCGTTTGAAATTATATGAATGTTCCTCTCACGGGCAAAGTCCAAAAGAGCATATAGATTCTCTCTGCTCAACAGACTTCCCATGGGATTTGAAGGGTTTGAGATAATAATGCCACGGATTCTGACACCTCGTTTCTTGGCTTGATAGAATGCTCGATCAAGCACAAGCATTGATATATTGAAATTATCTGCGCTTCTACAAGGAACGTGAATGATTTCAACTCCCGTTCGCCACTTAACATCCCTATCATATCTGCACAAGGAATATTCATTGTCCTGTGTCGAAGATTCGATGTTTCATCATATCATTATCCAGGCGAACAGTAAAAAAGTTATGAACTGAAATATTTACCCGGGTGAACACGGAGTTGGAACAAGGAAGGCGTTACCCGAATCAGCTAAGCAGAAGGAGAGAATCTCAATGGCAGACGCTGCACCAGAAGTTAACACTAACTGTGATGGATCGAAAGAAACCGAGTTTTTCGTTGCTTCAGACATGAAACCTGCAACAGCCTGTTCATAATCACATAAAACATCACAAGAAGACTCAAAGTTGTCTCAAAGCACTCCAATGAACAGAGATCTTCTAGGAAATATTTAAGAAAGAAAGAGTTGAGAACTTTAGGGTTACAAGGAACAACCATTTTCAGTTCCATAAGTCCATCAGAAGGCTCGTAAGAAGCAATGCCGCTTATACTCAACCCATCTGAAGTTGTTTCTTCTGGATTCTCCAAAACCCAATCATCCTTCAAGTTCAACTTTTACAAGAAAGAGATAGTCAAATCAAGAAAATCACAAAACAGTTTGGTGAGTTCGGTTTGAAACCTTGTTGTTGTGAGCTGAACCAAGTTCGATAACTCCGTCCGGGTTACCCGACTCATCATACGGATCTTCCTCGACCCGTTTTTGACCCACGTAGTAAGGCGTATCTCCTCCCTTGATTACACTACTAGCACGACCCGAAACCTAAACGGCTCCGCCGGAATTTCTCGGCGAGAGGAGAATCCGAGAGAGAGAACGAGGCAAACCAGTAAGCTCCGTGAGATGCCCAGCGGATTGTGACCGGGTCGGATCTAAAAAACCCGAATTGGAATCCGAATTCGGAGACGAGGTCGAGTTTTGGTCAGAAGAATCGGGATCGTTTTTGCGATTTCGTTTTAGGTAAAACTGGAGAAAGTAGAAGAAAGCACAAGGAATCACAGAGCCTAAGAACAAACCACCACGACCTTGAACCACGCCTTGTAATGGAACGATAACCCTCATCGCGGTGGTTCCTCCGCCGCCGCCGGAATTCTCGGAATCGGATTTGGAGTTCCGGCTCCGGTTGGGTTCGGTACGAGTCATTGTAGTGAACTCTTCATGTTTGGGTAGACAGTGTTAACATCAATGTCGGAGCCCTTACAGTTTTGTACCGGGTCGGGTTAACGGATTATTGAGTCTGACGGCGAAGAAAGATTTGAGAGAAAAATTGGATTTTCTTTGGAGCGGTGAACGCTCGTTCGTTCCTTATTAAAGGGGTCAGATTTTGGCCTTTTTAGGAGGGAGAGAGGAGCGTAAAAATTACTATAGTACCCCACCCGTGCTTCTTCTTTTTCCTTTTGGGTCCCTTAAGTTTTGGATTCTCTGACAACTTTCTTTGTCTGTTTCCTATAGATTTTCAGTAAACATGAAAAAGTATAAAGTAACTATTTATTTAGTGTGCAGATGTTTTTTTGGATTTATTTGTAAATATACTGTAAGATTCCAGATGTGCGGTCCAAATGGAGAATTTTGATTGAATTGAAGTTAATAAAACGAAAAATGAATAGTACTGACTAAAAAAAAAAAAAAAACTCTTTCAAAATAATTGTTTCAACAAAAAGAACATTGGATAATGCCCTAGTTGTTCTTTCAGGTCCGAAAACCGAGACAGCCGCGCGACCTCTGAGATTACAGCTCCTCCGGCGTTCTGCCGGCGATGGTGTCTTCCTCTGTTCGCAGATGCTCTCTCCTCCCCTTTGGACCCAACTGAGGCACCTCGACGTCTCGATCTCCTTTCCGCCGAGTCTCTTCACCGGCGAGATCTCTTCCTCCGAGACAATATGATGGTATGTGCTCCAGCTTCTGTGATGGTCGTCTTCCCGCCTCCGCCCTCCGGCTGACGAACCGCCCAAACCTGCTCAAGCCCCTCAATCGTCTTCGGTGGTCCTTCTTTTCGACAGATCTGAACCCTCTCCACCCACCTGAGCCACCGGATCCGCCAGATCCGGCGTATCGAGCCTCCTTTCCACAAGCAACGCCTCTCTTCTCTTTGTCTCGGAGTCCCCTAACTGTTGCTCCGTCATCTGCCAGTGTTTCGTCGCCGGTCATCCTCACTTGCGCTCTAGAAGCTTCTCCCCCACCGAATCTCCAAAGAAGTGTATCTTCCTCCTCCGCTGAGATCTATCTCGCCGGTAAGGTGTGTTGCGCCGGCGACGTCCTCACCAGAAACGCGACCATCGACGGACCTTCATCCTCTGCTGCCGGTGATGGTTACTTCTGGGCCTGGCCCATCTTCATCTCCTTTGGTGCTGAAGCTTCATTCCTTTGGGCTTGGCCCATTACTTATCGGATGATTTACGGCCTATCAGCCTGCACTAGTCCACGTTTCTGCCCGCATCACATATCTGATTTTATGTTGAACGCAGGAGATCTATCATCATCATCTCTCTATGGGATGAGATGTTTACAACCTTCCTCCCTTGTTAGGGAGAGATCTATTCCACTTTCTTCCTTTTCAAGGGAGAGATGTGCTCCATTTTCCTCCCTCTTAAGGGAGAGATCCTTATTGTTTTCATTCCTTAACAGGAAGAGAATCATTCCATATAGTCCTTTTTCTTTGGAAGAGAATGTTATCTCGGATTTAATACCGAGAACTCTTTTCAACTTGTTCACCAATTTGTTATCTTGTGTAGCGGTCTGTTCAGGGCCAGAAGATGCATTTGGATTCGTTTCGGCGATATTCGTTGGTGAAAGTTGGTTTTCAACATCACATCTCAAAGTGACTATTTCTCAACATTCCGGCTTTGCTGTGAAAGTTTATCCGACGCATCTAACCTTCGGTTCAGATTTGCTGTCAATTTATCTTGGAGTCTTTTCTAGTTTAATTTGTATCAGCTTTATGTTTTATGGTAGTAACCAAAGAGGATGGATAATTCCCTCTGTTTGTATTCAGCAAGTTTAAGTTAAATGAAGTATTGTTGTGACAAAAAAAAGAATAGTACTGACTCAATCTGAAATTATTTGAGTTGACTCTTTTCATTGCATAAAATGGGTTAGATGTGAGCTGTAAATTTAAATATCTCAGATATTTTCTATATTTAATCACGGAGTAAATATGTTGTTAAGGAAAAAATTCGGAATGCATTTGCATCTTAAACTCGTGATTGTAACAATTGACAATATTTTTTTTTTCATCTGAAGGGATACTCCATTAATAGAATAATGTTCTTACAACCAAATTAAACACTAAAAGGGAAGGATCTCCCTAACTTAGAAACAAGTCCGATGACTAAATACCAAAAAAACAGGACACTACCAAAGAAGCCTAGACAGAGGTCACTCTACTTTCAGCGACAAAGAGGGCGTTAAGCCACAATGGATTTCCTATGGCAACATAAGACTGCCAATAGCACCCACTCAAAACACTTTGTGCAATCAAAGCAGCACCTCTATTAGCTTCTGGTAACTCCACCTGAAAGCGCCACTCCTCCAACACCCGGAGAGCTTCTTTAATCACCGTTGACTGGAACCGGAAAATGGCCACGCTGCCGGCCTGGAAACCGCATTAACCAGATTCAAAAAATCTCCAGCAAAGATCACCTTCTCGAAATGATGAGTTTGCATACACTCAACCGACCAAATCATAACCTCTACCCTGGCTTCATCCAATGACATAACATTTACAAAGGATCTCCTGCTATGCATCAAAGCCACTCCCATTTCGTTTCTGACCACCCACGAGGCCCCCAAACACTTCAACCGTTTATTCCACGCCAACCCTATGTTACACTTGAGCCATGCCTTTGGAGGAGGCTTCCACACCTTAGGCAAAACCACAACATTTCTTTCAATGACATCCATTTCTAAGTGCACCTGTTGTGCTAAAAACCAAGCATTTTTCTCTTCAATAATACTGGACCAGACTTCATCCGCCTCAAAAACCATACTCTCAAATATCAAACCATTCCTTTTTTCCAAAGGTTCCAAAGAATCCACGGCCAAACTCGCCGTGTTTCTATGTCAATCTTCATATTCTTAGATAAGCAGTACAAGTACTGGACATTAACAAAAATAGAGGATTCATGAAATACTGCCTCCGGATATGGAATATCTGATATCGCCCAGAGAAGTCTAGCAACAGGACATTGGAACAAAATATGATTAATTGATTCTTCATTAATCCCACATCTTTGACATCTTGGATCCACCTTCATACCCCTGGCTAAGATTAGGTCACACACTGGCAGAGTAGAGGAAAGTGCTTTCCACAAGAAAGTTTTAATTTTCGGCTCAGTTTTCAGGTCCCAACAATGTTCCTTCAGAGAGTTGATAGATGGTAAGGATTCTGCTTGGATGAAAGCTTCAGACTTGTGTAGTTGAGAGTACAACCAATTGTTGGGAATGTCCTGAAATCTACCGTACTATCTCTAGAAAGTATGATAAGTCTCGAGATCAGACATAAGTCATAAATACTGGGTGATCATGATGGCTTGCTAGAGTCCGCTCATGATCTATAAGTTTAGGACTTATTACCAGTATTGTATGATCCCGAAGGGTCACACACCATAGCTAACGGGAAAGTTAAATGGAATTAATACGGTAAGATGCAATGACATTTACTGTATTGGATCAGAGAATTGGGCAAGACAAAATACAGGCTTTTGTCTGATTTGTGTCTTGGGCCCAAATAACAAATGAGCCATTAGTCATTAGACTTGGGCCCATTAGAGAGTTAATTAGAAGGAAGAAATCGAAACCCTAAGCTCATGCTTTTTGCGATTTTCTTCTCTCTGGCAGCCGCATTTTTCATCTCTCTCTCTAAACTCTCTTTCTGATCTGATCCATCTCTTTGGTCTAGCAGCCGTCCCTTGCTTGTAAGAGTGTGGATACCAAAGGAGGAGCAGGTGATTCATCTGTTCGTTGATCTCGACATTACAATCATTCCGCTGCAAAAGGTAATGTCCAGGTTTGTTTTATGATTCGTTTTGCAAGAACCTAGATCTGTTAAGATTATGTGTTAGGTTGTAATTTGGGAATTAAAACCTTGAAGAACACCCATAATCCTTTCAGTGGTATCAGAGCCAGGTTATTAGGTTGCTTGTAATTTGGATCGTGTGAATAAGAGAATCGCTGTCAAATTCAATTATTCACAAGCCACGATCGTTGAGTTGGTTGTGATATCGATTATTGAATGAAGTGAATGTCTCGATCATAATTTCTAGGTTAAAAGCGTTGTTTGTCTTCATGTGTTAATCGTTTTGACTTTGCTGAATTAATAATGAATCGTGATTGTTGAATCATTCGATTGAAAGAGGTCAAAATCATTTTGTTTTTGTCTTTATGTGAATGGTTAATAAAACGATTTGGAAAAGGTCATGAAGCTTATAATGAATCGAATGCTGAATTGTTAATAAGGACAAAATTGTTTTGTCTCCTTGTGTATAAGCATGATACGAATGTTGGAAATTATTCAATTAGTGTTGATTGAAAAATTGTTTTGTCCTTTAGTGTTGAATCGATTAATTATTGTTGATTTGTAAAAGATTCGTTTTTGATTCTTTAAGTATGAATCGATTAATTGTTTAATTAATTGTGGTTCAAACGGTTAACCCAAATCGCGGTTTGCTGGAAATTATTTAATACATGGTATTATTTAATTTCTGGTTAAACCGGATTGAAATTCAAAATTGAATTTTAACCTAAACCGAAGGCTGGTCTAAGTTTGATTTGGTTGGACCAAATAATTTAGAGCTGGTCTGGTTTAGTAAATAACTGATGGTTTAGATAGTTAATTTGGTCTTGGACCAGAATTAATAAACCGGATCGGTTATGTCAAATTATTGGGCCAGCTGGAATTCTATGGTCTTGGGCCAAAGAATTGGGCCTATAATTTGTGACCCAACCCAAAATATTTAATGAAATATTTAAATTAGAAATTTCTATTTTTAGTAAGTTACTAAATTTAGAAAGTTTCTAAAATAAGAAAGTTTCCCAAAATAGTAATCTTCTATTTTTGGAAATAAAACTTAAAAATCCTCAAAAACAATATCAAGCTTGGATGTCTTTCCAATCTTGTCAGCTACTTAACGCTTATTTGATTACAGATATGGCTTACAGTGTGAGGTGTCTGTTTTCGCGTAAGTAAAGTAGTATATAGTCACTAATTTCATTGGGAGTCCCAGATTTTAGTGATTATTTGGCTGTAAGAGATTGGTTTCCTTGACTGGGCCATCGGGAGTCCCGGGCCTTGAGACATCTGGTGAGTTTGGGCCTCGGGTCCAATTCACAACCGAGAGTTATTGGTTATAACTAGCTGTGTGTATGCTTACCAAGTAAAGCTAATTCTGGGTGACGGCCAGTGGCCCACTTTGGATTTAGCTAAACATGGGTCTCGGAATCATTGTATTCTTATGAGGTTAAACAAAGAAATTTTGAATACAATGCGAGTTTTCTTATAAGTTGTTAAGATTACTCTTTTATGAACTTAATAACTAAAACTCTATTTATCTCTGAATTTCAGCTATGACGAGCACAAACAATCAAAACACTTTCTCGATCCGGTCTGTCCTTGAGATGGACAAACTGAACGGATCAAATTTCTTGACTTGGTCGCGGAACCTGAGGCTAGTCCTCATGCAGGAGAGAAAGGACTATGTCCTTGAAAGAGCTCTCCCCGTGAGGATCGGGTCCAATGCCTCTCATGCAGTATATGATGCTTGGAATAAGCATTATAATGATGCGGTAGATGTGCGTGGTCTGATGTTGGCTACCATGGACTCAGATTTGCTGAAGCAATATGAGAACATGGAGTCGCCAATAGAGATGATCAGCAGCCTGAAATTAAAATTTCAGGTGCAGGTAAGAGTGGAGAGATACCAGTTGGTTAAATCTCTCACTAGCTGCAAGCTACCAAATGATCATCCAGTAAGTCCTCATGTCAGTAAAATGATGGGTTACATTGATAACCTGAGGAAACTGGATTATCCAGTTAGCCAGGAATTGGCAACTGAGATCATTCTGCAGTCACTGCCGTCAAGGTATGATAAGTTCGTAAGGAACTATATCAAGAAAGGCTTAACGAAGACGTTGACTGAACTGCATGATATGCTCAAGATAGTTGAGCCAAACGTGAAGAGTACCCTGTACAATCTCATGAATGAGAAGGGTAGGTTTACTAAACCTAATGCTGACAAGGGTGAAGACAAAGTTGTCCAGATTTTGAATCATGGCAAGCGTGTGTCTTCTGAGCCCGAGTCAGATACCTCTTACGTTGGTAAGTGCTGCTACTGTAAAGAGACTGGGCATTGGAAGAGAAATTGCATTAAATTCATGGAAGATTATGAGGAGTTAAAGTTGATGTATGAGACTACTTCCTCAGGTATTCATGTTATTACTTCAAGTTATACCTTATAGGTATTGAATACTGGTTGTGGCACTGATATTTGTTATAATATGCAGAGCCTGAGCAACAATAAAACGTTGAAGGAAGGGCAAATGGAACTGCGTGTCTGGAAGGAGCTATTGATGCTGCCTCAGCCGTAGGGTTTTCACTTGTAGATGCCTTCAAGGCTTGGTTTTGTATTAAGTAATTGCTACAATGTACCTGCTTTAAGCAGAGTTGTCTTTCATTTTCTTGTAAGAATTTGAATGTTTTTCATTTTGATAAAAGACAAGTTTTGTTCTTTTGATCTCAATGAAATATTGATTGTAGCACCCTATTCAAGGAATGGGTTTTATATCTTAAACCATAGAGTGCCTAAAATGTAACATAAATACCGCAATTGGTTTAAATCTGACGAATTAAACCTGATTTTTCTTGGCATAAATGTTTTGGTCACATAGAGTAAGTCAGATTCAGAAACCCCATAGTTATGGACTTTTGGGCTCATTTGAATGGATATCTTATGAGACTTGAATTCTGCTTACTAGACCAAAAGACAAAGGGCCCATCTTAGCCAAGCTAGAGAAAGGCCCAAAGGCTTATTGGAGATTGAACATACTCATGTATGTGGTCCGATGAGCAGTAATGCCAGAGAAAATTTCCTGTACTTCATTGTCTCTACTGATTACTTCAGTAAGTGTGACTGTGTTCATTTGATGAGACACAAGTCGGAATTCTTTGACATGGTCGAAAGAGTTCCAGAATGAAGTATAGAATCTAAATGACAGAAGTATTAAGACTCTGGATTAGATCACGAGTGAGAATACTTAAGTCATTGATTGTGTGATCATCTGAATGAGTGTGAAATCGTTTCACAGCTCATTTCTCCTGAAAACCTGGAGGTGTTTCTGTGAGAAAGAATCAGATCTTATTAGAAATGATTAAAGATGAGTCACACGAATCTTCCATGATATTCTTTAAGAATAACGCTCAAGTAATATCTAAGTTTACGCTGAAATAGTTCCACTAATATCAGTTGAAAGACACCACGTAAATGTGGATTGGAATCGATCCAAATTCGTCTTTACTAAGTATTTGTAGTTGTGCTACTTCGCTGGTTGTCCTAGGGAAACCAAGGCTTGTTACTTTTTACGTCCATTCTGTTTTCTAAGAAGGGAAGTTACTTTCCAAGAAGAACAGTGGGAGTAAAAGCGTAACTCGAAGAAATTCGAGAAATACAGGAGGCTGCTCAACCTGTTGAGGGAGTGCAGCGGATGGATTTACAGATTTCTGTAGAATCTACACCTGTAAAGCCTGAAGTTCGCAGATCTGAATGAATCAGTTACTAATCCGAGAGTGATTTCTCGTCATTAGTTGAACCTGATGATCATTAAAAGTTCGCATGATCTGATGATCATTGAAAGCGACGAACCTGCGAAATTCAAAGAAGCGAAAGTGAGCCCGGACTCCGAAAATTACACTATGTGTAAGTTAGCTTCATTGATCCATTCATGGATGGAAGCAAACATATCGGAGTTGGAATCTTCGTTCTGTTGAAGTAGTCAAGGTTTTGACTTGAACAGGAACGAAATGGAACTGTGCGTTTACTAATAGATAAGTGGGAGCAATGTTGCATTTCTCATATTGTATGTCGATGACATACTGATTCTCGCAAATAACGTTCCAATGCTGCAGTTGGTAAAGGACTGGCTTGGGAGTTGGTTTAATGAATGACATGGATAAAGCCACGTAGTTCTTGGATTTTGGATCTAAAGATATAGATCCAAAAGAGCTGGTAGGACAAAGTCAGGATTCTTAAATTGACAAAGTCCTACACGTAATCAGAAATCCAAGAAGGGCTTTATGCCAATGTCACATGGCAATTCATTAAGCAAGATACAGTGTCCTGCGATATCTGCTGAGCTTGAATGCATGGATAGGATTCCATATGCGACGGCAATTGGATCTATCATGTATGCCATGACACATACTTGTTTTGATGTTGCTTTAATGCTAAGCAAGACAAGTAAAGACCAGTCAAATCCAGCAAAGAATCACTGGATTGCCGTAAAGAATATTCTGAAGTATTTGAGGAATACTTAGGATAAGTTCTTGATTTACGGAGAAAGTGAGGTGCTACAAGTCGATAGAGTCTGAAAGGCAAGTTTCCAATAGACAAAGATAATTCCTGGTCACAGTCCGGCTATATCTTGTGTCTAACTGGCGGTGCAAGGAACTGTTGCTGACTCCATGACTTAAGCTGAACATTTCGCAGCTTGAGAAGCGGCGAAAGAGGTTGTTTGGAAAGAAGAGTTCATCACTGAACTTGATGTGATTCCCAGCATAGATGAGACTAGCTGCACATCATAGGTCCAAACACCTTGAGGATAGGTGTAACCTATTCCGTGAGATAAATGACAGAGGTGTTAAGTAGATAAGCAAGTTTCATCGAATGAGAACGTTGCTAATCTATTAACGAAGCCACTCCTTATGCCTAAGCACGAGTCGCGGACTGTAGCTGTAAGATGAGTGAAATTAAGATGTAGTCTTAATTTCAGTGGGAGTTTGTAAAGGGCTTTACTTAGTTGTTTTGAAAGGTTCATGTAAACATTTTAAAATGTTAATGAAATTTTTATTTCTGGATTATTTTAACTGTGATATAAAATAATCGTTCCAAAATGATTCATGTCACTATATATGGGCCATCGAAGTACATGAGTAGACTTGATCCTGAAACCCCATATTTAACGAAGTGACATAAATCATAGTGTCCATAGTCGAAGGTTGTTGAAATTGGAACACCAACAACCTGTTGAGACTAGATTGTGTTGAGACTTATGACCAAGTTTCGAGGGGTCATAGATGCGCGGCATCAAAGTCGACACATAGGTATATGTAGGGGAGCATATGACCGGACATGGCCCGCAAGATGAGAACTCTGCAAGATATTAATATTTGTGTCATAAGAAGTTCTCATATACGACTATAGAGTATAGTCCTTAGACCTGAGTTCGCATGCATGTGGCTGCACATGGAGTAATGCGCTTTGATCATTGTCTAACGCTGTTTCGTAACTGGGAGCTATACGGACCTTGGTTGGGTGTATTATGAATTGTGTAGTTCATAGTGATGGAACAAGATGGGATTTGTCCCTGCCGTTTAACGGAGGTAATATCTCTAGGCCAATCGGAGATTTGATAGCTGGTAAGAGAATGGCCATTCCCAAACGGACTTGCCCAAGTCGTTTGAATTGTCAGTATCAAATCTGGTCCGATAAACATGGTCTGGCTATATAAGGATGACACGCATCTTGCCTTATGCCAGATCGAGATATTAAGACAAAAGGACTAGGGAATGTAGGATTCTAGTACAATCGGGAGATTGTTGGGAATGTCCTTTGTAGAATTCCAGTACAAGTGGGAGATTGTTGGGAATGTCCTGAAATCTACCGTACTATCTCTAGAAAGTATGATAAGTGTCGAGATCAGACATAAGTCATAAATACTGGGTGATCATGATGGCTTGCTAGAGTCCGCTCATGATCTATAAGTTTAGGACTTATTACCAGTATTGTATGATCCCGAAGGGTCACACACCATAGCTAACGGGAAAGTTAAATGGAATTAATACGGTAAGATGCAATGACATTTACTGTATTGGATCAGAGAATTGGGCAAGACAAAATACAGGCTTTTGTCTGATTTGTGTCTTGGGCCCAAATAACAAATGAGCCATTAGTCATTAGACTTGGGCCCATTAGAGAGTTAATTAGAAGGAAGAAATCGAAACCCTAAGCTCATGCTTTTTGCGATTTTCTTCTCTCTGGCAGCCGCATTTTTCATCTCTCTCTCTAAACTCTCTTTCTGATCTGATCCATCTCTTTGGTCTAGCAGCCGTCCCTTGCTTGTAAGAGTGTGGATACCAAAGGAGGAGCAGGTGATTCATCTGTTCGTTGATCTCGACATTACAATCATTCCGCTGCAAAAGGTAATGTCCAGGTTTGTTTTATGATTCGTTTTGCAAGAACCTAGATCTGTTAAGATTATGTGTTAGGTTGTAATTTGGGAATTAAAACCTTGAAGAACACCCATAATCCTTTCACCAATATCCTGACTTTACACTATACTAACCACTCTTATTCAAGTTCCACGACCAGAAATCATCAATATCACACACCGGCTGATTCTTCTTTAAGAACTGAACATCACCAGGAAAGAAAATATCTTCCAAAGCATCCATATTCCACCTCTTGCAATTAAGGTCAATGAGTTGAGAGGCCATCAAATTTGCATCAAACACATAATTCTTTTTGAAGGGAATTCTCAGTCCATCCTCGTCTGCTACCCACTTATCAATCCAGACTCTGGTGTTTGCTCCATTCCCAACCCTTTTCCGTAAACCTTCCACCAATAGTTCCCTCCCATGTAACACACTTCGCCATCCATAAGATGGTCTTTTACCAAGAGAAGCATCCAGAAAATCAGAATTTGCAAAGTACCGACTCTTTAGGAAGAGAGCTAGTAAGCTATTAGGCTCTTGTAAGATTTCCAAGCCTGCTTGGCTAAAAGCGACTGATTGAAACCTTCCACACTTCTAAAACCCATACCACCAAGCTTCTTTGGAATACACATCTTTTCCCATGAAATCCAATGAATTTTCTTTTGGAAATCATTCGAGTTCCACCAATAATCCGCCATTGCACTTGATAGATTAGCACATACCATTTTGGGTAACTTGAAGCAAGACATCGCAAATACCGGCATGGAAGAGGCCACTGATTTTAACAAAACTTCCTTTCCACCTTGGGAAACATATCTTAAGTGCCATCCTTCCATATTCATTTTGATATTGTCACTACAAAAATTATCGTTATTGATAGCATTATACAATAGCACGGATTTCCAATCTGCTATTGTAGAGAATTTTCAGATTTTTTTTAACTTTTAATAGCAATTGTTGAATGCTAACATAGGGTTTTAATAAGCGGGAACACAAATTAGCCCAATCCGCCAAAATTTAGCCGAATTTTTACAACCCGCGAACTTTCCCTCTTCTATTTTGGAACCTAATATTTACTTTGGCTCCAATACTTGGTAAAATTTTATCAAAGAAGAAAAAAAAAGTAGAGAGTAGTATTTCTCTCCGTCGTGTTCCCCATACCAATCGCATAATCCATTTCTTCAACTTCAGAGAAAAGGGGTAACGAAACCCTAATTTCTCTTTCTCCTATGATCGAAAAAACCCCTTTCCATTTTCGTTAGCTCACATGGCGTTTCGAAACTGTCGGTGGGAGCTCCTCGCAGCGTCTCTAACCCTAACTTTAGCTCTGATTCACCTGGTGGAAGCAAACTCCGAAGGAGATGCTCTTTACTCTCTTCGCCGGAGCTTATCAGATCCAGACCATGTACTCCAGAGCTGGGATCTGACTCTTGTTAACCCTTGTACCTGGTTCCATGTCACCTGTAATCAAGACAACCGCGTCACTCGTGTGTAAGATCCTCTTTTCTCTCTCTCTCTCTCTCTCTCTGTTTCCCTGTTCGGTGGAGTTGATTCGCCAAGTATCTATGGAAGAGGCTCCGCCTCCTGCTCTTTTAGCTTCACCGGTGGAAAAATTGGAACGAAGTGGCCAAGTGAATAAACATCAAGGGAAACTAATTCAAAGCGAGCAAAGAAGGTTACTTCACTGATTCTTCAGATTTTAACTTCTCAGATTTGATGTTAACAATTGATTCCGATTTCGCAAAAGTTGAAGAAGCATTGAAAATTTTGTGACCTTCACAGTTTCAGGGCCTGGAGGACAACATCGGCCCAAGTGTGACTCCGCCGTCGTCCGCCTTAACACGTCCCACCAGAATCGTAGCTCAGGCCGTACAGGACCGTTCACAGCACAAGAAGTAAATCTCTGCTCTTAACAGACTTCATAAGAACTAAATCGTAGCTTAACTGTAAATTTGTGCTTTACCCAAAACATGGCAAAAGGAAGAATCTGCAGGTTTATATGGATGTATCCACTGGTGGAGATCAAACTGAGACTATGTATTTTTGAATCTTGAGGTACTATGGTGTTTGGCTATGTTATTGTTCTATTGCTTGTATTTTCCGTGACAACAATAGTTGACAATATGAACTTTGTTTTCTGATAGTCTTATACTTTTGTTATAAAAAACCATTTGTTTCTTAGCTTAAGGATAATTTGTTTTCTTTCTTAAATCTCTAACTTGGTTCTTCCATTGTTTGCTTTGTTCTGATGCTTAGAAAGGAAGAAAGCGTAGTGGTGAATTGATTGTTTGTGAGACTTTTTCTTACGCAGCTCCATTCCAAAGTGTTGGTTCACGTTATGGTGGTTAGCTTACATTACTTCCCTAAACATTTCAACTAATATTCTCATGGGTAATAACCTCATTATTCCATTACAGGCGACATCAACAGCAGGTGAAGAGACAAATGTGATGACAGATGATATCCTTAAGGTATAGTTTGATTCAAACTTTTTTCTTTATAAGAAAATGATCAAAGTGTTAGACCTGAAATCATCTACCTTCTTTTATAGATCATGGATAGTGTTTAGATTGTGAGGGTTAGTGATTAATGGATACACATTGTTGTACTGTGATGTGCAGAAACTTAGACAGGAAACATTCATTTTGACTGAAGGCGAATTGACTATAGGATTCCTGCTTTCTCCATTGAAGATGTACATGATGAAAAAGAGGAGACTGTTGTGATTGAATTCCGCTGCCACCTTGTCGAGAGAGATTTGTTATCTCCAAGACATGATGAGTACCATAATCTTCTTAGGTAAGTTTGTCCTTCATTACTAGCTACATAAGCACTTTGGTCCCCTGAGTTTAAAATGTGATGTGTTGTTGTCAATAAGTGTGTTTTCCAGCTAACTAAGTATTCATTTTATATATGTAGATTTTTTAATGGAGGATTTTAACTTTGAAACCATCCAGATGTGGGAAGAAATGCTTAGATGGAGAAAATAATATGGGACAGATATCATACTAGAGGTAAGGATCATTGCTGGACCTGAGAAGAAGAATGTTGTTGTCTCTGATGAGAAGAAGAGACTTGTTGCATACCATGGTTAGCATTATTTTCTAACTATATGTTGTTGAGACCAGCTTGAGTTCTGTTTTTTTCTGGCAATCTCAAGTGAATTTTGAACTTGCAGAGGCTGGTCATGCTCTAGTCGGTGCTCTTATGCCAGAATATGATCCGGTTGCCAAGATTTCCATCATTCCTCGTGGCCAGGCTGGTGGGCTTACCTTTTTTGCCCCGAGTGAAGAAAGACTCGAGTCTGGATTGTATAGCAGAAGCTACCTCGAGAATCAAATGGCTGTTGCACTTGGCGGAAGGTTAGTTACAAAATCCAGTTTTATTTTTTGAGAATTTACAAAGGGTTGTGTTGTGTTAAAAAAAACCTCTCTCTCTCTCTCTCTCTCTCTCTCTCTCTCTCTCTCTCTCTCTCTCTCTCTCTCTCTCTCTCTCTCTCTCTCTCTCTCTTGTCTCAGGGTTGCAGAGGAGGTGATATTTGGTGATGAGAATGTGACGACTGGAGCATCAAATGATTTCATGCAGGCATCTGTGAGATGAAAGTGGGCGGGATACAGATGCAAAAGGGATTGACGGAGAGAATGAAGAGTATACTGAGAGGCTAAGGTCGAGAAGGAAATAGGAGCTCAAGGTTGTGATTAGTATTCTCTCATGTTTTGATTTGTTTACTGATTTTGTAATGATATTTTTGGTAATGATGTAAGTACATATTGGTTTATTAATGAAAGCATATTTGAAACATTTTTTGAATATTATTTTTTATATAAATTCAATTTGCAACAAAATAGATTTCAATTGCATATTAAATAGCATATTAAAAACTGATACAAAGCTGTATATTATAGCCTTAATAATGAGCTATAATTTAAAGTACTACAACATCTAAAACAAAAGCTATCATAAGGTGAACCAATAATAGCATGTCAAAATACGGCGCTATTATATGGGTCACATATTATAGCACGTAAAAAAATGCTATTGTATGGGTCCGACCTATTATAGCTGGGGCAGACATAGCGTTTGATAATTCGCTATCAATGACATATGATAGCATATTTCCAACGCTATGAATGTCCATTTTTTTGTAGTGTGTCCTTGATGAAGCCGAAAAGCTCCACCTTTGAACCACTTAGACATTCCGGCAGCCCAAGATATTTACTAGTACCTCATTCTGCCTCTATACCAAGGACTTCTTTGATACTACATTTCACCTCCTCCGCTACTTTACTTCCAAAAGTTATAGCCGACTTCAACATGTTGATAGTTTGGCCCGTTGCGTCTCCATACACTTTTAGAACCTTACGCAGATTTAAGCTTTGTTCAACTGTAGCATTGCACAGGAACAAGCTATCATCCGCGAATAAAAGATGGTGGAGAGCCGGTCCCTCTTCATGAAATTTTACTCCTTGAATGAGCCCCTTTTCTTCACTTATGTTCATTAGATGGGTCAAACCTTCTGTACAAAGGGCAAAAAGAAATGGAGACAAGGGATCACCTTGCCTTAATCCCCGCTGTGGCTTAATCATTCCGTGAGGTTTATCATTGATAAGAACCGAAAAAGTTACTGTCGACACACACCACATGACCAAATCAACCCACTGTTTATGAAAACCGAGACCCTCTAAAAGCCCTCTGAGATAGCACCACTCAAGCTTATCATAAGCTTTCGCCATATCCGTTTTTACCGCCATACAAGCTTTAGAGACCACCAGATGCGTATTGAGACCGTGTACCACTTCGTGAGCCATCAAGATGTTGTCAGAAATGAGTCTCTCTGAAACAAATGCTGACTGATTCACTGACACCACTTGAGGCAGCCAACTCTGAAGTCTTTTAACCAAAATCTTGGACACAATTTTGTATGGAGATTACTCATCTCATCTGGATCTGAACCTTTGGAAAGCAAGCAAATATGGGTATAATTCCACTCCACTGGAAATTGTCCACTAGCAAACACCTGCTTCACTTCCAAGGTAATCTGCTCTCCAACCGTCGACCAAAAGTGTTGATAAAACAAGGCCGTCAAGCCATCAGGACCAGGTGCACTCCCTAGCTTAACAGAAAACACTGCTTCTCGGACTTCTTCATCAGAAACTGGTGCTATCAGCGCCTCATTCATGTGATTTGGAACTTTGGCCGGGAACTCAGTGAACCAATCTGCAAAGTTAGTCGGATTGGAAGACATGAACAATTCGGAGAAATAGTGTACCGCAATGTCCCCTTTCGCCGCTTCAGTCCATTGAAAGTTCCCATTAATATCTTTTAACTTATCAACTCTCTTCTTTGCTTTGTCCGACTTAACAGATTGGTGAAAGAACTTTGTGCTACGGTCCCCTTCTTTAAGTTTCTTCTCCTTACTTTTATGTCGCCAATACATATCCTCCTCCCTGTAAGCTTTACACAAGTCTTTCTTAAGTGCAGTGACCTTATGTAAACAGGAGAAGTTTCTAGACTGCGCCCATTCTAACTCCTTCTCAAGCCAGGAGATTTTGTCTTTCGCGTTGAAGACTCTTGCCTTTTTCCAGTCACTAAGAGATTTTCTACACGATCGAATCCTGTCAGACACTGTAGACACGTCTCCAAAAGCAGCACTGTTCCAAGCCCTGTCTATTTCATTTTTGACTCCTTCTTGGAATAGAAATTTCTTGTTAAACCGAAACTGCCCCCTGTAAGAGTCTTGGGCAGCTAACAGATGAACAAGAACCGGACGATGGTCTGATCCCCGTTTCTCTAACATGCATTGGTTTGATGCAGGAAAATCCTTTCTCCACTCTTTATTTCCAAAACATCTATCAAGGCAGCTTTGAATCCACAACTTCCCACGCATTCCTCCCCAAGTAAAGGCATTACCATGCTTAACAAGTTCCACCATACCACACAACTCAAGCATCGAATTGAAGGGCACAAAATAATTATCAGATCTTCTCGGCCCACCACTCTTTTCTGAATTATTTCTGATCTCATTAAAATCACCCATTAAACACCAACTCGTCTTCCTATTACAGCCGATTCTATTTAATCTTTCCCAAATATTCTTTTTGCCATAGTGAGAAGGTTCACCATAAATACAAGACATATAAAAGGAAATCTCTCCTTGCTGGACTTGAAAATCAAGGAGATTCTTATCTGCATACTTAATGTCTAGCTTGATACTTTTTTTCCAAAACAAAGCTAGACCTCCGCTAAAACCTCTCGGCTCCACTGTATATACACGGTCATACCCTAATACTTCTTGCAAATCTACTACTACATTTCGATTACTCTTAGTCTCCATCAAGAACAGAACCTCCGGAAAATGGTTGCCACGCATTTCCTTTAGGCGTTGAATCGTCAAGCCTTGAGGCCGCCCCAAGCCCTGACAATTCCATCTCATAAGTCGCATTACTGATTGGGCGATCCCTCCTTTGGGATCACCTTGGGGAATTTGGTCTTATGGCACCACAGAATATCCTCTGTATCAGCAGCACCTTTTCTTTTCACAGTTGGCTTCACTTCTGTCCGTGAGTTGTTGAACCTCTCGACCTCCTCAGAACGACCACTAAATGGCTTTGGTTTTCTTTTGTTTTTAGAGGGTCTTTTTCTTGCTTTAGTCATCTTCATTCCAGTCCCGGACGAGCTAGGTTTGGATAACCTTGCCCTAAAAACCGTTGGACCAGTCTGAAAAGACTGAGATGAACTAGCCTGCTTGTCCTTCCCAACATCATAACTCAGATTATGCTCCCCAATAAAATTCATTGCTTGATTCCCCGAGCTAATAGCTGAGGCCATCAGTTTGTCTCTTAAGTCTGCACCTCCTTCACCTCTTTTAATAGCACTCTCTGTTTCGTACTCAAACAACAAGCCTTTACCCCTGTTTAGTTCTTTGGTGATAATTGGAGGGGGCTTCAATCTCAAAATCGATCTCTGAGCTAGATAATCATTCTCCACTTCCTTCACTGAGCTTTTAACCCGCTCAATACGAATCTTCAGATCTTCACCATTAGCAGCCCGTAGATAGTTTCGCATCTCTTCTAGCACTTCAGCAGCAATTTTAGGTCTCCCTGATGAAGGCTCTATCCGGACTTGCTCTTCTTCCAGAACTCCATACAAAGGATCATCAACTTTCAGAATAGGACTTGGAATGGTTGACCTTTGTTCCGCCATTTTCTTGTTTCTTTCAGAAGCTTCATCCTGTTTTTTCTTGACCAAACGAGAACAGATTTCTCGTTCATGGTTCAGCCGCTGGCAGGAATAGCACCTCTTTTGCACTTTTTCATAGTGATAGCGTATCACCGTTGAGGACCCATCCGGAAGGTCAATATCCCTGAACTTTGTGAGCGGTTTAGCCATGTTGAACCTGACCTTAACCCTTACAAATTCTTGACTTTGTGATTTAGTTTCATCAAAGGCAACTTCTTTAACATCTCCAACTAAATCACCCAGTGCTGTAAATCGCTTCCGCTGACATGTGGTTGACTGGGATGTTACTAATCTGCACCCATAGCTCCACAAATTGCAGATAATCTTCAGGAGGTTGCTCAACCCATCGTTCAATAGCCAAACCCCAATCATTGAAGGTTTGAAACCCTCGGTCTAGCACTTCCTGTAGATCGTGTTCATGCTGAAATATAAACTGGAATCTCTCTTTAGTCAAGGCGATTCCTCTGATTCTACCTATTTTTTGCCACTTCTGAGGCATGTTCAAGATCAAAGTCGCCATTTTCTGACATTCAGGATTGAGCGTCCTTCCTATAATACTCAAGCCATTCTTCTCTATTGAAGAGAACTCCGGAGTATTCGGCATCACAAATCGTTCCTCTTCTTCATCATCCAAAGATAGCGCCATCAAAGCACGATCCATAGCCACCGACATCGAGTTAGCTCCTTAAATACCCTTCAGTAACTCTCGTAAAAGACCCTGCTCCACAAACCTTTACTCCTCTTTAAAATCTCCACCCACTCTCTGACACTCGCCTTAAATTCTGGTATCCTCTCTCTTTCTCAACCCAGAAAATTTAAGAACCCTACTTTTTCCTCTCAGATCTGAAAAAACCCGTGTAATCACACTTAACCAGCTTAGAAATTCACTACAGGGAAAGGTTTAGCCCAACTTAATTCTACTTTGGTTAAGATAAGATATTCTTAACAAAAGAGAAGGTCCTAAGCCAAAAAAGGCGGTCCGTGGGAGAAGGAGCAGCTTGTAACAATTGACAATAATTTCTACAAAAATATTTACAGGTTTTTTTTTTGTTTTCAAGCATTTTAAAACAAACTATACGTAATCCCAGCTGGCTTATTCTTTCGTATCATTTCTTATATGGTAGAAAATGTAGATATTACAACAACATCCATATCTCCTTATATTTCTCAATTTTCATAAGCCACAAATTTTGTAGGAGCTATCCTTTTATTTATATGATTGAAAAAGAAAAGAAAAATAAATATTTGCTATCTTAAAAAATAATGCGAGACGACAGAAGTTGATAGGTTGAACAAAATGGATTTGGCTTCGAGTGTGTTTCCACATCAAGTGGAGATGGCTGCGGTTTTGGTCGTTATTTAACATGAATCATCATGTGGGCTCCTCACTTGTGCTTTCGTTTTAAGATTCGTGGCTTCATTTTGAAATAATCATAGCCATACCATAACATTTATGTTTTAAACCCCATTATGGGTTCGGTTTAAGAAACTCGATCAAGATTGCGAGAGATCGAATCATAACTTGTCAAGAAACCTAAAAGATAAAACCAAAAAATTTAAAATTAAAACCAAAAAAAGAAACCTAAAAGAGACGTGTAAGAGCATCAACATCAGTGAACCCCCTCTTGGGGGTTCTTAAGCATTTTTTAATTTTTTTTTTTTTTTTTTTTACAAAAGCGAAAAAAAAAAATCAAAAAGCAAAAAAAAAAGATAAACCAATTAACATTTGACACATCATATGCACAATAAAAAAACGGTTTTTAAATAAGAAGCTCCCTTAGAGTGAGTCTCTTAAAATTAATATTATTTTATTCAAGTTACCTAAGAATTTGTGTCAAGAGCCTTCGCTGTTGATGCTCTAAAATACTCTTGTATTGCAGTCATGTCACAAAACTGCGATATAAACACATTCACATAACTTTCTTCAAAGATGGAAGATTTACAAATTCAAGAGTATATGAGTTTAGGTCGGGGTTTGACTGTTACACGAGCCTTAAGAGAAAGATTTGAGTTTGAGAAGTTATTGGAACATGCCATAATTAAGACACTTCTCCGAACAGGAAGTGATACAACTGCTTTGTCAAATGAGATAGAGAGATATATCTTTATCAAAAAAAGAGATAGAGAGATATACATAAAATTGATGCCATTTTCAAAATAGTATCAATATGTGATTCAGAGACTTAAATAAAATTAATAGATGGTGTGGAATTTTAGACAAAGACACCGAATAATGTAGAAAAGTATGCGGAAAAGAAGAGAATTATGAAAGAAAAGGAAAAAAAAAACAATATAAGAGAGAAACTATATTGTTTTTCTTAATTAAATTTGTTTTTTTTCTTTAACGTCTGGATCAAATGATCAAAGAAAAAGAGTTCATACAAGAAAACTCTTAACAAAACAGAACTGCATAATCTACACATCCTAAAGAAGGATCAAAAGGAGATTATGCTGCTTCTTGTGCAATTCGATCGTGTAACCAAGTTGGTCCTCCGATTGCAAGGTACGAACGGAACCGACCATCTCTAGTTACACTTTTGGTGATATCACGAGCTATCATATTGCAGGACGTGGCTTCTTTTTCAATACTACATGTGTGAAATTCTTGTTTAAGCCTTAGAATATGTTCTATTAAAGCTCTATACTTTGGCCATTCCTTTGGCTTAGATAGTGCTTCTATAGCCATTGAACAATCTGACACCAGTATTATGTTCATTAATCCCAAGTCCAGGCAGCTTCGCAAAGCCCACAAAATAACTCTCAACTCAGCAATCAATCTGTTGGTTGAACATGTAAGCGCATATCAATCATGAAACTTGACCATACCACTGTGATCACGCACTATCCAGGCTCCACCGATGTGTAAAACTGTGTTCCTCCAATTAGCATTAACATTATATTTCAACAGACCACATTGTGGAGGTAACCATTTCTCCTTAAGAACAGAACTTATATTGACGTGATCCTCCATTGCTTGCACTCCATTGACAACAAACCATTCATGTGTATCATCCTTAATACGTTGAGCTATTAAGAGAGAGGATTCATATGAAGAACCAAGAAGTATGGCATTACGCCTCTTCCATATATGCCAGATACACCATGTGATACTCTTCCTCATCCCGTGATCTGCACTGTTATCATCGATAAGACCAAGCAAGAAACTAAGGCTGTCAATGACAGAACCAGTGAATCCCTGGGCCGGTTGTGGTATAGCTGCATCACGATAAATCTCTTGTGCTACTGGACATAGAAACAGGGCATGGGCCACTGTTTCAGAGGAATGATGACAGAGCTTACAGCCTTGAGGAATGTCAACTCCTCGCGTTTGAAGTCTCTCCGCTACAGCCAGCGCACCAGAAGCAGCACGCCAGAGAAATATCCTTATTTTCGGTTGTGTTTGTAGCTTCCAGATCTTCTGTTTCACCAGTACCTCTTCTTGCAGAATGCTCCGTGAAACATTAGCATTTGATGTCATACGTTTGGACTATAACCAGTACCCACTCTTCACCGTATATGCGCCATGCTCAGACAGTGACCATATCCAACGATCCTGCACTTCACCAAGTGGAATACTCAATATCCTTTGAACTTCCATATGAAGGAATAACTCATTAAGCTTGACCAGATCCCATTTCCTGTCCGCCGTGATCAGTGAGGAGACCATGAGATCAACGTTGTACATCCTCTGCTTGTTAATGGGTCGTCTAGGCTGCTCGTCCATTATCCACTTCTCAGTCCAAACTCTTGTGCTTTCTCCATTGCCAACAAACTTGTACAAGCCATTTTTAAGTAACTCACGACCATAAAACATACTTCTCCATGCATACGATGGTCTGTACCCCTACCCACATTCTAGAATATCAGAGTTCGCAAAGTATCTTCCCTTATACACCTGTGCTAGTAGCGATTCCGGTTCATTAAGAATTCTCCATACTTGCTTGGCTAAGAGGGTTTGATTGAAAACCTCAATATGCCAAAAGCCAATTCCTCCATCTTCTTTAGATCGGCACATATCCTTCCAAGCAACCCAGTGGATTTTTCTCTTTCCATTAACTTGATTCCACCAAAAGCTTGACATAGCGCTAACCAGTTTTTGACAGTGATGTTTCGTGAGACGGAAACAAGACATAACATAAACCGGGAGCGCCATTGCTATTGTTTTCAATAACACTTCTTTCCCACCCAAAGACAGTGTTTTATCATACCATCCATTGAGGCGTTTAGCTAGTTTCTCTCCAATGAACGACAATAGCTTCTGTTTAGAACCACTAAAACACTGTGGTAAACCCAAGTAGGAACCAGCTCCACCCTCATTATCAATCCCCAGCCGTTCTGCTAGAAAACGTTTCATAAACGGATCAATCTCCTTACCAAAAGAAATAGAGGATTTTTGAAAATTTATCTCTTGTCCTGAAGCCTCACCATACAGCTGGAGGCAGTGAAGAAACGTCTCACACTCATGTAATGTAGCTCGACAAAGGAACAAGCTATCATCTGCAAAAAGGAGGTGTTGGACTGCTGGACTACTTCTTGACAGCTTCATTCCTGATAATCTTCCATCCATCTCAACTTTATTCATCACATATACCAAAGCTTCTGCACACAAAATGAAAAGGAATGGAGATAGAGGATCTCCTTGCCTCAGTCCCCGCTCAGGAGTAATGTAACCATGAGTTTCACCATTCAGCAGAACCGTATATGAAACCGATTGAATACACATCATCACCCATTGTATCCATTTACGATCGAAGCCCATTCGCCCAAACAACTCTTCCAAAAATGCCCATTCTACTCGATCATAAGCCTTCGACATATCTGTTTTGATTGCAATGAAGTCCGTTGTGCAAGCTGGGTTTGTGCGCAATCCATGAACCATCTCATGTGCAATCAAAAGATTATCCGAAATAAGTCTACCAGCCACAAAAGCACCTTGGGTCTGTGATACTAGTTGAGGTAGAACTTTCTTTAACCTTGTACATATGATCTTCGAGATAATCTTGTATGCCATAGAACAAAGACTAATCGGCCGCAAATCAGTCATCTTGTTTTCATTCGGTATCTTTGGCAATAAACATATTTGAGTATAGTTCCACTCTGGAGAGACAGAGCCATTCTCAAAAAAACCTTTGACCTCAGCGACCACTTGATGACTAGTTATGCTCCAATACCGTTGAAAGAAGTGCCCAGTCATACCATCAGCTCCAGGGGCACTATCACCTTTGATAGCCTTAACAGCTCGGTTGATCTCTCCTACTGTAACCGTCTTCATTAAGCCCATATTCATCTTGTCTGTTACACGATTGGAGAAGCCTTCTAGAAGTTCAGTTGCTGGTCCCGGTCTTCTAGACTGAAACAGATTTTGGAAGTAAGCAACATCGATCTCTCCTTTAGCTTCTTCTGAAAACTGCTCAGTTCCATGTTCATCCAACAGGGAAGTTATCTTATTCTTCATTTTCCTGGACAGCGCCTTACCATAGAAGAACTTAGTGTTTTTGTCCCCATACTTTAACCATTGTACCACAATCTTTTGTTTCCGGTAGAGTTCTTCGTCCTTAAAAGCAATGGCGATCTCAGCTTTCAGATTTGTCATAAGCTCCATGTTCGGGAATTGCTTAGAAGATTCTGCATCCGGTTCCATCTGTAACCTTCTGATTATGTCTTTAGAATTTCCATTGGTTCTTCTCTTCCATTTAGACAAAGCCTTGCGACACGTAGAAATATGCTCGAATACCGAACTTGAACCAGAGCTTGTTTGCATATTCCAGCCTCGTCTTATGATCTCCATCACCTCTGGTTTAGTACACCAGCGTTTGTCGAACTTAAAGCGACCAGTCCGACCTGACTTAGTTGATGCCAATCTGATCATAATTGACTCTGTAGAAGCCTTTGGGAACAGTCGAAACCATTCAGCATTCCCAAATGCTCTATCCAAACGGCATTGTATCCAGACCCTTTCTCTCACTCCATCAACTACAATTTCTCTTCTTCCAGCCCAAGAGAGAACATTTCCGAAGCTCGGGACTTCTTTCAATCTACAATCCCTGACAAACGATCTAATTGGTAGGAAAGATGATTCTTGCCTACTTGGACCTCCAAGCTTCTCCGAATGATTCAAAAGCTCATTAAAGTCTCCCACCAAGAACCACGCTCCACTTCTGGTAAGTCCAATATTAACAAGAGCATCCCAAACCTCTCCTCTTTTTTGTCGATCAGGATCACCATATACAAAAGTAATGAAGTATGATAATGATCCTATCTTAACCCTCGTATCTATCCATCTACAGCAAGATGATAGAACTTCCACATCAAAAGTATTTTTCCAAAACTGTTCTAAACCTCCACTAAGACCCACAGGATTCACCAGAAAATTGTGGTTATAACCCAACGATCCTTGAAAGCTTGTCACATAATCACTAGAGTTTTTCGTCTCTAGAAGGAATAAAAAATCTGGGAGATGTTCACGACACAACTCATCTAGGCGTTGAACTGTCAAGTCATTTCTCAAACCTTGACAGTTACAACTGAGCGTCGTCATTGAGAACTGGATGGTTTCTGGTGAACCATCAAACCTTCATCTTGTTTTGAGATCTTAGATGACACTTCCATTTCCTCTCTCCCTTTCCGTTTCACTTGGTGAGAACTCTGATGGCCTTCATCATTATCCTAGTTAATGTTTGCACTGTTTAACTTATGGGCAATATCCCTCTTACGGCGAGACCATGATGCAGATTTTCTCACTTGCTTATGCGATGATGATGCACTCGGTTCAGAACATCCAATGTTAAAACCAGCTCCCCCCACCACTAAAGGCAGACAGACTTTCCCCAGTGAGGTATTACTTTCAGATTCATCCTGTACCTCCTTGACTTGATCATCTCGCTGTGTTCCATTAAATGAAACCGTTGCATTATTGTTTGTAGCATTCGGCAAAATACCATGATCTACCACAACCCCCTGATTAACGTTCATAGCCTCTGTTCTGAAGTCAAAAATTAACCCCTTCCCACGATTCCCCACGAAAGATAGGATTAGCGGAGTCTCTAAACGGAGCACCGCGCTTTGCGCCCGTAATATTGTCTGAGAGTTCATCAAACAACTTCCTTAGATGAGCTTCACGTAGACTCCGTTCATCAGGATCCGCACAGCTCATAAAGATCTTCATCTGTTCAAACACTTCAGGGGGCACTACATTAGGTAGCGGTGAAAATCCTGGCGGAACCGAAGCTCCCAAGAATGGCATGATTTTCTCAGCTACATTAGTATGGTGCTGACGATGCATAACAGGCTGAACTACCACCTCTCGTTGCCTCTAACCTTGAGTACCTTCTCTGTTTCGTTGATTCTTAAACAGCGGACATCTATGTTTTTCATGTGATAATCTCAGGCAGTGAAAGCATTTCTTCCTGACTCGTTCATACTCAACCTCTACAACAGCTACCGTACCATTAGGCAGGGTAAGCGATTTCGTGTCTCTCAACGGCTGATCAAGTTTGATCTCTACCAAGACCCGCATATAGTTCTGGAGGTGTGATTTCTCCGGATCAAACTCAATCTCACGAACGTGCCCAATAGGATTGGAACATGAAAAGTAATTTTATATACAAAGTTTTAAAAATTCAGGGAATTCATGGATGAACAGACCGGATTAAGAGTATTTGGTTTTCGGATAAGAAAATTGGGTTAGAGCATTTCATTAATCCTCTATTCTTCATTTCCGGTCCATGTTGTTGTACATGTAGTAGTGTTAGGTTATGTTTTGCTTTCTCAAATGTTCTCTGGGTCGAGGTTGGATCCCTCTTAGGGTGATTCGGGGTTAAGCTTAGAAGTTAGAAGCAATGGCTGCAATATTTTGGTGTCCCTTTAATCATTTTGATCACAGTTGAGAGCTCAAGGAGAGAAAGAAAAAAGGAGTACACAAATACAATAGACCTTTATTGAATAGTCAAACAATAGTATAAGAAAATATAGAACAATAATATAACTTGATGGTAAGGACTCAGTAAATAGTAGATTCCCATATGGTTGTTCCGTCACAAGAACAAAGCTTATTGTAATTCTCTCCTACCGATCCTGCGCTCCTCGCAACTACAGCGGCAGTAATCCCCTGTAACGACATATCCTGTGTTTCATACACCACAACAGCTCGTCCAATCAGATCTATAACTTTCATCTTCTCTTTGTTTACCGTATAGAACGCTTCACCATTTTCGTCTGCCTCTAGTGTTCCTAGGTCGCCTGGTAACTATATAGCAAACATAAGTAACATATTTTATATCAAAGGGTTCGGATTGGTTCGGTTTAACCTGATCATAGAACCTAATAACCTGTGTGGCGGTTTGGTCTTCTTGTAAGGGATTGTATATATTCCCTGTAGAAGCTGCTCCTTTTGTGAGATCTCCATACTCATTGATACACCAACTGTGTTTTCCTGGAGACAACCCGCCAAAACTGGCTTCGATTCTTACCAGTTGCGTAGAAATTTGAATGAATCTAACAACCCCGAAGATTTTGGGACCTTTGAATTCTGATACTGCAGCTGGAACTAAGAAATATGCAAACCAACCAAATCAATGTTATATGGTGGTAAACCAGAGTCATCTCGATTGTGAAACCTAGGCATAAAAGAATAACAAACCTTGGCCAACTAAGCAAGCTTTTGGACCCGTCTGTTCTGTTGCTTGGTTCATGTCTTTCACAGGAGAAGATCCAAATATGCTCATACCTTGATTATCCAAATCCACCTCCACGTTTTTAATCCCTACAAAGAATATCATATCAAAGTTGCAAACTTTTTTATTTATAAGAATAACATAAAACTTTCAGATATTAAGGAGATCCAAGAGAAGGAGATGCTGCAAGCAAACCCCTAATCTAATCTTACCTTCAACGATTTCTAACTTGCTCTCCACGGCTTTAACACATTCCTCACTTTTCATATCCACCACCGCAAACTCGGTCTGGAACAACGACAACACAACTAATGTGTCTACATATGTTCTTGATCAGATGATCTAAATATATATCTCAAGACTGATTGGGAAAACAATAGACTTACAAGGAGCTCAGGCATGACTGGATTCCCCTGTAAAATAGGGAAATTTCAACATCGAGGATGGGAAAGAAGAGAGTATCCCGAATTTTGAAAATTGAAGACAAAACCTGAGATGATGATCTAGCAAAGCTTCTCGCGTATCGGGAACAAAATGGAAAAGCGAGAGGCTGAGATATGGTAGAGGAGGAAGAAGAGAGTGAAAACTCGATCGGAGTCGCGACGCAGCGGCGGCTATCGAAGCTCGTGGAATCGTTGGCGCCACTGACATCAGAAATGAGAACAACATTAATATTGATGTTCTCAGCTCGTGCTTTGTTATAATAAGTTACGATTGGTTACGATTGGATTCAAGTTAAATATGATAGTACAGAAATGAGACCATTTATATTGATGGTACAGATTGTACATCTTCTTATGTAACCAATCATAAAGTTAGTACAAAAGTTGATATTTTTTTTTTTTGGAAGGAAACAAAAGTTGATATTACAAAAGGACAATTACCTAACAAGACATTACACTTCGTAATTAATAAAATGAGCAGTACAATGGTTACGATTGGATTCAAGTTATATTGATCGTACAGATTGTACATCGAAGAGTTTAGTACAAAAGTTATATTACAATACAAAATAATAAGAACATTAACTATTATAGCGAGCAGTACAAATAATTGTCCAAAAATAAAATAATAATGGAGTAATGTCGTACAGATTTTCTATATGATACGGAAAATAAAGATACAAAAACAAATGGTAGTACATTACTACGTACATATATAAATACTATTGTTTGATCCGTGCGTTTGCACGGACTAGTTATTTAGTTAAAAAAATTTAGATTAAAATTATGTCATAAATTAGTAAAATATTAATAAAAAATAATAATATATTAATTAAATAATTTGAGATAAGATTATTGTAAAAAAATTGTAACGGTGAAAAATTCGCACACAAAAATAAAGATGAGAAAGCATGATTTGAATAAAAAAAAGTTACAGGGTTTACTCATCTCTTCTTCCCTGCATCAATTTATATGTACATCTAGGACTGGGCAAAAAAACCGGAACCGAAATACCGAACCGAATCCGAACCGAAAAAGAGGAACCGAATCCGAACCCGAACCGAAAAAGAGGAACCGAATCCGAACCCGAACCGAAAAAGAGGAACCGAATCCGAACCCGAACCGACAAAATACTCGAATGGGTCCTAATCCTCGATACCCGAAGAACCGAAACCGAACCCGACCCGAACCGAGAACCGAATGGATACCCGAAATACCCGAACTGCAATTATACTTCTAAAATATTAATTATAATTATGTTTAATATAACATGATTATCTAAAATTATAATTACAAACCTAAATATATTGGTTAGTTTTAGACCAAATTAGTTAAAATATCCAAAATAAAAGAAATATACAAAATTTTTGCTATATTTTTCTAAATTTAACAAAATATTTTTCAAATTAACCAATTTTTATTTTTGTTTTATGATTTTTCGGGTACCCGAACCCGAACCGAACCCGAATGGAACCGAACCGAACCCAAACCGAAATTATAAAATACCCGAATGGATTCTATATGTGTGGACCCGAAAACCCAAAAATCTGAAAGATCCGAACCAAACCCGAACGGATACCCGAACGCCCACCCCTATGTACACCAAAGAAAAGAAAAAGATAGCAGTAGTCTCGTGGCAGTGACCCTAACAATAACAAATTTTGTTTCTTTCTCTTACACGAAGTTGTTGCTTCTTACCAAAATCAATATCTGCTTCTTCCTCTGTTTCTTTTTTTACTCATCTGTGCAAAGCTAGTGATACTCGATCACAGCTCATGTTATTACAAATGCCAAGCTGAGTACAAAGTGAAGAAGAAACCTCTACGGCTCCACCTTCGTGTTGGCTATAAGATGAGGATAAACACGAAAAAAGTTTAGCGGTTTGTAGTATATGAGAAACTGCAGAGATAAAAGTATATGGCTTTTACTTCCACATGATGTCTTCATGATCAAGTGCGGTGCCAGTTCCATGATTCATGTGAACAACGTCGTGGTGATCACTTTCGTATCCATGTGTTTCCTGTTTCAAAACCCCACTAAAATCAGATGAATGCAAGATGGAAGAAATGGTTATGCAAAGATATGTTTATTGTTGGGAGTATAACGCGCAACCAAATATATATACCTGTCGTTTTAATCCTCCATTCAAGGGATACTTTGAGGAAAGGTTCGGTTGCAGGAATCCTGTTTGAGAGAGATACGATAGAGGAGGATAAAGCATCAGCATTCTTTGACATCATATGAAACCAAAAAAGCAAGCTGCTTCTAATGATAAAAAAAAGAAAAGAAAAGTTGGTTCCCAAATTATCTTACACCCGTTGCAATGAAGCTTTCAAGGTTAAAGTCAAGCAGAGAATTTACCGTCGAAAGTTTCATAGAGAAAACCTGAAATAAATGGAAGAAGTAACAACCACAAAGTGAGATGCTAATCACGTGATGTAAAAGAATAAAAACTATGCAAAAAACATAAACCTCAATCTGACATTGAAGTGATTGCACATAGTTAATGATTTCATCGAGCATAAGTGCTTTCCCAGTCACCTACAAAGCCAAATCCAATTCCTCAATATGCAGATCTTGCAAAAGGATGATGTCTACAACTCAGTACAAGATCTTGTTGTTGGTTGATGATTGAAAGAATGGCTCATGTGTATATATAGAAAGACAAGTGAATATAATTTGCTGAACAGAGTATCACATGGTTCTGTCCTTAGCACCTGGAAAAGAAGCATTAATGCAATTTGTCCATTTGGATAGTCTTCGTATGCAATTCACAAGGCTTGTCATCTCAATATTTCTGAGATAAGACGTGGCCTATGATAAGCAATAAATCAGTTCCTCTTCACTTACTTCAGTTGCAAGTATACAATCTAGTCGTTATAGTTTTGAGGTGTCAATCCACTCAGGTGATTAAACGCACTAAGAATGCAGGTGTTCTCTTAATCTAAGTGCAACCAAATTGTTTGTGGGTTTTGTTCATAAAAAATAACAATAGAACCAAATTCCAAACATGATTAAACTTGATAATGGTAACAATGGTGAGCTTAAAACAGAACATAAACAGAGAAATAAGTTGATTACAATTGATTAAAAGCTAAGTTCCTTGGGTTGAGTTTCGGTTCGGGTGATCATTATTCAGTTCAGAAGCATTCAGTAAACAATGGGTGATTTCTTAGGCTAAGAACAACGATTTCTAGTTAATCCACTCTCGTGATAATAACCCTATATCTATCAAGCATTAACATCAACTCTCGTTGGCAATTTCCAGATAGTTATGCAATAAGGTCAAGTTCTTACTACCACTAAACACCTTAAACATCAACTCTCGTTGGCTAAGAATGTAAAGCACTTGATAGAGATTCAAATATAAACTACACCTCTCGGTGCTAGCAATATTTAAGATCAAGGAGTTGAGTGGCCATTTCAATCCTAGCATTAAGAACTTCTAGCAAGTAAGAAACCAATATTCCCAAGTTATTAAACAACCTAAACCATTTCTAGATCACCCTTACCTCAGCTGAAACCAGAAACTTAAAGGAAACTACTCACTAGCCATAGCAACAATAAAACAAGACATGATTTGGATGAACAGAAATAAAACAAGTATGAAGAACTCAAGGAAGAACTTAAGAACACAACTCAAATTGCATAAAAGATCAAGAAAACTAAATTGTTTGAAGTAATTTTTTACAAGAAGTGATATGGCTCTTCTTAGACACTAAGAGCCTTTAAATAGATCACAAAAACGTGCATTGGTCGACCACAAACACATGGGGTGGTCTACAAGCCGAAAGTAAAAGAAAAAGTGGTATGTGGGATAAAGTGGGCTCACAGCGGCCTGGGTACCCCGCTGTGGGAGGTCGCTGCGAGTTTTCTTGATCCACAGCGGCTTGGCGTGGCCGCTGTGGATGCCGCTGTGAAAATTGGCGTTCCGCTGGTCCTTCATAGCGGCCTGGGGTGGCCGCTGCGCTAGTCCGCTGTGAGGTCCCAGCGGCCCGGGGATGCCGCTGCGCCTGCCGCTGGAGAAATGGGGCTTCCGCATATCCTTCATAGCGGCCTGGGTAGGCCGCTGTGACACCTCGCTGTGAGTTCCTTCCTCGACCCTTAGCTGTTTTTCCACCTTGTTTGGGTGCTCTTTTGGTCCCTACCTCCTCCATTGTCCTTTGGTGCTCCTTTTAGTCATCCACCACCTACAAAAAGAAGAAACAAAGCAAAACCTATCCTAATGATGCCTACATGCACTAACTTAAAGCTAAAACACAATAATGTTGTCTAAATGCTTTTCCTAAAGCTAAATAACACTCTTAATCATGCCTAAAAACACTTAAAAACACAACACATCAACTCCCCCAAACTTGTTTCCTTGGTTGTCCTCAAGCAAACAACAATAGGAACAAAGGGGAGAGGTTTGAAGGTGGAGACTCATAACCAAAGAAATCTACTTTAGCCTTCAATATGATGTCCTTAGGAAATGATAACATGTTGCAAAAACAAACTCCCTAATCCACTCTAATTTCTCTAGGCTTATCAACACACCAAATTTTATTCTCTTAAGCACATTGTCAAGATTCAACCACTCAACATTCCACCAACTCTTACATTCATTCATCTTATCAAAGTGAAGTCTCACAAATGGGGATTAGATCTCAATCAATTGGCTTGGCATTAAAAGGCTTCAAATGGTGTTTAGAGGAAGGCTTTTATCTTTTATTTTGGTGCTAACTCTCAAGGAAAAAGAATGCTAGACATTATGTAAAATGTGGCAAGACAAGAACAATTCATGCATACAATTCTTAACTCTCAAAATCTT
The DNA here is from genome assembly GCA_030180135.1 of Orychophragmus violaceus. Classification (NCBI taxonomy): domain Eukaryota; kingdom Viridiplantae; phylum Streptophyta; class Magnoliopsida; order Brassicales; family Brassicaceae; genus Orychophragmus; species Orychophragmus violaceus. The sequence goes on from CM058239.1 coordinate 103,076,181, forward strand.
ACCCAAAGTGTTTCCCCTTCCCAATTAGCTAATCTCCCTTCAATCTCTAACTCAACCATTTTGACTTTCTTTCATTTTTGGGTCTTGAGAAGTTTATCTTTTCATTTCCTTAAACTCTTTATCTTTCAATTTTTTCATTTTGCACTTAGAGTTTTCCCATTTCATTTTCTTTTCCCAAGTGTTTCCCTTTTCTTTTTACAAGCCATTGGTCTTTTATTCTTTTACTCCCCATTTCACTCTTTTTCTTTTCTCATTCCCAATCCCATTTCAAGTGCTTATACCCCAAATGCTAAACCAATATGTGAACTCCTAGACTAGCCTATGAGAGCTAATCATTGTCGTTCTCATACTTTTAACCTTTTGCACATGTTAGCATTATCAAAAAGAGGCCTCGCTCAATCAATTCAATGAAGGTTTGAAAGAAAAGGGTAGGGTATTAAGGTGTGGAAACCATTCTAAGAGTGAGAATGGCCACTTGGATTAACAAAGAATGGTAAAATGAGGTAAAGATAATCCAAGTGTGTATGTAGTGACCATGATCAAGCATTTAAAACCCATAAGTGAGAAGATTAAATTCATTTAAGTCCAATAAGTGAGTTGGTTTCAAAGTTGAGGATATCCTACTTGACTAACGGATTGGAGTGGTGTGATCAAAGCTCGAAATTTACAAGTGTTTTAAGGGTTCTTTAAGCAACATGGTATGATTAGCAAGGGCATCATATTAAATTCTAAAATCTAGACTTCTCGCAAGGCATTTATATCATTGTCTCCTATGCAAATGCTACTAGACTCGATCCTAAGAAAGCGAGAAATATGAAACTAAATGTTCTTTTATGTTTTTCAAATTTTTCAAATTTTTTGGTTTTTTTTTTTTAAAACATAGCTATTCACAATGCATCACACAAAATAAAAGACTCAAGAGAAATAAAATGTGGTTAGGTGATTACCCCCCCAAACTTACTTCACACCGGCTCGGTGTGAAAGCAAATTTAGGAGAGCTAAAGATGGTAAAAGAAAAATAAACTGAAAACTATGTACAAAGTGGTGGTGGTTACCTCAGTAGTAAGGAGGTGCGGTATCTTCCTCTTCCTCTCCTAGGGATAGGGACTCGTTGCTGGAGCCGGGTGATGGTGGTGGGATGTGGCGTCTGGCTCTGCGACGTCGCTCATCAAGGGGCGCGCGACCAGGTGCTCTTCTGGATTGAGCTGGTACCTTCTCCTTGGTACTGCTGCCTCGGGAAATCCTCCGAGCTTGCCTCTTCCTCGCTTGATGAGTAGCCTTCGGGTTTTTGCACCTTTCCCTTCTTCCCTGACACCATGTAAGCCAAGTACTTAACCTGTCGCTTCAGTGCCTTCGTCTTCTCCTTGTACACCTTCTTTGTCTTGCGTCCCAACTCCACCAGCTTCCCAATGGTCTTATCCTGAAGCTTGTTCCAGCGTTCCAGCTTCCGGATGTAGCTATGAGCCTTCCTCAACTGTGCTCCCTGAATCACTTCATCGGAAGCATGGAGGCGATAACGGGCAGTCCCGTAGACAGGACTCGGTGGCCTGATCTGCTCAGTATCCTCTGCTGGCTCAGTAGCTTGACCTGCTCCACTGCTTGTACCTGCTTCCATACCTTGCGAAGAGGTTTCAGCTGCCTTCCTTTTCTTCTTTTTGTTCAGCGACTCAAGCGGTTCTACAACCGTGCTGTGGAAGTAGCGTGGGTCAGGTGAGAACATGATGTTGTTCTTGTCCTGCAAAGAAGTAATGGCCAAGTTTGGGAGAAGCACATTTGCGGTTTGCTGCGGACCGGCCCTGAAGGTGTAAGCGATTCTGTCCTGTATCTTCCCAGCAAGGAAGTAAGTCCTGTTGAGGTGGCTCTCATCCAACCTCGATGATGCCTTCCCGTTGACCAGCAGAATTCCCAATGCCCTGAACACCGGTGTCCTGTCATGTGATCTCAGCGCCTTCTTTCTCATAGCCGATAATTGTCTCATGAAGTACCCTACCATACCCAGCTCATGGTAGTTCCCGTAGTTGATCTCCGGGACATCAAACTCTGTCATTACCAGCTGTAGACCCACTGCCATAAACCTCAGCCCTTCTTCTAACACCTTGTTGTTCTCCCTCCTTGCAAACAAGGTGTAAGCCAGCAGCTTCTCCACATATAGGATTGCTGGGTGTGCAATATCCGAATTCTTCATGTTTCCGGTCTCGTAGGGAGTCCGGGAGATCGTGCTCCACATCACTGTGGGGAGAAGTCCAATCTCTGGCAGCTGGTTGTTCCACATGTCTCGGAATCCAAGAAGTTGGGATATCTGCTTGAAACTTATCTGGTACCTTTTCCCACCGCAGGTGAAGGTTACGTGCCCATATCCATTCTCCTCGGAGTATCCATCCGTGTATTCTATTACCTTAAAGGTACACATAAACTGATGGCATGCTTCTCTATACACCAGATAGGCTTCTCCCAGCATCAAGCTCTCCAAGCCCATGGCGCTCAACATAGTCATCACGTCGTCATAGATTCCCAGCTTCTTACAGACTTCCGGATCCCCGAACTTTGTCTCAGTCCACGTGTACGAATCCAGCTTGATCCGTATCTGCCCAAAACTGTAACTCTTCGGAACCTTCTTCTTCTTTCTTGCTGGTTTCTTGGCTGGTTTCTGTGCGGGTTTCCTCGGCACTTTCTTTCTCGTCTGTTTCCCTATCTCTTCATCACTACTAGTTGAGACTTCAAGCATTTCGTCATCATCCTCATGTCATCATCCTCCGTCTGGCCAGCTGCCTTTTTGGTCTTTACCATCTGCATGGATGCAAATTCAAAGTGATTAATCCACATTAAAAAATCAACACAAAAGTAATGCGTAAAGTCTGAGCATTTTAGTTTTCTACCAATAATTTCTCAAACAATCCACATATAGGCAATTACCAACTCCAAACGTCATCTAGAAATCATTTTCACTCAAATTCCAGCATTATTTCAAGTTTTTCATCATGTTCTTCATTAGGTTCTTTCTTTTTCCACTCAATTCTCAATGTGTTATGAATTTGGCATGGTTCCTTTTGCAAAGTATGATCAAGATATCCTATCAAAGCCTTAGGAACAATCAAATCACATTCCCCAAATTTCAACTTTTTTCACCAAGAACCCTAGAATCTGAAAAATCCGAATTTCAAGCAATTTAACCGATAGTTTTTCGAATTGACTGGGTGTGTCTAGAATCATTCAGTGAACAAGTTCAGAGCATCAAAGACCATAAAAACCGAAACCAAAAATTTCCCATGAAGAACAGTGGATCCGAAATCTCATACCTTGGTTCGATTTGATGATGGATTATGTTTCTAGATAGGAAGATGATGAAAAACCGTGAGTGAAAGCACAAGAAATCACTGAATTTGGTGAAAATTCGAGAGAGAAATCGAGTTTTTCAAGTTCTTAGACGAAAATGGAGTTTTGAGAAGAAGAGTGAGAGAGAGAGGCTGGGCCGCGATGGATATACGCGTGAAATAACCTCGCAGCGGCCTGGGTACCTCACTGCCGGATGCCGCTGCGAGGTTATTTTACCTGTAGCGGCTTGGCTCCCTCGCTGTGTGGGCCGCTGTGTAAAATGATGTTTCCCAAATTTTCTCCATAGCGGCCTGGGTACCCCGCTGCGCCTGGCCGCTATGGATTTTCCTTACCTGTAGCGGCTGGATGACCCCGCTGCCTATGCCGCTGCGATAATTCCACTTTCGCATAAATTTCCCACAGCGGCCCAGATACCCCGCTGCGCCTGGCCGCTGTGAGTGTTTTTAGACCGTAGCGGCTAGCCGTCCTCGCTGTGCATGCCGCTACGGAAATTGATGTTCCGCACGTACCTCACAGCGGCCCAGGTACCCCGCTGTGGGTAGCCGCTGTGAGTTCTTTTCCTTGATCCGGCTTTTCTTTAAGGTCATCCTTGCCTCCATTCATTTCCACATGCCTGAAAACTTACACACAAAGCTAAAACACACATAAAAGTCTCACAAGAGCAAACCAATCAAATCAAAACAAAAAAAATTCACACACTATATACAAAGGATAACATGGGAATGCCTCCCAAGCGCGCTTGTTTTAAGTCTCGAGCTTGACTCTCTTACTTTCTTAGGTTGGGGTTGGTTCCGTGAGAAGGATTGTTACCTCCTCTTCCACGGGGTTTGATGCTGAGTAGACCTTGAGCCTCTGCCCGTTTACAGTGAACTCACTTCCATTCTTGTTGAGAAGAACAATGGCTCTGTAGGGTCTTACCTCCTTGATGGAGAATGGGCCTGACCATCTTGATTTGAGTTTCCAAGGGAATAGTTTCAGCCGGGAGTTGTACAACAGTACTTGATCTCCTGCCTTGAACTCTTTCTTGATGATCTTCTTGTCATGAAATGCCTTGGTTCTTTCTTTATAGATCCTTGAGTTCTCATAGGCATCCAATCGGATTTCATCAAGTTCTTGGAGTTGGATGAGCCACTTCTCTGCTGCTGTCTTAAGGTCGAAGTTCAACAACTTTACTGCCCACATTGCCTTGTACTCCATTTCAACTGGTAGGTGGCATGATTTTCCATACAAGAGGTTGAATGGTGTAGTATCGAGAGGTGTCTTGAAGGCAGTCATGTATGCCCAAAGAGCATCATCAAGTTTCTTTGCCCAGTCTTTTCTTGATTTCCCAACAGTCTTCTCCAATATAGCTTTGATTTGCCGGTTGGAAACCTCCACTTGTCCGCTGGTCTGAGGATGGTAAGGTGTTGCTACTTTTTGTTTCACTCCATACTTCTTGAGAAGTCCTTCAAACACCTTGTTGATGAAGTGTGTACCTCCGTCACTGATCACAATTTTTGGGATGCCAAACCTGGGAAATATGATTGATTTGAACAGCTTAATTACCACCTTAGCATCGTTGGTGGGGCTTGCAATAGCTTCCACCCATTTGGACACATAGTCCACTGCTACCAGAATATATTGGTTCCCATAGGAGGATAGGAAAGGTCCCATGAAGTCAATCCCCCACACATCAAACACCTCCACTTCTAGTATCGGGTTCTGTGGCATCTCGTTCCTCCTTCCAATGTTGCCTTTCCTTTGGCATGCATCACACTTCGAAACATAATTGTGAGCATCTTTGAACAGGCTGGGCCACCAAAAACCTGAGTGTAGTACCTTTGTAGCAGTCTTGAATGATGCAAAGTGTCCTCCATACTCAGAACCGTGGCAGTGATACAAGATCCCTTTTATCTCTTCCTCTGGAACACATTTCCTGTAGAGTCCGTCTGAACATCTTTTGAACAAGTAAGGCTCATCCCAATAGTACCGAGTAACGTCCCTGTAGAACTTCTTTCTGTGGTAGCTGTTGAGGTTCGGTGGCTCTCTTCCACATGCTAGGTAATTGACAAAATCTGCATACCATGGTAGTTGCTCGTCTTTCAGGCTTTTCGCTTCCTCTATCTTCAGGACTATGTTGTACCCTTCTCTCAAGCTTCCAATCATTAGAAGTTGTTCTTCCGGTAGAGAATCATCTATTGGTACTTGCTCATCAATTCTCAGCCTCGACAAGTGATCAGCCACTCCGTTCTCAATGCCCTTCTTGTCTAGTATCTCAAGGTCAAATTCCTGAAGTAGAAGAATCCATCTCAACAACCTTGGTTTGGCATCCTTTTTAGCCAACAAGTGCCTCAATGCCGCATGATCTGTATATACCACCACTTTTGATACCACCAAATATGATCTGAATTTGTCAAATGCAAACACTACTGCCAGTAGCTCCTTCTCTGTGGTTGCATATCTGGTTTGAGCATCATCTAAAGTTCTGCTTGCATAATAGATCACATGGAGTTTCTTGTCCTTCCTCTGGCCCAGGACTGCTCCAACTGCATAGTCACTTGCGTCACACATGATCTCAAAGGGGAGGTCCCAATCTGGAGCTTGGACTATTGGTGCACTCACTAGTGCATTCTTGATCTTGTTGAAGGCTTCAAGGCACTCTTCATCGAAAACGAATTCAGTCTCCTTGCACAGCAGCCTTGTTAAAGGCCTTGCGATATTTGAGAAGTCCTTGATGAATCGTCGGTAGAAACCTGCATGACCCAAGAAACTCCTTATGCCTTTGACTGAGTTTGGTGGTTGCAACCCCATCATCACATCTATCTTGGCCTTGTCAACTTCAATCCCCTGTTCTGAGATTTTGTGCCCAAGAACTATTCCTTCCTTCACCATAAAGTGACACTTTTCCCAATTCAGCACTAAGTTTGTCTCTTCGCAACGCTGAAGTACCCTGCACAAGTTAGACAAACAAGCAGCAAACGAAGGACCATACACAGAAAAACCGTCCATAAATACTTCAACCATTTCTTCAATCATGTCGGAAAAAATTGACATCATGCATCTTTGAAATGTTGCTGGAGCATTACACAACCCAAATGGCATCCTCCGATATGCAAAGGTGCCATAGGGACATGTAAATGTCGTTTTTTCTTGGTCATTTGGGTGGATGGGTATTTGAAAGAATCCACTATACCCATCAAGGAAGCAATAATATGGATGGTTTGCTAAACGTTCAAGCATTTGGTCAATGAATGGGAAAGGGAAGTGGTCTTTTCTGGTGGCTGAGTTCAATTTCCTATAATCAATGCACATTCTATGACCGGTTATAGTTCTTGTAGGGATTAGTTCATTCTTTTAATTTTTAACCACAGTTATACCTCCCTTCTTTGGAACTACATGAACAGGTGAGACCCAAGTGCTATCTGAAATAGGAAAGATAATCCCTGCATTCAAGAGTTTCAGAATTTCTTTTTTAACAACCTCTTTCAAATTAGGATTCAGTCTCCTTTGGTGCTCAATAGAAGTCATTGTTTCATCTTCCAAGTGAATTCTATGGGTGCAAAGTGTAGGTGATAATCCTTTAATGTCATCAAGTGAATACCCTATGGCTCTCCTATATTTTCTCAGTTCAATTAGGAGTAAGTTCAATTCATTTTCATCAAGGTTCTCACTCACAATGACAGAATATGATGAGTTAGGCCCTAAGAAAGCGTACCTGAGCCCATCCGGAAGTTGTTTGAGCTCTACCTTTGGTGCTTTCAGCTCACACCAGTCATCATCTAGGCTAGACTCACCATTGCTAGCTGGTTTGCATGCTTCTTCTCCTTCCATGGACTTGATGCTGTGGACTTCTTGAGGCAGTTCCAAGAATTGATCGTTTTCCTCCAACACCTTGCGAGAGTCAAGAAGTTTCGCATACTCCTGCACTTCCTTGTCTACCAGCTCAATCATGCTCTCCTTGGTGGTCAGTACTGTCTCTAGGGCGTCCTCCATAGCAAGCTCTTCCAAGTACTCATCAGCTAGAGCATCCAACGTCTCAATCCAAAAATCCTGCCCTTGAATTGTTGGTTTCTTCATGACTTCATTGATGTCAAATTTCAGGATGTGGTTCTTTCCCAAGTGCAAGTCAATCTTCCCTTTCTTCACATCAATGATGGATCCAGCAGTAGCCAAGAAAGGTCTCCCAAAGATCAGTGGGTCTTTGGGTTCCTCATCCATCTCCAGAACCACAAAATCTGTTGGTATTTCGAAATTACCAACCATTACCGGAATATCTTCAAGCATACCAACCGGAAGTCTCACTGACCTATCAGCCAACACAAGTGATATTCTACACTCCTTGTAGCGAGTGAAACCAAGGCTCTTTGCTACTGAGAGTGGCATCAAGCTCACACTTGCTCCCAGATCACACAAACATCTCTCAAAGGAGAGTGGTCCCAAAGCACATGGTAGAGTGAAGCTTCCTGGATCTTCTAGCTTCCTTGGACTTGTTTTTCTCTGGATGATGGCACTACACTCGTGGGTTAGGACAACCATTCCTTCCATCTCTTTTGTTCTTTCCTTGACTGCATCTTTTAGGAATTTGCTGTATTGAGGCACAAGCATGAATGCATCCATCAATGGCATGGTGAGCTGAATCTTCTCCATTTGCTTGTCAAAGAGTGCTCTATACTTCTCCAAGAGCTGCTTCTTAAACCTTCCAGGAAAGGGAAGTTTGGGTTCATAGGCTGATGGCACAAAAACTTTCTCCTTGGATGTAGAGGCTGAACCGTTTTTTGCTTTCTCCTTTTTTTCTTCATACATTTTGCCTTTCCCTTTGATATCTTTGACTTCTTCTGCATCATGTCTTTTCTTCTCAGTGGTTTCCTTCTCTCCTTCAAGTTCAAAATTCATCCCCCCAGCTTGATTCTCATTGTCCTCAATGACTTCTTTTGATGGTAACTCTCTTCCACTTCTTAGCATGATGGCATTGATGTACTCCTTGGGGTTTGGCTCAGGTTTTCCAGGAAGAAAACCTGCTGGTCTGTTGGATGAAGGTCCGGCTTTTTTGGATTGCTCGATGTTTCCAACTCTTGATGCTAGCCTTTCAATTTGTGTTTTGATTTCCATCATGGCTTTGTTGTTACTCTCTATAAACTGCCTCAACATTTGATCATCTGCCTTTTGGAAATTGTTTGAACTTCCTTGTCCCTGAATTTGTTGGTTGCCTTGATAGTTGCCTTGATTGTTGTTGTACTGTTGTCGTGGTTGGAAGTTGCCTTGGTTGTTGTAAGGTTGCCTTTGCTGGAAGTTCCCATTGTTGTTGAATGCTGGTTTTGTTTGGAAGTTTCCTTGAAGTGTGGTTTGGCTTTGTTGCTTGAATAGAGGATAAGACTGATCCTGTGGGTTCTCCACATTGTTACTTCTGTAGGAGAAGTTGGGGTGGTTCCTGTAGTTTTGGTTGAATCCTTTGTTGTAGCCTTGTCCTCCAATATAATTCATCTCAGCTTGTCCATCGAAACACATCTCAACATCATCTTCAAAGGAATTTTGTTGTTGATCAAAATCTCCCACAAAGTTAACATTCCTTTGGTTTGCTTTAAGCAACTTGTCCAGCTTCTCATTGAGTGCTTTGATCTCTCTCCTTGAATCATCTCTGTCTCCTCCTTCTCTATAGGTCCTGTCATAGTCCTCCCCATAGTTGGTGTCACTGGTTGCTAAGTTCTCCACCAGCTGCATGGCTTCTCTTTCATCTTTTTGCAGGAAGTTGTAGTTGCTAGCTGTATCTAGCACCATCCTGTATTTTGGCAGTAGGCCTCGGTATAATGTGCTGAGGAGACTTTCCTTGGTGAAACCGTGGTGAGGGCATTTGTTTGTGTAGCTCTTAAATCGCTCCCAAGCTTCTCAAAAGTTTTCTGTGGCTCGTTGTTTGAAGCTTGAAACTTCATTCCTCAACTTTGCTGTCCTTGATTTGGAGAAGAACTTGGATAGGAATAGCCTTTTGCATTCATCCCAAGAATTAATTGAGTTCGGCGAAAGGTTTTTCTCTCATTCGTGGGCTTTATCTCCAAGTGAGAATGGAAATAGTATGAGCTTCATTGCATCTTCAGAAATCCCGTTGAAGCGGACAGTTCGACAAGCTCTGTCGAAGTTGTGAAGGTGGTCTAATGGATCCTCCATAGGTAAGCCATGGAATTTGTTTCTTTCCACCATGTTGATGATGCTGGCTTTAATTTCGTAGTTGTTGTTTTACACTGTCGGTGGGATGATCCCAGAATTGTAGTCATTGATGCTAGGTTCGTCATAATATCCAATGGCTCTAGTTGCTCTTGGTGGATGTTGTGGTCTTCTTCCTTCGTTGTTTATTTCACCTCTCTCTTGTTGGTGTTCCTGGTCAGCCATATCGATTCGTTCTCCTGCCAACCTTTGAGCTTCTCTTCTTTTTCTTGAAGTCTCTCTTTCCAATGCTTTGATATCTTCAACTCGTGGTACAAGGTTTGTTGGTCCCCTGCTCCTCAAGTTCATGCACCTGCAAAGAGAAACCAAATAGAGAAGATTAGTATCTTTGTAACCAAAAGACTTAGTCTCAAGTAAACACCAAATCCTAATGGCTTAATTAACACCCAAGATGGCAACGGCGCCAAACTTGATAAGCAATAAATCAGTTCCTCTTCACTTACTTCAGTTGCAAGTATACAACCTAGTCGTTATAGTTTTGAGATGTCAATCCACTCAGGTGATTAAACGCACTAAGAATGCAGGTGTTCTCTTAATCTAAGTGCAACCAAATTGTTTGTGGGTTTTGTTCCTAAAAACTAACAATAGAACCAAATTCCAAACATGATTAAACTTGATAATGGTAACAATGGTGAGCTTAAAACAGAGCAAAAACAGAACATAAACAGAGAAATAAGTTGATTGAAAACAATTGATTAAAAGCTAAGTTCCTTGGGTTGAGTTTCGGTTCGGGTGATCATTATTCAGTTCAGAAGCATTCAGTAAACAATGGGTGATTTCTTAGGCTAAGAACAACGATTTCTAGTTAATCCACTCTCGTGATAATAACCCTATATCTATCAAGCATTAACATCAACTCTCGTTGGCAATTTCCAGATAGCTATGCAATAAGGTCAAGTTCTTACTACCACTAAACACCTTAAACATCAACTCTCGTTGGCTAAGAATGTAAAGCACTTGATAGAGATTCAAATATAAACTACACCTCTCGGTGATAGCAACATTTAAGATCAAGGAGTTGAGTGGCCATTTCAATCCTAGCATTAAGAACTTCTAGCAAGTAAGAAACCAATATTCCCAAGTTATTAAACAACCTAAACCATTTCTAGATCACCCTTACCTCAGCTCAAACCCAGAAACTTAAAGGAAACTACTCACTAGCCATAGCAACAATAAAACAAAACATGATTTGGATGAACAGAAATAAAACAAGTATGAAGAACTCAAGGAAGAACTTAAGAACACAACTCAAATTGCATAAAAGATCAAGAAAACTAAATTGTTTGAAGTAATTGTTTACAAGAAGTGATATGGCTCTTCTTAGACACTAAGAGCCTTTAAATAGATCACAAAAACGTGCATTGGTCGACCACAAACACATGGGGTGGTCTACAAGCCGAAAGTAAAAGAAAAAGTGGTATGTGGGATAAAGTGGGCTCACAGCGGCCTGGGTACCCCGCTGTGGGAGGTCGCTGCGAGTTTTCTTGATCCACAGCGGCTTGGCGTGGCCGCTGTGGATGCCGCTGTGAAAATTGGCGTTCCGCTGGTCCTTCATAGCGGCCTGGGGTGGCCGCTGCGCTAGTCCGCTGTGAGGTCCCAACGGCCCGGGGATGCCGCTGCGCCTGCCGCTGGAGAAATGGGGCTTCCGCAGATCCTTCATAGCGGCCTGGGTAGGCCGCTGTGACACCTCGCTGTGAGTTCCTTCCTCGACCCTTAGCTGTTTTTCCACCTTGTTTGGGTGCTCTTTTGGTCCCTACCTCCTCCATTGTCTTTTGGTGCTCCTTTTAGTCATCCACCACCTACAAAAAGAAGAAACAAAGCAAAACCTATCCTAATGATGCCTACATGCACTAACTTAAAGCTAAAACACAATAATGTTGTCTAAATGCTTTTCCTAAAGCTAAATAACACTCTTAATCATGCCTAAAAACACTTAAAAACACAACACATCAGCCTACATTTGTATTTGCAACGTTTCTTGGAATCTTTGATGATTAAGTGGTTGGTTCTCTGTCCTATTCTCTGAACTCTTTGGTCGATATGGATTTAATAAGAATTTAAAAGTGGGGACCTGTTGCTCTTCAACAACATAACAGAAAACAAGTGTCTGCCACTGGTTGAGTTAATTCTTTGAAAACATGACACTTCTATGTAAATTGAGCAAGAACTATTTCGGACTTTGAGCTATGCTAGAGATAGAGCAAAAAACAGAGTAGTACAGAAGAAAACTTTGGTCAAATCACTGATTTTGTTTCTCTCACTTTAAGACATGTTTTAAGGACCAATGTATTGAAAGCTGAGGATCCATTCACTCCCTTGTAAACTGATTAAATATTGAAAGCTGACTGATGTAAACTGATTCTAACTTTAGAGTTTCAAGGACTGACCTTGTCACAACTCGGTACAAGATCTTGCAAAAACATCATCCTTTCGCTAATTTTCTCTCTATGTACCTGTAATCACAAGTTTAACCAAATCAATACCATACCTAAATAGGAACAGAAGAGACACGTTTCTATTCAACTTCAAAAAGAATAGTTCGTAGTCCTACTCTTTCTGCAAGACTGTGGCTACTTGTGAGCATCTTCTAGGATCAACATGAGTGTCATTAAAGACTCTAGCTTCTTGAAGAACCGCTCCCTTCCCAATTCCCATGAATGGAGAATACTTCACTAAGCCAAAACAAAAATTTGAAATAAGACACATGATCGAATGTTGTAACAAAACCAGATTGATCAAAATTGTACAATATCCGTAATTATCACAACAGGTTTGGCAATATCCAATCAGTAAACTCAGTTACAGTGTATCAAAACAAAAACAAAAAAAGAACTCTACAAAATTCGAAATTGTAGATCCACACAACCAAATTTACAATACATGACAGTCAAATCAAATGATATCTACAATCCTCACGGATCTAAGAGCTGAACATCTGATCTAACGCCTTGCACAAACCAGAACATAGAATCCTTAAGCGAGAACAGAAACGGGGGACATACACTCATCGCCGTGATCATCGTCTTTCTTCACGAAGGGTTGCACCATTGTGCTGATCTATCAAAACAGGAGACATACACTCATCTACCGAGAGGTTGTAAGTGTTGTATGTATAGGATATATTAAATATGCTACCTTTCTCGGCTGATTCAACAATATATTGAGAGAAAAGGTTCTTTCAATCTGTCTTTGTAGAGAGAAAAAAGAGAGAATAGATATAAATCGAAAAATTAGGTAAGAGATTGTTATTAGGGTTCATCTTTTTGGAGGAAGTTGTGGAAATTAGGGATCGTGGTTAGAGTCGTGAAGAGAAGCAATCTGATTTTTTTTCTTTTCGAAACTGTACGATAGAATTGAACTGATGCGGATTTTAGAAAATTATAAAATGTAAATTTTTGGATTACAATTAGAAATTTTTTTTAAAAAGCAAACAAAATTAGAAAACATGAGAGAAGGACACGTCAGAATATTACAGGTGTCAGAAGGAGAAAGTGGCAGTTTTCAGCTTTTTTTGCTAGTGACTTATAATAATAAGGATAAGGATATGCATTTCTTTCCTCTACAAATCACCAAGATCGAGGCAACACAGCAATATGAAGACCTCCATGAGCATCATCATCATCTTCTTCGTGACCTTCTCTGCAGTCTCTGTTGCTTCTATGGCCGGGAAAATAAATCCCGAGGAAGCTTGCATTAGAAGAAACATTGCCCGCTCACAACCACCAAATTCTTCTAATTGTTCACCAAATTCTAATTGTTTACCAATTTATAATTGTCCACTACATTCTAATTGTTTCCCTAGACCCAAGAAATCAGAGTTCGACTTCTGCAGAGCCGTGGGCCGTGCCCTTATGTTTTATGTGAGGATTAACCACAAGTTCCCGTCTCACTACGTGAAGGCGTTATGCAATGTCTTTGAAAACGACGAAAAGAAAGTGAAGAAGTACGTTGCAACGAGATGGTATTCTAAACTCGCCTCTGCTTTGACTTGTGGCTTTCATTGAACGTACTTTTTTTTATGATTATAATGAAATGAATGATAAAATTTTCAACTATTTTTTTATGT